>OW240921.1:37117108-37400232 GCA_933207985.1 Pelobates cultripes
CATTAATTAAGAATAAGGCATGAATTGCAAATGGAGTTGATCATGAATTTTAATTCTCAAAAATACTAAATACTCGTGTGCTGGGTAAATTAAAATGAATTACCACCTTCCTTATGAAAATAAATTAAATAACAGACTTTTTTTTTATCTGTAGCCGTATACTAAGTTTATAAGGGTATAAAGGTGTTTTACAAGTAAACAGAACTCAAGGTGGATATTTCACCTTTGGGGTTATTAAACCAAATTGTAAATTATGCGCGTGTTCTCAGACCTGCATGAATAAGGCAAGAAACACATGCCGTCCTCCAAATTTCAATAACAAAAACATCTTTGAAAACACTTATATTTATAAAGTGCCATCAAATTCTGCAGCGCGATATAATAGGAGGACTAACAGGCCTGTTGCGACAAGGCAAGCAAACCAAGCAATTGCTTGGGGCCCTGAGCTGGCCTGGGGCCCCAAGACAACGACCAGGGATGTATTAGCCACGAGGCAAACAAGGCATTTGCCTTGGGCGGCACTTTCCAGGGGGTGGCAAAAAAAGCCGCCCCAAATGCCCAGGGCAAATGTCTTGTTATCCTTGCGGCTAACTAACAATCCGGTCGGGCGGGCGACGCTGGCGAGGGAGCACTTTCCCCTGAGCGCTCTGCTCAGCTCCCTCACGCGCCGCAGTGTGATGCCGGGAGCCGGAATATAACGTCATATTCCGGCTCCCGGCATCACTCTGCAGAGCGCGAGGGAGCTGAGCAGAATGCTCAGAGGAAAGTGCTCCCTCACCAGTGCCGCCTGACCGACCACCCAGCAGCCCCATTAGACCCCAGGGAGAGGGAGAACCCCCCTCCAGCATTCCCAAAGGTAAGGAGGCTTGGGGGGTTAAATAAAAAAAAAAGTGAGTGTGTTAATGTGAATTAGTGTGTGTCTATGTGTGTCTGTTAGTGTGTGTGTCTGTTAGTGATTGTCTGTTAGTGAGTGTATGTTTGTCTGTTAGTGTGTGAGTGAGTGTGTGTCTGTTAGTGAGTGTGTGTGTGTGTCTGTTAGTGTGAGTGTGTTTGTCTGTTAGTGTGAGTGTGTTTGTCTGTTAGTGTGTGTGTGTTTTAAGTATGTTGGATTTAGTTATTGTGCACTTTTTTAATGTATATTTGATTTTAAGGGGCTACGGTGCTTATGGTGTCTGGTGCTTATGGTACTCAAGGCTACTGGGAAGCAGCGATTGGTGGAGGCACCCACTCTGGGTGCCAGGCGGTCCGTCACAATCGGGTACAGGGGAGATCACGAGATGAGAGGTATCGCTCTTGGAGCTCAAGCACTTACATGAACAGACCCATACAAATCCACAGACTGACCCATACACATACACAGACTGACCCATACACACACACAGACTGCTCCCCCACACAGACTGAACCATACATACACAGACTAACCCCCCCTTCACACAGACTGACCCACCTCACACAGACTGACCCACCCCACACAGACTGACCCCCCCACACACAGACTGACCCCCCCACACACAGACTGACCCATACACACACACACACACACACAGACTGAACCATACGCACAAACAGACTGACCCATATACACACAGACTGACCCATACACACACAGACTGAGACCCCCACACAGACAGACTGACTCACCCCACATAGACTAACCCATACACACAAACTGACCCCTCACCCCCACACACAAACGGAACCCTCCCCCACACCTATACACACACAAACTGACCCCCACAAACAAACAGACTGAGCCCCCCCACACACACAGACTGACCCAGCCCACATACACAGACTGACCCATACACACACACACACACATAGACTGCCCCATCCACACAGACTAACCCATACACACACAGATTGCTCCCCCACACAGACTGACCCATACATGCACAGACTGACCCCCCACACACACAGACTGACCCACCTCACACAGACTGACCCACTCCACACAGACTGACCAATACACACAAACTGGCCCCCACACACACGTACTGATCCCTCCACACACAGACTGAACCCTCCCCCACACCGATACACACATAGACTGACCCCCCCACATACAGACTGATCCCCCTCCACACAAACACAGACTGACCCATACACACAGACTGACCCATACACATATACAGACTGAGGCCCCCCACACACAGACTGCCCCCCCCACACACTGACTCACACTTACCAGCAGCTGCCTGAATGTCCTCCCAGCACAGTGCCCCCTCTGGTGTGGGAAAAGGGTGGAACACAGTTCCACAGTGATGGTGCTGCTGCAGCTTGTGAAGGTAGACTCAATGCTCCTGACTTAAATTTAATTTGAGAGGGCACAAGAGGGGCACTGCATGATGTAGGGAGGCCATGGGCCCCTATGACCCCACAGTGATGCCCCTGAAAGCAAGTGAAGATGAGAGTACAGATGAGATACAAGGGACTAGGTTTAAGGGAGCAGGTGGTGGGGCGGGAGGACTGGAGCAAAGCAGAAACCTCTTCTGCTACAGCGGGTGCAAATAAGCATAGAAAAGGGCATGGAGTCTGGTTGGGGGAAGAATTGGTAGGGGCAGAAGAGAGATCACTTTCCCTATTGTAGAAATCTTCTCAGGAAGTGGGTTGCAAAGTTTGGGCATCAAGGTAATAGGTGGAGGGGAGCAACAGGAAGAACAAGAGAGTAAATTGTGTGAAATCGACATGTGGGTTTGTGGGAGAGCACTGAAGTAAAATTAGTACATTTACTTTTGCAGAGAAAAGAGGCAAACTGTAGGAGCACAGCACAAATTTAGAGTGGAGGAAGTCACATGCAGAGTGAGCCTTTCTCCAGCAGCATTCAGAAGTCCTGGGACATTTTTGGAGGTATTGGGTCAGCTTGGTGTGCCAGGGTTGTAATGGTAGAGGGAGGTTGCGGCGTTAGGACAGGTGAAGTTTAAGATGGGTGAAAAGATTTTTTTGTATCATTTACCATCAGTTACCATAAGTTACCTGACAACATTTCAGCAAGTGATGGGTTTTTATTATTTGTCAAAACTTTTCAAGGCTACCCTGACAGGGCTATTCACTCAACTGAATATTCCAAATAAATTCAAAGTGAATTTCAGATTGAATTCAAAATAGCTGGACAGGAAAAAAAAATCTGTAAATCGGTTGTAATTTCAGTTTGACTACTCTGGCTTTAAATTTGAAATTCACTGTGAATTCTCTTTGAATTCTAACTTTTATAAATACAATTGTTAGTGACCAAATGAGGAAACCAACTCTGCCAAAAGGAGTGCCAAAGGCTTTCTTTTTCTATTTGCTTTTGAGTTTAATTTCAGTAAGTTTACAAGTTACAAATACCTTTTCTTTCCAAAGTTTATAATGATATTATGGGTGTTTTGGTTTGTATGTACGTTTTTTTTAAATAAATTCTTTATTTTTCTAGTTTAGGTGAGGTATAGGGTACAGAATGAAGGTAGAAATAGGGTAGTAGTTATATCTAATACTTTGCAGTTTCATTACGTTTCATTAGTATCATTGTGGTTTATTGCGAGACCTCATGTCAGTACTCTGGGTTGAGTGGTTCGGTTTTTGTACGTCTCGGGTAGAGGAAGTCACTTGGTCATGGGTCTTGTTGTCCTTGCCTGTGGGTGCGTGTTTGGTTCCTCTAGTTTTATGTTCGTCAGGTTTGTATCTCCTTCGGTTTTATGTGGATCTGGGGTTTTGGTTTGGTGTGTTTGTTTTGTGTGTTGGTGTGGTCAGTGGGGGAGTTTTGGTGGTCTCGACCTGTAGGTGGTCACCTTGTTTAAACTGTTGTTGTGGGTCATTTCTGGTGTGGTGGAGTTCGATTCTTCTTCGTTTACCTGAGGTTGTTTTCTTATGTATATCTCTGGTGCTGGTGATCGCGTTTTACACAGTATGGTGTTTTATCTTTTTGTTGGATGGATTCTCTAGTCTTATGATTGTGCCTTCACTTGTGAGGTTGGTGTCGGGTAGGGGGTCTGTCACGTCTCGTTCCTGGGTCCTCCGTTTATAGTGCCAGTAGGTGGTGTAGGACCCATGGGTCCCATACCTTATGGAAGTTTCGTGTTGTATCATGTAGTAGGGCTGACAATTTGTCCATTTCCGTGGTTTCTTGTGTTTTGTTGATCATCGTGGTTAGTTGGGGTGTGTCCTGGTTGCCCCATTGTTCTGCTATCATCCGTCTGGTGGCCAGCGCTAATCTAGCCACCAGTTTATTTTGTGCTCTGGTGAGAGGGGGATGGGGTCTGGAAAGCAGCCATATGTATGTATGTTTTTATAACTAAAAATGATACTTTTGTGTCAGTATGTTTACTTTCAGAATATTCTAATGGATCTATATATGTTAAAACTATTTTTTACATTCTATCTTTACCGCTGAGTAGTTTCACCATGTTTGGAAAATGTTGCACATATATTTGCTTACCTGTTCTGAACACACCTGTCTTATATTTACTCCTCCCCTTTCTTTAGCTGCCAGTATATATCTTCTAGTTAAATGTGCATTAATCCCACTGGCTACATATTAAATTATTTTTAAAAAACAAAAATGTTTAATTCTGTTTATTTATTTAAATCATGACTGAGTAACAGTGGCGGAATTACCGCCAGTGCAGCTGGTGTAGTGGGGGCCCATCGATTGACCCATGCTCTTAGGGCCACGCGATGGGCATGTTTAAGAAGATGGGTAGAGTTGAGCGAACATTACGTTTTTTGGACCCCGCACCCGAACACGGACATATCACTGTATGTTCGGGTTGAAGTTCGGAGTTTGGCAATTTAATGACGCGTTTTGAAAGGCTGCAGGGCAGCCAATCAACAAGCGTTTGACTCATGTGTCCGTAGAAGCCATCACGCGCCGCGCAAGGGTGGGGGCCAAGGGGGAGGACCTTAGGTCCCCCCTTATTGTTATTTAGGGCCCCACCTTCCATGCAGGGGTGGGAGCGCAGGTGTGGGGGCCGGGAGGAGGACCTTAGGTCCCCCCCTTATTGTTATTTAGGGCCCCACCACGCAGAGGTGGGGGCCGGTGGGGGGACATTAGGCCACCCTTATTGTTATTTAGGGCCCCCACCCGCCGCTCAGTGGTGGGGGCCAGGGGGGAGGACATTATGTCCCCCCTTTTTTATTTATGGTCCCCATCCACCGCTCAGGGGTGGGGGCCGGGGGAGAGGACAGTAGGTTCCCTCTCCACATTCTTATTTAAGGCCCCCACCTGTCGCACAGGAGTGGGGCAAAAGGTTTTGTTTTTGTTTTTTTACAGTGAGCAGCCACTGACTACTCACTGTTTACTAGACACGCCCCTACTCGCAGGATAGCGAGTAGGGCCTGAATTTACTAATAATAAGTAATCTTTACTTAGTATTAGTAAATGTGGCTGAAAGACCAATTTAGGTGACCAATTTAGGTCTTTCAGCCTTTTGGTAGATAGCTCCCTAATACCATGGTAACTACTAAGTGGCTGCTTATTTTATGTTATTTTTAAGTGATTTCCCTATCCACATTTGTTTGCAGGGCATTTTACCCCCATTTTACCTTCTTTTACCTTCTTTACCTTCATTTTACCTTCTTTTGCAGCCCTCTAGTCCTTTCCAGGAGTTTTTTAGAGCCATTTTTGTGGCCAAAAGTACGGGTCCCCATTGACTTCAATGGGGTTCAGGTTCGGGGTCAAGTCTGAGCCCGAACCCGGACTTTTTTCAAAGTTCGACCGAACCCGCTGGACCCGAACATCCTGGTGTCCGCTCAACTCTACAGATGGGCATTCTTATCGGCAGCTTGGGAGGAAGTGAGGGCCTACCAAAGAGACAGAAGCCATGCTGGGACAGAGGAGGAGGAAGAAAGGAGGGGGCTGGGCCCCCTAGCTCACAACAGCCTCCAACTGCTAGTGCACCTCTGGGAAGCCACTCTCCCGCAAGAGGCAGGAAACTGGAGGGTGGCTATGAAAGTGTAAAGTTTGATGTGAGTGTGTGTGTGTATTTATGTTTGTCTGTCAGTGTGTGTGTCTGTGTATCTGTATGTCTGTCAGTCTGTGTTTCTATATATGTATGTCTGTCAGTCTTTGTGTCAGTGTGTTTGTGTATCTGTATGTGTGTCAGTGTGTGTGTATCTGTATGTCTGTCAGTGTGTGCATCTGTGTATCAGTGTATGTCTCTGTGTATTTGTATTTTGTGTATCTGTATGTCTTTCAGTGTGTGTATCTGTATGTGTGTCTGTGTGTATATGTGACTGTATCAATATGTATATCTATGTGTGTCAATGTGTGTATCTGTGTGTCTGTTTATTTGTATGTCTGTCAGTGTGTGTATCTGTATGTGTGTCAGAGCGTGTATCTGCATATATATACAGTGGGACCTCGGTTTACGAATTTAATGCGTTCTCCGGGACGTTTCGTATTGCGAAAAATCTGTAAACCGAAACACGGTTTCCCTTTAGGAATGCATTGAAAACCAATTAATTCGTTCCGGAGGTGAGAAAAAAGTCAAATCAAGTATTTTATCTGTTCAAAGCTCTTTATCAAGTGCACTTTAAAGGCATAAATACTGTACAGGGACATGATTAATCAAGCAATAACATTTCAAACATCCAACTTTATGTTTTAAAACATCACACATCAACTTTTAAAACATGGCAGACTGTTGGTAACATGGTACAGTATACTTCAACTGTACATAAGTCACACGTCAACAGGGAAAACATGGAAAATTTCAAAAAATTTCAACACTTTTTGGAAAATGAGGAGGACGAGGGCAATTGGGCAGCAATAACACAAGCAGGTTCTTTTTCATATCTAGGCTGTTTTTGTAGGAACCTATCCATTGTCTGCTGCCTCTGGCGCCTTTTAAGCATCCCTCGGAAAGGGGACATGATGTCTGTGTCAAAACTGCTTACAAGTCTATGGGCTAGAGCCTTATCTGGGTGGTGCTGCTGTACAAAAGTCTGTAGGTTTACCCACATTTGGCATGCCTCCTTGAGTTCCGTGGAAGAGAGCTGTTCCTCACTCATTTCCTCCTCCTCCTCAAATGCGATCTGCTCCTACATCGCCTCCTTCTGCAATTCCACCAGCTCCTCGGTGGTTAGGTCATGGTCGTGTTCCTCCACCAGCTCGTAGACATCCTCCTCAGTCACCTCCAGGACCATGGTCCTCCCCAAGGAAACAATTTCCTTCAACACTGTTGACTCTGGTGCAGGTGCAGAAGCACTGGAGGCAGGTTTCACAACGCAGTCTGGCCACAGGTTGCGCCAAGCAGAATTTAGGTTTGTCTGGCTGACCCCGGCCCAGGCAATGGTGATAATCTGCAGACAGCTCACAATGTCAAAATGCTCTCTCCAAAATTCATGGAGGGTGAGGCTTGAGCGATCTGTAATCTCAAAGCATCGCCGGAAAAGCTCCCTTGTGTAGAGTTTTTTTAAAATTTTAGATGACCTGCTGGTCCATTGGCTGGAGTAGTGGAGTGGTGTTAGGCGGAAGGAACATGACCTTGATGAAATTAAAGTCCTCCAGCAAGTCTTCCTCGAGGCCTGGAGGATGGGCAGGAGCATTGTCCATGAGCAGCATGGCCTTGAGTGGCAGGTTATTGTCCACAAGGTACTTCTTCACAGCAGGACCAAAAACCGCATTGACCCACTTCACAAACAAGAGGCGTGTGACCCAAGCCTTTGGGTTAGACTGCCACAAAACGCTCAACTGCTCCTTGTTCACCTTGTGTTTCTTGAAGGCCCATGGGTTCTCTGAATGGTACACAAGCAGGGGCTTGATCTGTCCCCACTGGCGTTGGCACAGAACAGGAGGGTGAGACGGTCCTTCATCGGCTTGTGGCCAGGCAACGAGGTCTCCTCTTCTGTGATGAAGGTACTGTGACAGATTCATCTGTAGGACTAGTATTGCTGGTTCATCTAGTTTGCCTCCCTTCACGGAATTGCCTGTCCGTATGCCCCTATTCGTCTTTTTGAACTCATACCGAATGAAACTACCAAACGGACGGCCACCCAGAAGAGAAGTGTGCTGCTGGTTAACCTCTCGGCCCCAATTAGAATGTTGTGGTTAACTGCAGACACCTCTTAATTACAACCGAATGCCGGTAGGTCGTCGTTCGTATGCCGATCATGAGGCGGCGGCCATTTTGGAACACGCGAAAGACCAGCGGTGTTCGGCGCAGATTCTATGGAACTAAAAACTGACACTTTTTCTACCGAACACCATTGAATCTACCGACTGCCCTTCTCATTCGTCTAGGCATGCGAACACCGGTCCGTTTATTGTTCGGGAGTTTGGAGAACCCGTACGGATACCGTTCGGGAGATTGGCGCATTCCCCTGGCTTCAGTTCGTGCGGTTGAGGTATACACGAATTGAGCCTGCATTACTAAGGAAGGGGAAGCTTAACTAAACAGCGGTTTCACTCCTCTGTGCCAGGGGTGTCTTAACAGGTACGCTTTGGCATCCTCTTCCAGAAGAGTCCAGTCTCGTTGCAGTTGAAGACCTGCTGAGGAAAGTAGCCCTCTGAAACTATGACCTCCAGGAACTCCGTAGCAAATTCCTCAGCTGCAGCAGCATCGGAACTTGCAGCCTCTCCATGCCTGACCACACTGTGGATGCCAGATCTGGTCTTGAACCTTTTGAACCACTCCCTGCTGGCCTTGAAGCCTTCTGCATCTGCTGACGTTCCTGGCTGTTGTTTGAGGAGGTCAACGTGCAAGGCCTTGGCTTTTTCGCAGATGATCGCCTTGGTCACTGAGTCCCCTGCACGCTGCTTCTGTTCAATCCAGAGCAGGAGCAACTTCTCAACCTCCTCCAGAACAGGTGGCCGTTGCTTGGAGACCCTGGTGACTCCCTTGGCTGCATCTCTCCCACTTATCTTCTCTTTCATTTTTAGGATTGTACCAATTGTGGATGCACTCCTTCCATACTCTTTGGCAAGGTCAGTCAGTCACATTCCTCCTTCATGCTTCCTGATGATTTCTTTCTTGTCCTCAAGCAGAATCATCTCCTTCTTCCTCTTCCCAGCTTTCGCTGCTTTCTTGGGTGCCATGACATCACCGTCACTAAGTATGCAAAAAAAAAAATGCTTTACACCCACATGGCAGTAAAAGGCATGCACAGCACATGAGCTGGCATGGAAACCACAGTAAAAGGCATGCACAGCGGATGAGCTGTAACAGGCATGCACAGCACATGAGCTGGCATGGAAACCACAGTAAAAGCCATGCACAGCACATGAGCTGTAACAGGCATGCACAGCACATGAGCTGGCATGGAAAACAACCCCACATTGCAAAACACACAGTACAGTACTGTAACAGGCATGCACAGCATATGAGCTGTGACAGGCATGCACAGCACATGAGCTGGCATGGAAAGCAACCCCACAATGCAAAACACACAGTAACAGGCATGCACAGCACATGAGCTGGTATGGAAATCACCCCACAATGCAGAACACACAGTAAAAGGCATGCAAACAACTAAGCTCAGCTCCCTACCTTTCCACCTCTTGAGATGCACCAAAAAGGCTACAAAACTTGCTGCAAATGGCTCCACAACTTGCTGCAAATAGCTCCAAAACTTCTCCAACACCTCCACACTCCACACTCATGTGCTACCCAGACTCCAGTATGCAGGGGGTGGAGCTATAAATTGGGACACTTGTTTCGCATTGCAAAAAAAATTCGTAAACCGACGTATTTTTAATTTTTTTACGAATTCTCATTCGTAAACCGAATTTTTCGTTAACCAAGGTTCCACTGTATATATATATATATATATATATATATATATATATACATATCTTGAGGAAGACCTGAAGAGGTCGAAACGTCGATCAGATGTATGTTACCTGTTATTAAATAATATCAAGTTTTTTTCTACAAAGACCTGAGAGTGCATCTCTTTCCTTTTTGCTTTATATATATACATATATATTTATAAACATATCTATATACATCTATATATGTATATCTGCATGTGTTTCAATGTGCGTATTTGTCTGTGTATCTGTGTGTGGCAGTGTATATGTGTATATGCATTTGTTTCAGCATTCAAACACCAACACTACCCACAAACACACCCTTGGATTCAAATGTCAACGCTACATACAAACACCCCTGCATTCAAACGTCAGCACTACATACAAACACATCTCTGTATTAAAAAAAGTATATATAAATACAATTACATACAATTACATACAATTACACACCAATGCATTCAAAAACCGCACTAGACACAAATGCATTCTTGCATTCAAACACCAACACTACATTCACACAAACATATTTTGTACAAAAACATACTTACATTTAAACACACAAACACTGCTCAGTGCTAAATATAACCCTGCAAGCATGGGAAAATAGTAGATCCCCAGCTGTCAAAGCATTGTAGGAGTTGTATGACAGATGGAGATCTACCAGCTTTGGGCCATCCTTGTGATAGGGGGGCACAAAATTTTTTTGCACCATGGCCTCCCTCTATGTTAGTTCCGCCACTGCTGAGTAAGAAGGATATTATGAATCCTCAGGGGTCATTGTGAGGTGTAATGCATAGACCAATGCCGTACAACATTCTGGTTTTGCCTAATGCTCAATGCCATATTTTACCATATTAACACATTATACAGAAATGCTACACTACCCACATAGTACACATTTTACAGCCACATTGCCCCCTTACATCCGTTGCCAACTCACGTTTGTTGCTAGATTGTCAGTATTCATGCCATTTTATTTCTGCAAAAAATCATGAATAATGTAAGCATATATATATATATATATATATATATTTTAATAATATTAAAAAAACTGCTGATTTTATACTGGAACCTGCTGTTATCTCGTAACTGTATGGTGTTATATTTGCTTCACATGTTTCTAAAATCAACTTTGTATTGAAGGTGTTAAAACCACATAACTGTGTCTAAATCTTGTTAAATCCTTACATGTGTGATTAATCTCTGACGATAGTATTGCTATATTAGACTTTATCAGCCTCCAACTACTTTCATTCTGGGTACTTAATGAGAGTCATATGTTTAACACAGCATCTACAGGTTAGAGGCATGACAAGGGTAAGACATTATCTCTGACAATGGAATATAGAACTGCTAAAGAGTCAAGCCACAGGGCATAGAATTGACTTACATTATTGTATTCAATGACAGTTGTGCATTGGTTTAAGGACATGATACATTTCAGCATACGAATTGCATAAGTATTGCATTTTTTTCTGGATTGCAGATTTATTTTTTTATATCTTGAGTTGACGCATTTAAAGCTTGATCGGTTCATTAATCACCATGTTTAAAAAAAAATTAAGGGTTGTTCAATATTCCATCGAATACTAATCCCATTAATTCCAAGCGAGTTGTTTGTTCTCAGTAAAAACTGTGGTTAGGATACAGCACAGAAAAAATCTCTCAAAAATACATGCAGGCACATATTTCACAAAAAATAGGATCTACGTTACATAAAATGGTCATATGACCTGATATATTCTGTATAACGTTTAGTAATTTAAATACCCGATCTAGGAATGCTTTTAATTTGCTCAAGTCTTTACTTTCTTTACAGACATAGGCCTCGATTAAATAGGCTTCCCAAATGATTCAATACTGCTATAAAATCCTTTCCAAATGATTTATCTGCAAAAATTCTTATAGGATTTAATGGTGACTTCTGTATATTGAATCATTGGAAAAACGTATGCAAAAATATTAAAAGCTTTTCAGATTATTTAATATTTTGGATACATTTTACAATTAGTTTTTCTTTTTTTTTTTTTGCAAATCAATTTTTATTAATATTAGTATTAGAGGAAATAACATTTTATAAGACCAACATGTTCCAACAATTACAATTAAGATTACAATAGGTAACGCAGGGCATAAAGGCGTATTATCATATTAAAAAAAAAAAAACGTACAAAAGCATACACCTTAGGAACAGAAATAGCAAATTATTTTATCTTCATATATATCAGAGAAAATACAGCCCCTCTGCTAATTGTTAAAATTATTTATATAAAAATGTAAAAAAAAAATCATATATAAAATAATATTTCAGTAAATCAAAACATATCAAATCATTTTTATAAATATTAAATCATTTAAAATATTTATTCAAAAATATTAAGCCATTTGAAAAGCTTAGAAAATACATCTATAAGGGTAGGCCTGACAAGTTTTGTCCTGGGAAAAATAATAATGAAGGACTTTTTTTCCAACCCACAGCCCTGCATCATCCAATCTATTTACTTTTTTTAGATTGCTGACAAATATCTCATGAACAAAAGAGTATCTATCAAAACATTAAAGGGACACTATAGTCACACGAACAACTACAGCATATTGAATTTGTTCTGGTGAGTAGAATCATTACCTTCAGACTTTTTGCTGTAAACACTGTCTTTTCAGAGAAAATGTAGTGTTTACATGACAGCCTAGTGATAACTTCACTGGCCACTCCTCAGATGGCTGTTAGAGATCCTTCCTGGGTCATGGCTGCCTAAAATGCATCCAAATATTCAGTATCTCCTCCCTCTGCATGCAGACACTGAACTTTCCTCATAGAGATTCATTGATTCAATTCATCTCTATGATGAGATACTGATTGGCCAGGGCTGTGTTTGAATTGTGCTGGCTCTGCCCCCTCTCTGTCAGTCTCAGCCAATCCTATGGGGAAGCATTGTGATTGGACCAGGCTACCACTTCTGCTGATGTCAGCAGACAGTGGGCAGGTCTAAAGGAAACAGGGACAAAGCCAACAGCTCCAGATTTGAATGCAAGTAAGATTTTACTATTTTTAGGGAGACATGAGGGGACCAGGGTGGCTAGATCTTGGTTTTTGTTTGTGTTCCTGACCCTATAGTGCTTCTTTAAATTCTTCCCTGGCAATTTTGCCATGCATAATAGACAGCCTAGCATATTTAATTACACAGGGGTGAACTGGTAGGTTTTGGCGTATGGGTCAAGTAAACGGGAATGACCATTCAAGTGACAAAATCATACCATTCCACAATCCTTTATACCTTTTTGGAGATCATTGCCACCAAACACAAACAGGTTGCACATTAACATATACAATTCCATGATTCCTTCCTATGATTCCTTCCTCTGTTCTGCAACCTCCATACACACTTACTGAAAAATAGACAACATTGTTTAGCTTTCCTCATTGCACAGTGTGTTTCAAGTTCTTTCCTCTTGCTCTGTTAACTGCCTGCTAGAGCCTGCAGAAGCCTTGTGTGTGATAACAATTTAACTAACAGAGTAGAAGATAAGAACAATACAGAAGAGAAAATAATCATAACCAAAAAAATGAGGGGTATACAATGAATAACTATCATCCAATAATATATTTTAAGTATATATTAAAGCAGAATTTTAATAGCAATATATAACAGTGGAAAAATTAAAATGTCATATGTGTCTTAAAAGGTTGGAATATTTATTAAAAAATACAATCAAAATAATGATATTTTACCATCTGGTGCAGGTCTAATGAAAAAGATATAGGCCATAACAGCCCCTGACTCCCTCTTCCCAGAGTGTTCATTCATGTTTCAGTAAGTCCACAGCAGCAGAAGTTGTCCTATAGGCCAACACACACCTCTTGGCTTCAAAAACATTGCGCAATACCTCAGTCATAGATGAAATGGTATCAGACTTCCAATACCGAGCAAGACCTGAAGTTGACGAAGCCAAGAGATGAGTCAAGATAATTTCTGTAGACTTGGATAAATTGTCTGGAAGCTTCTTCAGGAGACACAATTCTGGTGTACTAGTATAGACCTGATCTGTAATGGTGTGCATTAGTGTATGAATGTTAGTCCAGTAGGTGTTCAGCTTAGGACAAGACCAAAACATGTGGAATAGTGTACCTACCTGCTCGCACTCCCTCCAACATGCATTAGTTCTAGATAAATGTTGTTTAAAGAGCCTGAAGAGAAGTTTATAATGAGCTTCAAAAAACGCCACTCCTCGACACTATACTCCGTGTTCAGTTTTCGTTCCCATCCTGTCATATAGTCTAATTTTGGATCAAGAATCCCAGCAAAATAGGCATAGCACATAGAGAAAAATCTTTTCTCTAGGACCCGATCAGAAACTTTAAAATGTTCACTAATTAAATCAACCATCTGTCTATGTACAGGGGCCAGACCAAATTTGGCATGTAAAAGGTCAAAAAATAAAAAAGAATTAGACAAAAATAAATCATTAATACAGATGACAATGGGAAAGCCAATAGTCCATGTCCAGAACAGGTAATGCAGGTTGCAACACAGACAAGGGGGTAGCTCTGGACCAGGTAGTAGAAGGGTTTTTATATAACACATCCCAATCCTTAATAGTGGCTTTGGTAGCTGGAAACATGTTCGCCACCCACGGTCGCTGAGCTGGAGGCAACCATAACACATCTTTGATGAGAGTAGGTAACATTTCCTCCATCTCGAGCCCCAGGGGACGACCATGCACCAAGCTGAATTTAAGTGCCATAGCCACATTAGTCGGCAAACCCATACCTCCACTAGTTTTGGGCTTTTGTAAAATAGCCAATTTAATCCTGCTCGGTTTCTTATTCCATATGAATGTCAGTAAGGCAGAATGAACTTTCCAAAAAAGGAGGAAGGAATAGT
Source organism: Pelobates cultripes (assembly GCA_933207985.1). Taxonomy (NCBI): domain Eukaryota; kingdom Metazoa; phylum Chordata; class Amphibia; order Anura; family Pelobatidae; genus Pelobates; species Pelobates cultripes. Next base: position 37,131,728 of record OW240921.1, read on the forward strand.
TAAGGGAATTGCTCTTGAAAAATATTACATGTGGGGAAGGAGAGTCATCTTGACCGAATTAATCCTTCCAAACCAAGAAATATCAAGTCTATACCACCTCTTAATATCATCCCTAAGAGATTTTTGCTAAGTTATTAGTATGCATCTTTGACTGGTTGTTGCACAGATTAATGCCCAAATAAGAAATATAGGAATCTCTCCAGTTAAAGTTAAAAGTAGCTTTTAAAGCATCCAGTTCATGCCATGGGACAAAAAATGAGAGTGCTTGGATTTTATTAGTGTTCAATTTCTAATAAGAAATTTTGCAGAATTCTTGCAGGATAGACAATAATGTCTATAATCGAGGTCGAGTGATTTTTAAGAGATAACATAATGTCATCCGCAAAGAGACCTATTTTATGTTCTCTATCGCCTACTGCAATGCCCTCTATATCTGCACATTGCCTTATTGCCACAGCCAAGGGTTCCATCACCAGCACAAAAAAAGAAGCAGCGACAATGGACACCCCTGTCTGGTCTCATTGGATAGAGAAAAACTATCAGAAACAAACCCAGTTGCAGATACTTGAGCAGTTGGGCTACAGTATAAAGCAAACACAGCCCCAATAAAAGAATCAGGAATGTTAAAACGTGACATAACCTTTTTGAAGAAACCCCAATGAATTCTATTGAACGCCTTTTCCGCATCTAAAGATAAGAGCAAAGAAGGTGTATGATTTAATTTAATTTGGTGAATCACATTTATGAAACGTCTTGTACTATCTTGGGCCTGATGGTTTAAAACAAATCCCAATGGTCATAGTTAATCAAGTAAGGGCAAGATGATTAGCCAATATTTTAGAATATAGTTTAGTTTAGTAATGAAATTGGGTGATAATTTGGACAAGCATTGGGCACTTTAACAGGTTTGGGCAATGTAATAATTTTTGCACATAATTCCTCCTCCAGTATCTCACCAGATGACCAATAATAATAAAATAAGTTTGATAAATGGGTGACCAAAACACTAGAGAAGAACTTATAATATGCCATCGTATTCCGGTTCCGGAGCTATGCCAGCAGGAATCATGGCAATTGCATCCACAATTTCTTTTTGAGATATAGGAGAATTTAGTTTATTTAATGTATCAATTGAAATTGGCTTCAGCTGGACTTTATCCAGAAAACAGCTAATGTTTTCCATGGTAGGCTGCTGCATGTTAGGATCAAATTCCAAATTGTAAAGTTTTTTATAGTAGGCAGCAAAGGTATTACTTATTATGACTGGAAGAGTCACTTTTAAACCATCTTTAGTCAATAAATGCTCAATCCTGGACTGAGAGAGTCTATGTCGCAGCTAAGAGGCTAACAAAGTGGAAGCCTTATTATCTTTAGAATAAAATAATTGCTTAAGTCTCTTTAACATCAAGGCTGTATGCTCCAACTGAATAGTATCAATTTTACTTTTAACATCAGAAATGTTGCAACAAGAGAGGGAGAAGGGCCAAATGTTTGCTTGATTTAGATTATACAGTTCCTTTTCTAGCTCCCTTAAGTTTTTGGTTTGAATTTTCTTCAAATAAGAAGGCCACTGTTTAAAATGACCTGGTAAGACAGCTTTATGGGCATTCCATAATGAAGATATTGATATATTTGGAGTCAAATTGTCCCCATAGTATTCAGTAAGCACTTTCTCAGCTAGTGACTTATTTTCCATATTAGTGACCAGATAGTCACTTAGTCTCCATGATCTGCTAGGGTTTGGTTAGAGAGATTCCTCTATATGTAATTCATATCTGAACCAGTTATTAATCTACCTCTGACATCCTTGGAAACTTTTGTGACAATTTTCTTCAGAAATTTATATTGCCTAGAATTAGGGAAGTACACATTAACCAAAGTGTAAACCACATTATTAAGTGAAATAGAAAATTACAATGGATGAATCATCTAAGAGATAACCAGAGGCTTCTAATTAGGTGTTCGAGCGCTCGGGAGAACCGATAATAAAACCACAGGCTTACATCGTTGTAGTTCAAAAATCATTGCATATATAAAATGGCATTAGTCTACTTCGCATGTGTACATAAAAAGAAGCAACAATTACTTTTAACTGAGCATGTGTGTGTGAAAACAAAGGACAATTGCTTATTTGAGAACGTCTTATCTAAGCTGTTAAAATACCAAGGTTAACAAAAAGTAACATTTCAAGAAGCAGCTGCAGAAATTGCTGACAGAAGCAGAAGTAAAGAATTTAGCTTTTTACCCAAACAGACTTATTTAAGGTAAAGGCTTTAACCTTTTATTTACCTTTATCTGTGACATATCCTGATCAGTGGTCACTTCGTCAGTATGGAAAGCCTTATGAAAAATTATTTAAACACCTCTGGACTTCGATCTAAATGTGAAATGGAACTGAAGAGGATAGTGTTTTAACATAGTTGAAGGAATGTTATCATGCTTGAAATGTGTCTCCAGAAGAAAAAGGACATCAGACCTCTGGGTTTTCACCTCCCTGAACAACAATCTACGTTTAGGTGGTGAGTTCAGGCCCCTCACATTAAAAGAAAGTATTTTCAATACAATCGCTCAGTATAAACCAAAAGTAGTGAAAGGCCCTAAACACACCAAACATCAGTAAAAAAAAAAGTCAAGAGTCATTTAAGGTGGTAAAAGACAAAAGAACCCAATCAACCTGTACAACTAATATACCAACAAATGATAATAGAAAACAGAAACAAAAAACATTTAATAACGACACATGTAGAGGACAGATGAAATAGTGCAGATAGTAATTACATTTGAATATTTGTTTTTGAAAATTGGGTCACTCACATGTAAAGGAGCTTATATGTGTTGGCTCCGTAAAAAATGTTTTTATGCTCTTAGAGAAGCATGACACCACTCCTCCATTCTGATACTCACTCTGGCAAATATAAAAGAGAGAGAGGCATTCAATGTGTAAAAAAAAACATAAAAGTATAAAATCGGTATTATGTTCACCTTACATAGAGCCTTAAAATCCTGGCTCTGAGGTTAACAGGTATAGTGCCAATACAGAGGGGATGGTACCATCCCAATGAAGATTATTGAGGCTCCAGAGGACTTATAAAGTACTACTAAATTTATTGTGCAAAAACATATAATTAAACATTTCAAATAAAACATAATATAGGCAAATAAAGTACACTTGTACAAAGAAATTCCTAAACGCATTTCACTTCTCTTGAGGTTCCTCAGTCAGCTGTTCCGCCTATGCCGTAACTTGTCTTGATTTATGAAATCACCCTAGAAATTACATTTTCCATTGTGATGGGCAATTGTACAATAATATACATTGCTAAATATTAATTCCATCAGTGTTATTAAATAATACCAATAGAAAAACGCAAAGTGAACTGCTGGGCTGATTTTAGCACTATATAATTACTACAATGCTAGCTGTGTCGAGGAAGGGAAGCATAAGGCCATAAGGAGGCATGTCCCTGAAATGACCCAATCTGGTCCATACATGGCAACTCCTGTCCTGGGTTCATAAATCTGAAAGTCTTAATATCTTTTGAATGACAGAAAGGTTAGCTATAGTTTTTATCTTGGTCAAATTATTCCCAGAAAGGTCCAGGTTCCATATTCTACTGAGAGGTCCATCAATTGTTCTCGCAGAGGCATGTAAAATCCACATGCTTCCAAAGACAATCAATGGATTGATCAATCATGTCAATTCCTATGAGATCCTGGTGAGAACAATTAATTGATTTACTCTGGTCCGACAATACAATTTATTAATTTATAGCTGTATGGCTTAAAAACCTTAGAAAATAAATCTTTAACTTTAACGAATTGTATACTTTTCTCTAATTTGACTATTTTAGAAATTATAATTTTCTAGTTGGTTATTGATGAATAAACCTAAAAAAAATAGTAATCTTGTCCACTGTACTGAGACTTTGTCATCTCATGTCAATTTGTTTCCCAAGTCACAAAATGGAAATACTTAACTTGGAAAGCAATAGGTGAAAATATTAGTAATATTTTAATTAGGGAATTACTATCTGATCCATCATAATCTTCCCCACTCTTACCTAAATATATGTAGAATTTAAAAAAAATGTTTTTATGTGTGCTCTGTTCCTTAATCTGTATTATGTATAAACTGGAAATGATGGCGAAATGACAAAAGAATTGCAAATCCTCAGCCTAAATCATTGAACTGGACAAAAATCACCAGCACAACTATTGCCAGCTCTACTAATTTGGCTTAGAATTTGCAATTCCCTTGTCAGCTCTCCACAGTTTCCAATATATTGAAAAACCCATGTGTATGGCTGGAGGAACCTTCTTTAAATATAAGAGTGTTAAAGTAAGGTCAGACCCTGTTTAACATTTCATTAAGTCATTGCCACAGGGCCTCGGTCATGTCACTTGTGTAATGAATGAATGGATTTGCATCTCATTCTAACGCAGGCATTATTTCCTGCAGATTAATTTTCTCATGCTGTATTATTCATTTTGTATGATTTTTTTTCTGTCTCTCTCCACGGAGTTTATGCTATTTAATTTAAACCCTGATCAGCAAAATTAAAGACTTCATTTAATAGCTCTGTCTAGCACTTGGACTTTTGCAGATGTTTTATAGGACAACTCGCCTTTTGAGCAAAAAAACTCAGGTGCTGTGGTTATGTTACTGTGGTTAATATTTACTGAAGTAGGTATAATTTTGTTTTTTAATTATATTGTGTTGGGTAAAAAGCCTGCATGGGGGATTCACACAATAGTTTGTAGTCAACAGAGTAAGAGACTCTGTCACAGTCTGGTGTTTTTGCATAATTTACCAAGACACCCCAAAGGTGGTACAGCGGTCACAGGGAGCAGGGAAAGATGAACACATCATAGGGTCTTCCCTACTGGCCCATGCAGAGCGGGTGTCAGCCACGATTCATACATTCTGTCGAATAAGGTAGGACTGTCGGGATCCCGCGGGCGGCTGAGAGGGGAGGCTGCACTCCGCTCGCGGTACTCACCCTCCAGCCGTCCGCGGTTCCCTCCTCCTCATGGGTCCGGCGAGCGGCATCCTTCCAGCCTCGGATGCCGCCCGCCGTTCCCTCCACGTCCCCCAGCGGCAGCATACATGACGCTGCACGCTGGGAGACCGCCCAGGTTTATACACGCCGGGGTCAGTCACCTGACCCGGCATTAAAGGCACAGTGCCTTAATCACAGTGGGAGGTCTAGATATCTCCCACGTGTGATTGTTAATTCTGATTGGAAATTATCCAATCAGAATTAACCTTATGGTTTAAATACTTACCTTTCCTGTTCCTCCCTGCCCTGTTGTGGTCTTTGCTTTCTAGTATTGCTACTTACCTTGTGGTTCTGGTTACGTACTCTCTGGCTTGTTTATCTGACTCTGTGACTTTCTCCTACCCTTTGACCTCGGCTTGTTTCACGTTATTCTGTCTTCTGGTTCCCCTTACTCGGCTTGTCTCCTGACTATTCTGTGTGTGCTTAGCCCAGCCACTCTAAGGTCCGGTACGGCACCTTTTGTGTGTGTGTGTGTGTGCCAGCGTGTTGGGTTCCCCGAATCGTGACATTACAACAGGGCCATAATGGAACCTGCTGACATACCACAGCTCCTAGTTAATCAAGAGGCTAGAATGGATGGCTTGGACCACCGTATGGATCAGTTTGCTCAAGCTCTGCAAACCATACTGGCTCGTACTGCACACTTGCAACCTGCCGTTCAGGAGGCTGCTGTTGCTGTGCCCGAACCCATTCCCACTCCAGTACCTGTTCCCGCTCATGTAGTTCACATGACGCCGCCACAGCGCTACAGCGGTGACCCAGCATTGTGTCGTGGTTTCCTCAACCAAATTGACATCCATTTGGTGATGAATCCACGTTCCTATCCCACTGACAGATCTAAAATTGCCTTTTTGATAAACCATTTGTCCGGGAGAGCTTTAGCATGGGCCAACCCCATTTGGGAAAATACGTCTCCTATGTCATTTGCAGATTTTCTGACAGCTTTCAGACGCACGTTTGATCAACCCGGTAGGGTTGCTTCTGCTGGCAAGGCTCTGCTTAGGGTCCGACAGGGTAACAGATCTGTAGCAGATTACACTATCGAATTTCGTACTCTAGCAGCTGAAGTGGTTTGGAATAATGACGCCCTCGTAACAGCCTTTCAGGAGGGTCTGGCCGCTTATATACTGGATGAAATAGCATCCAGGGAATTGCCTGCTCTTCTAGATGATGTTATAGACTATGTGATTCTTATCGATAACCGTATTAGAGAGAGGCGTAGCCAAAGACGTTTGGATACACGGGTGTTACCTGCTCTACCCAGTACTTCACTGCTAGCGTTACCCGCTCCTAGGCAACCATCCCCTGAGCCCATGCAGTTGGGTGCTACGGGGTTAACTGAGGCTGAAAGAGCGTACCGTAGAAGGGAGGGCTTATGCCTTTATTGTGGGAAGAGGGGGCATCACTGTAAAGCCTGCCCTAAAGTACAGGGAAACTGCAGCACCTAAGGCCTAGAGAGGGGTCGGCCTCGGGTGTTATGACTTTGTCCCCTCATATGTCCATCTCCAGACCGTTTATTACGGTTTCTCTTTTGGTCAATAAAACCACTATAACAACCAAAGCCCTGATCGATTCGGGTGCGGCAGACAACCTTATGGATGAGACCTTTGCCAAAACCGCAGCCCTGAATTTGATCCGAAAGGAGACACCCTTGGCCATTGAGGCCATAGATGGTAGACCACTGGAGAAACCTCTGGTGACTCATGAAACCCAGGAAATAGTTATGTCTGTGGGTGTTTTGCACAAGGAGAAGTTAACCTTCCAAATAATTGACTCCCCTACAGCCTCCATCGTTCTGGGTTTTCCCTGGTTAGTTAAACACAACCCTGTTCTTGATTGGGGTTGTTTAGATATACTCTCCTGGGGGGAATCTTGTCAACGAGACTGTATGGCTCATGTACGTCCTGTTTGTTTACTTAACGTGCCCACGGCTAAACCACTCTCGGTTTCTGTTCCTTCTGTTTATGCAGACCTTGCCTTGGTTTTTGAAAAGAGGGAGGCAGATAAGCTACCTCCACATCGTGAGTATGATTGTGCCATAAACCTCTTACCGGGTACTATGCCTCCTAGGGGAAAGGTCTACCCTCTTTCTGAAAAAGAGAACCAGATCATGGAGGAGTACATACGGGAATCCCTAAGAAAAGGTTTTATTAGAAGGTCCTCCTCTCCTGCTGGTGCTGGTTTCTTTTTTGTGGCAAAGAAGGAGGGCGATTTGAGGCCATGTATAGACTACAGGGGTCTAAACAATATAACGGTTAAAAACGCCTACCCTATCCCCCTCATCACAGAGTTGTTTGATCGTGTTAAAGGTTCTAAATTCTTCACCAAATTAGACCTCAGGGGGGCTTATAACCTTGTCCGTATAAAGGAGAATGACGAGTGGAAGACAGCGTTCAACACACGCAGTGGGCATTACGAATATCTGGTCATGCCTTTTGGACTGTGTAATGCTCCTGCCGTGTTTCAGGACCTCATAAATGATGTCCTTAGGGATCTATTGCATGTCTGTGCTGTGGTGTACCTTGACGACATACTTGTGTATTCTCCTGATTTGAAGTCACACCATAACCATGTTAGGATGGTGCTCAAAAGGCTATTGCAGAACGGACTCTACTGTAAGTTAGAAAAATGTTTATTCGATCAGACCTCTGTGCAATTCCTAGGATATATCATTACTGAACAGGGTTTCAGTATGGATCCTGCTAAATTGGAAGCTATACTGTCCTGGCCACTTCCCCAAGGACTGAAGGCTATCCAGCGTTTTATAGGATTTGCCAACTATTATAGGAAATTTATAAAAAACTTTTCACCACTTATCTCTCCTATAACTAAGCTGACAAAAAAAGGTCTACACCCTAGGGTTTGGACTCCTGAAGCCCTTAAGGCCTTCGAAACCCTCAAGAAGGCATTTGCCTCTGCTCCAGTGCTGCACCCCCCGGATCCTTCTCTTCCCTTTGTTATGGAAGTAGACGCTTCAGAGTCAGGTGTGGGAGCCGTACTGTCACAGAGGTTGTCGTATGACAAACCCCTCCATCCCTGTTTTTATTTTTCTAAAAGGTTGTCTGATTCAGAGAAGAATTACGATGTTGGGAACAGGGAACTATTAGCTATTGTGTTAGCTTTTAAGGAATGGAGGTACTTATTAGAGTGTTCTAGACACAAAATTATGGTTATAACAGATCATAAGAACCTATCCTATATAGCTGATGCTAGAAGGTTATCTGCCCGGCAGGCTAGATGGTCTCTATTTCTCTCACGCTTCCAATATGTTATTACCTATAGACCTGGTTGCCGTAATGCCAAAGCTGACGCTATCTCTCGGCAGCATGAACCAGTAGAATTTGTTAACCCGACTCCTGAACCTATTGTACCTGCGTCTCAGATAATAGCTGCTACCTGTTTGGTTGTTTCTTCACCTTTCCTTGATAGTATTAAGACATACCAAACCCAGGCACCCCCTGAGACGCCGGTTGGTAAACTATACGTTGAAGCAAATGACAGAAAAAAGTTGTTAACTTTATTTCACACAGCCAAAACTGCTGGTCATCCGGGGGTTACCAAAACCTACAAGGGCCTCCTTCAACAGTTCTGGTGGCCTTCACTCAAGCGAGACGTAGTGCATTTTGTTCAGGCTTGTCAGGTCTGCATGCAGTGTAAGTCCCTTAATGTGAGACCCCAGGGTTTTCTGATGCCTCTATCTATACCCAAGAAACCATGGACCCACTTATCCATGGATTTCATTGTAGATCTGCCTCTTTCTGATGGTCAGACGGTGATACTGACTGTGACGGATAGGTTCTCTAAAATGGCGCACTTTATTCCGCTTAAGAAACTGCCTTCTGCGGTTCAGTTAGCTCAGGTGTTTGCCAAAGAAGTGTTCCGATTGCATGGGGTACCTCAGGATATCGTATCTGACAGGGGTCCTCAATTTGTCTCTCGGTTCTGGAGGGGCTTTTGTGCTGAGATGGGGGTCTCCTTGTCGTTCTCTTCCTCCTATCACCCGCAATCTAATGGTGCGGCCGAACGTGCTAATCAGTCTGTGGAATTGTATTTGCGCTGCTTCACTAATGCGCACCAGGATGACTGGTCTCGCCTTCTTCCGTGGGCTGAATTTGCCAGGAATACGGTGTCTCATTCATCTACTGGCTTAAGTCCTTTTGAGGTTGCTTATGGGTTTCGTCCTTCTGTCCTTCCCGGTGCGTTCTCCGACAAGGGAATGCCCGCCTTGGACCAGCACCTCGCCTCTTTGCGGAAGACGTGGGATCAGGTCCATGTTGCGCTGTCTCGTTCAGCAGCTGCTCAGAAAAAGTTTGCTGATCGCCGTAGGGTTGCGGCCCCTTCTTATGTTCCGGGTGATAGGGTATGGTTGTCCTCCAGGAACCTCCGTCTCAAGGTTCCCTCGATGAAATTTGCCCCCAGGTTTCTTGGTCCCTTCAAGGTGTTACGTAGGGTTAACCCCGTTTCCTACTCCCTTGATCTGCCTCCTTCCATGCGTGTCCCGAACACGTTTCACGTCTCGCTTTTGAAGCCCTTGCTGTGTAACCGGTTCTCTCGTCCCCTCGGGTGGCCCGTTTCCCCTTGCGCTGTCTCTGACGACGTGTACGAGGTGGCTGCCCTTCTCGACTCTCGTGTTTCTAGGGGTCGGCTGCAATATTTGGTGGACTGGAAGGGGTACGGCCCTGAGGAGCGGTCCTGGGTTTCGAGCTCTGATGTGCACGCTCCCTCTTTGGTCCGCTCCTTTCATGCCCGCTTTCCTTTGAAGCCTTCCGCTTCCCGCCCTCCGGGCGGTCTTCGAGGGGGGGTAATGTCGGGATCCCGCGGGCGGCTGCGAGGGGAGGCTGCACTCTGCTCGCAGTACTCACCCTCCAGCCGTCCGCGGTCCCCTCCTCCTCGTGGGTCCGGCGAGCGGCATCCTTCCAGCCTTGGATGCCGCCCGCCGTTCCCTCCACGTCCCCCAGCGGCAGCATACATGACGCTGCACGCTGGGAGACCGCCCAGGTTTATACACGCCGGGGTCAGTCACCTGACCCGGCATTAAAGGCACAGTGCCTTAATCACAGTGGGAGGTCTAGATATCTCCCACGTGTGATTGTTAATTCTGATTGGAAATTATCCAATCAGAATTAACCTTATGGTTTAAATACTTACCTTTCCTGTTCCTCCCTGCCCTGTTGTGGTCTTTGCTTTCTAGTATTGCTACTTACCTTGTGGTTCTGGTTACGTACTCTCTGGCTTGTTTATCTGACTCTGTGACTTTCTCCTACCCTTTGACCTCGGCTTGTTTCACGTTATTCTGTCTTCTGGTTCCCCTTACTCGGCTTGTCTCCTGACTATTCTGTGTGTGCTTAGCCCGGCCACTCTAAGGTCCGGTACGGCACCTTTTGTGTGTGTGTGTGCCAGCGTGTTGGGTTCCCTGAATCGTGACAAGGACGAAGGAGGATGCAATCTGCAGCTCAACCGAGTGCAAGGTATTTCTCGTTCGAATTCAGTGGTTCGAGTTACCACGGCAAGGCTCCAATACAGAACAGTGCCAGAGCACTGGAGAAGAGGGATCTCTGCCTGCAATCAGCAGAGTTGTATGTCCAGAGACACCAGACACTACCGAACCACCATGACTTTCTGTGTCCCCCCTCCCTCCTTGCCCAAATGTAAGAAGAAGGGAGAGGGTAATGTAAAACTTATTTTTCAATTTATTATAATTTTAAAAAAAAGATATTTATACATATTATACTTAAGTATTCAGTTGTGCCCCTCTCACCCCCCCCATCCTACCCCAACCCCATAGACCTTAAAACATTCATACACACTGCATCCCTCACAAACACTGGATCCCCTATAGATCACACTGCCCCACTTACACACCGTACATGCCTCACTCACTCACTCACTCACTCACCCACCCACTCACTAGAGTACATCCACACTCATTACTAACCCTATACATTACAGGTCCTAGGCACACACTGGTTACATCTCCCTACACAGACTTTACAGCACCTATACACTCTCTCACTCTTTGCAGCCAATAGACACACACACTACAGCCCATAGCCACACAACACAACTGCATCCAACTTATTTACACAAATCCCCCCACCACAGACAGCCCACTTTGCACATACACAATGCCACAATTAGTCACCAAACACTTTTGATTTTTGTTTTTCTGCTTTGTCTAGCATTGTGTTTTGTATTCTACAGTGTAAGTTAGCAAGGTTTGAACAGAATGGGGATATGGCATTTTTGTCCTCTGGGTTCTCACTTATGGAGATACCAGAGGCAAGTCACAAGCACACACAGCACTGCGCATTGCACAGCGACTTTTTCCCATGCAAAAGCTCTTTAGCAGAGCTCTACACAAGGACTGCCCTGGAAGAGCATTGAACTAACATGCTCACTTTGGAGGGATGTGCTTGTCATTGGTAATGACACAACCCTCAATAGCTCCACATCCTCTCTGATTAGAAAATACCTGAGCCAAATGTATTCCCCTCTCCGGCCCTGGCCCCTATACACACACACACACCACATCCCCTAGACACACATAAGAACACTACTTACAAATGAGGATGGCAGCCTCTGCTCCACGCCACTTCTTTGTGTGTGTTTTAGCACAGCCCCACAGAACAGCAAAGAATGAGTGGTAAAATTAGAGATAAGAGGCACACAAGAGGTAAGGAGGATTTGAAGCACACTTACCACATTAGAGACAAGTGATTTAGGAGAGACATAATAGGGTAAGAGGGATTGTGCAAACACATGAGGTTAGGGGGTTTGGAGAGAAACCCCATAGGGTAAGTGGAGTTAGGAGATATACATGAGGGGGTGCGGAGACACACAACACATATATAAAGGGGAGTGGTTAATTAAACTATGTCTGCTTGTGTCCTTAACCATTGCTTTACCACAGATTATTACCACAGAACCCACTTATGAAAAGGAAACCAGACATAAACAGGGCGCAGATGTGGCTTGTAGGCACCCACTTGCCTAGTTTGGTACAATTAAAATGATGCACTTACTTGGTGAGAAAAGGAGATATAAATGCTCTAGCTTTTATTCTGAAAGTTGGCATTGGGAAATGCAGGTTTAAACTCAGTTGAATTATTAAGTGCAAAATACTTATTATATGTCAGGGAAGTGACCAGGAAATTGCAAATACCCATAATCTTATGTGGATGAGGACACTCAGGGATTTCACTTCAGCCGACAGTATGACTCAGTGTAAGTTAAAATAGGAAAATATAAAACAACATAGTGCAATATAGTATTATATAGGCACAATGTCTTCAAGTTCATTGGTGGCATGGTGGGTGTTTGCTCAACCTGTTCGGTGATTCGTTGTCTCCATATTCCGCTCAGCTGTTCCAAATTCTTTGGTCCCAACTGTGTCTCCTGATCTGTAATCTACATGTGCTGCATGTGTCTTGAAGACATTGTGCTTATATAATATGGACTAAAGGGGTTGGAAGTCAGGCAGTTTGTTTTTGTTTTACTGCATTCTTGATTATATATTTTATTGCAGATGGTCCCTGAGGAAGTTCTATGTATAGAACGAAACGCGTAGGACTGGGCCTATTTTTAATATTATTTAATTTGTTATTTAAATAAATGTTTTTTTACAATTAACCTGATCCTTACTCTGTTTGGTTTCTGAAGTTCCATTACCAGATGGAGGAAAAGATATTTTCAGCCCCCCAGCTTTATCGGCTTAGGCACCATACAAGCGATTATATACTCTACATCTTGTAAGTGTACAATATTAGTGTTTCACTTTTTGTTCATTTAAACTATATTGCACTATGTTGTTTTATAGTTTGCTATTTTATGTTATACAGCTGTATCCCAATTTTTCAATATATCCATATACTATTTTGTGTGATATTTATCTGGGAAAACTACCATGGGAAGTTGTTTTTCTTTATAAGTTAAGTTGATTTTTGTTTTTCTGTTTTGTCTAGCATTGTGTTTTGTATTCTTCAGTGTAAGTTAGCAAGGTTTGAACAGAATGGGGATATGGTTCCTAGGTTGGATTTTTTGGGTAAAGGTCACTGAGTTTTGGTTTGAGCTCAATACGACTTGTATATCAGACTGATCCTGTGATAGGGAAAGTCCAGACCTGAAATGCCAGAAGTTCACTCTATGTGAGAGATACAGTATCTCAAGTTTTCTTAGAAGATAGGAATTCTCCTGGTGTCAGTCTTGAAAAAAACAATGTGACAATGCCTTAAAGGGACACTGTCAAACTGTTCTACAGAAAGTCTGGGTGGGGTTAGAAGAGAAGGAATTGCAAAGGCTGCAGACAAGAGATCTGTAGTTCACAATTTAAAAAATGCACAATCAATATGCATCATGTTTTTATTGGGGTTATATATCTACAAAGCAGTGATTTTATTTATTTTTTATATTCAAGCATTGGAGTATCCCTTTAAGGTTTTGTTTTTTGCATTTGGAGAGCCTTCATACAATTATTTACTGTGATCCTTAAATTAGTATCAATGACTTCATCCTCACAATCCAGCCCTGAATAACTCACCTCCCACAAAGTGCAATAACAAAGATGATCCCTGATCAGCAACTCGCCAGTAATGCTTTCATTTATTTTATTTTTTATTTTTAGCAAACAAGTTTCAAAATAAAATCTCTGCACTTCTTTATTTGTTATATAAGTTAGGGCTACAAGTAGGCAAATTTAATAAATATAAACAGTAAGAGATGAGCGGATGCAAGGGTTTCCATCTTCCTAGAGTCACTTTGAGTTTGTACACAGAATGGTACAGAATGATTGCAAATTTTAGACAAAAAAGTGCTGATTTAAAAAAACAAACAAACAAACAAAAAAACTTCCAAGACAACTATGGTCACATTTTTGGTACTAAATTTTTAGTGAATAAAACCTTTTGTGGTCAATATGCTTTATGACTTACATATCTATTGTACAGTTAATCCTCTTCTCGGATTGGTTTCTCTTTTGTAAATTGCAAATTCTTGAGCCTTTTCAATGCATTCTTGTATTCGGATGTTTCAGATATGACAGCCATCTCCATACGTAGGATGCTCTGGAAAATACAGAGTCAAACAGGAGTCAAGAGGAATAAATGAATCCAACATTACATTTTATATGTGTTGCAAAAAGCTACAATGGGGAAATAAATATTTATTTGTTTTATTAAAAGAACACTATAGTGTTAGGAATACAAATCTCTATTCCTAACGCTATAGTGTACCTCTTCCTAGTTTTAAATAGGTCCGCTCCTCCCCCGTGGCAAGTTTAACATACCTTATTCCAGTACCCATGGCGCCCACGGCACTTTTAACCTCTCCTCCCTTGCTGATGTAACAGAGGTGGAGAATTGGGGACCTAGTGTGCGCGCGCGGCAAGTGCCATGAGCTCATTCAAACTTTCCTATAGGATTTGAATCAGAGTGGTTTAATATTTCAAATGGCACCCGTCAAGGCTGCCCCTTGGCACCTTTACTATATGTACTCTCCATCGAACCACTAGCTATTCTTAATCGACAAAACACAAAATTAAGGTAGTTCAAATAGGAAATCGAATTTTCAAAAAAACAATATATGCTGATGACGTTTTTCTGTCCTTGACAAACCCTATTCAGTCGATTGAGGCTCTCATCTCCTCAATTAAAGAATTTGGCAAATTATAAAATTAATATTCAAAAATCCCAAATACTTCTTAAATTCATTACTAAAGATATTACAGATATTTTAAAAACAAAATATAATTTTAACTGGAACAAAACCTATATAGATTATTTAGGAATTAAGATCAAACTAGATATTAGTAATATGGTAGAATGTAATTATAATGAAATGTTAAACACTCTTTCATCATATCTTATTAACTGTAATTTTGTTTTAGATATTGTGGCTTTGCCCGATCAATGTTATTAATGCTTATGTTCTTCCTAAAATAATATACCCATTTACAACAATCCCATTAAGAGTACATAGCAAGATATTGGATAAGTATGTAACATTGTTTAAAGACTATATTTGGCTGGGTAAACACCCAAGAATAGCTTATAACATTCTAACCAAAAATAAAAAAGAAGGTGGAGTATCTTACCCCGGTATACATCATCTTCATGAAGCGGTTATGCTAGCCCACTTCACCTCATGCCTAAAAGTAAACGCAAGTGCTTCTGACTGGTTTTGCTTTGAAAAAATATATATGGGCTCCTGTGATATTTCAAATTTTTTTTGGTTTAATTTAACAGTCCTTGGTTCTAATTCCCTCAGGAATTGTTAAACATATGAAGTCTACTTTATTGAAAATTAAAAAAAAAAACAGCTTCTACATAATAAATTATCACAGGAAGCACCAATTGAAATTGTTTCATATACGGTAATATATCAGACTTAAACTTAACACCATGGAACATAAGAGGAATCCAAAAAATTGGGGATGTTCTGCAAGATGGGAAATTCGGGCCCTTTAATCAACTTCAACAAAAAATCGATTTATTCAGTAAAGACATATTTCCGATTAAAAAATTATTAGAAGATGTTGCTGAGTACAGCTAAGATAATTTTAGGACAGTGGGACACACAAGATTTAGAAAATAAGCATCAAAAACACTATGTGCATGTAAAAATGTTAAAATAAAAATAAATACTACAAACTTTGAAACAAAATGGTAACAAAATGTCACTTCAATAAAGCTTATAATGTTTTATGTGAGAGTCCCCATGGTGTCCACTTTTGTAAATGGTATGCATTGGTGGCGTAATTTAAATATATGAGTGACTAAAATGCCCCAAAATGAAACAAAGACCCATTGTCGATTTGCCATTTTAAAAAAACTGTACTGGGCCGGGTATGATTTTAGCCCTGTATTTTTTCACAAAACCCGGCTAAGGTATACAAAGGATGTCATTTTGTACTCAAGAAATATAGCTGAGAATAATTTAGTGATTTAATATACAGTAGCATATATCAAGTTTCCAAAATTAACCACTAAAATACAACATGTGCGTATAAAAAAGCAATAATAAAATAATATGATAAAATTTGAAAGAAATTGGTGCTGACATAACTGTATAATAAAGATCAAAATATACCATATGACATAGCCCGTGGTGTCTACTTTCACAAATGGTATGCATTTATGGGGTAATTTTAACTGTAAAACTGCTACAATGCCCTAAAATGTGATATAGACACATCAAATCCATTTATCAAAATTCTAATTGTAAAAACTGTAATGGTCAGGACTCTTTTAAGGCACTGTAGCTTCACAGGATAGTGGAAAAGACATACATTGGAGGTATTGTTTTATTCTGAAGAGTTTGCCGAGCATAATTATGGGGTTTTGATCACAGTGGCACATACCAGACTTGAAAAATGACCCAAAAAAATGTAATGTGTATGTAAAAAATGAAAAAAAAAAAATTTTACCACAAAGTTTGACATAAACTGATGAAAACATGGCATCACGTTAAGGCACAATATACACCATATGTGATACACTGTAGTGTCTACTTTCATCAAATTCAACAGTTAAACTGCTACAATGCCCCAAAATGAGACTTGCCCCCATCAAATTCATCTATCAAAATTATCACTGTGAAAACTGAAATGGTCAGATCTCTTTTATGGCAGTGTAACTTCACAGGATAGTGGCAAAGGCAGAGATTGGGGTATCGTTTTACTCAGTTGACATGGCTGAAAACAATATGGGGTTTTCTACAGCAGTAGTATATATCAGCTTTATGAAATACACATTAAAAATCCTTGTTTTATGTGTGTATGTTAGAAATCTGAAAAAAAATAACATAGGCGGCGAAATGGCTACTTAAAAGGTGTCAGAATACCCTTTGGTAAATAGCCTGTGATGTGTGATTTATATAAATATATACTTTTGTGTGGAAATTTTGCTTTCTGTGATGGCTATTAAGCTTACAAGACAAACATACCAAATTCTAAAATAGCTCCACATTAAAATTCCCAGATTTTACTAATAACATGACGTAAAGTCATGATTTTATTAATGACACGGAGGCGAGTATTATTCTATCTCTTTCTTACTTTATTCCTCAGCAGCAAAGAGAAATATAAAACTGAAAGAGAAAAAAATGTAGATATGAAATATAATAACAGGTACAACCAGATCTGCCTAGTAACAGGACAGCCAATGAGTTTAGTAGGAACAGTCCATAAATGCCTTGCTTAGTACTTCCACTTCCTCTTCTTTGCCTTCTGAACCGAAGACCCAAACCAAACTTCCACATCAGGAAAGAACAATCTCCAACAAGGTAGACGTCATCTTAACGAAATCAAGCTGTAAAACAGAGAAAAGGTAGGTAAAATCCAAACTCCGGACCTGCATGTAACATTTCATGACAATCTGGCCTGCAGGACTAAAAAACATCAAATCGGAACCACATAAGTACATAGATCCAAATAAGTCAGAGAAAACTGTGAACACTTACCTTGAGGTAAAAGAGCCCCCACCCGATTGAACCATAAGTATAGACCCAAACCATACCCACTGGGTGGGAGGGTGGGAATAATACTCGCCTCCGTGTCATTAATAAAATCATGACTTTATGTCATGTTATTAGTAAAATCTGGGAATTTTATTAATGACACGGAGGCTCCTATTATGCTAGTTTAAAGCTGAGCCATAACTAACGAGGAAACATGGTCAATCGGGCGGAAATAAAAATCGCGGAACGTAGATTCTCTAGACCAATCCGCTGGCTTCAGGATATCATCCAGACGACATCCCATCGTGGAGGCCTTAGACGCCATGACGCCTCTGACCGAATGAGACGAAAATATTGAAGTGTCAATTCCTGCAGCGGATAGAAGGTTCTTAATCCAACGACCTAACGTAGTCGAGGAGATCGGGAGAAACGGTTTCTTAAATGAAATAAACAATTGGGATAAATCCGATGACCTCAATAGATGAGTGCGATCCAAGTAGACCTGTAGGCAAGCTACCGGACACAGAGCAGGTCGGACTGAACACCTAGGGTAGGTCACTGACTTAGAAGATGTCTTCGTCCTCCTAGAGATGTTAAACGACACTCCCTCGGGGGTGAAGGATAACGCGTTCCAGTCCAAAGCCCTGACATCTGAAACCCTTTTGCATGAAAGGAGACACAGGAGCATAACCAATTTCCAGGATAATTGCTTCAGTGACAGGTCCTCATTAGGAGGCCATGATTCCAAGAAGTCCAGCACCAAGTTAACATCCCAAAACGATGAATATCTGGATTTCGGAGGCCTAGAGTAATGAATACCCTTCAACAAACGGCACACAAAAGGATGTTGTCCAATCGGTGATCCGTCAATACCTAGATGTCCGGCTGAAATGGCCGATCTATAGACATTGATAGTGCGATAGGCCAAACCAGATTCAAAACGCGTAGTCAGAAAACTGAGCACCTCCTTCAGAGGGGAAGAAAGGGGATCTAGCAGTCTCCCCACGCACCAGCCAGACCACACACGCCATGCAGCCTTGTAAGCTGTTCTGGTACCCGGTGCCCAGGCATTCTCCAGGAGTCTTGTAGTAGCCTGCGGAACGTCCAAGACACACCAGGGTCCCCGGAAATCAACCAAGCCGTGAGGTGGAGCAGGTTCTGGTCCACTAAGTCGTGCGAGTTCCCATCCGGATCCAGAAGCACCTCTGATCGCATCCTGATCATCCGTGGGCACTCCGTCGCCATCTCCAAAAGACGTGGACACCAAGGCTGAGTCTGCCATAGGGGAACTATCACCACCAACGTGCATTCTTGTCCGGACAAGTATGCCAGCGTCTGAGAGATCAGGTTGAAAGGGGGAAACGCAAAGTGACGACCCCGAGGCCATATCTGCAGGAACGTGTCCACCGCCGTGGCTGATGGATCCGGTCTCCAACTGAAGTACTGGGGTAGTTGAGCGTTCAGTCTGGATGCGAACAAGTCCAGTTGTAACGGGCCCCATAGTCGATCTATCTGTCGGAAGATCGAAGGTAACAGATGCCAATCTCCGGAGTCTTTCAAGTATCGCGAATTCCAGTCCGCCCATTCGTTGTCCAAACCAGGGATGTGTTCGGCTGTGACCGACACCGCGCTGTGGAGGCAGAACTGCCAGAAATCCTTCGCTAGATTCGCCAGTTGTTTTGACTTCGTGCCACCTAGGTGATTTATATATCTGACCGAGGACACATTGTCCATACGCAGAAGGACGCAGCAGTTTCCCAGGGTTGGAGACAGGCTGCGAATAGCGAACGATCCCGCCAGCAATTCCAGACAGTTGATGTGTAGCTTTGATTCGATTTCGGACCATCTGCCACCTGTGGAGACATCTCCACAGCGAGCGCCCCAGCCATGCAGGCTAGCATCCAATTCTATCACCATGTCCGGGGCATGCCGAAGATTGCTCGACCATTCCATGCCTCCGTATGATCCAACCACCATCGAATTTCCTCCTTGGAGTCTCTGTCCAGGCATAGTTCGCTTTCGTACGAACTGCCCGAGCGAAGGTGGGATCCTTTCACACGTTGTAGGGCCCGATAATGTAGGGGTCCCGGAAATATTGCCTGAATGGAGGAGGCCAAAAGACCAATGACCCTCGACAATTGTCATACGGAGAGACTGGTGGTCTGTAGAGTACGTCTTATTTCTTTCTTCATAGCCTTCAGCTTGGTCTCTGGAAGGAACAGAAACTGGGCGACCGAATCGACTTCGAAACCCAGAAATTCTATTTTCTGCGATGGGGTCACCATGGACTTTTCCCAATTTATGAGAAAACCTAAGCTCTCCAGAAGATCCACTGTCCAGCTCAGGTGTTGTAGAAGTTGGTCGGGGGACGCGGACATAATCAGTATGTCGTCCAGGTAGATAATCATGCGTACGCCCCGCGACCTGAGGAACGCCACCACCGGTTTCATCACCTTCGTGAAGCACCAAGGTGCTGAAGAGAGACCGAAGGGCAGACAGGTAAACCTCCACCGACGTCCTTGTCACGTAAAGTGCAATAAGTCCCAGTGTACCTCTGCCATAGGTATAGTCAGGTATGTGTCCTTGAGGTCTAGCTTGACCATCCAATCCCCTTGCCGAAGCAGATCTCTGAGGCAATGTATGCCCTCCATCTTGAAGTGATGGTAACGAAGGAATCCATTGAGTCGCTTGAGATTGATCACCGGCCGAACACCTCCGCCTTTCTTGGCGATGAGGAACAGCTTGCTTAGAAATCCCGGATGATCATACGGGACTTCTTGTATTGCCCGTTTGGCCAGAAGTTCCGAGATCTCCTTGGTAATCAGCCCGGACTGATCTTCCGGCAACCTCAGTTCCTGAGGTGAGTCCACCTGGATAGGGGAGAAAAAAGATCCAGGCGAAAGCCTCTGATAGTATTTAACACCCACACATCCGTGGTGATCATGCCCCACATGTCGAGAAACAAAGCAAACCTGCCTCCCACACTCGCCCGGAGAGAAAAACCTTTTTGAGTACTCACCGTAAGGGCGTCTGTATGAGGGTTGGCCACGTCCTCACCGATTCTGCCATGTCCTCCCGCGGGAGGGAAAGAAGGGAGCGGGTTTGTAGTCCTGATTGTAGTCCTGGCCCGAAGGCAGCAAAGGAACCTCTTTGAGTCCGCAAGGGACCTCGATTTCCACGGCCGGGCGGACGGCTCCTATACCTCCCGGCCCTGTTGAAAACCTTTGGACCAAAAACTCTCTTAAGGTTGGATTGGGCCTTATCTAGGGCGGTGAAGGTGCGCACAAAAGAGCAAAGTCTTTAACAAAAGACTCACCAAAGAGCATGCCTTTAGCGGCAGCGCCCGGTTCCTTGACCGCAAGGTTAACCAGTTTAGGTTCGATTTTAAGCAGGATCGCCTGGCGGCGTTAGGCTGACATAGCCGTGTTAGCATTGCCAAGTAGGCAAATCAATCTCTGGACCCAACCTATTGCTACATCGAAATCAAGGGGGTATCCCCTGTTTTAGCCGTCTCCAATAGCTCATAAAGCTTAGTCACGGGACCTAGAGTGTCCAAAATCTTGTCCTGGCAATTATGGAGTGAAAACTCCAAACCCTTTCTGGGTTTCCAGACCATTTTTGTCAGGAACTGTGAGATCTGAGGGTCAACCTCTGGCGTCTTACACGCCGCATCAGGCACTGAGGGCCTTGGGCATTCAGCCCGTAACTTACTGCGCCCCTCCTCGGATAAGGCGGTACGCATACAAAGCGCTAGATAGCTAGCTATATGCTCGGGCGGGTCATGGCGAAGGTCATCAGGATCGAACAGGGGGGTAACCCTGCGGATCGCATATGCCTTGTTCCTCACTTGGAGGTAACGCCGAAGCGTCAGACCCCGCCTCCGCGTCGGAGTCCCCTTCCTCATAAGAGGCGTAGTCGGGGGTGTCCGAACCTGTCTCCCCACTTGGATCGGAAACAGACCCGTCATTGTCATGGGCATGCGCCCTTTTCCACTTTCTGGCCGATTTTGACCGGCCAGCGGCTCTCTTGCGCGGTAACGCGCCATCTTGGACGGCCATAGGCACGTCAGTCAGGGCAGGTACTACCTGTGTCATATCGGGGGAGACATGCATATGCCTTGCAGCTGACCATTTTGGCATATGCCTTGCAGCTGACCTGAGGTTGCAGCGCAGGCAGGGGGCTTGCCAACATAGGAGAAGCCAGGGGCTGAGTCAGGGCCTGTTGGATAGTATGAGACAGCGATGATGAGACTGTCCCTATGGCAGAGGCCAGGGCCCTCTGCATAGTAAAATCAATAAGGGCCTGGAACTCCTGAGAGGGGGTGAGTCCCCCTTCACTTGAGATAGGGGCCTGTAAGGCTTCCATGGTGGGGTAGCTGGGACAGCCAGAATCATCACCCTTAGCCTGCATGATAGACAGGAGGGCAAATAAGCTTGTGGTTAAAAAGGGGGTATGTCCCTTTAAATATACGCAGATAAAATATTAAGCCACAATAAATATTATGGGAGCCAGGCCACCAGTCTCAGAATACAATGCTATAACAGTATGATGGAGTAAAAACCTAAACTACAGAACAGGGGTTGAGTAACCCACAAAGCAAATACCTGTGGAGAAAAAACAGGGGGACCGCCGGATCCGCCAGCAGCCACGTGTGTGAACGAAGATGGCCGCCGCGTGCAGAGCATGCCACAGCCCCAAGCTCCTCCCCCGCCAATGGCCGGGGAGCTCGTTGGAAAAACACACGCAGCCGGAGGTAGAGCGGGTCGCCGCACGCGGCCGCACACGTGGTCGCGAGGGGAGGAGGGAGGGCGGTCAGGGAGCACAGCAGCTCCCGAGAAAAAAGCTTCCCCAGTGATCCGCGGTCCCTGTCTGTGCACACAAAAGGTACAGCACAGGCAGGGAGACCGTGCAAAGCAGGGGAAGAAAACAGAAACACCCAAAAGGGGTGCCAAAAAAAACATCAAAGCAAAACACAGAAATCATAATGGGTGCACAAAGCAGCATAAAAGTACATAATTCATTAAATATTATCAATAAATAAACCCAGAAAAACAATCCAAGATCAAAATATACAGGAGTGAAATTAATACTTAGCTGGTCTGAGGACAGCAGCAAAGAAAGAGGAAGTGGAAGTACTAGGCAAGGCATTTATGGACTGTTCCTACTAAACTGATTGGCTGCCCTGTTACTAGGCAGATCTGGTCGTACCTGTTATTATATTTCATATCTACATTTTTTCTCTTTCAGTTTTATATTTCTCTTTGCTGCTGAGGAATAAAGTAAGAAAGAGATAGCATAATAGAAGCCTCCGTGTCATTAATAAAATTGTATTTTACTCCTTGTATTTTGTGACCTATAACTTTCAAAATAAGCTATATAAGATATATTATGTACTCTGAAAATCAGAACATCTAATTGAATATTATTTTAATTACTTTCCTTAAGCTGCACTTATTATACATAAGTTATTATTGCCTAAACTGTGAAAAAAAATATTTTTTTCATTTTTTTTCATTTTTTTTAATAATAAATAAGAATTTATATAAGTGTATGTCACATCAGATTAAAGCCCTTTTTGTCCTTTAAAAAAACCGATATATAACATGTGTTGGTGCAATAAATAAGAAAAATGTAAACGGAGGTTGAACACAAACAGCAAAAAATGCTTGTGTCCTTAAAGCGGCACTGTCATGACGAACTTACCTTTCCTCAATCTCTTCCTCTTCTCACCCTCTCTAAGGATCTGTTATTCTTTTCTTCCTGTCTTCTTTAGTTTTCTTTAAAATCATAAGACAAAGTAGGGACTCTTTGCCTTATGGAGGATTCCTCCGCTTGACCAGCTCTGACCAGCGGAGGAGCAAAGTGTGCTTCATTTCCGCTGGTCTGAGCAATTTTCCCATGATTCTCACCTTCCCTCTGTGTTCCCACGATGCTTCCTGTCACTTTACACAAAACTGCCGAATTGCATTCTAACTGAATGAGAACAGTATGTTCGTTCCTTTTTCGACTACTGTCCTTCCCCCCCGGCCCCCACCCCTGGGCGGCGGGTGAGGGCCATAATGAGAATGGGGGAACCTACTGCCCCCCCCGGCCCCCACCCCTGGGCGGCGGGTGGGGGCCATAATGAGAATAGGGGGGGACCTACTGCCCCCCCCGGCCCCCACCCCTGGGCGGCGGGTGGGGGCCATAATGAGAATGGGGGGGGGACCTTCTGCCCACCCCTGGGCGGCGGGTGGGGGCCATAATGAGAATGGGGGGGACCTACTGCCCCCCCCGGCCCCCACCCCTGGGCGGCGGGTGGGGGCCATAATGAGAATGGGGGGGGGGACCTACTGCCCCCCCCAGCCCCCACCCCTGGGCGGCGGGTGGGGGCCATGAAGATAATGAGGGGGGGGGGAACCTACTGTCCTTCCCCCCCCCCGCCCCCACCCCTGGGCGGCGGGTGGGGGCCCTAAGTCAATTACCCCCCCCAAGGTGACTAGGGGTCCCCAAGCCCCTAGTCACCCACCCCCACCCAAAAAAAACCAAGTCCCTACCTACCCCCCTCACCCTAAAAAATAGTGAGGGGGGGATAAAATAACTAACCTGTAAAATAAAATTAAACTTACCATTCGACGTCTTCTTTTTTCTCAAATCTTCTTTTTTCAGCCCCATTGGATGGATTTCAAGCCATCCAATCACAGTGCTCTGTGTCATTTTACACAGCGTGGGAAAATTCAACAGAACTTTCCCACGCTGTGTAAAATTACAAATAGCACTGTGATTGGATGGATTTCAAGCCATCCAATCACAGTGTTCTGTGTCATTTTACACAGCGTGGGAAAGTTCTTTTGAATTTTCCCACGCTGTGTAAAATGACAAAGAGCACTCTGATTGGCTTAAACTCACCAATCAGAGTGTTCTTAGCCTAATTGCAGGGCGGGGCAAGGCTTTATAAGCCTTCCCCCGCCCTGGAGCTCAGTCTGTCGCGCGGAGCCCTCCATGGGATGGATTATTCGGGTTTTTTTTTTTCGTCTGTTTTTTTTTTTTGGCGCTCTGGATTTTTATTTTTTTTCAATTTTTCGGTTATTATGTTGGTTTTATTTGGCCTTTTTTGGGGCTGAAAAATGAAGATTTGAGAAAAAAGAAGACGTTGAATGGTAAGTTTAATTTTATTTTATAGGTTAGTTATTTTATCCCCCCCCTCACTATTTTTTAGGGTGAGGGGGGTAGGTAGGGACTTTTTTTTTTGGTTGGGGGGTGGGTGACTAGGGGCTTGGGGACCCCTAGTCACCTTGGTGGGGGGGGGTAATTGACTTAGGGCCCCCACCCGCCGCCTAGGGGTGGGGGCCGGGGGGGGGTGAGGACAGTAGGTCCCCCCCCCTCATTATCTTCATGGCCCCCACCCGCCGCCCAGGGGTGGGGGCGGGGGGGGGAGGACAGTAGGTCCCCTCCCCCATTCTCATTATGGCCCCCACCCGCCGCCCAGGGGTGGGGGCCGGGGGGGGCAGTAGGTCCCCCGCCCTCATTCTCACTATGGCCCCCACCCGCCGCCCAGGGGTGGGGGCGGGGGGAGGACAGTAGGTCCCCCCCCATTCTCATTATGGCCCCCACCCACCACCCAGGGGTGGGGACCGGGGGGGGAGTACTGCCCCCCCTCATTATCTTCATGGCCCCCACCCGCCTTTTTTTGGGCTGAAAAATTAAGATTTGAGAAAAAAGAAGACGTCGAATGGTAAGTTTAATTTTATTTTACAGGTTAGTTATTTTATCCCCCCCCTCACTATTTTTTAGGGTGAGGGGGGTAGGTAGGGACTTTTTTTTTTGGTTGGGGGGTGGGTGACTAGGGGCTTGGGGACCCCTAGTCACCTTGGTGGGGGGGGTAATTGACTTAGGGCCCCCACCCGCCGCCCAGGGGTGGGGGCCGGGGGGGTGAGGACAGTAGGTCCCCCCCCTCATTATCTTCATGGCCCCCACCCGCCGCCCAGGGGTGGGGGCAGGGGGGGTGAGGACAGTAGGTCCCCCCCCCATTCTCATTATGGCCCCCACCCACCGCCCAGGGGTGGGGGCCGGGGGGAGGCAGTAGGTCCCCCCCCTCATTCTCACTATGGCCCCCACCCGCCGCCCAGGGGTGGGGGCGGGGGGGGAGTACTGCCCCCCCTCATTCTCACTATGGCCCCCACCCGCCGCCCAGGGGTGGGGGCGGGGGGGGAGGACAGTAGGTCTCCTCCCCCATTCTCATTATGGCCCCCACCCGCCGCCCAGGGGTGGGGGCCGGGGGGGCAGTAGGTCCCCCCCCTCATTCTCACTATGGCCCCCACCCGCCGCCCAGGGGTGGGGGCCGGGGGGGAGGAGTACTGCCCCCCTCATTCTCACTATGGCCCCCTCCCGCCGCCCAGGGGTGGGGGCGGGGGGAGGACAGTAGGTCCCCCCCCATTCTCATTATGGCCCCCACCCACCACCCAGGGGTGGGGGCCGGGGGGGCAGTAGGTCCCCCCCATTCTCATTATGGCCCCCACCCGCCGCCCAGGGGTAGGGGTGGGGGGGGAGTACTGCCCCCCCTCATTCTCACTGTTTAGGGGTGGGGGCCAATAGTTGTTTTTTTTGTTTTTAGCGAGTAGGGGCATTTGGGAGATTTTAATCTCCCTTGTGCTATTATGGGGGTCATATTGACCCCCATAGAGAGAGAGGGGGACCTGGGGGGGCTTATGAAGTGGCGGGGAGCACTGCTCCCTGCCGCTTCTATCTTTACATATTACAAGGAGGGAGCTGCGTGCCGGTAGCTCCCTCCTTGTAATAAACTGCACGAACAAACTAACACTGATACATTGTGTTAGTTTGTTCGGCTGATCTTTCTATTCATTCATTCGTCTGTCTGATGAATGAATGAATAGATTAAATTCCCGTTCGCATGTCCAGGTGTTTCACTGGGCATGTGCGGGAATCTCACAGTCTATCTAGTGTGGGCTGATGACGTGTCCCACAGGGACTTCACCTACCCACACAAAGATGGCGGCGCCCTGAATATAGATCGGGGCAGAAAATAAAGATTAAAAAATAGGTAATGTGGGGGGCTTAGGGGCATTTGGGGGTGACTAGTGGGTCAATTGGATGTAGTGGAGGCGGGAGAGGGGTTAAAAAAAAACCCAGAATTCGGCATGACAGTGCCGCTTTAAGTTTATGTCCAGTTTTTGAAGCTGCGTCCTTAAGGGGTAAAGTAATGAGCTACGAAATTCCCTTAACGGATTTTTTTTCAGTAATAAACTATTTCCACAGTACAATCCTGTACAATCATGTTCAAGTGCATTTCTTTTTAAATTTGTGTTAGCATTTTTTTTTAGTTTTTATTTAAATCAAAATGGTGTTTATGAGAATACTGCTCAACAATTGACAAGGTAATTTTGCCTAACTCATTACAAAATGCACATATCCACAGTGCATAGCTGAATAACCAAGGATTTCTCGTTATTTTAACAACGATTTCTTTGTAGGTTCGACGTGGAAGAGTGCCTTGTAATAAGGTTTAAATAATGTAAACCTATTCCCGTATTTGACATTAGATGGCGCTCTGACTAAAGTAAAGATGAACACAACAAGGCTTGCAAGCTGTCTACTTCTGTTAAAAGAAATTTAATTATTAAGCATACTTTTTAATGGGATTGTTACATATGATGGTCACAATCCTATAAAATAGCTGTTATAAGCTTTTTTTTTTAGGGATATTGTTAAAATGTATTCAGTTTACCAACAAATTAAGTAAACAAAACACCCAGACCGTAGCTATATACAACGTGTTACTACTGTTACATTACAGATGTACCATAATGCATTGGGAGGAAAGCACTGAGCATAGAGCTCTTAATGGCCCCATTACATTCTGACTATCATAAAATATTAATAGATTTCATTGCTGTCACAGTGAGAGGAATAAAAGTGTTCAAATTAGAAGACACCGTTTTATAAAATTCTGTCTCTGGGTTTCAGAGGACAAAGTAGGCCTGTGATCCTCTCTGGGAAGAAGAAGACCGCATTCCTCTTATTTTTCATTTGATGAACTAAAAAGGCATGACTCATATGTTACATTTTAGTACAAAGCTGGACGTTTCAGCTCCTTTTTTTCTCTAAAATCAAAAAAAACACAAAGCTATCAGCTGATAATATAACATAACCCAATATTTTTTTTTACCAGTGCTGGATTCTGAGGTCTGTAGCTAAAATGGCCATTGGCCTAATTACAGAATCTAAATTCACGTTTCCAGTCTCTTGTTCTTAGAACAGCATGACAAGGTGCTTGACCTTGACCTGCAACCAAAAATCTTTTATACCTCAGCCATTCCCCTGCTCACCATGCTGCAAGAGGAGGCTTGTCTTCTAAACAACGAGCAGCCAGCCAGCGGCTGTTCGCTGGAATGGCTGAATGACTGAATAGTGCAATTTTTTACACCTACCCCATGCCCCCACTTACTGTGATGTGACATGGCTACTAAAGTAATTAATGGCTGATAACTGTAATAAAAAAAACTAGTGACTGGCAATTTATTGTTTCCCTGTTGCTAGTAAATTGCTAACATACTCCCCCCTTTCCCCCTCATTGCCCTTAATTGAAACAATGGGGGATGTACAGATCTCTGTCCACACAGTGGGAAAACTAATGTAGTGAGGTCACTGGTGCAAAAAATTTTTTGGGCCACCCTCTAGCACAAGGGTGGCCAAAAGATAGGTTCCCATCTGTTGTACAACTCCCACAATGCCATACTTGCCCACCTTTTAGGGTTGTGTGTTTGAGTGTAATCATGTATGTGTATGTAGGGGTGTATTTGTATGCACTGTTGCCAGGGCCATCTTTAATAATGATTGGACCCTGGGCAAGCAATTGCTTGGGCCCCCTGAACCCTGCCTTCCCCCCACCCCAATGCCGTGGCAGAACTAATATAGAAAGGGATGTGGTGCAAGAATTTATTTGTGCCCCCATATCGCAATGGTGCCAAAAAGGTAGATCACTATCTGTTGTGGAACTCCAACAATGCTTTGACAGCTCCAACATTTCCCATCCTTGCAGGGTTGTATTTAGCACTGAGCAGCAGGGCCAGCCTTAGGGGTGTGCGAGCTGGGTGCCGGGCAACCAGGTCCTGCCCTTCCTCAGAGCGCCCTTCCACACACTCACACACTACATAATCTACTCACACACAACATTCCCTATACATACACTACATAATCTACTCACACACACACACTACATAATCTACTCACACACACACTACATAATCTACTCACACACAACATCCCCTGTAAACACACTATGTTTTCTACACACATACACACTAGATAACTCACAAACACTACAAAACATACAGACATACTATGCTCCCTATACATACACACTACGTAACTTACACCCATACACGCTACATTCCCTATACACACACACTATGTTCCCTAAACACATACACACTACATCCCTTTTACACACACACTATGTTCCCTAAACACATACACACTACATCCCCTATACACACACTGTTTCTACACACATACACACTACATCCCCTTTATACACACACACATTACATAACCTACACACACACACACTACATAACCTACATACATACACACTACATCCCCTATACACACACACGCACACACTACATCCCTACCCCACACCACACTGGTTTCCCTACACACACTGCATCCCTATTCCACACACAACATAATGGCATGGCAACTTCAGGGAGACAGGACACTTTTGTTATAAATACGTTTGTACTCCTAATGCTAGAGTGTTCCTTCAGATAGGCTTGTTTTTCCCAAATCTATACATGTGGGAGGGATTCTTCTAGCCCATATAGATCTAGAATGTTCTGCTCTTTAAAAAGACCAGAAATTGTGTGTACCATAATAAGTACAATTTAACAAGATTTCTGAGAGTAATATTTATAAGATACATATGCACAGTCACACACACAGATACACACATGTAGTGACATAAAAATACACATACTGACATATACACAGATACACACATACTGACACAGATACACATTCACGCTGACACACACAAATACACATAATGACGCAGATATAAATACACACTGGCACACACTTACTGACACACTGTGTCTGCTCCTTACTCAATGAGCCTCCTCTCTACATCCTCCCCTCGCGACTATGAGAAGTGATATGACAGGGGCCAGCACTGTTAATGGGCCACGGTACCGGCCAGGTCTCTGATCAGAGATGCTCATCAAGTGTCCTTAAGTGTGAGTAACACTTGATGGGCCCCAACAGCGTACGGGACCCAGGTGCAGAACCAGCGGTAGTTCCTCTGCTGATTGGGAGGCCTGCATTCAGATTTTTATTGACTTTAGTTCAGAGTTTAGAAAACAACCTTAATAGATTTTCACTGATTAAGCTGAATTATTTGGGTTAGTCACTAATGTGTGAGTTGTTGAAAAACCAAAGTGAATTAAGAGTAAATCTAATAATCTAACTGAAAATATAGTTGGCCTGAATAGGTTTTCCAATTCAGTTATAATGGCCTGAAATGTAAAATGTGCTTTGAATTCACTTTGAATAATTCCCATTTTAATAAATAATTATTGATGGAATTATTGATTCTTTTTTTTTTTTTACATATAAAATCACAGCAGGCTAACGTAAATATAGAAGTCATAGAGAACCAAATAAAACTGTAGACTAAAGAAAATAATATATCATATTTAAGTATAATTACCAGATTTTACCAAAGTCATGATTTTATTAAGGACACGGAGGCAAGGATTATGCTTAATCTCTTTATTTTTAATCCTCCGCAGCAAATATTGTATATTCATAGAAACAAATCAAACATGTAAACATGCACTCTAAAGGGTTAACCACATAACAATACATCCAAACATAAAGCCCCTTGCAACATCAACTCCCTATGTGACCTTAAGCCACTCCTCTTTCATTGATGGTGCTGACAAAGAATTAAATGTCAACTTGAAGAAACAATCAATAATGCCACGGTTGAATAATCCGGTATTCTGCAGAAGATGGGATCCTCCGTTAGGCCCAGAAGGAACCAATACACAACGGTGCCAAATCCGATTATGAAGCTGAAAGGAACAGAGAAACAAACTGGTAAAATATGTTTTTGAATATTCGATTATTACCATAGTACAGTATTAAGCATAGGAACATATGCATCCATAAACAGATTATCACCTAATCGAAAAACGTTCAATATGCAATATGTTGTAGTAACATAAGTCCAGTGTAAAACTTAATAACTAAACATCTAAGGGAGGGCGCAACATACTCGTATCGGGTGGGAGAATGACATCATGAAATTAGTAAAATCTGGTAATTTTATTAAAGGACACAGAGGCTCATATAATGCTAGTTCAAAGCTGCAAAATGACCCCTTTAGAAAAATGAGAAACTGGCCAAAAATAAAACTCCTTGGAGGTAGATTTGTGTGACCAATCAGCAGCCCAGAGGAGGTTCTCCAACCTGCATCCTTTGGAGAAAGCCTTAGACGCCATGGCCCTCCAACCTGCATCCTTTCGAGAAAGCCTTAGACGCCATGGGTCCCCTGATCGAGTGTGCTCCATATGCTGAAGTGTCGATGCCCACTGATGTCATAATCAATTTTACCCAACGAGACAATGTGACTGCAGAAACAGGATGATGCGGATGTTGAAGGGCCAAAAACAAATCAGGATGTGATGGATCATGAGTAGAAGAAGTCCTGGACTTGTATTCTTTGAGACATGCCACTGGACATAGGTTAACATTTTGCGTAAAAGCCGGGTAGAAAACTGAGGTGATAGACGTTTTCATACGTCTCGAAATACTAAACAACACACTATTAAACAAGACACCCTCAAGGGTGAATGAGTGTGCAGAGAGGTCCAACTCACAAACATCTGACACCCGTTTACAGACAAAACGACATCACCAGTTTTGCCGTGAGCTGTTTGAGTGAGAGGTCTTCATTCTTTGGCCAATCTCCAAAAAGCCAGAGAACAAGGTCGACATCCCATGATAAGGAGTACCTAGGTTGCAGTGGGCATGCAAATCTGATGCCACGCAGGAGTCGGCATACCAGGAGATATTTACCTGCTGAGAAACCATCCAATCCCTGATGCCCTGCAGAAATAGCCAATCGGTACAAATTTATAGTGCGATAGGCTAGGCCATGGTAGAACAATGAAGTAAGGAATCTCAAAACATGACTTACAGGTGCAGATATGGGATCCATGTGTTGTCCCATGCACCAACTACCCCATGAATTCCAGGCATGAGTGTAGGATTTCCATGTTCCTGGAGCCCAAGCTCCCGCCAGAAGGTCAGTAGTTGACTGTGGAATAGTGATGTCGCGAACACGAAATTTTCGGTTCGCGAACAGCGAACGCGAACTTCCGCAAATGTTCGCGAACCGGCGAACCGGGCGAACCGGGCGAACCGCCATAGACTTCAATGGGCAGGCGAATTTTAAAACACACAGGGACTCTTTCTGGCCACAATAGGGATGGAAAAGTTGTTTCAAGGGGACTAACACCTGGACTGTGACATATGACATATTGACACCTTGACATATGGATTGACACTTGTCCTCAGAGCCCCTGATGCACACGGACACAGAGCAGAATAGGGACTGGTCCCCCTACATAGGGTCACTTGGCAGATATGGATTGACACCTATCCTAAGGATCCCTGATACACACTGACAAAGAGCAGAATAGAGACTGTTCCCCCTACACAGGGTCACTTGGCAGGTATGGATTGACACCTGTCCTCAGAGATCATGATACACACTGACACAGAGCAGAATAGAGACTATTCCCCCTACATAGGGTCACTTGGCAGATATGGATTGACACCTGTCCTCAGAGACCATGATACACACTGACACAGAGCAGAATAGAGACTGTTCCTCCTACATAGGGTCACTTGGCAGATATGGATTGACACCTGTCCTCAGAGACCATGATACACACTGACACAGAGCAGAATAGAGACTGTTCTCCCACATAGGGTCACTTGGCAGATATGGATTGACACCTGTCCTCAGAGACCATGATACACACCGACACAGAGCAGAATAGAGACTGTTCCCCTACATAGGGTCACTTGCAGATATGGATTGACACCTGTCCTCAGAGCCCCTGATACACACTGACACAGAGCAGAATAGAGACTGTTCCCCCTACATAGGGTCACTTGGCAGATATGGATTGACACCTGTCCTCAGAGACCATGATACACACTGACACAGAGCAGAATGGAGACTGTTCCCCCTACATAGGGTCACTTGGCAGATATGGATTGACACCTGTCCTCAAAGCCCCTGATACACACTGACACAGAGCAGAATAGGGACTGTTCCCCCTACATAGGGTCACTTGGCAGATATGGATTGACACCTGTCCTCAGAGACCATGATACACACTGACACAGAGCAGAATAGAGACTGTTCCCCCTACATAGGGTCACTTGGCAGATATGGATTGACACCTGTCCTCAGAGCCCCTGATACACACTGACACAGAGCAGAATAGAGACTGTTCCCCCTACATAGGGTCACTTGGCAGATATGGATTGACACCTGTCCTCAGAGCCCCTGATACACACTGACACAGAGCAGAATAGAGACTGTTCCCCTACATAGGGTCACTTGGCAGATATGGATTGACACCTGTCCTCAGAGACCATGATACACACTGACACAGAGCAGAATAGAGACTGTTCCCCTACATAGGGTCACTTGGCAGATATGGATTGACACCTGTCCTCAGGACCATGATACACACTGACACAGAGCAGAATAGAGACTGTTCCCCCTACATAGGGTCACTTGGCAGATATGGATTGACACCTGTCCTCAGAGACCATGATACACACTGACACAGAGCAGAAGAGACTGTTCCCCCTACATAGGGTCACTTGGCAGATATGGATTGACACCTGTCCTCTAGAGAGCAGAATAGAGATACACACTGACACAGAGCAGAATAGAGACTGTTCCCCCTACATAGGGTCACTTGGCAGATATGGATTGACACCTGTCCTCAGAGACCATGACACACACTACACACACTGAGAGCAGAATACTGAGACACTTGTTGGATTGACACCTGTCCTCAGACCATGAGAGCAGAATCTGTGGGTCACTTGGCAGATATGGATTGACACCTGTCCTCAGAGCCCCTTGTGACGAAATGCCTTTTGTCCCTGGATTGTTAGGTGACAAGCTGCCCTTTGCCCCCGGTTTTTGGAGGAGCCTGATTGCCAGCCTCTTTCCTCATGACTATGGCCCTGGGGTGTATTGCCATTTAAAAAGACTATTTGGGGCTTATTGGCTTCTCAAGACAGTTTCTTCCCATTGGAATCCATGGGAAGGTGTGTTTCTTCCCCTCCCCCGTTTCCTGTCTATTGTTCTCAAGCAGGGAGTTGTCCCAGGGACACTGCCAGACCAGTGGGAACTGGTTTGGGCAGAAAAGCCATGCTTCCTTTGGGTCACAAAGGACTTCTAACTAACTTTTGAACTAATGGAAGGATTTGCATGATTTTTGGGTATGTTTGTATTTGGGATGTGCTGATTAATAATATGTGACTTTTATTAATATTGGATGCATGGTTTTAGAGTTATGAAAGTTGGGTAAAAAGTGTGTTTTAAAATGTATTGATAATTGGGTTACTTCTCAGGCTAAGGGGAGGAGATGTGTGGGATGTAACCATTGTGTGATTGGGTAATGTATAATTGTCTGTGGGCGTCTCCCTTGCAGGGGAGAATTGCATAAAAGCAGAGTATGTGCCATTAAAGGTTCTGATCATCTTGTACCTTCATGCAGTTTTGGCTCATGTTTGGGGGATTGGAGAAACTACACTCTGGGGATTGCTATAATCACTATACTCCCCAGGGTATAATCACTAAGCTCTGCTAAGAGCTTGTTCCTGTTCCTGCTCTCTGGAATGTGGAGAGGTCGACCTACTGGAAGCTGGACCCTGGTCTTGGGTCCAGAGTGGGTGGAGACGGCGAGACCCCAACCAAGCTGTGGCGGTTCGTGGGGTCTGCAGTGGTTATGGTGTCGGGCAGAGTGCTTGGAGTCCTCGGAAAGCACTATGAGCATCCGTCAGCGGAAGGTACCCGGTCGGGGTGCCAGCGGTTCCGTCACAGTGGTGGCAGCGGTGGGATGGCGTCCTAGTGTGAGGAGAAGCAGCGCAGAGGCACCGGTAACGTTTGGAATTACAATTTGAGGGCAACGCTAGTATTCGTACAGCGACCCTGGTCACAGCAAACATGACCTATCGCTTTGAGGGTGCCGCTTACAGGGAGGAGGCAAAGAGGCGGTTAACCAGGTATGGCCCGGATCCCTCGTTAGAGACGATCCTGGCAACCATGTGCAAGTTGGATGAGGAGAATCGAGCGGCATGGGAATTTGAGCTCCGATTGCGGAGATTGGGGCTGTGGCCAATTGATCTCTCTCCCCAGCGGCAGACAGCATCCCAGAGAGAGGAGATTGTAGATCCCTCGTCCCTGCAACAACCATCATCACTGGGAGTTGAGACAGTAGCTCTGACTCCCCAGCGGCAGTGTGTTGTCAAGGGAGAAGAGACAACCGGTCTCTCTCCCCAGCGGCAGACAGCATCCCAGGGAGAGGAGATTGTCGGTCCCTCGTCCCTGCAACAACCATCATCACTGGGAGTTGAGACAGTCGGACTGACTCCCCAGCAGCAGTGTGTTGGCAAGGGAGAAGAGACAACCGGTCTCTCTCCCCAGCGGCAGTGCAAGTTACAGGGAGCCGAAGGTGTCGTCCTTCCTCCACAGCGGCAGTGTGAATTACAGGGAGCCGAAGGTGTCGCCCTTCCTCCCCAGCGGCAGTGTGAATTCCAGGAGGCCGAAGGTGTCGTCCGTCCCCCCCAGCAGCAGTGTGTCCTACCGGGAGCAGAGACAGTTGGTCTCTCTCTCCAGCAGCAGGACAATGTTATGGGAGTGGAGACAGGCGGTCTCCCTCTCCAGCTGTGTTTCAGGGAGAGGAGCACAGCACCTTATCTCCCCAGCGGCAGCTTACCCTACCACGGGGAGACACCAATCTCCCAGATGGCGCAGAGGGGACCATGGTCTCCATGCCTGGCCTACAGGGAGGCTGGACAGCCTGTCCAGATCCCCAACTACCCTCACAGGGACAACAGGAGGAGGGGTAAGTACGAATACCCCTCCCCAGCTACCTCCTAACTTGGCCCCAGGGTTAACAGAGGAGATGTTAACCCCCACTGACTCCCATGTTCCCCTGGCTACTGAGCCGGACTATGTTCCCAGCAGAAGAGCTGACAGCTGGGCAGAGTGCAGTCGGCCTCTGCCCTCCATGTGTCCCTTGTCCAGAGCCTGATGTCCTGCAGCCTATACCAGCGGAAGAGCTGGCAGCTGGGCAGAGTGCAGTTGGCCTCTGCCCTCCCTTTGACCCTTGTACATAGCTTGACATTCTGCCGGCTATCCCAGCACAAGAGCTGACATCAGGGCAGAATAGAGACTGTTCCTCCTACATAGTGTCACTTGGCAGATATGGATTGACTGTTCCCCCTACATACACACTATTGGATCTCGCAAAACTTACCAAGGATTTAAATCATGTTCCCGTATCGTACATGAAAAACCTACTCATACAAAATCTCTTCCTAAACGTCATTTCGTTCAAAGTGGAGAGAATGTTAAAAAAATATATTTTTGTTCTGAGTGTGAGAAATGCTTTTCAGCCGCTTCTAATCTTAAGCATCATTTGAGGAGCCATACAGGAGAGAAACCTTATTTTTGTTCTGATTGTGGGAAATATTTCTCTCAAAGAGGCCACTTTTATATTCAATCTATAACAGTGAAAAAAGTTTTTTGGTTTTAAATGCAAGCTATTGTGACACCAGTGAGTGAGTGGTGGCACTGGGCACAGTATCCACTGTGAGCCTGACACACCCGCTTTGAGACAACTAACTGCTATTCAATCTTAACAGTGAAAAAAGTTTTTTGGTTTTAAATGCACGCTATTGTGACACCAGATATGAGTGGCAAAGTACACTGGCAGAGGTCTGCAGAGCACACGCTGAAGGAGGCCTGACACCCGCTTTAAGGACACTGACTGCTATTAGCTTACACTGAAAAACTTTTTTTCTTTGTAAAAGCACGCTATAGAGACACCAGATATGAGTGGCAAAGTACACGGGCAGAGGTCTGCAGAGCACACGCTGAAGGAGGCCTGACACCCAGACGCTTGCAGACAACTAACTGCTATTCAATCTATAACAGTGAAAAAAGTTTTTTGTTTTTAAATGCAAGCTATTGTGACACCAGATATGAGTGGTGGCACTGACTGGGCAAATGGGCACAGTATCCACTGTGAGACTGGCACACCCGCTGGCAGCAGTGGCAGACAACTAACTGCTATTCAATCTATAACAGTGAAAAACGTTTTTTTGTTTTTAAATGCAAGCTATTGTGACACTAGTGAGTGGTGGCACTGACTGGGCAAATGGGCACAGTATCCACTGTGAGCCTGACACAGAAGCAACTAACTGCAATTACATTACACACAAAAAAAAAAACAGACGGATGTTCTAGCCCTAAAAAGGGCTTTTTGGGGTGCTGTCCTTACAGCAGAGATCAGATGAGTCCTTCAGGACTGTAGTGGACACTGTATACCCTAACCTAGCTATGCATTTCCCTATCTAATCAACAGCAGCTACACTTTCCCTCCTCTCACTAAGCATGCAGCTTGAGAATGAATCTAAAATGGATGCTGTCCAGTAGGTGGGAGGGTCTGCTAGGGAGGGTGTGCTGCTAATTGGCTGGAATGTGTCTGCTGACTGTGAGGTACAGGGTCAAAGTTTACTCAATGATGACGAATAGGGGGCGGATCGAACCGCGCAGGTGTTCGCCGTCCGCGGAGGACGCGAACACACTATGTTCGCCAGGAACTGTTCGGCGAACCGTTCGGTGCATCACTACTGTGGAACATCTGGGATGAATCCATGTCCCCGGGGAGGAGCCATGCCAGTAACTGGAGGTGCCCCTGTAATAGCAGGGAGTGTGATTCCTCCAGCAAGAGGTCTGGTGAGGTGGAAGTAACCTTGGGTAAACCATGGACATTTCCATGAGTGTAGGCAACCATGGTTGAGCCATCCAGAATGGGGATATGAGGATCAAGGAGGATTGGTAGCATCTGAGATGTAGAAGCGTCCCCGCTATCACGGAGAAAGGTGGAAAAGTGTATTGCCAAGTGTCCGGCCACCATTGAAGAAATGCATCTGATGCCAAAGCCTCTTGGTCCAGTCTCCAACTGAAGAATTTCGATAGTTGGGAGTTCAACCGTGATGTGAAGAGGTCGATCTCCAGAGGGCCCCAGAGTGACTAGAGTCGCAGGAAAATGGCATGATTCAGCCGCCAGTCGCGGGCATCCCGTAGGTATCTGGAATTCCAATCCACTACCATGTTGGACATCCCGTGGATGTATTCGGTGGGTACTTAAATATTGGGATCTAAGCAGAAGTCCCAGAAGTCCTTTGCTAGTTCAGACAACACCACGGACCTCGTGCCCCCGAGATGGTTGATGTAGTGGACCACTGACACATTGTCCATACGTAAAAGAATGGAACAGTTGATTGAGATCCCTACTATACTCTGAACTGCAAATGAGCCTCAAGGCAATTGATGTGCAACTCCTGTTCCTCCGGTGGAGATAGGACCGCAACGCGTGCCCCATCCAAGCATACTTGCATCTGATTCCACTAAAAATCTGGCCTTGTGTCAAAGTTGGCTCTTCCGTTCCATGCTTCCATGTGCTGCAGCCACCAAGTGAGTTCTTCTTTTGCTGCGCAATCAAGAGGCACAGAGTCTGAATAAGAGAGACCCAAGCAAAGGTATTTTGCTTTTAAGCATTGAATGGCTCTGTAGTGAAATGGACCTGGGAAAATGGCCTGGATGGAGGCAGAGAGAAGGCCTATGATCCTGGCCAGTTGTCACAGTCTAAGCACAGGTCGTTCCAACATCTGGCAGATTTCCTATTTGATGGCCTTGACTTTGGAGGGTGGTAACAGGAGTGTCTCTCCCACTGAATCGATGGTGAAGCCTAGGAATTCCAAGACTTGAGAAGGTTTTAAGACCGACTTGTCCCAGTTGATGAGGAAACCAAAGTTTCAGAGTAATGTCCTTGTCCAAGCCAGGTGTTCCTGGAGTAAGCGTGAGTCCTGTGCCATCATGAGTATGTCGTCCAAGTATATAATCAGACGCACCCCTCTGCTTCGCACTGGCCGCATTAGCTTTGTGAAGCACCACGGGGCCGATGAGAGGCCGAAGGGTAAGCATTTGAAATGCCACGTGGTCTCCTCCCGCGGAACTGTAGGAAACGTTGGCAATCCTCGGCCATCGGGATGGTGAGGTACGCATCCTGCAGGTCGAGTTTGACCATCCAATCCCCAATAGGAGCAGGTCCCAGAGAGAGTGGATACCCTCCATCTTGAAATGGTTTTACGTGACGAATGCGTTTAGGGGGTGTAAATTGATGATCGGTCGGACACCTCCGCCTTTCTTGGGCACTATGAAAAGGTTGCTTAGAAAACCTGCACCTCGCGGGTGTGTCTCTATGATTGCCCTTTGTTGGCTAGAGACTGTATCTCCACTGCAATTAAGGCCCGGTCTTGGGTGGAGAAGACAATTTGGTTGGGAAGAGATATCTGGGCAGGGGATTGTACAAAACCTTTGACATAACCCAGTACAGTTTGTAGAACCCAAGTATCTGAAGTTAACATGCGCCAGGCATTTACAAAATGTCATAATCTGCCCCCCACCAACGATACTGAAAGTAGAGATGAAGGAAGGAAACTTACCATAAGGGCGTCAGCCAAAGGAAGAGCTTCTGGCTCCACGAGAATGCCAAGGCTTTTCTCGAACTGGAAAGAACGGAGAGGTGGATTTAGGTTCCGGACCTTGAAAACGTGACTGGAAGGAGCCTCGATAAACCTGGTACAAGCCCTGGGAGGAAGGGCTGGGCAGACAGCCCTGATACCTGCCGACCCTGCCTCTATGGGAGAATACCTTTTTCATATTGGCCCCTGTCATATCACTTCTCATAGTCGCGAGGGGAGGATGTAGAGAGGAGGCTCATTGAGTAAGGAGCAGACACAGTGTGTCATTAAATGTGTGCCTTAAAATCCAATACATACAAACTTAACAATATGAAAAAAAGGCAAGCTCACCAAGTGTTCCCTTAGGAATGGCCAATCTGCACCACACCTGCCCCCAAAATAACAGAAAAATCCCGGGAAACGAAAATCACGGCAAAACCACAACCACAATATGGCCGCCGCGATGCGCATTTGTGTTGTGCTGAGAGAAACTCGGAAGAGGAAGGGAGGAACACAAGGCTGCAAGGGCCAGGTGATAATCAACCTGACCGAGGGAGAGCGGGGGCAAAGGGGTTAAGGGTTGACACTATGGCTGGGGAAAGTAACCAAGAGCCAGCTGAACAGAAACAAAAAAGCAAAGCAGAAGCCCTGAAACAAACAGTGTACACATGCAGGAGAAAATGAAAACACAAATTAGACACTAATTATGCTTAAATGACACCAAATTTCTGGTATCATACAGGGAGAAAATGTAAATGTACTTAGCTGAGGAGGCAGAAGCAAGAAAGAGTGGCTTAAGGTCACATGGGGAGTTGGTGCAAGGGGCATTATGATTGGATGTATTGTTATGTGGTTAACCCTTTAGGGTGCATGTTTACATGTTTGATTTATTTCTATGATTATACAATATTTGCTGATGAGGATTAAAATATAGAGAATAAGCATAATATGAGCCTCCGTGTCCTTTGATAAAATTTAGAGTGCTTCCCTCCCACTCCTCAGATTACACCTCTAAGTACAGGCCTTTGCCTTTCCATGCAGATTTTCATTTTTTTATATTATCAAAGCTATTTATTTACTACTGTCATTTTTTTTTTTTTTTGTTGTGTTTGCCAGAAGCCCAATTTTCTGTTGCCACCTTTGGGAAATCCCTTGAACAGCTGCAAACCTCCCCACTGGGGTTCTGAACTCTACATCCTTATTTTAGGATTTTTCTGTTCGACTAAGAGCTGTATCACCCCCAAGAGGGAAGATGCAAAGAACAAGTTTCCTATTTGCCAACTGTTAATAAATCTGCTGACAGTTGGTAGCCCAAGAGGATAACCCATTAAATGCGGCCATTACTAATTGTGTTATTTGTATGCTTGCCCTCATATTTCAGCAATAAGTAGATATGATTTAAAAATTCTGCACGCATATTAATATAACATAGTTCAAATATTACACCGTCACTTTACAGTTTTTAACACATTATATTTACTTATCCCCTATATTTAACAACTATTGTGAGATGTTAAAAAACATATTAAATGTAGGAATCCAAACCCCATTATTCTGCAACAGGCATGCCCCCATCTAGTGCACAGATAATGTTTTTTTGTATTTGGTGAATGAATAATATAAGCCATTGCTTCTGCCCAAGAATAGTGGGAATTTGAGTACAGGGCTATTTTTTTATATTTCTGTTTGCTTTTGTATTACACATCCATATTACAGTGCTGCTGCTCATCCTGTGTATCCTGATAAAGGGTCACTTTAATCCTTGGAGGAGGGTGACCTTTTCCAGTGAAATATTCCATATAGAGCACTATGGAGAAGGTCCCCCTCCTCCGTTTGGAGTAAAACCTGAAAAAAAAGGTTTTTATTCACCTTGAATCCAGTTCCTGGCATTGATCTAATGCAACATCACAGGGGAAAAGTGCTGTCCAATCACAGGCTTCTCGTAGATAACCCTGTGATTGGATCTATTGCCGGCTCTGAGCGTATGCGAATGCTCCAGACTGGCGAAGGAGGGTGGCAGAGGGAAGCAGTGGGAATGTTTATTATACAATGCTTTCCTACGAGGTTTCAGGTGATACTGGATGTCCTCATGCAGCATGTCCAGTGTCAGTTAAGAGACCAAAAGTTGCCAAATGATCCAGAAGTTAACCCACAAAGGTAATTATTGCAGTTAATTGAAAACTGTAATAATTACCTTTGAAGGGTTAGGACACCTAGGAATATGCACCCAGACCATTTAATTGAGTTGAAGTGGTCTGGGTGTCTATAGTGTCACGTTACTATACTTAAAATACTTCTCAAGGCCACATAATATGGGGGCGCATGGTCACATAGAAGCACATTGGCGGTGTATGGTCAGTAGAAGGAGTATGAATAGGGAAGAGCAGGGTTTCCCAATTAGTCCCCATAGTGTATCAACATCTTGGAACCCCCACTTTCCCTAAAAAAAATTAAAAAAATTGTGCCGTTGGATAAACCTTTCAATTCGCAGAGCATAATGTCTTCTTTTTTGGCAAATTTAGTTTTTTTTGTTCTATATACACTCATTTCTACAGATAGTAGATTATAGTACTTAGGAGCAGGTGTTCTCCTGTGTGTAGCATTAGTGTTTGTATATAATTTTAGCATTTTAATACAGGGATGTGTTTGTATGCAATGTTTATATTTGTGTGCAGAGGTGTGTTTGGATGTAGTGTTGGATTTTAAATGCAGATGTACATTTGTGTGTCGTATTGGTGTTTGAGTGTTTGTATATAATTTTGGAGTTACAGTTCAGGGGTGTCTTCATGTCATGTTTGTGTTTGCATGAGTGTGTTTGTGTTTGATTGCTGGCATGTCTGTACATTTACTGCCACATACATGCTTATACATTAACAAACAGAAACAGTCCGACACAAACACAGTCATATATGCACAAACACATACACACACAGACACACACGCTGACACAGATACACACATCTTGACACACAGATACACCACCTTAAAACATAGACACAAACTGGCACATACAAACACAGATACACACCAGCACATACACACAGACATACACAACATGACACACAGATACACACTAGCATACACACACAGATACACACTGACACAGATACACACACTGCTACACAGATGCACACACCTTGACACACAGTGTGTATCTATTGGTGTAGCAAGGTGTGTATCTGTGTGTCAGTGTGTGTATCTGTATGTCAGTGTGTATATCCGTGTGCCTGTGTGTTTCTGCCAGGGTGTGTATCTGTGTGTGTGCCAGTATGTGTGTCAAGTTGTGTATGTTTGTGTGTATATGTCGGTGTGTATCTGTGTTGTATGTGCGTGAACTGATTTCGGCTAGGTAGTTCTGCGAACACCGGTTAAGATGGAACCGCTGCTTG
Source organism: Pelobates cultripes (assembly GCA_933207985.1). Lineage (NCBI taxonomy): Eukaryota > Metazoa > Chordata > Amphibia > Anura > Pelobatidae > Pelobates > Pelobates cultripes. Next base: position 37,174,482 of record OW240921.1, read on the forward strand.
TTCAAGTTCCCGAACACCTATACGAATGGCGTTCGGGAGACATGAACTACTGTGACTGGAGGGAGCATTTGACACTTGAAAGCTTTCGTATGTTATGTGTGGTTTTCATATAAAATCCCTCAAACTGAGACCGGCCCTTGCCACGATTCCTATGGACCTATTTTGGGCTTACATCTCATGGCTGGCCGGTCAAAACGTACTTACCTCACTTACCCCAATGGCAATTCCAAACTACCGAACCGATCTAAGTGATTTTGGATATGATAGTCACTCAGATTAGGGCTATCTGGGGATGTGTGTATTTTGGGGGTACTTTTGCGGTGTTGTAAAATTGGTGTATTTTTCTGTACCTGGAGATAATACAGTTCCTGACGCAATTATCTCTCAGGCACAGGTGAGGAGTTTATTGTATGTATAAATTCTGAAGCTTTGGCTGCATTAAAGAGTCTTGACTAATGTGTGGGGGGAAAGGCGATACTAGCGTGATTTACTTTTAGGATTATTGGAGCTACGATATTTGGGGAAAGGGAATCCGTAGCGGCGATATACTGGTGGTCTGCCACATATACAATATGCTATTGTTTTCCCTGATGTATGTGCCTCATAGAGCACCGAAACGCGTGTTGTGTTTTTGCTTATTAGTGTGGTTTCACACCAGCACTACTTCTCCCACTAATTTTTAGTTATTGTAGTTGACTTGGGCCTCTCCATTGTACTCATATGTTCTAGTATGCTGAGGTATTAGGGCTTACTGCAGGATTTGGTTGTAACTGCAGATTCTTCTGGGACATACTGAAATGTAGACAATAAATTTTTTTTGTAAATTAAATTTTATTTAATTTTAGAAAGATAAAAGAGTGAGAAGTTCAATGAGACTCCCAGGTCACTGCTACAAAATAGAAGTTTGTCTCGCAGGACACATTGAAAATGTGAAACAAAAGTATTAGCATATAAAGTGCGTATATAAAGTTTGCGTGACTCGTAGGTCACATTATTACATACATTTTGCAAACTGAACATTGGTAATATACCTGCTAGAGTTTAACTGATATAAAATTTGTGACCTTCTGCCTTGTCGCTTAGTATTCAATGGCTGCGTTGGTAAGAGTATTATTCAGTACTCAGTACCGCAAAGTGGAGAATTATGAGCAGCCACCACTGATTTAAATAATATGCTGCTTCTGCAATGACAGAGACCTGAATTATATAGATCATTTGCTTATAATACGCAGCATCTACTCACTTAAGCCTAATCCCTCACTCTGGTTATCAAGCATTACAGTCTAAACATATGGATCAAAGATGCTATCATTTATCCAGTGAGTAGCAGTTAAATATTAAAAACTGGTAGATCCATCTAAGAGTAGAAGAAGAAGAAATGGTAAGAGATGTAAAGAAAATTAAAGAATATGTGGTCACACATCACTACCCTCTTCATCTAACTAAACTAAATAACCTGTGGGTTGTTTTTTTGCCATGAACCAAACCAGGGTACCATATCTTACACATGCTTAACGCTGATCCCAGTTATGGCCACCTGCATTTCGTCCGCTGACTGGATTTCCTTAAATCACGTTAGCCATTGTTCCCAGTTAGGGACTTGGATTTGTTTCTGTGATGAAAGCACCTTCATCACTGCGATTTGGAGAGGCCTGCGGACTATGGCCCCTGGGATAAATTGCCCTTTAAAAACACTATTTGGGCATATTGGATTTTAAAGGCACTGTTTCTGTCCCTTGGACTTTTAACTGGAACAGATTCAAACATGTTGCGGCGGCCATCATAAATTGTCCAGCATTGTTTTGCCGTTGAGTGTATGGAACTGTTTTGGGCATGGGACCATGTGCACATGGGGCAAAAATAAGACTTCCACGAAATTCCTAAACTCCTGAACTGATCTGGGTGATTTTTGCATATGTTGTTCACCCAGATCGGGGCTATCAGGGGTTGTGACTTTTGTGGGGATATGTTGTATTTTGGGGTACTTTTGGGGATTTGTAAAAATATGTTTGTTTTTGTTTAGAATTGAGTTAGCCCATTGTCTTTGTTAATTGTATCACAGGCAGAGGGGAGGGATTGTGTGCTGTAAGTGGGAGTGTCAGACATTGTTCTGATTGGTTTGTGTCCTTTGTGTGCCTGTGTTCCATCAGGTCCATGGGGTGTGCCTCTGGCCTGAGGAATTGTAAATAAGCAAACCTGTACCAATAAAGCATTAGACCTGTTCTATCCTTCATGAAGTCTTGGGGGATTGGAGAACTACACCCTGGGGATTGCTATAATCACTATAATCCCCAGAGTATAATCACTAGCTTTTGTAAGAGCTATAAGAGCTATTCCTGTTTCGCTCTCTGGACTAAGGAGAGGTTCACCCACTGGAAGCTGGAGCCCAGTCTTGGGTCCAGGGTGGGTAGAGGACGGCGAAACCCCAACCAAGCTGCGGCAGTTCGTGGGGTTTTCGATGATTATGGTGTTGAGTGTGATGCTGATGGTCCTTGGCTAGCCCTAGGAGCATCGTTCAACGGAGGCACCCAGTTGGGGTGGCAGGTGGTCTGTCACAGTTTTCACCAAAGGCACCTAAGACTTTGAGATATTAATCAAGTGTCTCAATATTGAATATTTGGCAAGTGGAAACTTTGTCAAGATAGAATGGAGGGGCATGTTGAGACATGTTTGAGATCGAATGGGGGCATCCCCTAAGAACTCGGTGATCGTAGCTCTGATCTTGTGTGACTTGTGAGAATTAGTAGAAGTAGGGACTTGGATTTGTTTCTGTGTTTATAAAACAGTCTGTGTAAATAGAATATATTGTTCTTGTTCTAAATTACATTTTAGCTGCATACATTGTTATTAGTAAGGTACCTAAAATCTTTCAGAACACACTTGTCCCTGGCCATACCCCTAGTCACACTCCAAAAAGTAAAGTGTCCCTCTTTCAGCATTTGAAATGTTGGAGGTATGCTTTATGTTTTATTCCTGAAAATTGTGTAGAATATCAACCTACATATCATTTCTTAGAGCACATATAGAGCTTTCTTTTAATACCACTCTTATAATAAAATATTTACTATGCAATAAATATAAAAACAAATGAAAAATATGCTCCCCGTGGTTTTCACTTATTTTGTTCAAAATAACACTTGGGTATCATACATACATAATATTTTGATGGTAGCTTTGTGAATATTTTTTATAATGTATAATGTATATTTTTAAGATATCTAATATTTTGTTAGTTTATCTGTTTATTGACTTCTGCATGGGCAATATTCTCTATCCCACCGTTTTCCTTTGTTTTTTTGTCTTTTTATGTTTGCTTGTTTTTTTGTCTTTGATTATGGTCATTGTACCACTTATTTCTCATAAAACTAATAAATCAAGAACGTAAAAAGAAAATTGAAAATTGACACAATCACACTGATTATTGTTTGCAATGCAAAGAGCATTCATAAACGGTAGTGTTGCTCCACAGTCAATCAGAGTGAATGTGCAGACTGTGGGTGGAATGGGCTTGGGAGGTGGGGATTGTGGGATTGTTTGTGTGGATGAAATGTCATATTGTGTGTTTGATGGTGTGTGTATGCTTGAAGATTGCTTGGGGCATTGCATGTGGGAGGCTCCTTGTGAGACTATGTGCCTGTTGGAACTGTGTGTGTTCCATTGTGGTATGTAGTATTTCTCTGGGGGAGGCTTCTTCTGCTGCTGTGTGTATATCAAAGCTATGTGGATAGCTTCCCTGTAGTTCACTGAAGACCAGGCTGGACAGTTACAAGTCAGGTGCAGGGGCTATGGTGGCTGCTGAGGACTTCTCTCCTACACTGTGGATTTCCATTTACAAGCGCTGGGAGGAAGTGATTCCTCGCTGAGTTCACTTCCTCCAAGGACTCCAATGAGTGAATTGAGGACTGCCTCTCACTGCTAGTAGTGACTGCTGCTGTCACTACTAGTTATGAATGCTTGGTTGGCACAAGCAGATATCTGAAGAAGTCTCACTGGGACCCTTGCTAGGGCAGCTCCAGGGGACAACCTCAAGTCTCCTCAGCCTGTTTTCTTCTAGCAGCCTTGCATGCTGTGCAAAAACATCTTGCCTACCGTAGATTACTGATCCCTGCTCTAAATGTTTAACCTCATAATGTCATGCATGCGAATTCAGACAATATACTGAGAAGTCTGACTAATCCCACCAATTAGGGCAGTCCCAAACCGAAATGCAGGCAAGTTCTCTTTACGATCACTACGCTTATGGGTGGAATTAATTTGATATGCCTTGAAACTGTTTTTTTTTCTGTAAGTGAACAAGAAACTATTTTGATATCTGAGGGGGATTTATTGACAGGCAAGTTAGTGAGTTCCTATAAACTTTTGTCCTTTTTCGAGAGTTCTCATATTCTCTGTTTTTGTTGCTATACTGGGAAGTCTGCCTGGCGTTATACATCTAGCAGAACTCTAATCCTGGTCCCACTCGGTGTCAGATTTCAGCAAAAGATGTACTTTTTTTTACAACTGGAAATGTGATCTAGTAAATAGCTAATGGCACTGCAGTTTATGTGTTTTCAATAAGCAGTTTATTCTGATGTTAAAATCGTGTAAATCTTCTCTATCGTCTCAACGTGCTAGTTTTATTTTTATAGTTATTTTTAATAAAAAAAATTGCTTCCAGAATTCGCAAAGACTCAGTAAGTAGAACTCACCTTTACCTGCCCTTCCCCCGACATCAATGGTGACATTGATGTCGGGTGAAGGGCAGGTAAAGGTGAGTTCTACTTACCTGAACTTATCCATCACGGTGCAACCACCTTCTTCTGGCGGGCACTCTTCAGCTCATGGCATTTTAGTGGCTTTAGTGCCAGGAGCCGTTGTCACTGCTGTACTCTCACACATGCAAGAGGGTACAGCATTGAGGTATATGAGGGATCCTGCAAGACCATGGGATACTCCATATGTAAAGTTAATTACCTGCAGCTGTTACTGGTGATGACAGGGGGATTCACAATTCTAGACGTCGATAGCTCTGCCCAGTGTCTAGATGTGTCAGTCAGAGGAACAATACAGAGACAAGTTTCAGTGTATTTCTTGACTTGGCTGAATTTCAGTGAAATTCCAACACAGTCAATGTAAGTATTTCATGAAGATTGTATCTTTATGAAATACTCATTTTTCAGAAAGGGAGAGAGGTGACAATTATTTTGTAAGTGGAAGTAAGAGGAGCGGTGCAAGAATATTAACCAAGTCTTATATGATTTGAATTTTTATAATATATATCAATCCATTATTCATCCTGAAGAAGCTCTTTTATATTATGCTGTGTTTTGTGTGTTTGAATATAGTTATTAATATATTAATCAAGTATTTTACATAAAAAAAAGGACACTGGGATTTATCTCTCCTTAAAAAATGATATCAGGATAGTGAGACAAAGCTGATTAATTTTTTTGAGAAAACTTAGGTTTCCATCCATTCGTTGGATAACTAGTTGGACCATTCGTTTCTAATGATCCAATGATTATTCTTGTACATCATTTCACTTAATTTCCATGTCTATATATTTTATTGTTTATCATTTCAAATTATCCTGATACGTTTGATGATTGTCTTGGAAGAATTTTTAAAAGATTCAATGCTTCAGATGGAAGTTATTGATGATTCTAGAATTTAGTATCTCTTTGGCAAAAAAATTTCTTTGTCTTTTCCTTATGCTCCTTGTGCTGTAGTGAAAGAAAAAAGATTATGGTATATATAGTCCATTTGATCAGTTTGTCTATATACAATCATGTCCACAATATGAATAACCTCTAGGAAACATGTTTTTTTTAAGGAACAATGCCAACAGATGTCTTTCACTAGACTCACAGAAAGTATCTGTCTGTCTCTCTATTAAATAGAGGAAGCCTGCTACTATACACTAAGCAGGGGTAGGTGACCTTAGGCACTCCAGATGTTGTGGACTACATCTCCCACAATACTGTTACAGCCATAATGCTGACAATGCATCGGGGAGATGTAGTTCACAACATCTGGAGTGTCAAAGTTTACCTACCTCTTCTGGGGGATGCAAGACCATAAAGAATGAGCAAGAACATGATAAAGGAGGTTATTGTTAACATAAGGCCAGCTATAACAGACATTGCCAGAGCCCTCCAGAACCTTTATACTCTCTCCTTAGATTTATGATATTATGTTGGGCTCTTTATTACCATTTTAGTGGACCACCGGTAACCCGACTGGTTACCTCTGCTAAACACTTCTCTGAGCCAGACTGTAACCGTTCGTGATTATAGACATAATTTTGGGAGTAATCTGTCTCCATTCTTTTACACATTGATCTGGCACGGACGTCTCTGTGTCTGGGAGATCATTGAATCAAAGACAGTAAAACCCGGAAAATATATGGGAAACAGTTATGAACCCTCCACAAGTCTTACATCCCCAGATAGCTCACGGTGAAACACCCAATCTGTCAAATAGTGCCCTGATCTGTGGGATTTTGGGGAAACACCACCCTTAAAGTTTGGACTGTCTGCTAGCGTGATCAATGCAGTTAGAGGTATTAGCTGGTCCTGTAATGGTGTCTCTGTTTGGCTGTGGCAGTGGGGCTCCCCCTGGCTCCTAGGTAACTATTGTTCCTCTCTCAACCCTATAGCCTACCCTCCAAAAAGCGCTCTCCTGTGATATCGGGAAAGGGATGAAAAGTGAATGGCAAATTAACCAGGACAAGGTATTCTGTGTGATCAGGCTCGAGTTCTAGGGTGAAAAATTTCACTGACTCATTCGGTATGTTGTCATTTGGGAAATAACTTGCGAATAGGCATGAATAGCTGTCTGCAGGACTCCTAAGGAGGGGAGGAGGAACAGAGGGCAAGGCAAGTGTTGTAGTCATTTGGTGACTTTCGAGGTGTTCACCACACAGCTCCCCCTTAACCATTAGCCAGCATATGCAGTCTGATACCCCACGGATCAGCTTGGGGATGTCTTTGGGCTCAAGGATCACTTTTCAAGTTTGGTCTGGTGGGATAACCCATCAGCATTGCCATTCTGTTTGCTGTGGTGATAAAATCGTAGGGCTGGAGGGCCAGGTTCCAACATAACAGCCTGGTGTTTAGCCACACTAATGGGTTGGTTGTGATCCATGAGCAGGGTGAATTGTTGTCCATAAATATAATGTTGTAGTTTCTTCAGGGCCAACACGAATTCTTTCCTCTATGGCAGTGCAGCTTACCTCTCTTGGTAATAACTTTCGGCTGAAGTAAGGGTGTTCTCCTCCATCGTCCCTGACCTGGTTTAGCACTGCTACCAATCCAAACATAGAAGCTTCTGTGTGAAGAAGAAAGCATTTAGTTGGATTAGGAGCAGTCAGGACAGGTGCATTCACTAAAGCATTCTTAAGTTTCTGGAAGGCTTGCTCGCACTCTGGGTTCTGAACTACTTGTTAGGGCAGGTGTTTCTGGTAAGGGGCTTAGCTAGGGCTCTGTAGTTTAGGACAAACTTTCTATGCGCCGAGAAAAGTCATTATCTGGGTCTTAGTACCAGGGGTGGGCCAGTGGGCTACAGCCTCAATCTTTGCAGGCTCAGGTTTTTGTTTCCCGCAACCCACCTGGTGTCCCAGAATTGATACAGGCTGAAAGGAGTGACAAATGGCGACTTCGGTATGGCATCCTTGGCTAAGGGAATTTGCCAGTACCCCTTACATAGGCCAATAGTACAATAGTAGGGGGATCCCTCTCTACATACCTCAAAACAGAATGCACCTGTCATGGTTGATTATATATTTCCTACCTATTCTATGTTAAATTTTGTATATATTGTGTATTAATATTGTTTTTGTATTTTGTTGTACCCTAATGTAACAATGCAATGATTTGTGGACCCAGGACATACTTGAAAACGAGAGACATCTCAATGTATCTTTCCTGGTAAAATATTTTATAAATAAAAATACTGGCCATGAGCCATTTGGTCTAATAACTCGTCGATACGGGGCACGGGGTAGGCATCTGATACCATTTTGTCATTGAGTTTCCGGTAGTCTATGCCCCGTTTTGGCACTAGGACTATAAGTGAGGTCCAAGGGCTGTCGGATGCCTCTATCACACCTAGACAGAGAGATCTCTTGGATCTCTTGCCTCATACTTTCCCATAGAGACGCTGGAATTTCGTAGGGTGGTTGGTGAAGGGACAGTTGTTTGGGAGTTTCCACCACCCGGTATTGGCCCTTCCAGGCGGCCTGTAGCGTGTCATTTTGGATGGGCTTCAGGACTAAGACCTTTTGCCCAACTTTAAAGCTGCGGCCCCTGTCTTCCCTGAACTCCAACACACATGGCACAATAGGGTTCCCATCTTGGCTCACGTATCCTCCCAATGTTCTCTTACTAAATCTAGGGGCCCTCTTACTCTCTGACTGAACAGTAACTTGAACGGAGAGAACCCTGTAGATTCTTGGGGCACCTCCCGGTGTGTGAACAAGAGGTATGGCAAGAATCTCTCCCAGTTCTAAAGCATTTGTTTCAATGTATAATTGAAGTGTTCGCATAAGCCATTCGTTTTGGGATGGTACGGGGAACTCTGAATTGGCTTGATGCCACAGAGCTTCCATAGCTGGTGAGTTACTTCGGCTGTGAACTGAGTACCCTGATCCAAAATAAATTCCAGTTGAAATCCCATTTGGGAGAACACTTACATCAGAGCCTCAGCCACAGTCTGCACCTGGATGTTGCTCAGAGCCAAGGCTCTGGGGTATCTAGTAGCATAGTCCATGATGGTTAGAATGTACTTCTTCCCAAAAGGACTAGGCTTCTCTAAAGGCCCTATAATTTGCACAGCCACATGGCCAAACGGATCCGCAATGGTGGAAGGGGATGGCGCTTAGCCTTGCGGCGATCTCCCCTCTTCCCGACTCTCTCTGTCAGACAAAATGTAAATTTTATGTGAATGTGATGCATACTTTTCAAGTTATGAATAATGTGGAAAAACTGTATTTCTCTGGCTGTGGTAATTACATTACCCATTGTGTAAGGTAATTGTATCACAGGCAGAGGGGAGGATTTTGTGTGGGAGTGTCTGAGTGTATTGTACATGTTTATTGGTTGTTTTCCAAAATCCTGTGGGTGGTACTAATGTGTAAGAATGTGTACATAAGAACAATAAACCCACAGCTCTGTCTGTTCCTGCTTGACCCACAAAACGGAGCCTTGTCTCGTTCTTGGGGGGGATTTATTGTATGCTGTTCCAGTTTGACTGCTAGGAGTGTAAACCTATTCGTATGGTTTTTCCTATTCGTCTGTTTACAGTATTCGGATGTTTGAGAGCATTCATATGCTTCTCCGGTTCTGTGGATTAGTGTCTACAGTAGCTGTGCCTGTGTCTCTGGAAGGGAAGATCTACTAAATGGCTTTTAACCCCTTTTTATGCCTGGGGGAAATTCAGTGCAGCTGTTTTATTCCATTTGGTTTTGGACTGTGGAGTTATTTAATTTACTGCTTTCTGCCCCAGAACTACGACGAGCGCTGACAGAATTATTTTTCATGTACGCAAAACTCGATGTAAGGTAATGTGTGGTGTGAATAAATGCTCAATTCCAACAAAGGCACGATCAAACCTTTACAAAATGCCAAAGCATTGCATTATAGATGCAAAATGTTATTCCTATCACAGAAATGTTTATTGCTCAATGCTGCCGATACTTCTTAGTGAGAGGAAGTAGCCGCTCTGTATAATCTCCAGTGGAAAACAAAAAGAAACTATTAAAAATCAAATACAAACAAAAATGCTATTCATGTCATAATGAGAACCTACATTGTGGGATCATTTGTGAGAGAAACAATATTAGTCTATTAACTATGACAAAAAATGTTAAATGTTTTGTAAAAGGAAGTTTTTTTTTTCTTTGTTTTGCTTATTTTTATACAATATATATTTAATAGGTTTATGGTAGTCAAGAGGGAAATGATCATTATGTTTAATTAACTTAAAGGGACACTCCACTGCCCAAATACAAAATACATAAAAATCACTCTTTAGTATATATAACCAAATTACAGCATGCGTGCTTTTAATTATGTATTTTTTTATTGGGGTATATCTAAAAACCTCTGCTCTTCTAGAATGCAGCTTTTGCAAACCCTCCCCTAATAACCTTGCCCAGACTTTCTGTGGCTGCCCAATCACAGACTTCCCAATGCAGCTCAATCAGAAATCTTTGCAAGACAGGTGCTCTGGGCTGCCTGTTGAGTTTAGCTCCACTGAGCTAACCAAACCAGGAAGTAACAGGACTGGTTGTCTGAAAGTCAGTGTGGTGTTACCAGGTTAATTTATAAAAGTGTTAATTTCTATTGAAAACTGCACTATTTGCAGTGCTGAAGTGCTTTAGGGATCTGGAGTCTCCCCTTAAAGAGATATCTTAAGTACCATTAATACAACAACTCATTGAAGTGGTTATGGTACTATAATTCTTTAGTTACCACCTGGGGCTCTCATTTCATCCATTGCCCAGCTCCTCTGCAGCTTCACATATGATTTGGAAACTTAAATTATGCATTATCATGTACAAGTCTGTCCAACCTTGAGGGCAAAGATAGAATGAGAGCATTGGGGAGGGATGTTAGCCGCACGCTCTCAGTTTACTTACTATTCTCACATAATATTGCTGTCAGTCTACAACTGGCACAAGTACAAATCCTGCATTATCAGTGCAACAAAAGAGGAGTTTACAATGGGTTTGACATGTACACAGACTTACAGCACCACAACCACTACAATGTGGGGCAGTGTTTTTGTTGTACAGAGATGGTACTCTTGGTTAGAATTCATATCACTGGAACAGACATTGGTTCCAGACAGACTCAGAAAGAGTTGTGGTGGGAATGGTCTCAGACAGGAGAAGGAGTAGCGTGCAGTGCTGGCGCAGCATGGGAGCAGTCTTTTTTTCACTTTCTTCTCTCCATGTTGGTGTTGGAGTGGTTTGGGCTCCATTTAAGATCTATCAATCTATCATTTGCAACTTCTTTCCACCTCACTATTCTAACTGCGTTCTTTATTTATTTCCTGTGAGACCTGAGTCTTGTGGTTGACAAGCAGGTCCGCACATTACAAATCTTCATTGGGTCACTGCAGTGTCCAAAGGGATTGACTTGCTAATTAGAACTCTAAAGGGTCTTATATTAGTGAATACTAATCTGGAACATGCAAGAGTGCTATCGTTTATACTTTGTTTTCCACTATGCCAGATGTATGCATTTGCTTGTCTTTTTACATTTGTTTAATTTTGTTTAGTAACATAGTGCTAAGTATTTATTTGGCACTTAATTATGACCTACGCATTTGGCTCTTATTGGAATCTTTGTAATTTAGTTTATTATATGCTTTTTTTATCTCTTTTCCTTTTTTTCTCATCCCCCTCCTTTGACAAAATTATACTTAATAAAGATTGTCAAAAAAATATATAAATGTAAAAATGTCACGGCTAGATAGAAGAACCCAAAACACACAGACCCTAATTTGCTAAAGGAATGGTATAATATATTATCAGTCCTTAGAATGTCTGGATTTACTGTAAAGAAAGAGTCAAAGAGAAAGCCAAGATCAAATGTAGGGGAGAACAACATTAATGGGAAGACAAGCCCAGGTCAGGAACACAGAAAGTCAAGACACAATTAAACAAGCCAAAGTCAGTAACAGGAAATCCAAACAATATAAAGCGCACTCTTGGGTATACAAGAACCACAACAGGGAAACTTGCTACTGAAAAGCCTTGGCTTTTAAATTCAGGGAATCTATACCATTGGTCAGCATCACTTTAGAGCACCTAAATACCCGAGTTCAGACAAAAGCTGAACTTGGGAGTCTCAGTTTGTGCGAACCAATAGGTTTGGCACTTAGAGTTGCGCCGTTATGACGTTGGCGTGACTTCGTACAAATAGACATGACAAAAAATGGGTAGGACCACACATAAGGATCTGTCAGAAAACAATGTAGGAACATGATGTAAATGGCCCGAACTCAATTATTTTCTCTGAGAGGTTTGTCTGGCTTGAAAAAATATCAAAGTGTTCTGTTAAAAATTGGCATAAAATAAAGTGGGACAATAACCATAGAAACCAGTAGGGTCAAGAGGCAAATTCCTTTGACTCCTCAACATTTTAGAAAATAACTCTTTGGTAAATCTCTCCATCTCTCCCAATGTGTTCAGGTTAAAGTTGGTAGGATCCCAGGAATGTGTGTAGAGGCGCAAATAAATTTAATCTCTACAATTTGTGAAAACGACATTCATCATTGGAGGTAAGAGCCAGGGAAATCAGAGAGTAGAGCTGTGTGAGTCCCACTTTCCTTGATGCATTTCTGTTTCTGTTTGCAGTCCTCATCAAGCAACGAAGACTTCTAAATGCTGGTGATTGTTCCACCAGCAGAATTAGATAATCATTAGCCTACATGTCTCCAGTTCCCTGATGCTGCACTGTCATTTATCTAAGTGCTGTTTTCCTCCTGTGTCTATCCTCAATATCTATTAAGCAATAGGGGAAAGCAAATCAGAAACTTCCCTTAGGGTACCAATTATCCTTTCACCGATTCTAAGATCAATGCCGTAGAATTTATACCGGTGTTCGATCCACACCAATGTGTGAAATGCTGTGAATGCTAGACAGAGAGAGGGAAAGGAAAATAATGAGACATTAGCCTCAGGGTCCAATAAATTAGCTGCAGCAGTAGAGGGTACCCTAAAAAATTTTTTACTTATTGTTTTCTGAACAAATGAGCTTCAATTGATTTCTGAAATTCTATATATTGCTACCAGCAGTGCAGGTATCTGGTGCTTGTACTGCGAGTTATTAATATAAGGCTAAATATAAAAATAAAGTCATCAGCAACCACATTAGACAAGGTAATATTATGGAATTAGAGCTGGGTATCAGCCATAATTGATGAAGCAATATGTATCCTTAAAATTGCACACACTGGGGCACATTGATAAAATATTTTTTATGGTTTTGGCTTTTGGAAGTTAGCCTTAGGCTGTGTAGTGATAGTTACCGTGGGGGTAATTTAGTGTAGATTGTGACACCAGTCTCTCAGCCACTTCAGACACAATGATTCATCTCTCTGTACTAAGGTAATATATAATAAATTCTGAGAAAATTAAGCCAGAAATCAAATTCTCCCCAGTTCCCTTGCTATTCTATGTTATAAACATTATCTAACTTAAAGTATCATAGCTCTATACAGTAATGAAAGCTATTTAAAGTGAACCTGCTATGATAGTGTTTAAAATATATTATAATACACTAACAATTAGTAGGTAAATATTGAATTTGAATTATTTTAATTTATTTTTACTTTCAGAAATTATAAGTCTGCTATTCACAATTATCTCTTAAAAGTATGATGGATAGGTTCAGGACTGAACTGTAGTTTCATTTTCTCTGTCGTTAAAGGGGCACTGTCCCTTTTAATATTATCTTTAATTGCCTCTTTATTTTCAACTAATATGTGCTTGAAAATTAAAAATGTGAAAGATATGAAATGTTCTTCTATCCTGGTCCATATTTGCTTCCTGTCAGTCATTGTTATAAGCTCAGCCCTGTTCTATTAATTATTAGGGTAAGAAGAGGAGAAAAATAAAAAAAATTCTGTTTTTCCATCTCATATGCACAGTGTGCCCTGGCCATGCCTGAACTGAACTGGATTGTGATGTCAGTGGCTAAATATATAACGTACAATTCAAAGAATACAGAACATCACAAGAGAACAGTTAAAAGGACACTGTAGGCACTCAGACCATTTCATCTCATTGAAGTGGTCTGGGTGCAGTGTCCCTGTCCCTCTTAGTCCTGCAATATAAAACATTGCAGCTTTAGGGAAACTGCAGTGTTTACATTGCAGGACTAAGTCAGTCTCTAGAGGACATCCAGCATTAGTGGAACTCCATAGTAAAGCATTGAAGCACTGCTTTTCTATAGGGAGGAGCTAATGCACTCGCCACACATTCGCTGTGCATGCCCATTAGGACTTCCCGGCTGATGTCTTTGGAGGAGATGGAGCTCCGACCCAGTGCCGGGGGAAATCTGCGCTGGAATCTGGTGAGTAAATGAAGGGATTTTAACCCTTTATGTTCCATGGGGGGGGGGGTCACGAGGGAAAGGGGGACCTCAAGGAAGGGGGCAGGGACCCTATAGTGTTAGGAATACAGATTTGAACACTATAGTATCTCTTTAACACAAGTTGGAGGTGATTTAATGGTACAAATTTGTAGAAAAGTGATGTTTCCTCCTTAAAGTGGTTCTGTCACTTCTCAGTTTTTCAAAAATATTTATTATTTACGAAATGCTCATGCTGACTGCATTGGAACTTTAATGAAATCCACAGATTCCACAAGACAAAGTAGGGACTATTATGATGTCGGATCCACTGCCGAACCCTGAAACAGACTATGAGGAAGAGTGTCAAAGTGAGCTACAACTATCACTGTGAAATAAGAACTGCTTAATATCAGTGGATCCGAGAGGACTCTTGAGAGGACAGAGGACGGTGCTGCATGTACCGAACTGCTCTCCAATGTGTGCTACAAAGTGGATTTTCAGTTTGAATAAAGTTTTGAAAACATAGTTATCGGCTGGTGGTGAGTGATTTGGATCCTACACACACTAGGGGCCGATCCTGCCAGAGCCTTATAGTTTGGTGTGGTACTATAACCACTCCATGTTTATGAGTTGCATTTTTTTTTAACTCCTTTATTATCTTTTAGTGTAATACAATATTGCATTACAATATTTTCTCTGTACTTTTCTCTTTTGCAGATTTATGAAAGAACAATATATTTTGTTTGTGCAATGTTTTATTTGCTAATTACCACATTGGTGATTTTGTTACACCTGTGTGGATCACCGATTGTTTTTATAAGGGTATCTTAGGGATCACTTATACACATTATTTCTATTGTTATGATACATGTTATAAACTGTGATACGTGTGTAGAATATTTAAATAATTTGCACACCTATTTATTAAGTACTTATCTACGCTCTCTTTACCAGGGTTTATTTGGTTTGCTGAATGCCTAATAGTGACACTATTTACTTATTTCTTTATGAGCATTTTTAAACTTTTAAATAGACTATGGCATCATCGTGTTCTATTTCTGCTGATTTGGATTACCTATGGCCTTGCCTTATCAAAAAAAAAAAAAAAAATCCAACTCTTCTTTCATCAATTTACTGTTAAATGAAAAAAAAATGTACTGAATATTTAAACCTTATTTTTCATGGATTTATCAATAAACTGACTGAAGTTAACAAACCTGTAAAAATAGGTTTCCCCATCCTTGATACATTTTTCTCTATTCACATTGAAAGATCTGGGGGTATTTTGCAATAAACTAATCCTTACACGTTTGCCATTTTTCCAAATAGGGAACTGGCTGAAAGAAACAGCTGTTCCATAAATTTACAAATACATTGGTTTGCTTTCTGATCATGTAGTGTAATCTGATATCTCCTCTTGGGTGCCGAGGGACTGAGCCCATCAGATGTTTGTAGAATAAACGACAGATCAGAGCATTGAGCCATAAAGATGTGAGATGACAAACACAGGAGAAGACTTGCATTTTTATCCGATTTCCTTAACAGGAGCTTATAATATTCTAGCAGTTATCACGTGGCAGTGGGACCTGAATTTTCTGTCTTTCGTGCCGGATGTGTGTTGAATATTAACAAACCACGGCACAGCCCTTCATGCTTTACCATAGAGAAGAACAGAATAGAGTATATTATATTTAATTTTACCCTTTCCCATGCATCACTTCAATATCATAATCCTGTAGACCAGCCCCCCCCCACCCCCTGAAAAAATATAAACAAGTGTGCGTTGTTTGTTTTTGTATGTGCCGGTGTGTGTCAAGGTGTGTATATCTGTGCTTGTATGTGCCAGTGTGTGTATCTCTGTGTGTGTGTGTGTGTATATCTGACACACAAATACACACACACACGCACTGGCATACAGATACACACACCTTGACACACAGTGTGTATCTGTGTGTGTGTGTGTGTATGTATCTGTGTGTCAAGGTGTGTGTATCTGTGTGTCAAAGTGTGTGTATCTGTGTTTGTATGTGTCTGTGTATCAAGATGTGTGTATCTGTATTTGTATGTGCCAGTGTGTGTGAATCTGACACACAGATACACACACTGGCAGATAGTGGTGCACAGATACACACACTGACACAGATACACACACCTTGACACACAGTGTGTATCTGTGTGTGTGTGTGTGTGTATGTATGTATCTGTGTGTCAAGGTGTGTGTATCTATGTTTCAAAGTGTGTGTATTTGTGTTTGTATGTGCCGATGTGTGTCAAGGTGTGTATATCTGTGTCAGTGTGTATCTGTGTGTGTGTGTGTGTATATACGTATCTAACACACAGATATACACACACACTGGCACATAGTGGCACACAGATACACACACCTTAACACACAGATACACATACTCAGATACATACTGACACACATCTTGACTCACAAACGCACACACACTCAGATAAATACAGTGACATACACACACTTGTACCCACAGATACACACTGGCACATACACACACACTGACACACTCAGATACACACACACTGACATACACAAACACCCTGGCACGTACACACACACTTAGATACACACAGTGACACAAACCTTGAAACACAGATACACACACTGACACACTCAGACACACTTTGACAGACACACATACACTCTCACTGACAAACACACATACTCTTTGACAGACACACATACAAGCCTGAATTTGATCCAGATTTCAGTCAAACCAGAAGCTACGACTGATATCCAGAGACATCCAGATCTGGATTTGTTTCCCCAAAAAATTAATTTGTGTTTTTCAGACACAATGTTTTTATGCACATGGTTTACAATTGGTAACAGATCACTGAGTACACAACATAAAGTAAATAGTGGAAACAAATGCATAGCTCATTTTATTAAGAACATTACCGTCTGATAGACATAGTTCTAAACCAAGATTGGGGTTTTTAGGTGCTTAGCAGACATAATATGTCCAATTGTCACTCAGTGTGGAAAGAACACCGTTATCAGTACACCGAAGCAGCTTTCTACGGGATAGAGAAATTAAAATCAAAGGCTGAAATACTGTGAGGATTATGAATGTGGTGGCTGGTTCGACTCAGAGTCTTTCCCATAGTTCCCAAATAATCTTGAACTTAGTTAGGGTTCCCTGCATTATCTGAGCCATCTTTTCATGTTTCCTGGTTGTTTCAATGTTGGACCATGTTAGATTAAGTGGGGGACTTCCAATATTTCACAATATTTATGTGAGTTGCTAAGATTACATGACATGTCAACATTTGGATTGATCTATTGCGTTTGTGGGGCAATATATCTAGAAGAAAGTATGTCTGATCTCTAGGTACCTCAAGGCCTGTAAGAGTTTTAAAGGCTGAATTGACATGTAATGGGTAGGTTATCAACTGAGGGCAGTCCTAAAACATGTGCAGCATGGTAAAACTGAATAAAATATACAATGTGGTGAATATTTGGTGCTGCCATCACATGTGTGGATCACTCAACACACACAAATATAGTGTAACAAGGTGCAAATAGAAATAGTGCTGAGAGCACTCAATAAATAGAAATACATCTTTTTACCAATATTGTCATAGACATATACCTACAAAATATCAAAATAAAAGACCATAGGGTAGATATATTGACTAATTTTATCTGTATTTTATTTTATTCGTTTTTAATTTATGTACCAATAAATAAGTCTTTTATTTTGATCCTGCATCCTGGATTCTTGGAACTGACTACTAATAAGACGAACAGGATTTACCCTGACCACTACAGAAGTCCATTGTATCAAAAATGTATCTCCGCTTCACACCTTTAGTCTGAGTCAGCTTTTTAAGTAACTCAGAAATATGTGAGTTTGACCATTTATTTGCGGTTTTAACATAAGTGCAAACTATATTACCCTAAGGTCTTTTATTTTTATATTTTGTAGGTATATGTCTATGACAATATTGGTAAAAAATGTTATTTATATTTATTTAGTGCTCTCACCACTATTTCTATTTGCACCATGTGTAGCATGGTACCTACTTGGGAATTGCACCTTCAGCATGTATTGGATGAATTGGGGTCGATGTGGATCAGTCAAACTAGGACCATATACCATTTAAAAATCATCTTCCTACTAGCCTCCCAATGATTACGACAGTACCAAGCATGCGGATTGCTGTAGCTTTCCACTGTTGTACAGGTATTGTCACTGTAATTCCTAGAATGAAGAATACTTCTGAATTGTTGTTGGAATTGTTATAGACAACAAACTAGGAAACAATTTGCAATGTCAAGGCCAGTAAGGTATTGTCATGTATTGAAAAAGGCATTTATTCTCGGGATCAGAATATAATTTTGTCTCTTCATAAATCACTAAGACTACACCTTGCATATGCTGTGCGATTTTGGGCACCGGTTGCAAAGAAGGATAAAGTTCAGAGGCAGGCTAGAACATTAAGAAAAGGAATTGAGCATTATAGTTATGAAGAAAGGCTAACAATTTCAGACTTCTTTAGTTTAGAAAAATGGCCCCTCAGAGGGGATATGATAGCATTTTCTAAATATATTCAGGGCTAATACAAACCATTCTGAAAATCTATTCAAAAACAGAACTATACATAGGACACAAGGTCACGTGTTTAGAGTGGAAGAAATTAAACTTAGTCTAAGGCAAAGGAAAGTTTTTTTTACAGTAAGAACAATAAGGATGTGGAATTCTCTGCCTGAAGAGGTGGTTTTATCAGAGTCTGAGCACAGGACATATTTTTGCGTATTTGTATTTGCTTTTGTATCACACAGCCATGTTACAATGCTGCTACCCACCCCATGTGTTCCCTTTTGGGGGTTAATAAGTATGTAGGGGTTTAGAAAAAAAACCTTGTCTGTCTCATTAGAGATTTTTTTTTTACCTGAAGGATGCAAGGTGAATTGTTAGTGTAAGAAACACTTAGGAGGTTTGCCTTGACGTGGCAGGTGGGCTTACATCTAATGGCCATTGAAGTGGTACTAAAAAAAACTCCAGCTATTTAAATGTGCATAGGGATTTGCGATAGTGCACAGGTAACTCTTTTCTTTGGTTTTATTGTATGTATTGGTGCTGATGTGTACTATGGTCATTGCTGCAGCCCAGGTGTAATGGGAGTCTGAGTGCAGGACTTATTTTTGTGTATCTGTACAGGTGTTTAAACAGCAACTAGATGCATATTTGCAAAGTATATACTCTTTAGAAAGTTGTGTTATGCCACTTTATTTTACGGGGGACGGTGGATAGGGCTTGGATGGGAAGTTTTTTTTCAGACATGCATTGCAGTCAAAATCCGATTTTGACCCAAGGGACCAATTATATCCTAGTGCTATTCAAGGATAACTGCAATGTTTGTGATTGTTTTTTTGATCTATATACTGAATCATTTATATGAGTTTTATATAATGTTTTTCTTCCCACAAGTGGAGGCATAGTAACGCCTTAAGAGATTGGCATTACACATCACTTCCAAGATAGGCCCAGAGGAGGCGGGCTGAAAAGCTAGCCGGATAGGAGGCATGTGTGGGTGTGGTGAGTGTAGGTGTCACATGTGGGGGGTGTCACTTAGGATAGGGGTGGGGTGGGGTCATATAAAGGGCAGTCATTTTGTCCCTTTACCTCAGCCATCTTAGAATAAACGGCTGGTAACATCTTCCCTCCTTGCTGCCTGTTACCACTGCTTGTCTCACGGCCAGGGCATGGACATTGAAGCCATCTTGTCTGCCCTCAGGGCTGAGGCCCTTCAAGATGGGGGACTTCACCTGCAGTCCCAGCTGGAGCGGCTGCAGGGTGCTGCTGGGTCGGCTGTTCCCTCTGTCTCCAGCCCCAGCGTTCAGCGCCGCCGTGCACGCCCCCCTACCCGGTATAGCCCCTCGCGGGAGGGTCGGGTGAGGGGTAGGAGCAGGAGCCCTGTGGCCGGGCCGCGCGCCAGTTCCCAGGTGGCCGCGGCCGGCGAGGCCTCCCCCACTCCTGGCACTTCCTCCCCGAGCGGGGCTCGGGGAGGCCGGCAGGTGGCCGCGCGGCGGTCTGATGCGGCCCACGCTGCCTCTCACACACCTCCCCCGCCGGTCTCGCGGGCATTGAGGAGGACGGCGGCGAGACCGGCGTTCGGGAGGGCTCCAGCTACCAGAGCTTCCCGGCATGCGGCTCCAGTGACCCGTGGGTTGCCAACCCACTCCTCCGGTCGGGTGAGTAGGCCGCAGGTCGGCAGGGTCGTTTCCGGGGGGAGGGGGGGTCTGGGGGCCATGGGAAGACAGCTGAGTCACTTCACCCCCACAGCAGCTCCCCTCCTGCTCTGCCCTCCTTCCCTGCCTCCCCTGGGTCTGCTCCTGGCACTTCTTATAATGCCACCCCACCTACAGTGGGTCCCTCTGGGGTTGGCACTTCCCCTCTTCCCACTGTCTCTGCCCCATCACTCCACCCCTCCCCCTCACCTGCCCCCCTGGTGTCAGGGATCCTCCCTGGTACTCCTGGTCCTGCCCTTGGCTCACTGTCTGCCCCATCTGCGGGCTCTCTCAGGGTGGGGGTCCATCATGGTTTACCTGTCCCTCCCCATCATCCTGGGCCTGATCCGGGCACCCTCCTTGATGGGTCCCATTCCACTCCTCCTGGCCCTACGTCTGTCACTTTACCATCCGCCTCTCCGGGTACTTTCACGGTGGGTGTGGGAGGGTTGGGTTCCTTTTCACCTTTACTTTCTTCACAGAGTGTCCCTGGTCGGGTGCGTTTCTCTGACGCTGGCGCTGGTGCTGTCCCTTCTGCGGTTACAGCTCCCGTGGTTCCGCCGCAACCTTTGGACCGGGTTATGGGGTCGCCGCAGCTGCCGTCACATTCCATTGCCTCTGGTGAGTACGCTGGTTTATCGGGGGATGCCTTAAGGGGTATTGGTGCAGGGGTCTTACCTCAATGGGACGCTTTAATACAGACCATGAGACAAGTTTTACAGTCTCTGGAGCAGGGTCATCGTCCTGGACTGCAGCCCCCTTTAGCCCTTGACGATCAGCTGCGGTCAGGGTGGGCGGCTGCTGGTGGTTCTGACCTTTCAGGGGTTGTAGCATTGCCCTCTGCTGCCCCCGCAGGGCCCAGTGGCCCTGTGGTGCCAGTTCCTCCAGTGGCGGAACTTGAACCATCCAAAGGATCCTCGGATGACGCCGCGGCATCTTCGGGGTCAGGGGTAGCCCCCGCTGCGCATGGGGCGGCTTACATGTGCTGGTCAGGCCCTCTAGGTCTCCATTTGACTCCGGAATTGCGCACCAAGATAGAGAAAGGGGAATTCGTTGAAATATTTTCCTTACTCCCTATGGAGGATCTGCCTCGTGTTGATCCTGCGGCAAAAGACTCCGAAAAGGAGAAGGAGAAGTTTAGGTATCGGAAGATACCAAAAACTTTTGGTAATTGGATCAGGGCTTTTTCTATCCTGGCGAGTGTGATAGGCGAGAAGTCCCCCAATAAATGCTCATCCCTCTTTTGCTATCAGGATACGATATGGAACGCGTGCCGGACCTATGGCGGATTAGGCTGGTGGCGCTATGATGAGCAGTTTCGCCAGCGCATAGCGGTCCGCCCATCGTTGAGTTGGGACCAGATGGACATCGGCTTGTGGTTGGCCATCATGACCCGCCCGGCATCGCATCAAGGGGGCCTCTCGTCCTTTCTCGGGGGGGCCGGCGCAGGGTCTGCGACCACTGCGTCGGCCAATCAGCGTCGAACGGGCTGCTGCTGGCAGTATAACGACGGGCAATGTAAATTCGGCACGGGTTGTCGTTTCAAGCACGAGTGCTCTGGGTGCGGCGGATCGCACCCCGCCTCCAAATGCTTTAAGCGGGGCAGGGCTGGCGACAAGGGTGACGCCATGGGCTCTAAGGGCGAGGACGCCAGTGGACGTCGGCGCGATGCAACCGTGGTTAAAACGTTATAGAAATAAAAAGGCGGCTGCCTTACTCCTGGAAGGTTTTTCGTTTGGTTTTTGGATTCCCCATCAACATCGTCCGGCGTCAAAGGTATGCCGGAATTTGCGTTCGGTCTTTGACCACCCTGGGGTGGTCAGGGACAAGTTGGCTAAAGAAGTGGCTTTGGGGCGTATGGCAGGCCCTTTTCGGGAATCTCCTCTCCCTGATCTTCGGGTGTCGCCATTAGGCGTCGTACCCAAGAGGGAACAGGGAAAATTTCGGCTTATTCATCACTTATCGCACCCCCAAGGGGGTTCTGTAAATGATGACATTGCATCAGAATTATGCCGTGTTTCTTACGCCTCATTTGATGCTGCGGTTTGTATGGTCAGGGATGCCGGATCGGGGGCACTCATGGCAAAAGCAGACATCGAGTCTGCTTTTCGTCTTTTGCCGGTTCACCCGGGGTGTCATCACCTCTTAGGTTGCTACTTTGAGGGGCATTACTATGTGGACATGTGCCTCCCGATGGGCTGTGCGATATCCTGCTTTTACTTTGAATGTTTTAGTTCCTTTCTTGAATGGGTGGTGAGAATGGAGTCTGGTCACAACTCCCTCCTTCATTACCTAGACGATTTTTTGTGTGTTGGTCCCGCGCACTCCTCAATCTGCGCACATATTTTGCAGTCATTGGCGGATGTGGCCTCTGGGTTTGGTGTGCCTCTGGCGCCCGACAAGACAGTTGGCCCTTCCACGTGCCTGTGTTTCCTGGGAATTGAGATTGATTCAGTTATCGGGGAATGTCGGCTCCCAGTGGACAAACTGGTGGACTTACGGGGGTCTGTGCGGGAAGCGGGCTCCTTGCGAAAGATCACTCTTCGACGCCTTCAATCCCTCTTAGGCAAGCTGAACTTTGCCTGTCGGATCATGCCTATGGGCAGAGTATTCAACAGGCGCCTGGCGGCTGCCACGGCTGGAATTTCGAAGCCCTTGCATTTCATCCGCTTAACCAAGGCGCTCAGGGACGATCTGGTAGTCTGGGCTGTTTTCCTTGAAACTTACAATGGAAGGTCTTATTGGCAGCAGCCTGAGGTTTCAAATGCCGCGCTTCACTTGTTTACAGACGCTGCGGGTTCCTCTGGCTTTGGGGCAATCCTGGGGCCTCATTGGTGCGCAGAGCCGTGGCCTGTATCGTGGGTCGATTCAGGCCTTACCAAGAACTTGGCGTTCTTGGAGCTCTTCCCCATCTTGGTGGCTGTTCACTTATGGGGGATGGAGCTCAAAGACAGGCGCGTCGTCTTCCACTGTGATAACCTGGGTGTGGTTCAGGCCATCAATAACTTGACGGCCTCTTCCCCTCCGGTGGTTAGGCTATTGCGTCAATTGGTTTTGCGATGCTTGTCTCTGAACATAACGTGCCGTGCTGTGCATATTCCTGAGGTCATGAATACCACGGCTGACTCTCTTTCTCGCTTTCAATGGCAGGTGTTTCGGAAAGCCGCTCCGGAAGCAGACTTGGAAGGCCTCCCCTGTCCCGGAGAACTATGGTCCCTTGGCCTGAGCGGATAAGGGAATGGATACGGTCCTCGGTGTCTGAGGCGACTTGGGTCCGGTATGGTAAGGCTTGGGGGGAATGGGTTGCTCTCGAGCAGGATCATGGAGGCTACGCTTCCCCGGCGGAACGAGTTCAAGGTTTGTTACATTTGCTTTGGTTCTGGGAGGCTTGCGGGTGTTCGCCGGCTACTGTTTCTGGGAAGCTTTCCGGTCTTAGTTTCTGGTTTAACTTAACTCGGGTGCCGGATGTCACTAAGGATTTCTTGGTTAAACTTGCGATGCGTGGTTGGCGTAGGGGCCCTCGTGGGCAGGATTCTCGTAGGCCGGTTTCAGGGGCATTGCTGCTAGGAATTGCCTCAGTGCTTCCGCAGATATGTTATTCTGCTTATGAAGCCAGTTTATTTCGGTTGGCCTTTATTTTTGCCTTTTTTGGGGCCCTCCGGATTGGGGAACTAATCAGCCCTAGCAGGGGGATTCCGGGGGGTTTGTTATTTCACGATGTGTTCCTCTTGGATGGTGCGGTGCGTTTCTTGATACGACGGTCTAAAACTGACGTTGTTGGAAAGGGTCGCTGGGTTACCCTTCGCACCATCCCTAATTCGTCTGTTTGCCCAGCCTCTGCGTTTCAGTCCTACTGCTCCATACGCCCGAGTCTTGCGGGTCCGTTGTTAATGCACGAGGATGGTACTTACCTGTCTCGTTTTCAATTCCTCCGGGTATTTCGCTTGGCACTCGATATGCTGGGAATCCCGAGTGGTGAATTTGGGGGTCATTCCTTCCGGATTGGGGCAGCTACTGAAGCTTCTCGGTTGGGTTTCTCTGATCAAGAGATTCAGAGGATTGGGAGGTGGGAATCTGGGAGGTTTCGTTCTTATATCCGGCCCACGCGTCTGATGGGTGCCCCCCTTGTGTTTTCTCCGCAGGGCCCGGCCGACGGATCTGGCTGATTGGGCATTCGTATATCTACTGGGCCCACCTGCGGGCAGGGGTACGCCCGGGTGGGACGCGACTTGGAATTCCCCGGGAGCTGGCTGAGGTCCGATGGTTCGGCTTTCGGGGCATGCGCTGGGGCCAGCTCTTGCCGGAGGTGTTACAGTTAGCCACATTGTTGGGGGCCCCTGATGTATTGGTGATCCACCTGGGGGGAAACGATCTTGGGGCGCTGCCTGCTTGGGGGCTTAGTGAGCTCATTAGAAGGGATTTGGCGCGCTTGCTAGTCCTTTTCCCACAGCTCTGCTTAGTCTGGTCAGGTATAGTATCTAGGAACTATTGGCGCCGCGCGAGGGATCAGGGGGCGATTGAGCGCTGCAGGGTTAAAATCAACAAGAGGGTGTCCAAATTTGTACTCGGGGTTGGGGGTGTCACAGTGCGACACCGGATATTTGAAAAGGAAGCGGCGATCTATTTTCGCCCAGATGGGGTTCATCTCACGGATGTGGGTTTAGATTTATTTAATCTGGCGCTGCAGGACGCGTTAGAGCAGGCCATGGCGTTGGTGGGGAGTCGCGCCAGCTGATTTAGGCTTAAATGCAGCAGGCGCTAGTGGCGGGTATGGTCCTTGCCAAACCAGTTGGAAAACGAGTACACTGGAAGAAGGAATGCTGGGTCTGGTCCCTCCCCTAACCTCGGAGAGTTGTGGTAGTTGGGCGTGCCCCCCGTGCCAGTAAAAGGCGGCCAGGGGTTGGCATGGGGTATTGGAAGGCCAAGGTAAAAGGCCTGTTATCTTGGACGAGGGGGGAGGGCAGGTACCCTGGAAGGGGGTACTCTAGAGTTATTATGGGTCGGTTGGCAAGGACAAGTTCTCGAGTAAATTATTGGTTGATTTATTTATGCTTGTTATTATAAATAAAGCTGTGGCCTGTTTTATACCACACTTATGTCTCTTGGTTTTAATTGGGGGGAAATCGGGAAAATGTAATTATGATTGCATTGGTTCGCACCGCACAGTAACCACTACCTACACACAAGGCCCAGAGGAGGCGGGCTGAAAAGCTAGCCGGATAGGAGGCATGTGTGGGTGTGGTGAGTGTAGGTGTCACATGTGGGGGGTGTCACTTAGGATAGGGGTGGGGTGGGGTCATATAAAGGGCAGTCATTTTGTCCCTTACCTCAGCCATCTTAGAATAAACGGCTGGTAACATCTTCCCTCCCGCCCACCCTTGATTGTTGATTGTTGTATATTGTATATCTCTAACTTTCTTTCTTGTCACAGCTGGCGGGTATGGTCCTTGCCAAACCAGTTGGAAAACGAGTACACTGGAAGAAGGAATGCTGGGTCTGGTCCCTCCCCTAACCTCGGAGAGTTGTGGTAATTGGGCGTGCCCCCCGTGCCAGTAAAAGGCGGCCAGGGGTTGGCATGGGGTATTGGAAGGCCAAGGTAAAAGGCCTGTTATCTTGGACGAGGGGGGAGGGCAGGTACCCTGGAAGGGGGTACTCTAGAGTTATTATGGGTCGGTTGGCAAGGACAAGTTCTCGAGTAAATTATTGGTTGATTTATTTATACTTGTTATTATAAATAAAGCTGTGGCCTGTTTTATACCACACTTATGTCTCTTGGTTTTAATTGGGGGGAAATCGGGAAAATGTAATTATGATTGCATTGGTTCGCACCACACAGTAACCACTACCTACACACATGATTTTTCTATTTTGGTCCTGGGTCTATCTCTATCCTAAGATCACCTTTTTTGAAGCTTGCTCTACATTGTCCTAGAACATTTACAATACTCTATATAATATTCACTATCTACTGCTGCCCGATTGTCAACTACTTCTCAGAAAGTGTGTTGCTAGATCCTTCATCAATGATACCTGACTTTTCCCATTAATAATTAATAATTAATAATAATTAGTAAAATACATACCGGTACTTAAATTAAACCTTCTTATTTTTGTACCGGTTACATAAATATTCTTGGAATTTGTCTTCTATTAAATACAGTTAATGTTAAAGAATATTTTTAGGGCTTTTAATTTATATATTTTGAGACCCAATAGCAGACTTGCATACTAGAAAAAGAGATTATTATTTTTAGGAAATAAAATTCAACAACAAAACAAAGTAAGCCAGAGCTTGCGTATTTGAATATAGTAGTAAATCTATGAATACTATTAAAGAAGAATGTAAGTAGGCAAGGCAGAGAAAATAACGAGCTTTAGTGCCTGGGCCAGAATCAGAGCAGGATTAACCGCTAAGTGGCCTCCTAGGGCCCAGGTGTGAGACAAGGGCCTCAGAACCATGAATTTTCTTGGCTCCATTAACCATCCTATGTGGTAGGATAGAGGGGGGACAGGGCAAATGGTCACCTGCCTTCGGTCCTGTGGGATCTTAGTCAGAATGGTGTGTTCAGGAGGTCAAGTATTGCCACATTCAGGAACACATTGTCATGCGGTCATTTCTTCATAAATCCTGGTTTGGGGTAAATTGTCACAGGGTAAGGCTGATTGGATTTTTCTGGCTGTGCAAAATTTGCTTACAGTTAGTGCATGCAATTTGAATCTTTTGCATGCGCACATTGTGTCCCCAATGCTCCCCTATAAGAAGCAGAGGATTGGACTATTACAATGTAAAACTGCAGGTTTTTTTTAGCTCTGCAGTTACTTACTGACAGCCACTAGAGGTTCTTCTGCTGTACTGAAGTAAAACTCAGTCATAAAAATTTTTTGTAAAGAAATCACGAACGTACTCTTCAATGAGTGCAAGAATTGAGGTGGTAAGTTGTTATTGTAGTTGATTTACTAATGGAGAAAGGTTCCATTATACAGTCTGTTGCTACTAATTGTCTGCGGACTATGTATAAAATATCATCATTTTTTAAGAACCTGCAGTAATTTGTCACGTTTATTTGAATTTCATTCTCTAATACTGCTTCAAGCTAAAATGGGCCTCGAAGAGTCAACTAAAATTACACGCCACGATTATAAGCCTTCAAATTGGAAGTCCGGTTTACCAGAATCACACAAGAACATAATAATATAGAAATATTTATTTTACAAAAAAAAAACGATGGAAAGCATTTTGTTCATATAAAATATCTACATTCTCAAAGAAAATATTACTAAGCTTCCATGGAACTGTATTTAAATGTATTTGAATGTATTACTCTTAGTTCAGACTGAGAGAACCGTAGGCCTCAATGTGCAATGCATTCCAAACTTCATTAAGGAAGTGGGGTTAATCAGGCATTGATGTTTGTGTCTCTTACTAATATGATAATGGCAGCTCATTGCGTAGGCAGTAATTTCTCACTTTAGACTCTGCCTGTTAATTGGAGATATTGCAAGTAAATATGTGAAGGGTGTGTGGATGTCTCATTAAAACAGCAAAATGCAGTGGCATGGAAGGTCTGTATATGTATCTGGGTAAATGTATATTTGGAATAATGATGGGTAAAGGGAGGTTATATTGCATTTTTCACTTAATGGGATGCCAGTTCACTTTCTCATTACTGACATTACATGTGTAAATAACACTGGTATAATTAAAAAAAATTCTAAAAATCATGTCTGTAATGTAGTATAATTAACAGGATAATTTTTATATGTATATATATATAGTTATGTAGTTTAGTGGAAAAGATGCTTTTATGGCAAGCAAAAACGGCTTTCATTATCAAATAGGATAACCTATTTTGACCTTGATTTAATAATTTTTGGTAAGCCTTCCAAATGATTTCATATTTTTTGATAAACTTAAAAAAAAAATGTTAAATATCAAAACATATATTTAAAAAAAAGGATTTATTAAATCATTAGAAAAGTTTATCCAAAAATATGAAAACAAGGTCTTTGAGTTTGTGTTAATTGAATGCTAATTTGGATTTCTTGAGGGGTTGTTTGGCTTCACAAAATACAAGCAAGAGCAATTCTTCTCAACATGGGGTATAACGCACAAGAGGCGCAAGAAATCAAAATGAACTAAGCTTCAATGTCCCACAATAACTTAGCTGTTATTTCTGAGTTACGCCAGATCAGAGATGTCTACATTATTTTACCCCACTGCAATTTGATTGAAGGGAGATAGATGCAGGTATTTTCAGGGAATTCAGACTTGTGACAGATTTGACTTACCTTACAAGTAATTCCATGTATATAGTGTTTTGTAGATGACAGCTGTTTAACTGACATTTTTTGTGAAGGTGAATGGAAAATAAGGAACAGGAAGTAGAATGGAGGACACAGGTTGGAGGCATCTTTAGTGAGCATACTGCTCAAATAGGTTGGGAGTTTTCCAGAGAGGTGGAAGGTAAAGAGTATGTTTTGATTCAAAAGTTAACAAATTCAGTTGTTTCACCGTATTCCAATCATGGGTATTGAAGGTACATTGGAGAAAAAAAAGCAACAAATTATACACAGTCATTGGTGAGATGTCTTTGCAGTGAACTTCTGACTAGAATTAACATTTAATCAAAAGTCCTACATATAATTGTTTTTCTTATGGGAAGGTCTAAGCAGGATTTATTTCTGTACAGAGCACACAGTGTGTGATAAATGTCGTAGACCC
This sequence comes from Pelobates cultripes, assembly GCA_933207985.1. Classification (NCBI taxonomy): domain Eukaryota; kingdom Metazoa; phylum Chordata; class Amphibia; order Anura; family Pelobatidae; genus Pelobates; species Pelobates cultripes. Next base: position 37,203,523 of record OW240921.1, read on the forward strand.
AGTCCTATTCTCCTACTTTTTTCCCTGAATGAACTATATTCAGCCTGGCTCCTTCTAATAAAGGCTCCAACCTGGCAGTCATTTGGCCACAAATCAGCCGTATGGTCTCCAGTGGCACTTGGCCGCAAACCGCCTGTTCTTATGGCGCAGACACTCTACTCTTCAGTCCCCAGTCACTCATTGCCCCCTATTTTACCCCCTCCTGACCTGCCAAGAGAACACCATTTGGAGGGAAGGTTCTATAGACTCATATGATCAATTGCTCCCTCAGAGCCAGGGGGACCACTCTTTCGTGTGCCTGCAGGAGCTCCCGACAACTGACCGGCCGCAAGGACATTTCCCCTGGAACTATTTTCAGATCTAACTTTGGTAGCTGCCAGTCAAAATTTTACCCTGGTGCCGATTTGGCTACACACCATGGATCTGAGCGCTATTTTACCATCTTGGGCGCTCAGACCACAGCTATCCGGGGATATATAACATGTTGAGGATCCTGATTCTTTTTATTGTGTTTTGGGGTATTTTGTATGTGGTACTTTCTGTGTCCGGGAGATAATTAGTTTAATCTCTATCTGGCTGAACCATCTCCCAGACACAGAGGTGCCTGGGTGGGCTTACCTGTATGTCAGTAGAGACCACATGCTGGGGTTCTGTGTATAACAGACCAAGCCTCTGGAATAAAAATCTGTTGTACTCCTAGAACTAAGTGTCATCTAGTTACTGGGGGGAATTGAGCTATTTACTAACAGCGTTTATTCCAGTTTTAAGAGGATTTGGCAGAGATACCTGTGCCAGGTATTGTAGCTCTGCTACAATGAATATGAGAGGATAATTTTTCAATAGACAAGCTGAATGAGCTGCATTCTATGGTGTGGTCCCCTCTTCAAGCCCTAGGCTATGTTCTGCGAGTGTGTGGTGGCTGTGTAATGTGTAAACTGGTTGACTATAGGCGACTTAGGCAGTTGCCTAGGGCGCTCAGGCCCGGGGGGGGTGCACCAGATTTGAGTGACCTGACAGGAGGGAAGCGCACAGTGCTCCCTCCTGTCAGTCACTCAGTGTAGCATGGTCACCAGTACAACAGAAAAACAGCAAGACTCCAAAATAAACAATTAAAAGCTATTTACTGTAACACAAAATACTGGAAATAACTTGACTATTTCAGTCTGAATCTTGCAATAAGGTTTTCAATTCATCAGGTTTCACCACTATTTTAAACATTAAGAAGAAATTAAAACCTGTGTGAGAATTTGCATTGCTTTTAAATGCACAAATTAAATGCTGACCACTATTTCTAGGTTAGTAGTACCCAAAATACCTGCTAAATGAAATATCAATTGTGTTTTTATTGTTTATTATTCTACATTAGACCTTGATGGTTCAACTCAGCACTGCAGTTGGTTGTTGACTAATGATCCCATTATGCTATTTTTCACGTTATCATTTTTATTTTGAAGGTTCAGTGTTAGAGATAAAGCGTGTACAAGTTATTCCTGCTCCTCCACAAAATGCATTAAAACATGTCATGGGTGTAACAGCACCCTCAGCATAAAAGGGTTAAACCGCCATTTAGTAGATCTTCCCTTCCAGAGACACAGGCACAGCTACTGCAGAACACCAATCCGCCGAACAGGAAACCATATGAATGCCGTAAACAGCCGAATAGGAAAAACCATACGAATAGGTTTACACTCCTAGCAGTCGAACTGGAACAGCATACAATAAATCTCCCCAAGAACGAGACAAAGCTCCGTGTTGAGGGTCAAGCAGTGAACAGACAGAGCTGTGGGTTTATTGTTCTTATATACACATTAGTACCACCCACAGGGTTTTGGAACACAACCAATAAACACATACAATACACTCAGACACTCCCACACAAAATCCTCCCCTCTGCCTGTGATTCAATTACCTTACACAATGGGTAATGTAATTATAACAAGCAGAGAAATACAATTTTCCACATTATTCATAACTTGAAAAGTATGCATCACATTCACATAAAACTTACATTTTCAGCATACTCCAAATACAAACATACGTCAAAATCATACAAATTGGTCCAGTGGTTCAAAAGATAGATCATAGTCCTTTGTGACCACAGGAAGCATGGCTTTTCTGCCCCAAACCAGTTCCACAGAGTCTTCTATCCTGGAGATAATTAGAAGTAATCCAATTATCTCCAAAGACAGAGGCAAAACTCCATTGAACACATGGCAGCAAAAAGACAGTAAAATACAATAAAATACACAAGGTTAGATTTATGACATAAAATACAGACATGCAACATATGCCCAGATAGCTTAGGTCTGAGCGCACATTATAACTGAATGGCACTCAGAGCATACACATACAGTTCAATTGCCATGGAGCCAAAGTCTTTCCCATAGTCTTTCATTATATGAATGGGCTCCATGGCATAGCTATCTGGGGTATCACTGCTCAAACAGGGCAAGCACCAAATGACCCGGCTTTCTTGTCTTTGCAGGGGAAAATCAAGCCTTTTAACATGGGGCCATAATCCAAAGGCAACAGGCGAGCAACCAGGCTTCTCCAATGCAATGTGGCGAGATTGCTCTCGTCACAATGGGCACTAAATAAAGATACCTTGTGGAAAGGTCTTGGAGGAGAGCTGTGGTGTGATTGACTGCAGCTTATTGTACTAATTACGATACTATGAGGCTTTGGGCGCAGTCCGTCCAGGTTTTTTTCCAACTTTTTGGGAGCATTTGTTTCTTTTCCAGTACTCATAGCTTGGTCAAAATATTTCATGCTTCATTCACACACCCCTGCATGCATTCCCATCTCCTGCTATAGAATTGCATTCACCTCATTCACGACAAGTTAGCATTCCACTCACTCATTAGGTGAAGAACTTTCATTTTGCACACTTCATGCCTGAATTCACCTTGTAAAATTGCCTTGTCTAACTATTCCACACATATTTGTCACAGTTCTAAGTATGTCCTTACATGAATTGCTTATTCTTATTACTTTATTTTAAATGTTGTGTATGTAACAGGGGTGGCTGGTCCCCGACTCAAGATTCAAGCCTGGGCTGCTACATGAATGTGTGTGGCTGGCTGAGTGTAATTGTATATGAGTAGAGTTGAGTGTACACCTGGATGTTCGGGTCCAGTGGGTTCGGCCGAACTTTGAAAAAAAGTCTGGGTTCGAGCTCGAACTTGACCTCTAACTTGACCCCAAACCCCATTGAAGTCAATGGGGACCCGAACTTTTGGGCACAAAAATGGCTCTAGAAAACTCCTGGAAAGGACTAGAGGGCTGCAAAATGAAGTAAAATGGGGGTAAGAGTAGGACAAGTGCCATGCAAACAAATGTGGATAGGGAAATCACTTAAAATTACTTAAAATAACATAAAATAAGCAGCCGCTTAGAAGATAACTCCCTGATTCCCACGGTATTAGGGAGCTACCTACCAAAAGGCTGAAATACCTAAATTGGTCTTTCAGTCACATTTACTAATACTAAGTAAAGATTACTTAGTATTAGTAAATTCAGCCCCTACTCGCTATACCGCGAGTAGGGCCATGTCTAGTAAACAGTGAGCAGCCAGGAGCTGCTCACTCTAAAAAAAAACAAAAAAACTTTTGCCCCCACTCCTGTGCGATGGGTGGAGGCCCTAAATAAGAATGTGGAGGGGGGCCGTCTGTCCTCCCTCCAGCCCACACCCCTGAGCGGCGGGTGCGGGCCCTAAATAAGAATGTGGAGGGGGGCCGTCTGTCCTCCCTCCGGCCCACACCCCTGAGCGGCGGGTGGGGGCCCTAAATAACAATAAGGGGGGGAACTACTGTCCTCCCCCCGGCCCCAACCCTGAGCAGTGGTGGGGGCCATAAATAAGAATTTGGGGGGTGGGGACCTACTGTCCTCCCCCAGGCCCCTACCCCTGCACGGCGGGTGGGGGCCCTAAATAACAATAAGGGGGGGAACTAATGTCCTCCCCCTGGCCCCCACCCCTGAGCGGTGGGTGGGGGGAATAAATAAGAATTTGGGGGGCCTACTGTCCTCCCTCTGGCCCCCACCCCTGTGCGGCGGGTGGGGGCCCTAAAGAACAATAAGGGGGGACCTACTGTTCCCCCCCCAGCCCCCATTCATGAGTGGCGGGTGGGGGCCCTAAATAAAAATCCCCCCCCTCAGGTGACATGGGGTCCCCAAACCCCTAGTCACCATCCTCCCCCCCAAAAAATTACCCCTACCTACCCACCTCATCCTAAAAATAATGGGGGGTAGGTAAAAAAAAAATACCCGTAAAAAAAATAAAAAAAATAAAACTTACCATTTGATGTTTTCTTTCTTCTAAGCCAGGGGTAGGCAACCTACGACACTAGTGCCATGCATGGCACTCAAGGCTGCTAGAGCCAAACAGGCTCTGGCCTATCAGGATTCCCAGTGAATCTTCAGATATCTGCTAATACGAAAAGGTGGTGAAGGACAATCCTCAATTTATGCATTGCAGCACGTGGAGTAAGTGATCTCAGATCACTTCCTCCCAGCACCTGTGAATGTGAATCCACACTATAGTAGAGCAGCCTGCAGCTGCTGTTGCAGCTGCTGTCCTTGACCTATACCTGGCCGGCCTGGTCCCCATTGGAACCCTGGGAATTCCAATGGGAAGCCTGTGCTAGATTTACACAGAAATGCACAAAAACCATCCCCTCATACAAATAATACGAACAGCCTACAAACAAACTTACATACAATCCGCACAAACGTAACCCGCTAACAATCCACATACATGCATACAACCCCACGTGCAGCCTCTCACATGCAATACCCCATACAGCCCCCACACATACACACACTACCAAACACACAATGTGACATATCCATCCACACACACAATTCCACAAACAGCCCCCATACACAGCCCACATTCATATGTATCATACATGATACCACAAACTACTCATGAACATATGCAATATAATAGCTCATAAACGCACAAATACAATGATACAAAGCAATTACAGTATAAATAAAACAAGCAGAATACGGCAGCATACACACCTCAATTTAAAAAAATTGGACCGGCACGCTACGGGACATCACAATCCTATATCAGCACAGTGCTGCTAAAAGGTTGTATTTTTCAGCCCCAAAAAAGGGCAAATAAAAATCTATAATAACTGATGCAAAAACACTGCAAAAAAAAAAAAAATTTTCACCCATGGAGGACTCTGCGCAGACTGAGCTCTGCTCAGACTGAGCTCTGCAGGGCAGGGAAAGGCTTATAAAGGCTTTCCCCGCCCTGCAATTAGGCTCAGCACACTCTAATTGGTGGGTTTAAGTCATCCAATCACAGTGCTCTGACAGGTAAATGAAGAGACTGACAGGTAAGTCTCTACATTTACCTGTCACAGCACTCTGATAGTTGGCTTGAAATCCACCAATCCGAGTGCTCTGTGTCATTTTACACAGCGTGGGAAAGTTCTTTGGAATTTTCCCACGCTGTGTAATTTCACTCATAACTCTCTGATTGGCTACTTAATCCACCAATCCGAGTGTTATGAGTCAAATTACACAGCGTGGGAAAATTCCAAAGAACTTTCCCACGCTGTGTAAAATGACACAGAGCACTGTGATTGGTGGATTTCAAGCCAACTATCAGAGTGCTGTGACAGGTAAATGTAGAGACTTACCTATCAGTCTCTTCATTTATCTGTCAGAACACTCTGATTGGATGGCTTAAACCCACCAATTAGAGTGCTCTGAGCCTAATTGCAGGGTGGGGCAAGCTTCCCCCACCCTGCAGAGCTCAGTCTGCGTGGAGCCCTCCATGGGTGAAAATTGATTTATTTTTTGCGGTTGTTTTTTTATTTTATTTTTTAAAGTGCGGCGGTTATTATGGCGTTTTATTTGCCCTTTTTTGGGGCTGAAAAAATAAGAGTTTAGAAGAAAGAAAACATGAAATGGTAAGTTTTGGTTTGTTTTTCAGGTATTTAGATAAGGGTCCCCCCTCATTATTTTTAGGATGGTAAGGGTAATTCTTTTGGGGGGAGGGGGGTGACTAGGGGTTTGGGGACCCCTAGTCACCTGAGGGGGGGGGGAATTTTTATTTAGGGCCCCCACCCACCACTCGGGGGTGGGGGCTGGGGGGGGAGGAAAGTAGGCCCCCCAATTTCTTATTTATGGCCCCCACCCACCGCGCAGGGGTGGGGGCCGGGGGGGAGGACAGTAGGTCCCCCCAAATTCTTATTTATGGCCCCATCCACCACTCAGGGGTGGGGGCGGTGGGGGGGAAATAGGTCCCCCCATTGGTATTTAGGGCCCTCACCTGTAGCTCCTGGGTGGGGGACAGGGGGGGGCAATAGGTCCCCCCTTTAGTTTAAAAGCCCCCACTCGCGCGTCATTGGTGGGGGCTCAGGAAGGGGGAATTTTTTTTTTTTTTAACAGTGAGCATGCATTGGCCAGTGCAGGCCAATCACAACCATGCCATTAGTAGGCTGTGATGGCTTCAAAGGGCACACGAGTCAAACGCTTGTTGATTGGCTGCCCTGTAAAACGTGTCATTAAATCGCCGAACTCCAAACTCCATCCCGAACATACAGTGATATGTCCGTGTTTGGATCCGGGGTCCAAAAAACGCAATGTTCGGTACTAGCCCGAACTTTTCAGATCGGGTTCGCTCAACTCTATATATGAGATTTGGCTGTATGTGAGTGTGGAGTGATTGGCCTTGCTTAGGGCCACTTCTCTAACCATGACAACCCCCACTGCTCATACTAACATACTGGTTTCGATGCCAGCACAGGTCAGTGCATTCCATACTACCCCAGCAAGTGCTTTGCTGATAGGCTGTCACGCAATCTATGGCATTAGACCATGTGTGCCACTGCATACATAAGAAGAACATTAAAATCTGAGCTCCCTCGCCCTGTGCTTCCATTCTCCCCCTCTGAACATGGTATATTTTGGCAGAATAGGCACCTGCTGTTCAAGTAAACAGATGCCTACTCTGCCTTTCTGCATTTCCACCTGCCTTGTGGGGCCCCCAAGCCAGCCAGAGGAAAACAGAGGGATAGATCACATGGTTGGATCATGCAGACATTCTCCTATCCATCGCAATTCCACGCACAACCAGAAACTGATTCTGGCCACTTGAGCCCATAAACCTCCACAGTACACACATAGGGGACACTATCCGACAAGACATCTCGGACTACTTCAACATCAATAAAGATTCAGTCTCCTCCACGAGTACCCTCTGGGCAGCCCATATGGCAGTCATAAGAGGCAAACTGGAAGGAAAAGGCCTTAGTTGGGTCTTAAGGACCCAACTCATCTGTCTGAGTTTCTGCAAGGTAGACTATGGAGGAAACTATCTACCCTTAATACTGGACACTATAATTGTATTGAATTTTAACCCCTTGCATATTTTTAAACTATATATCTCTAACCACCATTTCTTTGTCATTGTATCTTAACTGGATGTGCTTGCTCTTTAGTGTGTGTATATATATGTATGTGTGTATATATATATATATATATATATATATATAATATATTTATATGTGTATGTGTGTGTGTGTGTGTGTGTGTTTTCTCATACACACATATATTCTGCAGTTTGTCTTGTCCTGCATGCTAAAGCTAGTTGCTCCCTGCCCTGCTCAACATTGGTTTTGTTAACTTAAATGTTATTCAACGTCCTGCTTATCTCTAAAGATTTTCTCTGTTATTTCTTCTCCCCCCCCCTTATTTTATTGATACCCACCCGAATGTCTTGCTTGACCAATCCTCACCTCCTCTGTGCATCTCCATTCCATAGCTTTTATTGCAGTCCTGTTTTGACCCTATCATCTCTGTCTTCCACAGTCTGAGTTTTAAAAGACCACTTCTACCCCAAGTTCCTTACTACATTTATAGATAGAATCCCACACACAACTTTAGATAATTCCAAATAGCAGCTGCAAACACTACCCATAATGAGCACAATCCACCTTCTTAACCCCTAACACTCACTCCCTCTCCTCCCTTATGCTCATTCTCCTTCCCTCTAATTACCTACCTATCAGAGCAATGCTCTATATTCTCCTCCTCTCCTTCTCTCTCATCTCTCTAAGGATCGAAATATCCCCTTCCACCCACTTCCCTCAACAAAACACTAACATTTACATTAATCCCTCTCTGCTACACTCCCCCCTTCTCTCATCTCAAGCCCTGCACTCATTTCTCTATTCTCTCTCTCCTGCTCTAACCCAATCTCACCCTAGTCGCCGCCCATATAAAACCCATTCACACCTCCTGTCTCTATCTCTCCTCCTACTTCTGGCAGCTGGTGACGTCTCTCCCAACCCAGGGCCCCTCACCTCATCTGCTCACACTAAAATAACCAGAAACCATGCAAACCTCCTCCAAATACCCTGCAGTCTATCCTCCTCTACCAAAATTCAGTGTGCACTCTGGAATGCTCGCTCCATTTGTAGTAATATCAAATCTACAGCTATACATGACCTCCTCATCTCTAACTCTCTCACAATACTGGCACTCACTGAGACCTGGCTATCTCCATCCGATACCGCTACTCCTGCTTCTTTATGTTTTGGTGGTCTACAGTTCTCCCATACTCCTAGACTTGACTGTAAAGGAGGTGGTGTCGGCATCCTTCTCTCCCCTCAATGTACCTTTCAACCTATCCTCCCTGCCCCTGCCCTATCCTTTACTTCCTTTGAAGTTCACACTGTACGCCTTTTTAAGCCCACTCCTTTAAGAATTGCCATCATCTATCGCCCCCCCAGTCACCCTAAACTATTTATTGAACACTTTTCCTCCTGGTTACCCCACTTTCTTTCCTCTAGCACTCCCTCTCTCATACTTGGGGACTTCAATATCCCTATCAACAAGCTCAATTGCCCTGATGCCTCTCGTCTGCTCTCTGTAACCTCCTCCTTTGGACTCACACAGATTTCTTCCTCAGCAACTCACACTGCAGGAAACACTCTTGACCTCATCTTCACCAATCTCTGTAATACCTCTGATCTCGCCACTGCTCCACTTCCTTTGTCTGACCACCATCTGCTAACATTTAACATCTGCATACCCCATACCAAAATCTCACCACCGTCCACTCTCCAACCTCGCAGAAACCTCAACTCTCTCGATCTCCAGCACTTCTCCACTAAACTCCAAACACTCCTTTTACCCATCTCAAATCACAATTGCCCTAACTCTGCAACCTCACTCTACAACTCCACTCTCTCCTCTCAACTTGACATCATGGCACCTCCTACAGTTAAACGCAGCAAGCGCCCCCAACTACAACCCTGGCACACCAAGCTGACCCGTTACCTCCAAAAATGTTCCAGAACTGCTGAATGCTGCTGGAGAAAGTCTCACTTTGCATCTGACTTTGTCCACTATAAATTTATGCTGCGCTCCTGCAGCATGGCTCTTTCCTCTGCAAAAGTAAGCTACTTCAACACCCTCATAAGCACACTGTCCCACCAACCCAAACACCTGTTTCACACTTTTGATGCACTTCTTCGCCCTGTGACTCCCCCTCCTTCCACCACCTTGTCCGCCACAAACTTTGCATCTCATTTCACTGAGAAGATCTCTACAATCAGGAAAGAGATCTCTAATCTTTCTCCAACCAGTATCAATACATCACCCAACCCCCCTCCCCCTGTCATCCTAAGCTCATTTGCACCTGCTACAGCACAAGAGGTTTCTGCTCTGCTCCTGTCCTCCCGCCCCACCACCTGCTCCCTCGATCCTATTCCCTCGCATCTCATCCGCACTTTGTCTCCCTCTCTTGCTCTTCTTCTCGCTAACATTTTCAATCTCTCCCTTTCCTCTGGCACATTTCCCTCTGCCTTCAAACATGCAACCGTAACCCCAATTCTGAAAAAGCCCAACCTCAATCCCAACTCCCCATCCAACTACCGCCCTATCTCGCTACTGCCATTTGCCTCCAAGATCCTCGAGAGAGTTGTCTACGCCAGATTGACAGACTTTCTTGAATCCAACTCTCTACTTGACCCCCTTCAGTCTGGATTCCGTGCTGGTCACTCTGTCGAAACTGCTGTGACCAAAGTATCCAACGATTTAATTGCTGCTAAATCTCGCGGCCAATACTCTATCCTAATCCTCCTTGATCTTTCTGCCGCCTTTGACACTGTTGATCATCAACAGCTTCTTCATATTCTCCGTAACTTTGGTCTACGGGATTCTGCTCTCTCCTGGTGCTCCTCCTACCTCTCCCAGCGCTCCTTCAGTGTTTCTTTCTCTGGCTCTGCCTCTTCTCCCCAACCCCTCCCTGTCGGCGTCCCCAGGGTTCTGTCCTCGGCCCCCTACTGTTCTCTATCTATACTGCCTCCCTTGGTAAACTCATCAGCTCTTTTGGCGTCCAATACCATTTATATGCAGATGACACGCAAATCTACCTGTCCTCCCCTGATCTCTCTCCACCCACCTTGACTCGTGTTTCTGACTGCCTCTCTGCTATTTCCAACTGGATGGCTGCTCACTTCCTTAAACTCAACCTGTCCAAAACTGAACTTCTAGTTTTTCCTCCCTCAAGTGCTGCTACTCCTGTGTCTGTCGCCATCCAAGTCAACGGTGCTACTATCACCTCTACCTCCCAGGCTCGCTGCCTAGGGGTTCTTTTTGATTCTGATCTCTCTTTTACTCCCCATGTTCAATCGATAGCCAAATCCTGTCACTTCCAACTCAAGAACATAGCGCGCATCCGCCCATATCTAACGCCGGACGCGGCTAAGGTACTGGTTCATGCTGTTGTTCTCTCTCGCCTTGACTATTGCAATCCCCTTCTCACCGGTCTTACATGTTTCCAGCTTGCACTGCTGCAATCTATAATGAATGCGGCTGCGAGGCTTATTTTCCTGTCTGGTCACACCTCCCACGCCTCCACGCTCTGTCAGTCCCTGCATTGGCTTCCAGTTAGATATAGGGCCCAATTCAAAATTCTGGCGCTTGCTTACAAATCCCTACATAATGCTGCTCCAACATACCTATCCTCCCTCATACACAAGTATGTCCCGTCGAGACCCCTGCGCTCAGCCCAAGACCTACTCCTATCCTCTGCCCGGATCCCCATCTCTGATGCTCGCCTTCAAGACTTCTCCAGGGCTGCACCTATTCTGTGGAACTCCCTTCCCTCTTCAATCAGACTTTCACCCAGCCTCCATTCCTTCAAAAAATCTTTGAAAACTCACTTCTTTATTAAAGCGTATCAATTAAACTGTCAGCAGGTTTCTCATCCCCCACCCCATGACTCCGTTCCTTCACCTGTCAAAAATGACCTACCAAGCACTCAATAAGCCCTTCTGTAACAAACTATTTAATTCCCCTACTTTAACCCTTTGTGTCACTATACCCCACTCCCTCTAGCATGTAAGCTCATCGAGCAGGGCCCTCAACCCCCTCTGTTCCTGTACGTCAGTGGTCTGATCTCAATTATGTGTCTGTTAGTCCACCCATTGTACAGCGCTACGGAATTTGTTGGCGCTATATAAATAATAAAATAATAATAATAACTGATAGCTGCACCCACAGTATACAAAAAACAACAGCCTGCACGGTTAGAAACACATTTGTTTGCACTACACCGGTTCTGACAGCCCAACTCCAAAAGCACAGGCAGGAGATACAAGAATTCATAGCACAAGACTCAAAAAAGGCACTCCAATGGACAAGACAAATGTTTTACGAAAAATCGAACAGAGCTGACACACTCCTAGCTCACAGACTCCGCCAAAGGATCCAAAACGAATACATAGATAAGATGCACTCACCAGACGGACAAAAGTGCATACTCCCAGACCAAATCGCGGTGATATTCCAATACTACTCCTCCTCCCTGTATGACCACGACCTCCACTCCAGACATAACACCACCCTAGGGCACACAGTGATAGGAAGGTTCCTGAGTTTGATCCCCTTGCCTACACTGACGGCATGATACCAGCATGATACCCACGTCAACACAGTAACTAACACATCGATAGATAAGGCAGATCACTAAGGATGGAGGAAAACATTAAGGAAATGGGAATAGAAAAAGAAAATCAGGAGGGAAAAGAAACACTACACTAAACAAACTGGTCTTCTCCCCTTACGCTACATACACACGACCAAAACAACCCTGCACACACTACCACATGAAAGCAAAATCAAGATATATCAGACCACTGCATCTGGAACTTACTGAACACATGTCACGTATTCATCCGCTTATAGAAATGTGGTTAATGACATTTACTGTCCACACAGGAAAAGTTGTGCCGAGCAGCAACCTAATCCACAGAAGGTTTAATGCTGAGCAGTAATTGTGCAAATGAAACCTGGTGTCATGTATTCATCCGCTTATAGAAAAGTGGTTAATGACATTTACTGTCCACACAGGAAAAGTTGTGCCGAGCAGCAACCTAATCCACAGAAGGGTTAATGCTGAGCAGCAATTATACAAATGAAACCTGGTAACTGACTTTGGGGTCAAAGGCCGGTTACAGCCTATCAGAACTAAAGGAGGGGTATTTAGGCCCAGTTCTCAGCCTGCTCAGTGCCCTGTCGTGGTTTCCCTTGTGGTTGTCTGAGAGCGCGTTCCTGTTTATAGTTTTCTACCTGGTTTTTGACTTTGGCTTTGTTTATTGACTTCTCTATATTCTGGTATCCTGACTCCTGGCTTTCCTCATCGCTGTGTCCCTTTCTGTGTTCCCTGACCTCGGCTAGTATTTTTGACTATTCTTTGTACGTTAAATCCGGCCATTCTAAGGACCCGGTAATACGTTACTTATTTGTCATCCGTGCTGTACAGTTCTACGTGCTGGATCAAACAGTAATCCTGACACCACAGTACTTGCTGACTGCCTTAGAACCACAGGCATGGCTTGCTATATATACTACCCCAAATGGGATTCCCCCGGTTACGTCACATGACACAATAGACATTTATGGTCGTGGCATCAAAAGCCGTAATGAGCATATTAGAAGTAGATATGTAAGGTCCCTATATGAGACCTATAGTAATGTGAAAAAGTCGGTTGTGATGTGCCGGAACCGACGCCTGTAATAAAAAGAGGGCCCACCCTAGATAAAGATATGAGAAAAGGGAGTGGTGGGAGGGTCAGATTGCCAGACTGAACGATAGTGGGGTGCGGTCTGGCGTCCTTAAGAAGAAAAATCAAGCCCCTCCCATAACTACAGGCCCAGCCTTCCATATTTCCTAACAACAAAATGTATTGCAAATGTGAAACTTACTTTGACAACGCATGGACTTTTAAATTATTGTTATAGATACAAAAACTGACAGATCACCTGACTAAACCGAAGTTTAACCATTGATGAATTGTAAAACCCTGAATTTTCTTACAAGATTATGTTGTCTATATTATGCACAACCATAATAAAGAATATTTTTAAAAAATCTGCTACTGGAATTCTTGAAGGAAAGCAGGCTAAACGCACAGTTCCAAAAGGAGCTACTACTTAATCTTTACTTCAAAAAGGACTAGACATCAAGAATTTTATACTTTACTTGTGTTTGCATGTTCAACATAAAACATATTCACATATTGAATATGTATTTATTTATAAAGTATTCTACCAGGTAGCATACATTGAGATATCTCTCATTTTCAAGTGTGTGCTGGGCCCCAAATCATTGCACATATGGGCAACAGTACAATCATGAAATGTGACTCTGATGAAAGGTAGGTCTGGGGAACATATGCTGTAAGAACTCAAAACATTCTATCTTGTCACTCTATGCAAAATATACGCAGATATTAATGACCAGAAAAGCTCCACCAATAGATGGTGCTGTGCCACACAATTAACCTGTGTATGTTTGTGGTTCCATCACAGTGTATATTTATATTGTTGAACTAGGGTTGGAAAATCTGAGAACCCATGAGCACAATCCAGATTTTCACTCTCTCAACTCGAAACAATTGTGTGGACAGCATGTGGAGTAAGTGTAAGTGTGACAATCTCCATGTTCTTATCACCAAGGTCAACTATTAAGTGTTAAAATCACTGAAAACTAAAGTATATTAACACACGTCCCATCTCTAATGTCCATTGAAATGGGATGCCAGTTGGAGGGAGGTAGAGGAGGCAGGCTAGTGATGCAATTGTGTCACTAGCTCTACCAAAAAAGTAATGGACCTACCTGCTGCAGGGTCCTAGTGCCCTGAGCATATTGCGAGCACGTGTTATGATGCACCTGTGCTCTGTTTATTGGGAACAGCCAAGGAACAAAGTCAGAACATAGGGCCAGGACCTAAAAATTGGGACAGTCCCGCTAGAATTGGCTTGCTGGGAGGCATTTATTAAGGACTTATTACATTCAACAAAGACTTTAGTTGCTAAATAGACTTTAGTGCTATATTTGATGGATATTACATAGCATAAGGTGTAACCTCTAAAAATTGTATTTAAAACTGTGTGTGTTAAGTAGAAAAAGTGTCTGGTTCTGAGAAGTGATCTAAAGAAGTAAAAGATGGCCATTTATATGAATTCAAGCAGGCATATTCCATTGGTGACTCTGTCTCTTTACAATGTTTGCCCCACTTTTCGGAACATGCACTTTTTATACATACTCCCCAATATTTTCTCATGTCATGAGATGTTAAATGACAAAAAAAAAACCCACAAAATAAAATACTTAAAAAGTGTGATTTTTTTGAATCAAATTTACCTGGAGCATTAATATATGAAAACAATATATTTAGGGTTATTAATATGCTAAAGAAATTGAAGATGTGAAGCCAGTATTTCAGATGACGTTGTCTCTTTAACTTAAACCAATGCCATCTGTTCGACCGTCTAATTACAAATGCAGAAAGCAGATAATTCACAATTTTGTTTCATGATGGAAATAGCAAATCATGTGCTTGTTCTGTATTCCCACTTCAGGCATCTGTTAGCTTTTTATTATCTATCAGACAGAAATCAAACTGTTTTTTTACAAGAACCTGAATTTTATTTATTTTTTCATTTAAAATGGGGATGAACAATTCAATTTTTGGTGGATTAAAACATTGCTATTGCTATAATACTATAATTTTCGTTTTGTGGATAATTCCTTTTAGCTGGGTTGCCAGTCATACAAGAATAATATATGTCTATGCTACCATAACACTGCTCCTCAAATACAGAGACCTATATATTCAATATTTTGGAATTCCGATAAAGTTAAAAGAGAACTGTCAGGAATTTTAATATACAGTGAGGGAAAAATACTTTTGATCCCCTGCTAATTTTAAACGTTTGCCCACTGACAAAGAAATGATCAGTGTATAATTTTAATGGCAGGTATATTTTAACAGTGAGAGACAGAATAACAAAAAACCCCCATAAAAACGCATGTCAAAAAAATTATAAATTGATTTGCATGTCAATGAGTGAAACAAGTATTTGACCCCTTTGACTTAGTACTTAGTTGGTGGCTGTGGCAAACCTAGCCACTTACAGAGTATTATGTATATATATGCCTGATGTTTGTTTCTATTGTGTCGCTATTCGTGAGAAACTTAACCCCTGTTAAATTTATCTACATGTAAAGATTTCACCTAATGTTCCTATGCATTTGTGTGTTACAGTACACGGATACCGCTAACATGCTGTTTCAAGTTTCACAAACAGTGGATTCCAACCCTGTTCGTGAAACGAACAAAAGACCGAATGGGAGACCAACCCAGAAGGTAGTGTGCCGCTTGTTAGTAAAATCGAAACATTGTATCCATCCTTTAATGAGCGTTTTGTGTGTGGCTACCGTTCGTGGCGGCGGCCATCTTTACTTTGTTAGAGTTCAGCGGTGTTTGGTCGTCGAGTGCCTGGAACCGAATCGGCTACTTGATTTCCAAACACCGTTGGACTTCCATAGCGGTCGGGAACCTCTCTCCTTCGGGAAAATAAAACCATTCGTTAGTTTTCTCTGCTAAAACCCAGTTCGTGTAAATGTCTATTGCGAGCTGCATTCGGTTGTTTCTGCAGGGATCAGAGCAGTACTTCGGTATATTGTACCGATCAATCCCTGCAATCGAATGAGGGGTCATTCGGTAAAATACGTGGTGAATTGCCAAAGTTAGTGAATTTAATGTAAAATTAACTTTTTCCTGTGCCTGTTAGTAATGTTATTATCTCTCTGGTACAGCAGTGTATGCTGGGTAATCAGTCTGTAAGCTCAGTCCCCCATGTAGTCCACTACTGGACAACCCCTGTAATGTGACTTGGGAAACCCCTTACATTTGTAACCGCATAAATACTGTGACTTGTGATTAAAACCTTAGTTGACCTCCAAGCTATGTGTCGTCTAGTTCTTGGGAGAAAGGGATTGTAACTACGCTACCTGGATTTGCCTACTTTGTACCTGCTTCACTCTGTCTACCAGCGGAGATACCGTGGATAATACTACTACTCCGCTACAGTGGCAAAACCCTTGTTGGCAATCACAGAGGTCAGACGTTTCTTGTAGTTGGCCACCAGGTTTGCAAACATCTCAGGAGGGATTTTGTCCCACTCCTCTTTGCAGATCCTCTCCACATCATTAAGGTTTAGAGACTGACGTTTGGCAACTCGAACCTTCAACTCCCTCCACAGATTTTCTATGGGATTAAGGTCTGGAGAATGGCTAGGCCACTCCAGGACCTTAATGTGCTTCTTCTTGAGCCACTCCTTTGTTGCCATGGCTGTGTGTTTTGGGTCATTGTCATGCTGGAATACCCATCCACGACCTATTTTCAATGTCCTGGCTGAAGGAAGGAGGTTCTCACCCAAGATTTGACGGTACATCGCCCCGTCCATCTTCCCTTTGATGCGGTGCAGTTGTCCTGTCCCCTTAGCAGAAAAACACCCCAAAAACATAATGTTTCCACCTCCATGTCATAGGCAGCAATCCTCCTCCTCCAAACACGGCAAGTTGAGTTAATGCCAAAGAGCTCTTTTTTGGTCACATCTGACCACAGCCCTTTCACCCAGTTCTCCTCTGAATCATTCAGATGTTCAATGGCAAACTTCAGATGGGCCTCTACATGTGCTTTCTTGAGCAGAGGGACCTTGCGGGCGCTGCAGGATTTCAGTCCTTCACGGTGTAGTGTGTTACCAATTGTTTACTTGGTGACTATGGGTGAGATTAGGAGCACTACCTTTAAGAGAGTGCTCCTAATCTCAGCTGGTTTCCTGTATCAAAGACACCTGGAAGCCAGAAATCTTGCTGATTGACAGGGGATCAAATACTTATTTCACTCATTGACATGCAAATCAATTTATAACTTTTTTGACATGCGTTTTTTTAGATTTTTTTTTTTTGTTATTCTGTCTCTCACTGTTAAAATACACCTACCATTAACATTATAGACTGATCATTTCTTTGTCAATGGGAAAACGTTCAAAATCAGCAGGGGCTTAAATACTTTTTTCCCTAACTGTATACTTAGATACCATATGTCCTTTATACCTAACAAATAGGTGTTTGTGAAGACTGATAATTATAAAATCTAGAAACCCATAACACTGTATCTCTATCTCTGAATTGCTCTTTCTTGGTCACCTGTCAATCATTCTTATAAGCTCTACCCTTTGTACCTGTCAGTCACTTTGGAGAATGCATCATAGACCGATAAAGATAAACAGAAATATGGCAGGTATTAGGCAAATTATAATGATCATATTTAGGAAAAAGTTTATCTTTTCTTTATAGTAAATTCTAACATTTTTTTTTTACATTTCCATTTTAAAAAATTGCCCAATTTATAGTGGCAGGAAAAAGTCCACCATTTTTCTTTTGGAAAACGGTGGTGGAAAAATGTATTAACCCATTGCGTTAGTGATAAATGCTGCATATTTAAAAATGAAAGAGTGAAAAAAAAACAAAAAAACCCAACAAACAAAAAAAATCCAGCAGATTTAATAAAGTACAGGACCCTCCAAGACCCCTAGCTACCATAACAATACAACTGAGATGAAAATGTTTTATGGAGTCCCATTAATATACTGAATTTTTAATAAAGTGGTCATTTTATTTTATTACTTTTCATGTAGCTAAATTAAGCATTCTGCAAGATGAAACCATGACATTACGCTTGTTAGATGGACATTTTACTTCATCCTTTTTTTTAAATTCTACATGTGTGCTCACATACTTGGTATAAGGCCAACAAGATTTTATCTGCTCCTCTTGCAAGATCTCACATTGGTCTTCCCATTGCCCTAGATTTCTCCAATGTGCCTTCCCTCCCTCCCTCCCTCTGATGAAGGGGCAGAGATCCGACAGAGCGGGAATTGATCAAAGAGTATAGTTTATTGATTTTTACTTATGTGATAATTCATCCTTCACCAGCGAGCAAAGAATGGAAGGAATTGGAGACATCAGATTTCTGTGCTACTGAAAAGGTTATATGAACTGTAACCCACATTCCTTTGAGAATTTATTGATAATTGACTGGATTTCGAACAAGAGAACAATTCTTGGGCCCTGAAGATCCCTTCATCTTGTGCTTTGTGTGTTATAGCCCAGTTTTCAATGGGTTTACCTGTTACGTTGGGTTTCTTTTTATAAAGAATAAACAGGATTCAGAACAGCATGAACAGATTTATGTGTTCATATGCAAACAAACACGTCTTCGTAATACTAATTATTCCTACTTTACATTTTAATCACTTCAAGTTCAATATTGATTTACAACATCACAAAATATGGAGAAACATGGAGAAAAAAACAGGATGCAAATAACACTGAACTCTGATACTGAGGCAATTAATACAAGAATAATTTATGGCTCATTATTCAATGGCTGTAGCTAACTTAAAAATGTGCAACAAGATAAATAGTTATGTTTTGAATATTACACTAAACCTTTGAGATACTTTTTTTACTAACATGTTTTAATAAGGATAAGACAACACAAAATTTGGGAAAATAGGAATATATGATGGAGTTTATAGATAAGTGCTTGGCATTACATATAAAAATATAAGGGATTCCTTTAAATGGACATCATCATTAGTCTATGAGTATACAGAATATAGTAAATAGTACAATTACAATTATTTATATTGTGCCAACATATTCTGCAATGCTGTACAACAAAGACAGATTTAATTCTAATAAAGCCTGGATGACATATGGAAACAGTAGGTGAAAGGCCCTACCCAAACAAGCCCACAATCTAGAGGGAAGAAAGGGAATCAAGTGATTAAAATGTACCCAAACATGAGCGAGGTATTTGGGAGGTACAAGCACAGTAGATGGGAGGTGGCAGTGGTCTGTGTGACAGTGTAGTGTCCCTTTAAATATTTATCTAACCTACTCAATACCACTGGCGGATCCAGGGGGGGGCAACGGGGCAATTGCCCCCCCCGAGAATCAGAGGTTCTGCCTCTCCCCTGCCGGCTAATGTAGGGCTGGCGCTGTCCAAGTGCCAGCCCTGCAATGTGCCTTCATGGACCGGAGGGGAGATCAGAGATCTCCCTCTCCGGTCCACAGGCACTGTTTGCTGGCCGCCGGCAGAGGAGGGAGAGTGAGAGGACCCGGGGGAGCTCAGTCTGCAGCTCCTCCAGGTCCTTCTCTCGCGAGCACGGAGCGTTGCCACGGCAACGCTCCGGATCTCGCCAGAGTGAACTCTATCCCTGGAGACCGGGGCTAGAGTTCACTCTCACCACATGGACCACCAGGGATTCCCCACCGGACCACCAGGGATCGAGAAATGTCCCCCCTTCTCCCTAAACAGAGGTAAGAAGGGAGGGGGGACATTATGTATATTTTAAATAAATAAAAAAATCATTTTATCAAATTAAAAAACAAAACATAAAAAAGCCCCCCATCCTTATCACACACATACCCTACACACACACACATACACTGCCCCCACACACACACATTGCCCCCCACATACATAGACTGCCCCGATACACACACAGCCCCCACATACATATACTGCCCCCATACACACACATTGCCCCCATACACACACATTGCCCCATACACACACATTGCCCCCACATACATACACTGCCCCATACACACACATTGCCCCCACACACATACATTGCCCCCATACACATACACTGCCCCCACATACATACACTGCCCCTATACACACACACTGCCCCCACATACATACACTGTTCCCACATACATACACTGCCCCCATACACACACATTGCCCCACATACATACACTGCCCCCATACACACATTGCCCACCATACACATACACTACTGCTCCCACACACATACACCACCCCCATACACACACATACACTTCCCCCATACACACACATTGCCCACATACACTGCCCCCAATACACACACACACCCTACACACACATTGGCCCCCCCACACACAAACTTCCCCCCATACACACATTGCCCCCCACTCACACTGCAACGCACACACACACACTGCCCCCCTAACACACACTGCCATCCTCACGTACACACTGCAACTTTCACACACACACTGCTCACACAGTCCTTCTTACACAAACACACACACACTGCACCCCTGCTCCTATGCCCTACTACAGCCCCATTTCCAAGCAGACCTCAGGTAAGTTGTCAAACTGTTCTTAAATGGTTTGACTACTTACTCTGGGAGGGGGTCCCGGCACTACTGGCACCATAACCACTACACTGAGCTGTAGTGGTTATTGTGTCTGGATTATTTCTCTAAATAATCTGCAAGTGCCCCTCCCGAGCTCAGGCTCTGGATCCACCACTGCTCAATACCATATGGTGATGAAAACAGAAAATCAGTCAAGCAGCCAGTGTTCAAACTTAAACAATATACAAACAAAATGACAAATTAAAAAGCAATAATACTTAGCTTATAAAGATGTGTAACAGCCTCCCTAGGTCGCTACCCAAACGAGCAACCTGTATCATGCATAATATAAACCAAAAAAGAAGATTCGGGCTATAGCTGTGTAAATCTACAGAAGGAATATAAAACAGAACATAGTGTGATATTGTTAAAGATACAATATTATATGCGCAACAATCTTTTGCACTCACAAGATGTAGATGATAAAAGCGCTCTTAGGGTGCCTCCCCTAGAATGATGGGGGGTTAGCTGATATTGCTTGTCACCTCTGGATCCTTGTTCCACCAAAAAGACATCCACAGGTCAGGGTTCAGCAATAAAAAATTAGTTTATTTAAATAAAAGGTGTAGTCACCATATTGAGCATAGGATATAAATAGCGTAAAATAGTCCTACGCGTTTCGTTCTATAAGAACTTCCTCAGGGACCACAATTAAAAACAATCAGCATGTATCAATATACAATACATAAATAAACATATCCTATACAAACCCCCCCTCCCTGTGTCCTTAAATAGGGCTAATCCCTAGAGTCCATTGGTGGATTCAGTGGGAGTGTAAATCCTTCCTGTTCCTGGTTGGAGGGACAATTTCACTGGGACAGCTGTTATCCATTCTTTAATTTTATAATTCGCGCTTTTTTTCGGCAAATACCGCGGGTAATCCCATTTCGCCGAAACCGGAAGTGACGTCACAATTACTTCCGCGTTCCACATGCGTTCCACACACGGCGTCCCCATAGCAACCAAACGTGATCGAGTTGTTTAAAGATCACCTGGAACTAAGGGAGAATAAACCCCCACTCTGCTAATGAAAAGATCATTAGGCATGTACATTTGCAATTGACCATTATTCACAACTAATGTATATAGAGCATCATCCTCCTATTGTGATATTGTTAAATAATAATAATAATATAAATAATAATAACATTAATCCTTATATTTATCCAATTATAATATTACCTCAAAATATTATAAGTCAAAAGACTTATTATAAAGTGCTTAGGTGCCTCATATAAATCAAAAAAATGATTATAATTTTTTTTTTTTTTTTTTTTCATATACAACTTTATATAATTAGTGAAAGGAGGACATCACAGTTAATCGATCACTATCATCAGTTGATCTTTAGTATATCACATCTCATTAATGTTTCTTATGAGGAAAAAACTTTCAAAACTTGTTTAATATCTTTGTGCAATTCTTTTAAATACAAAAAAGATTGTGAATTATGACTTAAAAAATTAGTGTGCAATCCCACATTTGGGATGATGCTGATTCTATATATCATCCTGGTGAGTTTATTTTCAATATTCGAACAGTCAATTGCTATATCTCCATTGTATCTTTATGATTTAGATCATACAAGACCATAAATCCTAACATAAAATGAAAAATTATATAAACATAATAACTCAAAATAATCATATATATAAATCCTCTATCTAAATAAAGGTAAACTTACAACTGTAGAAAGAAGCCCCAAATTGGGGACAAACACACATATCTATTGTATTCCATTATAAAACTTTATTAAGGCCAAGTCAATCCAAAAAACACATTAAGTCAATATCTATATTTAGACCCTTTGGAGTAAGGGTCTGTAGCTTATATATCCAGAAAGTCTCCCTTTGGGCTAGTCTTTGTACTCTATTGCCCCCACGCCAAAAAGGGGAAACTCGTTCTATTCCCCAACATTTAAAATCCTTAAATGAAAATAAGGGACAAGATATACAATGAGCTGGGACTGAATGTATCGTCAGTCCCTTTCTAATATTGTTAAGATGTTCCAATAGGCGGACCTTCAGAATCCTCTTAGTTCGTCCCACATATTGCATGCCACACGGACACTGCAGCAAATATACTACAAAGTCCGTGTGGCAATTGATACTATCCCTAAGTGTGAAGATCTCCCCCGTAGTAGAGCTAAAAAAAGTATGTGTATTTTTTATGGACACCGTGGTACAGACTTTACAAGAACCACAGCCTCGAAATGAGCCTGATCGAACAGACATAGAGACAGATGGTGGCTTGATGGCATAACTTGGTGCCAACATATCCTTCAAATTTTTATTCCTTTTATAAATCACTACGGGATTGTCCGTTAAATGTGCCCCCAGAACAGGGTCTTGTAACAAAATAGGCCAAGAATTTTGAAGACTCCTCTTAATTCTATTATAATCAATGTTGTAATGAGTGATAAATGCTGAACGAAAATTATCTCTAGTTTGCGGAATAGATGGTCTATTTTCCAAAAACGTCTTTCTTTCTATATCACCAATACGGCAGATCTCTTTCTCTAATCTTTTACCATTGTATCCCCTATCTATGAGTTTCCTCTTTATATGAGATGATTTGGGCAAAGAAATCTTGTTTGTCTGAGCAATTCCGCCTAAGTCGGGTGAACTGGCTCCTAGCTATACCCTTAAGCCAAGGTTCATAATGCCCACTCTTACGGTGAACGAACCCATTTCCATCAGTAGGTTTAAAAAAACATTTACTCCTTATCTGTCCCGAATCGTGCGACAAACAAAGGTCAAGAAAATTGATCTCATTTTTATTCCAAATGGGGGTAAAAACCAGATTATATTCGTTATTATTCAGGAAATTGACATAATCATCAAATAAGACAGAACACCCCTTCCAAATGATAACATCATCGATATAACGCCGCCATAGGACCAAGTTCGCCCTCCAGCCATGTCCAGACCAAACAAACAAATTTGAAGGATATGTTGGCACCAAGTTATGCCATCAAGCCACCATCTGTCTCTATGTCTGTTCGATCAGGCTCATTTCGAGGCTGTGGTTCTTGTAAAGTCTGTACCACGGTGTCCATAAAAAAATACACATACTTTTTTTAGCTCTACTACGGGGGAGATCTTCACACTTAGGGATAGTATCAATTGCCACACGGACTTTGTAGTATATTTGCTGCAGTGTCCGTGTGGCATGCAATATGTGGGACGAACTAAGAGGATTCTGAAGGTCCGCCTATTGGAACATCTTAACAATATTAGAAAGGGACTGACGATACATTCAGTCCCAGCTCATTGTATATCTTGTCCCTTATTTTCATTTAAGGATTTTAAATGTTGGGGAATAGAACGAGTTTCCCCTTTTTGGCGTGGGGGCAATAGAGTACAAAGACTAGCCCAAAGGGAGACTTTCTGGATATATAAGTTACAGACCCTTACTCCAAAGGGTCTAAATATAGATATTGACTTAATGTGTTTTTTGGATTGACTTGGCCTTAATAAAGTTTTATAATGGAATACAATAGATATGTGTGTTTGTCCCCAATTTGGGGCTTCTTTCTACAGTTGTAAGTTTACCTTTATTTAGATAGAGGATTTATATATATGATTATTTTGAGTTATTATGTTTATATAATTTTTCATTTTATGTTAGGATTTATGGTCTTGTATGATCTAAATCATAAAGATACAATGGAGATATAGCAATTGACTGTTCGAATATTGAAAATAAACTCACCAGGATGATATATAGAATCAGCATCATCCCAAATGTGGGATCGCACACTAATTTTTTAAGTCATAATTCACAATCTTTTTTGTATTTAAAAGAATTGCACAAAGATATTAAACAAGTTTTGAAAGTTTTTTCCTCATAAGGAACATTAATGAGATGTGATATACTAAAGATCAACTGATGATAGTGATCGATTAATTGTGATGTCCTCCTTTCACTAATTATATAAAGTTGTATATGAAAAAAAAAAAAAAAAATTATAATCATTTTTTTGATTTATATGAGGCACCTAAGCACTTTATAATAAGTCTTTTGACTTATAATATTTTGAGGTAATATTATAACTGGATAAATATAAGGATTAATGTTATTATTATTTATATTATTATTATTATTTAACAATATCACAATAGGAGGATGATGCTCTATATACATTAGTTGTGAATAATGGTCAATTGCAAATGTACATGCCTAATGATCTTTTCATTAGCAGAGTGGGGGATTATTCTCCCTTAGTTCCAGGTGATCTTTAAACAACTCGATCACGTTTGGTTGCTATGGGGACGCCGTGTGTGGAACGCATGTGGAACGCGGAAGTAATTGTGACGTCACTTCCGGTTTCGGCGAAATGGGATTACCCGCGGTATTTGCCGAAAAAAAGCGCGAATTATAAAATTAAAGAATGGATAACAGCTGTCCCAGTGAAATTGTCCCTCCAACCAGGAACAGGAAGGATTTACACTCCCACTGAATCCACCAATGGACTCTAGGGATTAGCCCTATTTAAGGACACAGGGAGGGGGGGTTTGTATAGGATATGTTTATTTATGTATTGTATATTGATACATGCTGATTGTTTTTAATTGTGGTCCCTGAGGAAGTTCTTATAGAACGAAACGCGTAGGACTATTTTACGCTATTTATATCCTATGCTCAATATGGTGACTACACCTTTTATTTAAATAAACTAATTTTTTATTGCTGAACCCTGACCTGTGGATGTCTTTTTGGTGGAACAAGGATCCAGAGGTGACAAGCAATATCAGCTAACCCCCCATCATTCTAGGGGAGGCACCCTAAGAGCGCTTTTATCATCTACATCTTGTGAGTGCAAAAGATTGTTGCGCATATAATATTGTATCTTTAACAATATCACACTATGTTCTGTTTTATATTCCTTCTGTAGATTTACACAGCTATAGCCAGTGTTCAAAGCCTGAGATGTTTTTATGAAAGAATGGTCTAAAGAGTAATTTCAAAACACGACATGAACATAATTATACTGTAATATTAATTTTCCATTATAGTCTGTTTATCTCTTATGCAATAATCTTGTAGATCATAAGAATTCATGGGCAGAAATGCTTTCTTGTACGTCATTTGTAACTGTGTATATACAGCTCTGCAGGGAACATGTTTGCAGTTTATAAATAAATAATAAGATGGAGCCATAACCTCTGGATATTGCACACATCATTAAAGGAAAATCGTGGCAGAGAGAACACGTTACATTTGTCTGTATTTTTTTCATTATTTCATTTAGTTATGTTGTTTATTTTGCTGGAAGGTTTTAAAATAAACTAAACAAAATTTATACACACTATACTACATTTTACCAGCATACAGATGCACACATAATGAATGCCACTATTTATTATTTTAGTCATCTGGTCACTTATCCTCACTCCATTCAGAGTGCAGATTTGCTACATCCATGGAATGTTTACGCTCAATCTCTTGAGGTCCAAGATCTATTACTGCCAAGTGCTAGCTTTAGGGTTTGAATGTAGATGGACCTAATGTGAGAAGTTGATGTTCTGTTTCCATTGCCAAGTAGTTATGGACTAAATATTTGAAATATTGCAGACCTACTTCTGATCCACATGGCTTCTCAACTCTCTCTCCTGTCGGTGTATAAGGTCACGTATCTGTCCATTGGTGGACATCCATGCTCAATATAGGCTGTGCACTGCAAAGTCATTAATAAATAAATAAAAAAGACAGTAGGATAAGCAGCCTATTTTATCATAAATAACTGAAAAGAACAAAACTGTTACATTATGACTTATTTTGGCCTATTTCAAAGCATAGGCCTGCTGCTCCAATAGCTCTAAGTTAATCGGACCCTGTATCAGAATGAAAAGATGACCCAGCATGCAGTGCATGAATCTACACCAATCCAAATCTGGAGAATAACAGTATAGTTGAGTATCCCTCATTGAGAGTTTTGCCTAAAGAAGACCATAGTAAGAAAATGAGATAAAGTCAGGGGATACAGAAAACACACACTCCATAAGCCATATTTGAGTCAAGGGAAAAAAGAAGAAAGAATATTTAAGACAAGCTTGGTCAGAGACAAAAAAAGGACACAGGTGTTATTCACTAAAGGGTAAATTCAAAGTGAATTTCAAACTTAAGGACAGGTTAGCTGTACTAAAACCATAGCTGACTTAGAGAATTCACTTTAAATTCACTCTGATTTCTCAATTTAGTAGTTAAGTCTGAGGGAATCAGGAGCGCGCTCTTGGGTATACAAGAGACTGCAACAGGGCAATGCAATCAGGCGTGTGTTGTGTTTACATATCTTGCACACCTGTTGATGGGTTTGTTTCATTCCCGTGTGCCCAGAATGTGTATGTTGAAGTCAGAACTAAGACAAGTACAGTAAAAAATCCCTCAGTACAGCAGAATTTAGAATTGAAAATAAGACAAGAATGTTGTATCTCTCACACTTGGTTCCCAGGTATCTGTTGGCTCTTTGCATTGTATGTCTCCCTCTTCTATTGCTCTATCTCTCTTACATTTCTCAGGACACGCAGATACCTATTAATTTCAATACCAGTCCTTGCCACAAACAAACACTGTGGAAACTGCCAACATTCTCTCTCTGCCACTTACACCCACACATTCCTCCACCTATTTAGACAAATAATTCAGATATCTACCCACACCCTGGCACCGACTTTGCTACACTAACACTTACTCGTTCACAGTGATTCTAGCCACACAGCAACACACTCAACTAACGTTGACCAGACACCATAATAAAAAATAAAAAAAATCTCAAGAGCTTAGCTCAACCCTAGACCCGTAAAACTAACAAACATGCAAAACATCTCTAGCTTGCTCTAATCTTCAAATGTTAATTATTTCAGTGCATTTCCTAAAGTATCTTCAGGACATCATATGGCAGGAGCATTATCTATTGGTGACAGCAGATGTTACGTCACTTTATACTATTATTGAAGACAGCAAGGGTTGTGAAGCTACATGTCATGCTCTAAATAAAGAAGCTCTATTGGAACAAGAAAAGATTGCCTTTACAATCCAATCAATTATGTTAATTTTAACAAATAATTATTTCTGGCACAATGGCACATTTTATCTCCAGAAGAAAGGCAATGGGGACCAAATTTGCCCCTGGCTTCGCAAACCCATTCATGGGCTTTTATCTGAGAGGATCAGAAATATTATGTATCTTATATAAAAGATACATTGACGATATATTGTTAATCTGGAAAGGAGGGGAATCTTCTCTTAAGTATTTCCTTCTGCGCCTCAATTCAAATAATTGGTGAGTACAACTCAACACCACATTCAGCCAATTGAAAGTAGAATTTTTAGATTTGAAAATCTACATCAATAATGGAGCCATCAAAACGGAAACCCATTTTAAGGAGTTTAACTTTAATACCATACCATAGATATATAGATGATTTGATTTTAATTTGGAGTGGCTCAAAAGAGAATTTAGAATACTTTTTAGAAAGACTAAACAATAACAATTGGGGTATTGGTTTGACTAGTGTTTTTAGTTCAACTAGCATCAACTTTCTAGATTTGGAAATATATACTGATGAAAATCTTATTAAAACAAAAAATTGTGTTAATGTGAATAATTATGTGAAATACGACAGTGAACATTATAAATTCTGGCTAGACAATATACCTAGAGGCCAATTCCAAAGAATTAGAAGGAACTGTACAGATGATAAATTTTGGCACAAGCAGAGATTATAAAAAATAAATTCACTCAGAAAAGATATCCTGAACATTTAGTAGAGAAAGCAATAAATTAAGTTAAGAATTACAATCAAGAAAATCAAAAGATAATGATAAAAAGATAAAGATAAATATAATGATACAAATGTATCAATACCCCTTGTCTTTGACTATAATTAGGACTCCAAAAAAAATTAATTTATAATAACTAAAAATTTGAATATTTTAAATAAAGATAATGAGTTGTCTAAAGTTATACCAGATAAACTTTTTATTACTTTTAGAGGAGCTCCACGTTTTAAGAAAATGTTAACCTTTAATCACCTTAAAAAAGAACCACCCACTACCTTCCTAAATGGAAAAAAAAAACAATTTTACTCATGCAATAAATGCACAGGTTGCAAGTATAGCAAAAATAAATCACTAAAAGATATAAATAAGTTTACTACTAAACATACAGATGAATTTTATACAAAAGATTTTATCACATGTTTTAGTAAGAATGTTATTTATCTTTTAATTTGCCCGTGTGGACTGCAGTATGTTGGGCATGCTATTCGCCCCCTCCATAAAATAATATATGTAGCCTTTTAAAATGTATATATAATATATATACATTTTAAAAGGCTATGAACAACACAGCGTATCTGCGCATTTTAAATATCATAATAAAGACCCTAAAGGTCTCACATTTTTAGGCATCCAGATAGTAAAAAAACATGATAAAGGAGGAAATCATATTTTAAAGATTGGCAAGGAGGAGATGAGGTGGGTGTGACGTTAGTAGTTAGTATCACCGTCTAGTAGTCCTTTTCCCAATAACAGAATAACTCCAATAATCCCAAAAAGAAATATCGCTGTAATCGCCGAATAATCCACACATGAGCCAAGGCTTAATGCTGGAATAAGACTGATTTTACCGGCACACAGGACACACAATTTATGTGATACAAAACTCCTCCTCTGGGCCAGGCTAGATAATTGAGTTTCAACAATACACAAAGCTCAATTATCTGCTGGCCAGAAATATTATAAATTCTAACAATTTTCAGAAAAGTACTTTCCATAACACATACAACTATAATTATAACTATAACATCCCTGGGTAGCTGAGGATACTGGTATTCACATATCCAAATCTCACGAATTTCCGTTTGGTAGTTTCGGTGTCGCATCGTGTAGAAGTTTTGATCTGCTCGCCATGTGGAGGTATCCGAGCTAGAGTTCCATAAAGTCAGTAGCAAGAGCCGGTCTCTGTTCACGTCCAACTACACGAAAACCACAGTTCGTATGGTACAGCTGGTTACATACGAATGTCCCCCTCGTTCGGTAGATTCTATCTACCGAATGCCAGTTTGATTCATGGATGGGAACGTATACATCCAGGACTTCCATGGGGACCGGGCGTTCGCATGTTTGCCGTGCTGAAAATAGTTCCAGGCAATTCATGCGTAAGCCCTGCTGACCGCATTCATGAGTTTTAAGATGGCCGCCATCCTTTGTTCTCGTCACGTGTTCATATGCCGAATGGCGGCCACCTAGGAGCAATTAAGTTGCGGTTTTCTCCACATTCTAAAGCTGATTGCTACCCAGGGTGGGTGGTCTCTTGTTCGGTAGACGAATACAATTTTAACACATACTTAAAACAACATTTCACAAGTATTTGGACAGCAGGGAGAAGCTATAACTGAAGGCATACATGTAAGTACAGGAAATTGGAGCACTGAGGATCTGAAAGCTGGCATCTGTATTCTACAGGAGATTCTGGTGTTTTGCAGGTTGGGAGGATTGCTTTTGCAGTATCTAGGTTCTGTCTAATTCCCCTGTATGAATAAATTCTTCTCCACAGACCCAGCTGCCTACCTTGATTATTTGGAGCCTTCACAGTTAGAGCAGGCTTCACTGCTCTCCTTTTGTGAGTTGTACATTTGGATATTTCACACTTATACTGTATATACAGTGTTGCACTATTATTTGTTTCTGGTTTTTTTATTAATTATTTCTGGAGTTGTTATGATGATTTTCCATTTTATGCAGTAAGTGTACTTTTTGCACTATATATATATATATATATATGTTGATTTTGCTATAAAGCTGCCACCACTCGCATATTTGCATATATCTTCATAGCTGGAACTATTTTGCAAGTTTGCACATATTTTAATACAGTTTGGCACTATTTGCAAAGTTTGCACAAGTGCACACAAGTTACATGTCCAATGTTTCTACACGAAATAGATGAAAAAAATTGCACACCTTTCTTAAAGAAAGTGGATATTATTCATCTTGGCTTGCAAACATTCCTAATAATGAATTCAGGAGGTTAAGAAGGAATTGCACAGGAGTTGAACAGTATAGAATTCAAGCTGAGACCATGAACCTGAGGATCGTAGAAAAAGAATATGACGAAGATGAACTGAATGAGCAGATTACCAAAATAGAAGAAATGGAGAGACACATCTTATTAAAAACCAGAGTTCAAGTGGAAAAAAAACAGATTGCTATACCACCTATTATATTAGAGTTTAACCGCGATAACATAAGACAAAAGAAAATTTTAAAGAAACATTGGGACTTGTTGAAAAGGCATAAGTTACTCAAAGGAATTTTACAGGACAAACCAAAAATAGTATGCAGGGGAGCTCCTAGTATTAAAAAACAATCTAGTCAAAAACTGCAGGAACCCTAAGAGTATTATTCCAAAGAATTTAATGGAGTTTTTTTTTTTTTTTTTTAAGTGCAATAAGTGTGCAGCATGCAAAGAAAGTGTTGTTGGGGGTGATGACGTGACGATGTGACGTGACCACACATCCGGAGGCGGAGTCTAGGGGGCAGTGCTATATCCTGGTTTTGTGCTGCCCTACGTTTTTTAAATTTAACCCCCCCCAGCCTTGTTACCTTTGGGAATGCTGGGTGGGGGTTCTCCCTCTCCCTGGGGCTGCCGGTCGGTCAGGCGGGCGGTCAGGCGGGCGGCGCTGGCGAGGGAGCACTTTCTCCTGAGCTGTCTGCTCAGCTCCCTCGCGCGCTGCAGAGTGATGCTGGGAGCCAGAATATGACATCATATTCCGGCTCCAGGTGACCGGCATCACTCTGCGGCGCGCGAGGGAGCTGAGCAGACCGCTCAGGGGAAAGTGTTCCCTCGCCAGCGCCGCCCGCCCGACCCCCCGCCTGGCTTGTCAGTTAGCCGCAAGGCTAACAAGACATTTGCCCTGGGCTCTGTGGGGATATTTATGGGATCATAATAGTAACAGTTGAGAATTGCCCACTAATTCAATTCTCAGATCCCAAAGAACGTTTATCGTGTTAAGTGGAATGTATTTCATATAATAATATCACAATGTATAAAAATAGATTTTATTTATGATAACCAATAATTAACAAATAATATTATGTAACATGCATGACAATAATCAATGAATATTCAGTATAAAATGATATGCAATACAAAGGAATGGGTATTACGTTTCAATGGCTAAATGGCATTTCCTGTCAAGAATTCTGACGATTTATGAGGTATCCTTACACAGATTGAAAGTGAAACTTTTCACACAGAGAACAGAATTCCTCAGAGTGCAGCATAAGGTCGTAAAGTTTAGCAGACAGTTAGAATAACCCTTTCAATGCTGGCTAGATCTCCTAGGTAATTAAGATCTATTCTTATGTAATTTTAATAAAATAACATTTAACCCAGTTCATTAGTCATTTTCTTAAACCATCCAATAAGAGAATCTACCATATTATATAAGCAGATTTTTAATTTGTCTAAAAGATATCTATCTTAAATTAGAGCAAATCAATACACCTGGATAAAAACAGCGGTATGCTAACACGTGATAATATCACTTCAATATATAATTATTCTTAATTCCACCTGCAGAATGGAATGTTTATAACTATATATTCTTTAGTTAACTAAGATTTCTTAATATGGAAATCTGACCGTGCTTTATCCAGTCATATATAATGCTATTAATACATTTTAATTAATTTAATTAATTAAATGAAACCAGTATAATTACCAGTTGAGTAGATATTTCATCCGATTGGTAGATAGTCTCAGGAACTTATTTGGATGTCTCTCTGCATGGAGGTGTTGGTGAAAGTCAGTAAATTCTAAGTGTTAGAGTTTTAGGAGTAGAGTGTTAGTCTCAGATGTTGTCCGAGTTGGAGTCCCCAAACTTCCAATTCCTCTCTCCTCTCCTTTGCATATGTCCTGCATCTGCCTCATCCCTCTATCTTCCCTTTGTCTTAACTTTTAAAGGGCCAGACTCTCTGTACGTCATCAGTTGATAACCCAATAGAAGCATTAGAGGTGTGGTTATCTTCCAGATCGCAAATTAGTTATTTGGTCTGTAGAGGGCAGTCTTGTCCCACTAAACATACCTATCCAGGAAAGAGTTAACTTTTCCTGGTGGCTATTTTGACGTCATTTTGGCCTATCTAGATAGTGGCTATAACTTACGTATCCTTCAAAGATCAAAGGGTTCTTTAAGTTTTGTCCAGACTATGTGTCTGGCAAATCTGCTATAATTTCTGATATGACAGATCATGAACTAAGTTTACCCTTTTCCATACAATGGTACCTTATATATATAGACAGTTAAATTTTATTATTTAATCTTCTCTGTCACAATTGTCTGGGTTTAGATTTGATTATATTCCATTAGCATTAGACAGTCTGTCCAACCCCCTTCCTTATCACTTGTTTATACTATGCTATGCATTCCTTAGCTCTGGCAAAGAGGCCAGTCTTACAGAAAGAAATCTAGTGTCTTCTTTGTTAACTTGAAATAACAAAATGGAGTCTGGTCTGTTCAGAGTGACTCAGAATATACACTTTTAGTTTCCATCATAGCACAAAATGTCTGCCGATATAAATACTCTGACAGCACATGGGGGTGGCTTTTTTTGCCGCCCCCTGGAAAATGCCGCACAAGGCAAATGCCTTGTTTGCCCCGCAGCTAAAACGTCACTGCTTGGGGGTTGTTGGACCAGCGGCTGAATGCAACCACGTGGTAGCAGCATCTGAATCTGAGGGGATTACGGCAAGAGATCTTGCCGTAACAAGAAACTCTCTGCAGGATAATAGGAGACAGATAGTCCCCACCTGAACAAGTAAAGAAGGAGAGACCGAGGAGATTAACACAGATAAAAACTTGAAATATCGGAAGCTATCCCACGGCAAAAAAAAGTTTGAAGACTGCAAACAAAAGCAAGTGCAAACATTAAGCCCATGTGTGTTTAAAAGCTTGTAACTTGGGACTATAAAATAATATCCGTCAATAATCTGTATATATACTTGAACTCTCTCTGTGAGTTGTAGAGAGAAAAGTAAAGTGGAGGATGAATTCATTACCAGACAAAAAACATGAGAAAGCCCAAAATTACCTTCTCAGAAAAAGCTCTTAAAGAAGTTCCAATTTATTATAAATTTGTAATATAATTTTTTTAAAAAAATGTGTGACATGTCATGATTCCCTTTTATTCCAGAAGTTTGGTCCTTAAGGGGTTAAAGCAAAGTAAAATATATATATAAAGATTTGGAAATATTCATAATATCAAGAAGCTGTGGGTGAAAAAAATAATAAAAGGTCAAGATAGGAACTGTATAAGAGCGATTGAATTAGAAGGTAGAGAGAGAAACAAGAAAGAAATAATAACAAAAAGGGACTATCAAACTAAGCAGTGAAATAAATGGCTACTGCAAAGATCCCAAGAAAAAAGAAACTTAAAAAAAGATAACAAACAAGATAAAGGAGTATCATCCTTTTTCTCTCCTCAAAACAAACAAGGTGGAGATAACTCGTTACTAGAAGAATCTCTTATGGAGGATAGGAGAAACTCCACGTTTAATTTGCAAGAATTTATCAAAACTCATTTGGAAAATCAAACAGAAACTTTTAAAAGGGAGATCAACAATAGCACATGCCAACTAAAACAACAAATAGAAGAAATTGGTACAAAGATAACTAGGATGGAACAAAAATATGAAACAAATGGAATTCCAGTACAAGATGGTTGCTGAGGTGCAAGATAGAATGAAAAACGATGTAAACCCTTTGGAATACAGAATAAATCTAATGGAAGACAGACAAAGAATAAAGAACATCAGAATAAAATATATCCCTGAATCCATCACCCATGAAAATTTTAAATAATTTTTGTTTGAATTTTTTTCAGCGTTAGATATCAATCTACAAAATCAAGAATTGATGATTGAAAATACTTTTCTTGTAAGAGATCTGGTAGTTGGTTTTATACTCTCTCCAAATTAAACAACAAATTATCCGCGCTATTAGAGCAAAGAAGTTAACTCAAGAAAGATTTAAAAACATCATAAAATTTCATGACTTATTGTCATATATAAGAATGTAGAGAAAACTGTGTGCTGCAGCCCTGATACCACTTAAAGAGCATAATATAAGATACCTTTGGGAGCTTAATAAATCAATATTGGTGTTCTGGAAAGATACTAGACATGTGCAATTTGTTTCGGTCCAAATTCGAATTTGGACGAATTTCGGGCAATTCGGACATTCGTTTACTTCCGAATAGCTGAATTGCTGAATTGCAGAAGTGCCGAATTCCTGAAGTCCTGAAGTTCCAAAATTGCAGAATTTCAGAAGTGTTGAAGTTCCGAAGTTCCGAAGTTGCCGAAGTTCCGAAGTGTCGAAGTGCCGAAGTTCCGAAGCACAGTATTGCCTAAGTACTAATATACTTACCCAGTGGAAGAATGAAGAATGTTACACTGTATACAATTTTAAATAAAAAGTATACAAACATAGCCAGGATTCAACTGTAAGCATTTGCAACACTTACAACAATCAAGTAACACACATTCATATGAAATGTAAGTTACTTAGCCTGTCAAAGTAATCACAGGAATGAATACGTAGATAACTCCCTAATTCCCAAGGTATTAGGGAGCTATCTACTAAAAGGCTGAAAGACCTAAATTGGTCTTTCAGCCAAATTTACTAATACTAAGTAAAGATTACTTAGTATTAGTAAATTATGCCCCTACTTGCTATACCGCGAGTATGGGCCTGTCTAGTAAACAGTGAGCAGCCTGTGGCCATGAGCGGCAGGTGGGGGCCCTAAGTTAGAATGGGGGGGACCTATTGTCCTCCCCCCCTGGCCCCCACCCCTGAGCGGTGGGTGGGGGCCCTAAATATCAATAAGGGGGTGACCTATTGCCCTCCCCCCGGCCCCCACCCATGAGTGGCGGGTGGGGTCCCTAAATATCAATAAAGGTCCTCCCCCCGGCCCCCTCACCTGAGCGGTGGGTGGGGGCCCTAAATTTAGACCCCCCAGCCTCGTTACCTTTGGGGAGCGGTGGGTGGGGGCCCAAACTATCAATAAGGGGGAGGGACCTAATGTCCTCCCCCTGGCCCCCACACCTGAGCGGTGGTTGGGGGCCCTAAATTTAGAATAAGGGGGGACCTATTGTCCTCCCCCCTGTCCCCCACTCCTGAGTGGTGGGTGGGGGTCCTAAATATCATAAAGGGGGGACCTATTGTTCTCCCCTCCGGCCCCCACCCCTGAGTGGTGGGTGGGGGCCCTAATGATCAATAAGGGGGGGACCTATTGACCTCCCCTCCGGCCCCCACCCCTGAGTGGTGGGTGGGGGCCCTAAATATCATAAAGGGGGGCCTATTGTTCTCCCCCATGGCCCCCACCCCTGAGCGGGTGATGTTAGATCTGTCACATGCATAATTTTACAAGTTTTATCATATATTTGTGTTTCCTACACCTGCAGCATCCTCTTACAAGTACGGCATTAAATACCTTGTTTTTTTAAAGAGAGAATTAATTGCAAAAAAAACACATAAAAACAACAAAAATGTGGCTTTTTCTACAGCAAAAAGTAAATCGCCCCGATCTCTTTCCATTCCCTTCTCTCTGAACTGATTATTATTGAGTTATCATCTCTCTTTCTTGATAGGGTTGCTGAGTGCAACTGTCACTCCTAAGGTCTAAACAGACTCAAAATAGACTCAATAGTGATTATGAAAGATGTTACGATTGGTTAGTTAAACCTCTCAATTTTGTGATTAGGTTCTTTCAATACTTAAAAATTTGGTATCTGACTTTTGTCTACTTCTGCCCCTAAAGTGTTAATGTGTTTTATATTTGTAATGAACTGATATTATATTTACTAGCACAATTCATTTTACGCCAATAGTTATTTTTTTTTAGATATGTGATCTGAACTGTAAAAATGTTTTAGAAAATGAACATGTCCTTGTTTGTTAATAGGTTTTTGTGTCTAGTTAATGAATATTCTATATACAGGACAAGTGCAGATTTAATTAAGCATGGAACATCTCAGCTGTTGATAATTAATCTCATTCTCAATGAGTATTAAGAGAAAAACAAATCCACAGTTCATTGTAAAAGTAAATTGCAAAATGCATATGTGATGTCAGCAAAATTGCCTGTATATGGATATTCTTTCATTTCATTCTTCATAATGCACAGTAGACATTTTTCTTTATTTTGCACCCTACCTTTTATTTTTCTATATTTTTTTATTCATATATATTCATATTTATGCACTACTGCACCACTGATTGCCAGTTTTGAGGTCAGCCCACTTTAAGGGAACTGGAGCCAAATGTATTTTTTTTTCTTTTTACATGTGTTTATTTTATTGTTCTGCTTTGAAAGATCAGCCATCCATAACCCTGGGACTCTCTCCTGGACTTACGAGATCTAGGGTTGTTGAAACTGTTGCATCCACTGGGAGGGGTGCTGAGGGGCATCCCATCTTTGGCATGGTGGCTCACATCACATCCCCCATACATATCTATATTTAACCCCACCAACTAGATACACTCAGTCCAACTTCACATACCACAAGTGACCAGTTGTGCTACCTAAGGTCCTGGTCCCCACATGGCATCATGCAAATGATGCATGAGTGAAGCCTTTCAGTAGGACCATTAGACAACAGCTTTAGGTAAGGAATCTGGATAGTCCAATAGTCGCTACAATCCAGTAATCACCAGCAGACTTTATAGTAAGTAGAGAATTGGCCTCAAAAATATTGCTCTTGTACACACTAAAGTTCAGGGACAAAGTTTCTTGGGACTCTGCAATCAAGCTTTGGTGGAAGGGAATTTCTAGCAGTCCACTAGCTGCTAGAGAGAAAACAAATGACTTATTATTGATTATATTTGTTTAGTAATGATATTAAATGCATTTTATAACCTGATTTTTTTATGCTTTAATTGTTGGGGTGTAATGTAATAGTTAACCCAAAATAATGTATTTGCTCATATTAGAACTGGTCTACAAATTCAGTAAAACCTAAATAAATAATTAGATGGAAACTAATTTGCAGGCAGAGAATTGTCAGTTCTGTTGAATATGCCGAAAACGTTGTCAATTTTAGCACTATGAAGAATGTTTTGCGAAATCTGGACATTAATAAATCGTGTGAACAATTTCTGGATTTTGCTGTCCAAATGCTCCCGGATGGTTCTAGATTATTTTTGCTAACCTGGGCCAGACAATTTTTTTGTGAATAACCCTGTTCATAATTGTTCATTAGTTTAATGTTTTTCAATAAAACCTATATTTACTGGCAAACTTATATTTCATGTGTAACATCTGTGTTGTTTCTCCTTACATTATTTAGTATCCAACTGCACTGCGGACTGATGTTTAAAAATGTACACTTTCTACTTAACTATTGCTTCTATTGTTTAATTAATGAGAGGCAGAGAGAGAAAGGGAGAAAGGAAGAGAAAGAAAGAGAGGGAGAGAGAAGAAGATAAATGAAGAGAAAGAGGGAAAGAGAAAGAGGGGGAAAAGGGGAAAGAAAGAGAAAAAAGAGAGAGAAATAGGGCAAGAGAGAAAGAGAGAGAGAGAAAGTGAGAGAGAGAATGAGGAAAGAGAGAGGAAAAAAGAGGAGAGAGAGAGATGAAGAGGAAAAGAAGAAAGAAAGAAAGAAAGAAAGAATAGAGAAATAGATGTTTGTCATTATTCAGTTACAATGAGTATATAGATGAAGACGTACATGTGATTCACAAACAAGATAGCAAATTGTCGAAGCTCAGCTGCCAGGAATGAGTAGAGCATTGATCTTAATGCAGCACTTGTCATGCCGTGACCCCAATGTAAGGCTTGTCTCTGGGGAACAGCACAGCACACACACAATTACATCCTCCACGTCTGATTTACATAGAGCACAGGAACTGAGGAAATGAATCATCTCACCACAAACAAGGTGGAAAAGGAAAACTAAATAAGGCTACACTAAGATCCTATACGTCTACTATAGCTAATTTTAGGTCATAATTAATTCAGGGGAAAATGGTAAACAAAGGCTTGCAGTCTGCGTAAAACAAGGTTGTCATAAATATTTTCTGTACATGTCTATCAGATTTCTTCTTCTCTGCAAATATGGTGTTTTAACAATAATTGTTTAAAGTGAAGGATGCAGTGAATGCAGTGTGTTTTCTGTATAGAAAGAAAGAAGTCTGGGCACATGATGGTCATTCCAAGCAGACTTTATTGGAAACAAAAAAGGCCACGTTTTGACTCAGTACATGAACCTCTATCAAGCCATGACATGTGTTTTTTTTTTATCACAATGCAGTATCTTAGATCGCCCTATTCCCACTTTGTCACCAGGTACTACTAAGACACATTATTTTCCAGCCAATGACAGAGCTTACATCTGTAAATGAGGAAACAATCTGAAACCTGTAACAGCAAAATATATAAATATATGGATGATGACTCCTGGTTTCAATATGCAGAGAAACTTTAAGAAAATGAAACACTTAATAGCATAATACTAGATGTTATATATGTATAAAAGTAAGTATATTTAATTAAACACTCACAATTTAAGGAGCTACTCTAAGCTCTTGGAGGCTACATGAGCAGTATAATATCAGCCTTGGGATATAAATGGTCCTAAACATCTTCAGTTTGTTGGTGAAATTGCATGGAAGATATAATACACAACCAGCAACTGTGAAAGATATAGCATAGTTAATAGCTTAAATGAAAGTGTAATAATTTGCACTCACATTAGCCAGAGCAGCTCGGTGCTCATGGATAGGGTGCATTAGACGGTGCAATCCCTGTTTCAGGATATATTCAACTGTGATATAATAGATAATATATCCAATAAAAACAAAACAGTATCTAATAGTGTACATGTTACAGTATAAGCTACAATAGGGATAATACTGTAACATGGCAACTCATGTGGTGAAGAACTCCTTATGCTCATGGATAACTCTTTAGGGTTTTACAATCCCCACCTTAAGGATAGAGTACAACGAGTTGTAATTAATGGTAAATTTTCAGACTGGACAAAAGTGGTAAGTGGTGTCCCCCAGGGTTCTGTTTTGGGACCACTTCTATTTAACATATTTATAAATGATCTTGAAATAGGCATTGAAAGCCATGTATCAGTGTTTGCAGATGACACAAAACTTTGTAAAGTAATAAAATGTGAGCAGGATATTGCTTTGCTGCAGAGAGATTTGGATAGATTGGGGGACTGGGCACTAAAATGGCAGATGAAATTTAACATAGAAAAATTCAAAGTTATGCACTTCGGGGTTAAGAATGCACAAGCAACTTACACACTAAATGGTAGTGAATTAGGGATAACCACACACGAGAAGGATTTGGGAATTGTTATAGACAACAAATTAGGCAGCAATATGCAATGTTAATCTGCAGTTGCTAAGGCCAGTAAGATTTTGTCATGTATAAATAGGGGCATAAATTCTCGGGATGAAAATATAATTCTGCCTCTTTATAAATCGCTGGTAAGACCACACCTTGAATATGCTGTGCAATTTTGGGCGCCTGTTCTAAAGAAGGATATCATGGCACTGGAGAGGGTCCAGAGATGAGCTACAAAATTGATAAAAGGAATGGAGCATTTTAGTTATGAAGAAAGGTTAAAAAAATTAAATCTGTTTAGTTTGGAAAAACGGCGCCTGAGAGGGGATATAATAACTTTATACAAATATATTCTGGGCCAGTACAAACCTTTAACTGGAAATCTATTCATAAACAGGGCTATACATAGGACAAGAGGTCACACATTTAGGCTGGAAGAAAGGAGATTTCATCTAAGGCAAAGAAAAGTTTTTTTTACAGTAAGAACAATAAGGATATGGAATTCTTTACCTGAAGAGGTGGTTTTGTCAGAGTCCATACAGATGTTTAAACTGAAATTGGATAAATACTTACAAAAACAAAACATACTGGGATATAATTTCTAATTAGTGGGGTAATAGCTGCTTGATCCAAGGAGACATCTGACTGCTATTTTGGGGTCAAGAAGGAATTTTTTCCTAGTTTGTGGCAAAATTAGAAGTGCTTCAGACCAGGTTTTTTGCCTTCTTTTGGATCAACAGCAACAACATTTGTGAGGAAGGCTGAACTTGATGGAGGCAAGTCTCTTTTCAACTATGTAACTATGTAACCTTGGGATACAGATAGTTTATGTAGACTGGTGTAGGGATCAAAAATAGTGTAGACAGTCCCAGGAATAAACATTAAAGGGACTCTCCAGTGCCAGGAAAACAAATCGTTTTCCTGGCACTGCAGGTCCCCTCTCCCTCCCACCCCCTATCCCAGGTTGCTGAAGGGGTCCCTTTAATACTTTGAAAAAGCCCAGAAATTGGGTGAAATACATCAGTGTTCTAGACTCCTTTGTTTTAAACACTTTAAAAAAAAAAATAAGTTAATTAAACACAAAATTTATCCACTATTTTTGGTCTCTAAAGCTCTTTACTCCAACAATCCACACTCCAAGGAAGAGATTATACAACCTCATGCACTACAAAGATATGGTGCTCTTCACCACATAAGCTGCTATTTTACAATAATATCCCTTATATATAGAATACTGTGCTATCTGCATAATTAAAGGGACACTATAGACACCAAAACAACTTTACTATAATTAAGCAATTTTTGTGTGTAGATCATGCCCCTGCAGTCTCACTGTTCAATTTTCTGCCATTTAGGAGCTAAATCACTTGTTTTGCAGCCCTAGTCACAGCTCCCTGCATGTAACTTGCACAGCCTCCCTAAACACTTTCTGAAAAGGGAAAACAAATTTTTTAATTTCCTTTATTGCAGATTCTGTTTAATTTAGAATGTCTTATCTCCTGCTATTTTAATAGCCTTCTAGACCCAGCAGAAGCATCCTGTGTGTGATTGAAGTTCAATTTACACAAACACCAAGCCACACTATCACTAGCAGATTATAACAATCTGATAAACGTGAGATCCTAACTTCAAATTCTACTAAACACCAAAACGAAACGTAAGATGTTACTAACCAAACATAAATACTGCTCACAAGGGGGCAAATGTGGAAAATTACTAGCTAAAGCCCTTCAGCAGCAGAGACAATCCACATTTATTGAAACAATTAAAATGACCAATGGGAAAACCTCATACCTCATCCCAGACATAATGAAAGTGTTTCACGAATTCTATACATCTCTGTATAATCTCAGAGATGCACCACCATCTAAGAGTGAATGTCTCAATACCTCGAGTCCAGGGTTAAATGCACAATCCCTGTAATGTCCTGCAAGTATTTGACGAGCCATTGCACTATGATGAATTGCAAATTGCAATTAAACATCTCCCATTAAGCAAAAGTCCAGGTCCCGACGGGTTCTCGGCCAAATACTATAAAGTATTTATGGCAGAACTATCGCAACCTTTCTTACGGGCATTCAACTCTCGCACCACTGACACGGACTTACAACTTTCAGCACTCAAAGCACATGTTACACTACTCCCTAAACCAGGAAAAGATCCTTCTGACTGTGACAGTTACAAGCCCATTTCCCTAATTAATGTTGATTTAACATTAAATTTACACAGTAGGAGATACAAACTTCTAAAGCAAATTAACATCTGATAAAAATGAAAACATTTTTTCATGCAGGCTCTGCCAGTCACAGCCAGGGGAGGTGTGGCTAGTGCTGCATGGAAACAAAAGTGATTTAACTGCTAAATGGAAGGAAATTGAGCGTTTCACTTGAGAGTACATGAGGGCTGGACATTCTGATTTCAAGTAATCATGAGGTTTCATGAGATATCTGTAAAAAAAAAACAACACAAATGCTTAAATATACCAAGTTAAAAGATTTTCAAATTTTGTTTCCAAAATAAAGGCCCTGGCTATATATTTCTTCGACGCATTATTTATCATAATAACTACAGCGAAGAAAGAAAATGTGCCAACAAATAATTTTGTTGTGCGTGGAACGCTATTCCGCTTTATCCACT
This sequence comes from Pelobates cultripes, assembly GCA_933207985.1. Taxonomy (NCBI): domain Eukaryota; kingdom Metazoa; phylum Chordata; class Amphibia; order Anura; family Pelobatidae; genus Pelobates; species Pelobates cultripes. Next base: position 37,246,115 of record OW240921.1, read on the forward strand.
AATCTAATGAACTGAAATAGGTGCGGAAAAACTATCCTAAATATTGCAATTTGGAATTCAATTCACTACATATTGGTATTTAGTGAATAACCCTATACATAATTTCATGTATGATTCTAGTGTTTTTTGTTTTTTAAAAAAATTATTTAAACAATTATTTTCATTCCTGTTTGTTTCTTAGCTTCAGCATTTGTCAACCATTTCTGGTTTACATATTTGTAGTGGGACGCAAATCTTCAGTTTAAGAAAGAGAATTGTAACTTGGTTAGTCCTTAACCCCTGATAACCTTACAGAGACAAAACTGGTTGTTATAGGTCAAGATATCGTACCGTGAAATGTCTGCTGGAGCCTCATGAATTAAAAATGGACCAAAAATATCAAGTACAGATCCACCAGACAATAAGGTGAAAATTGCTATTCTTTAGGTCATTACTGTATTCTAATTGTCTATCATCCAGTATCTGGTTTATTCATGTTCACGGTATGAGAAAAAGCCAAGATAAAAATAAAAAGGTTTCAAGTGTGTTCCTATTTCTATCCACATTTATCAAGTCAATTCAGATATATTTATGTTTCCAAAACAGCACAACATTCCCAACACTCGACACAACAGATTACATAATTTCGCACATACTATGCATGTGTAAAGGTTAAATTAGGACCTAGATATAGCTCTATTATATATATACATTTTATCTTATTTATATATCTAGTTTCTACTTAGTAATGTTTCTAATGTAAGAAGGAGACATGAAGAGTAGTTGTAAGTGGTTTTCTTCCACTATATATAATCAATGTATTGATTCCTATATCACAGACACATTCATTTGTTGTCTTTCTTCCTGTCCAGGAATACCTTTTAAGTTCTCTCTAGGATGCAGAGAAGGTGTCCTGTTATAGGAAAGACCAATATCCAATTGCATATATATACCTTTTATGCACATTGTGCACTGATTATTTTAGTAGCTATTCTTTGTTTTGGATATCCCTGGATCTTCAAATGGACGCTCTCATTTTTCATGTGAAAACAGTGTTGAAATAATCTATTATTGTTAGTATGTATTAGACTTGTTGATTTAGCTTCAAACGAATTGCAATTTGTCCGAATTTTGGCGTTAGGCAGATTGTCCAAATTCCATAACTCTGAAACGTTATATAGACTTATCATGAAAACGACGCGGACAATGGCCAATTAGGTTAATTTAATGTTTGATTTGGTGTTCCATCCATGGCACCAAAAGGAGAGATGATTGATAGTTAGAGTGCAGTTACTAAATGAAATAAATTAAAGGAATAAATATTAAAGAAATTAAACAGGGGTCGGCCAGACCAAATGCTTAAAATACGCAACCGTATGCACAAGAGTAGCAGAAAGCTCAAAAGCTCAAATATTGACCAAATGTGGACTGAATTTGAATGGTAAAATACCATTCTGACCAAATTCTGAGCAGAATTAACTTCATTAAAAGGTTAAAAGGGTGTTAAAATGAGGCTACCACTATACATAGAGAACAAGAAACATAAAACACTACACACTTTTAAATAACTGGTTATTTCTGGTATACCACTAATGGCCATTAAAGTGTAAGCTCATCTGTATTTATGTAGCCCCAGCATTTTACTCAGCACTTTACATATTGAACAGGGAAATGTGAAAAGTGATGGACAAATATAATATTGACAGACACAAGAGGTGAAGAAGGACATGCTCAAATGAGCTTACAATCTATGACTTGTGTTGGAGTTTTTTAACGTGATGCTTTGATTTTATATTAAATATATAGTAAAGATTTGCCATTTAGCATCACAGCCCTGTGCACATATTGCATTGGAGAGGAACAATTTATAGAAACAGAATTTCTATCTCTTCTCCTGTCCCAATGCTCTTTTTATGCTGAGTGATAGGTGCAAAGCACAGAGCTTATAACAATGATTGACAGCGAGCCATGATAGAGGCACTCAGTTCCAGGAGAGAGGTAGATACAGTGTTGTGGATTTCTACATTACATGACAGGAGCAAAAACTCCAATGTTTATTGACAGAAATGTTAAGAGTTTGCAACAAGGGTTTGAAAAGACTGGGTTCCTAGGACTTTCCTTTTTAAAAAAATGTATTTTGAGTTTAAAATTTCTGATAAATTATACATGGTGCTACCCAAACATCTATCAGACACACTTATGAGACTTTTGTTCTGAGTTGTTTTAAATTTCACATCACTCTACTTCATCAACATCCAGATTTAAAGTGTAACATTGTCATGATGTGCTTATGGGATTGCTCAGCATGCATTATGGGAGTGGGTGGGTGCACAGTGCACACATCAAATGCACAGGCTCAATAATAAACAATATATTGAAAAACTACATTAGAAAAAAAAAAGTCTTTGTAACTCCATCCCAACTCTCAAAAAGACAACACTGTTTCAGTTAAAGGTTAGCTATATAAAAGAACATTGTGAGTTAAAAGAAAGTATATGAAAAAGTTGTGAAACACAGGCCTTAATTTAATATTTTTAGAAAAGTTTTTAAAATGATGTAATATTTTTGGATAAACTTTTAAATTATTTATTATTATGACGTATATTTTAATATCTTCATATTTTTTGATATATTGATATACTTTTTATATGTGATAAATATATTTTTATATTTTGAAAAAGTAATTTAAAAAGTTTATCCAAAAATGTTAAATCGAGGCCATAGCTATTTGTCCTGGCTGCCACCATTTTATCATTGTGAGTGTATTTTCTAGTCACTATATGTCACCTTGATTCAATCAGCTTTCAAAATGATTCAATAATGTTAAAATAACTTTCCAAAGGGTTTGTCTACAGAAGTCACCATTAAAGTCTATGGGAAGTTTTGTAGATAAATCATTTGGAAGGTTTTTCCAACAGTATTGAATCATTTGGAAGATCATTAAATCATTGTATAATCATTGGCTGAACCTTCTAAGCCAGGGGTAGGCAACCTTTGGCACTCCATATGTTGGGGAATACACTATCCATAATGCTCTTACAGCCATAATGCTGGCAAAGCATCAGGGGAGATATAGACTAGAACAATGTTTCTCAACGTTTTAAGGAGAATTTCCCTTGCAGGTCTAAAATTAATTCGTAAGTACTCTTACCTAGAAAAAGTAATTTCTATTAATTTAAATTCCATATTAAACAAGCCTGATTAAAGGTAGTAAATTATATTTTTAGAATTGATATGACCTAACATGAATATTGTGTATGTAGCAACTTGTGTAATATAATACACACATAATAGTTACACACAGAGGACACTGACACATTCATTTACACACAGAGGACACTGATATACACACACTCACAGTTACACACAGAGAATGCAGACACACATAAATAAACACAAAGGACACTGACATATACACAAAGGAAACTGAGACATAGTTACACACAGAGGATACAGACACACACATGTACACATTTGCACACAGAGGACACTGACACAAACACACTTTTACACACAGACACACTCACTGATTTGACACACACTGACAGACACACTTACAGGCACGCACACACACATTTTCACTGACACACACACACACACTGTCACTGATTTGACACACAGTGACAGACACACACACATTCACTGACATATACACACTCAATGACAGATGCACACACTCACATATTATTATACTTTTATTATTTTTATTTAAGTCCACCAAGCGTCCCTACTTTTACGATGACTGGAGTGGATCCTTTTTCTATGGTCCAGTGGGGATCCTTTCCTTGGGGTCTAGTTACGCTGCTGTCCTCTCCATGGTCTTCTTTCTCTGATCCCTCACATGCTGTTTAGTGATGCCAGGGCCGGAGTAACAGCATTACTAAAACACCCTTGTTCTAATCACATTCAGAATACATTGGATGTAATGTTTCATTTAAAAGACAGAGTACTGCTAATCATTTAAGCTCCTGCAAAAATGTCCAGTGTGGTCTAGATAGACAACATCTTACCCTCCAATGGTTATGGATTTCTTGACCTTCATTTCTATTCTAAGATTCTTAGTGACCTAATGCACAAATATATGCAAATGTATTACATTTTACCCGTCGCTGCTCCAGTGTATAAATATTATATTATATAATATAATTTTATTGTTCATTCAGTCCTACTTATAAAGAAGTTGTTCTCATTTGGTTCCTGAATTAAGGACTTTGACTTAGAATCTGTGCTCGTCAGATGTTAAATGCTTAACATTTTGTTTTTCAAACCATTTCACCATTTCTCCTGCTTCACTTCATTTGGCAATAAAATAATGCTAGCAGTTTGATTTACTCTATTACTGAAAACTTTATGAGCAAACATCCTTGTCTATCAGCTCCCAACTATCTGAATCCCTGCATAAAATAAAGTGACGGGGTTAATCACTTAAGTCCCATGAAAATGACAGAATTCCAACTGCAATGCCAATTCTTATATTTCCGAAAGTCAATTCTGATCGGAATTGGAATAGCCCGAGTGAACATGTAGCAATATGCATGCTTTACAAGGGTTTCTTCGTTGTGAGAGCTCATTCTGCAGTGGATTTATGGATTTTAGTTTGGTCTTTTTTAAAGGCTCAAAAAAAAGACTACAGGTGTAATTATTTTTTAATAAGATCGGTTCAGGGATTTTCGATTTTCATGGAAGTCCCAGTTGACCGACCGCACACGAGGCTCCTGCCCAAAACAGTTCCATGATTTCAAGCTGTGCGGTTGGTCTATTTCATTAAGTCCAAATAAACAAACTAATGTACAAATGGATCCCTCTGGCTCATAGCAGCGATTGTTCCCCTCATTTGTGGGAACAAAACTACCGAACAGTATTCTCCTAGCTGGTTGGAAAAAGGAAGCAGGCATTCGTAAGTTTGACCGGTGTGTTGGGAAGTCGAGTGTCTGATTTTAGTTCCAGACACTCGACGACCAAGTCCCGCTGCCTCCTTTCGTGCAAACAAGATGGCCGCCGTTTTCTCTGCCACGTGGCATTCGGCTATATGAATGGTCAGCCGCACATAGAGCCAGAGGGGTGGTCGGTGGTTTGAAAACTACTGAACAAATAAAAGAAATGAGGAAAATATTCGAAATAGCATGCGAATGAATATAGAGAAAGCTGGTTTTCTCACAACCACTATTTGGGGGGCAGACAATGGCATGCCTCTCCCCCGTTGATTAATTACTTAGAGCCCCTGTCTGCCGCCAATTGGCGTGACTGTGGGTTAACTACCCACTTAAATTTTATAATTAGGGCCCCCACATGGCTGGAGGCTGGGAGAAAGAACCTCAGGTCCCCCCGTTTTCATATTATAAATGAGTGGGGGCTGTGTGGCACTGGTTCCATAATTAGATTATAATAGCCCCTACCCACTGTCCACCCCTCATCATTTAGTTTGATGTCCCCCACCCAATGCCAAGGCATAAGGAGAGACTATGTTCCCCTATTATTTCACATGCCCCATCTCCATAGGTTGAGGGTCTTTTTTTTTAGCAAATGGGTAGCAATGGCTGCCCTGTCACTGGTTTTAAATATTTAGCAGATGTGCACCCAACTGATTAGGGAATAATCCTGTTACTCTTTGTATATTACTTCAGCACTTGAAGGATCTTGATGTCCCAGTGAAGCAGATTTTATAGATGTCAGAATAAGTGATGCATTTTGGGTAGTGTCGTAAAGGTTTTTAAAAATGCCTATTATGAGGGCTTATTAATTTACCTCGTATGTTACTAGCATGACCTTTAAAGATGTCTGTCACTGACAGCCTTTAGGGTCCATGGCTCACTCACCAAGGGTGAACGTCTATTCATCAGGGCTATATTTGTATTTGCCAGTAGCTAGTGTCGAGTGGAAATTTCGAACCCTGTTATATCTAATAAAGCTTATTTATTCTATATGTGATTCAGCAAATAATATACTGAACCTTTACTCAAAATAATAAGTGTCTTTATGGATATTTCTGATCAATCTCACATTGCAGCAAGCCTGGAAATGAAGAAAGAGCTGAGAAATAAGCAAGATTAATTCAGTTAATCATTCTATTACAGGACCGTCCATCCCTTCTGTAGAGTAACATGATCTGAGTTGTACAGTTTGTAAGGTGCGGGTTAGTCAAGGGAAGGGATGTGGTATGAGTATAGTGGGAGAGAGAGAGATGAAGATAAAAGTTTTGGGGGGGAGGAGAAAAAAGAAAGAGAAAAAGAGAAGGAAAAAAAGAGAATAGAAGAGAAATTGTAGATATGAGAAAAACCTATGTCAGGGTGACTAAGGGGAGAAAAGGGGAAGATTAATTTGACTCTATTGGCAATCCATAGACACCCAATTAGAATCCTCTTATTTGAGACAAACTAAAGCTAGGAGATCCATGTGGTGTGAAATTTTTCAGTCCTATTTTGTAGGGTGGCCATCAGAGCCTCCATTTGCTGTATACCCTCAACCCTGGCAATCCACTGATGGAGTTTCAGCACCCCATGGACATAACGCATTAGACATGTGCAATTCATTTCATTCCGAATGTACATTCGGACGAATTTTGTGAAATTTGGACATTCGGATGCTTATGAATGACTGAAGTGCCAAAGTTTGGTAGTTCGGAAGTGCTGAACCAAACAGAATTGCTGAAGTGTCGAATTGCTGAAGTTCTGAAGTGCCAAAGTTCTGAAGTGCTTCGGATTTCTAAAAAGTGGCAAAACAAGAGAGAGGGAGGGAAAATTACATGAATGATGACAGGAATCTTGACCAATAAGCTAATTCCTGGTGCTGGGGGCCCTATAGATGTTTAAGTGATTGTGGTGGCAGTCCGGGCACTGTGAGCCCTATAAATGTGTAAGTGGTTGTGGTGGCAATTCTGGCACTGGGAGCCCTACAGATGTGTAAGTTGTTGTGGTGGCAGTCCAGGCACTGGAAGCCCTACAGATGTGTAAGTGGTTGTGGTGGCATTCTGAGCACTGGGAGCCCCCCTGCCCATTAGAGTATTGAGGAGGGGTCTACCACTGCCCGGATTGCCATCACAACCACTTAAAAATCTGTAGGGCTCCCAGTGCCAGGACTGCCACCACAACCACTTATTAGACATGTGCAATTTGTTTCATGCAATTCGGACATTGGGATGATTATGAAGTTCTGAAGTGACAAAGTTCCGAATTGCCAAAGTTGGCTAGTTCGGAAGTGCCAAACCAAACCGAATGCTATTGGTCCAAATTGCCGAAGCAGCCAAATTTTTTTTGCTTACCCGAATTTCTCAACCGAACTGAACAAAATGTTTTGCCCATGCACATCCCTATAAAGCATTGAATAGTAGAATTTAAATTTGTGAGCTATCGTGTAAGGGAGTGATTAGTTGGGGGCACGTATTTCATGGATGTGGCACTGTTGTCAACGTTTGTGGAGCATTCAGGCCAGCAGGCATGCACTTTTATCTGAGTGTTCATAAAAAAATCATTTGGAGAGATGGAAAAGGGGAAGTGATTGTTAAGTACGGAGTGTGTGTAGCAATGTGTTTAGTGTGTTCGCAATGCATTTGAAAATATCCTTGATGACAGAAGTGCATTTGTGTCTCTGCTTGGACCCAAATGAGACGAAGTGTCTCCTGATACAGCATATATGTGCCTCTCAGATCGTCAGGCAGGAGACCCCCAGGGTCTCATTCTTCATGACGAAATGCACCAGTGTAGCTCTTGTCTCCGTCACCAGCTCCTACTCCAGCAAGAAAGAATTGTTCAATCAATCATTCTTCATTCTTTATCACGTGATTCCATGTGATAAAGCCTTGGTTGGTGAAACGTGTTGTGGAGTTTATTTTAACCATATTTTTAATAATAAAGTATTTTTGGCAACCTTTTATCTTTTGTAGCAATATACTTTTATTATTTTATTGTTTTAACTTGTATTTCTACCCAACATCCTGACTGCTAACTGCAGAGATTGGACAAAGAATCCTAGGTTAGGATTATACCATCCACACTGTGCATTGTGAGTAACTTTTTAAAATCTTTTTACTTATACCTATACTTACCTACAGAGAGCACTGCTGTGTTTCTTTTCTCTTTCGGATGATCTACATGGGTAATATTCTGCAGCAGATGGTTAAGTGCAATACATCTGCATAACCTGCAAGCAGGGTTTCATACCGCTGTGTGTTGTTTATACTACAGCTGGTCCTATCTCAAAGAAATGTGAGTTGGCAATCACTTCTGGGTTGTCTGTGTTCCATTAAGATGGCATACCACACTATTGGAAATTTCCTGTGCCTCTGATTCATTTAACATGTTTAAATGACTCCATACTCTGATAAGAAGCATTATCTGATTCTACTAACAAGAAAAGAACACACTCTCTGTGCTTATTGTCACCCTTGTTACATTTCTCTACCATATTTCATTACTGTTCAGTTTTGCTCTCTCTCTACAATAACCTTTGTGGTCACTTATACTGTTTGGTTGCTACCTGTCATTTGTTTGTTACGTCACTTTTTAAGGCTTTGAGGGAACCCCCTACTCTCAGGTTAGCTGCATATTTTTTTATCTTGGTTTAGTAACTTTAGTAACCTTGAAGAGCCCAGTGGTGTGGCGAAACGCGCATCGAGATATCTTAAATCTGTGTATATGTGGGCAGTAATCACTACGGAGATATACTGGGATGATTTATATTACATGTTGACTCAGAGATTCCATCACACACAGAAACATATCTACTTATTAACTTGTGATTTATTACTTATCCTTTGGATTGCTGACAGCATCTATTACAGCTTTAGGGTTTAGTCAATTAAGGGGAAGAGGGATACAGGTGCCCTCAAAGGCACAGAACAGGGACAAGTGTTCCCTCCCCCCCCCTCTTTTCCTCTCCCTTTCCCTCCCAACTTCCAATTTCTTTCCACAATTGTATTCTCTATCTGTCTTTAAACCTAAATCTCTCAAATTAACCTGTATATTTGAATTATCTTTATATATGAGCAATATGTATAAAGTGGAAGCAATATGTCTTCCCCTAAAACTTTGAAATTGGTTTAATTGACAGAACGTGATCTACACACTAGATGATATCAGAGTAACTGATTATATTTTCAGATACCCTTACCCTTTAGCTGTTGCACTTTACATAAGTCCTTTTATTGAATTTACATTAAAGGTTACGTTTTAAACAGAATCGTGGGCTAGATTTTCTGTGCTTTTTTGAAGTTCTTGTATTAAATAATCTGGGTTCATGACCACTTTTTCTCTAGCCCTATATGTATTTGACTCCTCAAAATTATATCTTAAAATGTATCCATCTCTACCTTTAGTTTGTGTTTCCTTCATGACCACAGTTCTTATAGGAGCCGTGAGCCTTTTTCAGGCCTGTTAAGCCCCTTAACATTCTAAGACAAGTTGTGCAGAGTGGGTGTATGCATGGCATTCCATTAAGAAACCATTTTTGGCTAACAAGACTACCATGGTAGGACAATCAGGAGAGAGGAAAGGAAGTAAAGAAGGAGAGGACATGAAAGAGAGAAAAAAAAAAAATATATATATATATATGTATATATATATTTATCTACATGCAACAGAAAAGAAGAGTGGAGGTAGAGCTGGGAGTGGGTGGATAGAATAGAGAGAAGAGCAAGGGTGGGCAAAGAAAGGTGAGGTACGTTCAGGAAATCAGGTGAGGCACAGTGGGATATTGAGCCCTTTGGGTACTCCCACAACCAAAACCCGAGTAGTCTACAGCACCCAAGCCCTGGGGCAAGTATTGACCAGTCAAGCATTACCTGTGCAGCAATGACAACGAACAGTAAATCAACAATATGTAATAAATCTTAAACAATATACAATGAGAGCACTCATAGAACTTTTCCCCATGGCTAGACCCCTCAAAAAACGGAGTCCCAGAGATGGCGACCCAGGGGTTTGTTGCTCCTGTACAGAGCTATTGAAATGAAAGATCTACCCTTACTGAGAATCAGCCCCCAGAAACTCGATACTGTTTGTGGCCCATATAAAATGGAGGTTCTGTGTGTAGTTCCCACATCCACAAGCAAGCAAAACTCAAACTAAGCAGCCACGCCATCAGAAATGCTTCAAACTTACCTTGGGCTCAGCAGGCAGCTACCCGGTCTCCCTCCATTCCAGGCCCCAGCGGGTGTGACATTCTTAGGAATGCCGGCCGCTGCAGATTGGACTTTTATAAGGAACTTACCTTCGCCCACATCAAAGATGGCGCCGACGCGCGTGCGGCATCACGTAATAGACATGCAAGCACGTTTTGGGTTCAGAGGTCAGGGACAGCCAATTACAGCCTAAGGAGGGTTATTTAAACCCAAATTAACTTTTTTTTTGTGCCCTGTCATGGTTTCATCTAGCTGGTTATCTGAGAGTGTGTTCCTGATTGCGTTTTTCTGGTATTTGACTTGGCTTCGTTTTGACTTCCCTGACTTCTGGTATCCTTGACTTCTGGCTTTCCTCATCGTTGTGTCTCATTCTGTGTCCCTGACCTTGGAAAGTTTTTTTTACTATTCTGTGGTACGTTAAGTCCGGCCATTCTAAGGTCCGGTTAGGCGTTATCCTTACTCCTAGGTGTGATACTATTCTGCGTGCTGGATCAACAGTAATCTTGACAGTCCCTTGGCATACTTTTGGGGTAATATTGCCTCTTCTCACATCCTGCCTGATTTAAACATTTACATTTGTCTGCAAAGAAAGATATACACTAAATTGTTGTTATGATATATTTACAGTATATGCTAGCTATGCATCTCTTGCTTCAAATACATGTTGTGCTGATATGTTTTCAATCAAAAAGTGCTCCGTAGTAAAGAGGTTAACTTGCTCCCCTTTTCTTAAATGATTTTTATTTTTCCAACCTATTTTCCACCTGACTCTGTCTTATAAGGTTATTTGCTAAAGTGAATTACAGATCTTATGCCAAAGTAGCTGAACAGGAAGCATTGGCAGACTTAGCAAATTATTCCTCTTCAGCTATTTTGGCTTTAAATTTGAAATTCACTTTGAATTCTCACTTTAGTAAATAGCCCTGACATTCTTTGTCTGCCCATCCAGCCCCACCTAGTCTTTAATCCCACCATTCCTTTTGTGTTTTCCTCAGCCCACGTATTATTTGTTTTTATTCTCTCTCTATCGCCATGCAAAGGAAACTACTCATGAGCTTCAAACAATTAGCCAATGGCATCTGAGATTGTGCATGACAATCTACCATAGGAAGTGCAAGAGTTCTGTTTCATATCTTTCTGAATCAGACGTGTTCCATGTCCTTTAAAATGGAGAAAAACTGACATGTGAGACTACAGCGTATAAATACATGAAAAATAGAGAGCTGTCCTGACAGTCACAGGTATCTACGTTTTCTAAAAGTATGGCACATTTACCAGTATAGACATCATTGGTGTATTTTGAAATGGTGCTGCCCTACGTATGACAGATCTTGGGCACCCCCTAATTTAAATTTACACATCCCTTCCTGTCAAGGCCACACCTCTTCCTGTTACCTCACACACATTTTGACTGACAGGCACACACTCACGGACCAGCACACACTCTCAAAACACTGACATACACACATACACATACACTCACTGATTTAACACAATCTGACAGACACATAAAATCATTCAGACACAAGACAGACGCATACACTCACTGAAAGACACACATAAGCACTGACAGACACACACAATCACTCAAATACACATTCACTGGACACACACACACAGATATACACACAAATTCACTGACAGACAGACACAAACTCACTGACAGACACACACACACACAATGACACACACACATTCACTGACATACACACACACTCACTCATTGACAGACACACACACACTCACTCACTCACTCACATTCACTGAAAAAAAACATTCACTGACACACATACACTCACTCACATTTACTGACACACACACACATACACAGACATTCATTGACACACTCACATTCACTGACGCACACACACACATTCACTGACACACACTCTCACTCACATTCATTGAAAAACACATTCACTAACACACACACTCACTCACATTTACTGACACACACACACACACACATACACACACACATTCATTGACACAAGCACTCACTCACATTCACTGACACACACACACACACATTCACTGACACACACTCTCACTCACATTTACTGACACACACACACACACACACAGGCATTCACAGACACACACACACACACACACACACATTCACTGACACACACACTTACATTCACTCACACACACCATCAACTTCTACCAACTGTCTTGCTTGTGTGAAGGTATCCTGTAGTATTTTAGATTGAAGTCATGATAGTCATGACAACATAGGCTCAACAAACTGGGCTTGGTAGAAGGCTGACTTATCTAGATTTGTTTGTAAGGTCTGACCCTAAGTTTCCATTTGGTCTTTTCCAAAGACATGAAATCTTCCCTCTTATTCTAATTCTAGTTGCCACTGGAGCTTCCATTACATAAGGATTCGTTGAAAGCTGATAGATATTATATGTTAAAATAGTATATGCTTCTGTGAAGTGCTTTTTTTGTAATGTGCTACAGTTTAATAAAACATTTTAAAAAACCACATTATACAGTGTGGTCAATATTCAGAGTAGGATTTGAAAGGTAAATAATATAGTAGTTTTTTTATTTTTGTTGCAGGTACATATTATAACTGAGTCTTGGGAGATTCCTCATGGGTATTTTCACAAAGGAACAACAAATTAGCCAGAGAAAACAATGAACTAATTCATCAACTCAGCATGTTTGATGAAACTCATTTCCATTTAAATGGCTTCATCAATAAGCAAAACTCTTGTTTTTGGGGCACAGAAAATCTAAGGATAATTCATCAGCGCCATTTACAGCCTGCCAAATTCATGGTGGCCTCGCTAGAAGTTATCGGGCAAAAAGAAAAATATGAGCGCTAGAACCTCACACATTGACTAACGTTATGAACAATGTAAGCAAAAGAGCCCAACTTTGCCAGGAGGCAAAGGTAGCTTATTTAAAAATTGCATCTTCTGTACCTAGTCAAACAAATCTCCATATTTTAAGTATTCATTGTATGTACATTATTGAAATTGGTTCATTAATAAAAAAAAGTTATTGACTCCTCACACCCTACTCGGAATTTTGGCCCAGACCGTGGGTAGAGTTTTTCTCAGATTGGCTCTCTAAAAAAAAAAAAAACACAGATTATACTACAAAGAACACTATACCATACTTCTAATAATTTTCGCCTGACATTTACAGACCAACAAGAAAAACAAGTTACCTGTGCTCTCTCTTTAATCCCTATGTATATTTAAACAAATGGAGGTCATTTAGTTACTCCAATGGCCATTGGAGGGAATGCCCGCCTGCTAACGTCAAGGCAGAACCCCCTAAGCGGGTCCTAACACTGACCCTTCAACTTGCTTCCTTGAGCTTCTGGCAAAGATATCTCAAATGAGACTGAGGGGTATTTTTTATATACACCCCCTATATATTTATTAACACTTAATAGGGAACACATGGGATGGGCGGCCATTTGTTTAAATATACTTAGGGATTAAGGAGAGAGCACAGGTAACTTGTTTTTCTTCAGTTATCTTAACTGTCTAATAAAGTTAAACAATGCACAGGAGTTCTCATCTTCTGCCCATGGACATAGGCTTCTGTGACGAAAGCACCTTTGTCACTGGGATTTGGAGAGGCCTGCTTGCCAGCCTCTTGCCCTGTGACTATGGCACTTGGGATGTATGGCCCTTTAAAAACACTATTTGGGCATATTGGGTTTTAAGGCACTGGTTCTGCCCCTTTAAATTATATAGGAACAGTTTTACACCTTTGAAGTGGCACTTCGGATACAGCCGAAGTGCCAAAGTAATCGAAGTGGCCGCCTTTCGACATTTTAACACGTGGCGGCAGCCATTTTAATTCAGTCAAATGAGTTCAGCGGTGTTTTGTCGTCAAGTTCATGTAACTCAAATCGGACACGCGATGGCACGAACACCGCTGGAACTTTACCTTCTCTGGACTTCAACTCTTCGACTGGAGCCGAACGCTGTTTGACAATTCGAACGGCACCTTAACATTGACTATTTGCACGAACGGTTCCCGTTCGTCTATTTGAACTGAACTTAGCATTGGAAATAGACCGGCCGCACAGCCAAATTCTCTGGAACTGTTTTGGGCATGAAATCGTGCGTGCTGTTGGCCAAATGAGACTTCCATAAAACTTTTGAACCCCTACTATGATCTGGGTGATTTTTGGCTATGTTGCTCACCCAGATCAGGGCTATCTAGTGATTTAATATTATGCAGATATGTTGTGTTTTGGGGTGTTTTCTGGACTTTGGGGAAAATGTGTGTTTTTCTGCCTGTGGATAATTAGGTTATTGTATTAGCTAATTTAATTATATCCCAGGCAGAGGGGAGGTCTTGTGTGCTGTATGTGGGAGTGTCGGACATTGTTGTATTGTTCTGATTGGTTTGTGTCCTGTGTGTGCCTGTGTTCCATCAGGTCCAGGGTGTGTGCCTCTGGCCTGAGGAATTGTATAAATTGTGAGTGCTGGCTTGCATTAAAGAGACTTGTTCTACCCTTCATGAAGTTTCGGCTCATGTTTGGGGGATTGGAGAACTACCTACACTCTGGGGATTGTTATAATCACTATACTCCCCAGAGTATAATCACTAAGCTCTTGTAAGAGCTTGTTCCTGTTTCTGCTCTCTGAATTAAGAGAGGTCTACCTACTGGAAGCTGGATCCTGGTCTTGGGTCCAGAGTAAGTGGAAGACGGCAAGACCCCAACCAAGCTGCGGTGGATTGTGGGGTCTGAGGTGGTTATGGTGTCTAGTGGAGTGCTTGGAGCCCTCGGAAAGCACTAGGAGCATCCATCAACGGAGGTACCCAGTCACGATGCCAGGTGATTCGTTACAGCTTCCATAAATTAAACTTTATTAGTAACAGTCCATCAGAGCAACACATTTCTAAAGCCATAATCTTAATTCTCATTACAGATTTTTCATTAACGCGCATATTAGAATTCAATGTATAGTCTACTTTTTCAGGAAACAAACTGTTAATAACATTTTTATAGGAACTTCACATACATTGGATATTTTATAGAACACTGTACATTTCAAAGACAAACTGAAAGAACACACTGTATTCTTTTTTCTTTTGTTACCAAAGCTGAATTTCCAGATCAGCATATAATGTTGGCTGTGTGATCTCCGAGGTTGAAAAGAAAATATCTCAACTGACTCTGTCAGTGACCTTGGTATGCCCTTGTATTTTATTTTTTTATTTTTGCTCCTGCAGGTTCTATCAATCGTTAAAAGATCCACTGGCAGAATGAAAAAAGGCTGCTGCTGGGAGGCTGCACCATTCCTCTTTTTAGAGAACTTTGTAACTTCAAAGAGCAACATTTTAAACATTGAAAAAATAGCCCTTTATTCAGCTCTAGATAATGATGAATGTATGTATTTTGCTATCATAATAATTTTATTTCTGTATGTTGAAAGCATTGCGTTATGGATATGTCTCATTTTGAGTCCTTGAGAGAAGAAATAAATTTAATTTTTTTCAAGCAAAAATTAAGTGGTTATTAAGAGTTTCTATGAGAGTCTATAAGAACAGTTACTGCATTGCAGTGATTTAAAAAAAAAAAAGTGTATGAGAATTACTTTAGGTTTCATCTAACAGATTCTAGCTTTTAACTAATCGTCTGATTTAAATTGAATTTTTTTCCAGAAAAATCTGGCTATCAAGAAGCAGCGGATCAGTTTCAAGCATGCTATGAAAAAAAAAAAAAATTCTTACGGGTAACATAGAACAGCCAACAAGCAGCCTTATATTATTATAAATAATTAATTAAGTATAAAAGCAAAATATAGAGAAGTGAGCTTAAATCCCACGCTAAACTGGAAACTGATGATTGACAGGGGCCTAGGAAAAACTGTTTGGAGATCAACCACATTTTAAAAAGTGAGAAATTGATGTGCAGTGAAATATGAGTAAAAGATAGGAGAGGCACATTGGTTCCCCACTCCCCCGTCCCCATTCATGAGAAGGGGCAGTACAAGGACCAGTCTCCCTGATCCTCTATTAGCCAAGACGGAGACTGTCAGGATAGTCTGATACCCAACACGGAGAACATAGTAACCTAAGTACAAGCAATTCTAAAAAACATATTATCCAAGAGTGGCCAGATTTAATGTAAAATCTAGAATAAAAAGGACAAGCCAAGGTCAGGAGAACAGATAGGCGGTAAACAGAAAGACAAGCCGAAAGGTCAAAGAGAATAGAAGTTAGAATAGTCAAAAGCAACGTAGAATCAATAGAACAAACACACTCTCGGATTACAGGAATGGAAACCAAGACAGGACACTGAACAAATGCCAAACTGAGTTTAAATAGCCCTAAAAGGACTGTGATTTGCCAGTAGAGGTGATGTGACGTTGAAACGTGCGTGTGCGATGTATGTGCGAGCCTTTAAATGGCTCTGATGCACAGCAGACGGCATCAATTAACACACTGGATGTGAGTGCCAATGCCTGAGTTGGAGTCTGCTGTGGCATTGCCAGGACCTCAACCAGCCAATGGTTAGCATGACCCATGGCTGCTGTGAAAAAAATACAGTATTCCAAATTTGTGTTGGCGCTTGAAATGCCTCTTTACATGAACACTCCAAACACTAGAACTACTTCAGCACACTGTAGTGGTTATAGTGCCAGCAGTGCCTGGTCGTCCCCTCCACATAAGTAGCCAGGCCAATTTAGAATGGTTTGACTTCTTACCCTGCTCTGCCAGATGCTAGGAGCTCCCGTCAGCTCTCTTGAGCTGAGCCCTGTAATAGGCTTGTGTCAGGCAGAGATCTTCCAGCTCTTAATAGTGTTGAAAGCTGCGACCAGCGGACCTCCTGAAGAACGTCACACCATTCTAGTGCTGTATTTTAATGTTGTAGTGGTCATGGTGCTTGGAATGTGCCTTTAAGTATCTGGGCTAAAATATAGTTTACAGTCTCTATGTAAGGGTGATGGGGATCTGCTGAACTTCTTTTCTGATTTGGAACCCATGAAAATATTATTGTAGAATGAAAGGAACCAGAACTTAAATGACAATGCTGAAGGTATGTGAATGGCAGTGGTTTCCTTCCCAGCCAACACCATGATTCGCATTGTCACAGGTGGTCATGCATTGTTAAAAAATCTTTGTGAATTATAGCAAGATAAGTGGTCTTTATACAAACATGGTAAAAGGCGATCAATTAATGGAGTTGTTTTTTTTATTTATGTATTTATTTATTGTTAACTAAAGGCTATTCTTAGTTCGTATAGTTGTATATTTCGAAAGGATAATGTGCAAATTGATATTCCAGGATGATTCCTGTTTTTGAGAGGTTGCTTTCAGATCATTTAAAAGATACAGGCACATTTTGGCCCAGTGAAATGCATCTTCCATCACGCAGTATCCCTTCCTTGTACCAGAATGAATTTATCTGTAACAAAAAACTGTGAAGCCATTCAAGAAATTTTTTTTTAATGTTTTTCACCTATATTTTATATATAGTTTGTATACTGTATATGTCACATATACACACATGCCTATTTTGTCCATATTTAATGTATATTCAAGATTGCACATGATGTTTTATGCCCTTGTGGGATTTACATGCAGTGTTCCCTCTCAGCATTTACGTGAATTGACGCATGATGAAATAAGAAAGAATCTTTGTTATAATCTACGACTGTGGTTAATATTCATTATCTGATTTTAGATATTGGCTTCATGTCTTAATAATTTCACTAATGGGCCCTTCACAAATCATTCTTAGATGGAACACTGCTTATAGAATTAGCAGATATCCTCAACCCCGTCACCTTGTTCAATTATTTATGAATACCCTCAGCAGACATCTTGTCATTTCAGAGCCATGAAATAGCAAGGCTTTGCTAAAGGTCAAAAACATTATATATCTAGAAAATCAGATCCCCCCATCAAATGATGAACATGGCGCTGAAACATTTGTGTGCCAAAATCTAAAATTCAAATCTAATCTATTTTAGATTCTGAAAATAACCTGGGACATCCTGGAGGCATTCACAACATTTATCAATCAACAAATCAATTGTAAATAAACAGCTTCCAATAGATGAAATCACCACATTGCAGCCCTCTGTATACTAATGGATAGTCGAAATTCACAACTGGTTTAAATCCAGTTGTTCAAATTGTGCTGGGGTCATATTTGAATGAAGTCAAACAGAAGCTATTATAAACCTAAAATGATCACCTGGGTCAATTAATATCTGTAAGATTTATTTAGCCAATGTGCAGCTGTAATTTGGCAATTTTCATAGCTAATTGCTGAGGAACTATAAAGGACAATCCGACTTACCCAAATAGTAAAAAAAAATTAAGAAAACCTTCACGCCACTAGCTAAATTGTGAAGGAACAGGAGGGACCATGCTTCCTGGTTAAAATGGGGTTTTGATTACAACAGTTTGTTGTATTATATTAATTTGATTTTATTTAACTATTTTGCAGCTGGTTCTTGTAAAACTAGGTGAATTTATTTAATTAATTTTCCTTCTACTTGAAAAGCTCAGAGTGAGTCCAGCAGTTTGTATGGGATACACATCTGTGAATAACCAATTTTACATGGTGTATTGTACTGAATCACTAACAGGGGTGTTCACTACAGTGAGAATTGTCAGAAATTTAAAGTAAATTCAAACTAAATTTGAAATGTAAGACCAAAATAGCCAAACTGGAAGCATGGCTGACGGGGAGAATTTATTCAGTGGACTTAAATTTGAAATTCACTTTAAAGTCACTTTGAATTCATGACCTTCCTCACTAAAGTAAATAACTGTAACGGACCGTTTTGCACACAAGAGGTTAAAAACCATTTAGGCGAAATTCCCCTTTTAGATGCACAGGTAGCTACTGCAATCACCAATCACCCGAACTGCAAACACACGAATTCTCCAACTCCCGAACTGGAACCATATGAATCCTCCAACTCCTGAACAGGAAACACACGAATGCTGTTAAACAGCCGAACAGGAAAAACCATACGAACAGCTACACTCCTGGCAGTCGCACTGTAACAGCATACAATCCAATTCCCCCCAAGAATGAGACGACACTTCGTTTGAGGATCAAGCAAAACTGATTTACTGCGGCTACCTGCCCGGCTTTTATGCAGGTCTCCCACCTGGTGGACACTCCCCTAGGGGACCAGATGGGAAACTGGGACACAAAGGGTAAAAGGACCAATCACAAGCTTACACATTTAAACAGATCCCACAATGCATTGCAATCCCTCCTCTCTGTCCTGGAGATATTTGGGAAGTAATCCAATTATCTCCAATTACAGAGGCAAAACTCCATTAGCCATATGTTAGTAAAAAGACATAAAATTACACAGTGTTACAATTACTACATAAAACATATACATTCAACATATCCCCGGATAGCTTAGATCTGAGCGCACATTATTACCGAATGGCGCTCAGATTACATACATACAGTTCAATCACCATGGAGCCAAAGTCTTTCCCATAGTCTTTCGGTATACGAATGGGCTCCATGGCTTAGCTATCTGGGGTAACACTGCTCACATAGGGAAAATAAAAGGTTTTTAATGCAGGGCCATAGTCCAGCGGCAAGAGGTGGGCAACCAGGCTCCTCCAGTGGCCAGTGGCGAGGTTGGTTCCGCCACAGTAACCCTATGAATTTCCACAAGTTTTGTCTTCAGTAAATATCCAAATTGAAAATTCTGTGGAAATACAGTGATTTTCAAAGAATTTTGCCAACCCTGGCTTCATTTAGACGTTAGAGAATACCCTTGTGTTGCCTTCTCCTGGTCTAGTATTTTGAATGGGGAAGGAATTTAACAAAAAGATCATCTATGCCCCTCACCTTATACTGCCCATTGATGCCAGTACCTAAACATTCATGCGTGCCCAAATTTTAAACCAAAATAGCAGCATTAGAAAAAGAAAAATGGTCCAACGTGCATGTATTGACCTTTGTTTTGTAATTTGTATTTCTTTATACTACAATTTGGTATTTAATAAATACACCCCACAGGGAATTTACAAGTAAATTATAAATTTAAAGGGACAAATAGTAATAAAATATAATATCACTGTTTAGTAGATATACTCCCAATGAAAACATACATGGGTTTAATAATGCATTTTTTTTCCATTGCGAGTATATCTAAAAACAGCTTGCAAAAGTGACAAATCTCTTGTCTGTAACATTTGCAAGCCCCCCCCCATTTTCCCAGCCCAGACTTTCTGTGGCTGTCCAATCACAGACTTCCCAGTGCAGCTCAGTGAGAAGTCTTTGCACGGCAGGAGCTTTTGGCAATTGCTGCCTCTTGAGTTTAGCTCCACTGAGCTAACCAAACCAGGATGTAACAAAACCTGATGCCCAATTGACGGGGTGTAAGAAGGTTAATTTATAAAAGTGACTGTTTCTATTGAAATTTACACTTTTTGTAAAACGAAATATAGAGGACACACTTCACACATAAAACATTTCAGCAAGCTAAAAACTTTAGGATAAAAACCAAAGAAAAAAGTTACCTGCCCTCTCTCCTTAATCCCTACGTATATTTAAACAAATGGAGGTCATTTAGTTACTCCAATGGCAGACCCCCCTTAGTGGGTCCTACACTGACCCTTCATCCTGCTTCCTTGAGCTTCTGGCAAAGATATCTCTAATGAGACAGAGAGGGGTATTTTTATATACACACCTACATACTTATTAACCCTTAATAGGGAACACATGGGATGGTCAGCAGCATTGTAACAAAGCTGTGTGATACAAAAAGTGAATACAAATTTGTAAAGTACTTTAGGGGTTGTAACGAACCCTGAAGTGGTAGCTGGGGGTTCGTATGATTTGAGCCGAATGGCCTAGAGCCTGAGTGATTATAGCTTGCCGTTCGGTTCCTCTATTTGGTAGTTTAAATCCCAAAGCCACGAAATCCTCTAGTGTAGCTTTCCCTAGTAGCAATCAGGTACCAAAACACCAGCCGAAACATGATGAAGGGTGTAACAGGAATGATGTTTATTGAGACCACACAGGCTTTTATGGAGGTCCCCTTGCAGGAGGACCTCCCACAGTACACAAACTAAATAGCCAATCATAAGATACAGTTACACTTAAACACTCCCTGTCTCCTTCTGTGAGATAAGGAGATAAGTTAAGGAATAACCCAATAATCTCCAGGCGAAGTGCACACATTTTCCCCAAAACTCAGAACACCCCTTTATGCATAAGGTATCCCCACAAATGTCATATCTCCTGATAGCCCCGATCTGGGGGAACAACATATTCAAATTTCACCCAGATCGGTTCAGGGGTTCTTAAAAAGTGTGGAAGTTAAGTTAAGTCTTAAGTTACCGACCGCACACCAAGCTCTTGCCCAAAATAGTTCCACGAATTCAGTGTGAGTGGTCGGTCAATTCTGAAAATGTCAAATAACTCCATAATCCACAAATGGAGCCTCCTGGCTCATAGGAGTGATTGTTCCCCTCATATGAATGCATCAAAGTACCGAAAAGCGCTCTCCTAGCTGTTCGGGAAATAAAGTTCCATCGTTCGTATGTTTGAGACCAGTGTTCAGGAAGTTGAGTGTCCAATTTTAGTTCCAGACACTCGACGACCAAGTCCTACTGCCTTTGTCCCGAACAAACAAGATGGCCACCATTTTCTCCGCCACGTGGCATTCGTATATACGAATGGCGGCCACCCTGAGAGCGCTTAATTGACGGGTTCCTTTGAAGTCAATGAGCAAGGAGGGTGGTCGGTGATTGGTAGTTTCAATCTACTGAACCAAGGTGGCATAAAATAAACAAATCAACCAAATAGACGAATGCTCAGAGAAAACCACGAAATCCCGGTGGGTTTTCTCAAAGGGGTCTGGAGTTTAACCCCCTTAAGGACACATGACATGTGTGACATGTCATGATTCCCCTTTATTCCAGAAGTTTGGACCTTAAGGGGTTAAAGCTGCAAATTCATGTATTCATGCTAGAAGCATACCTGAACTTAAAATGGTTTGAAGTTTGTCTATTTTGCCTCCTTAAATTCTTGATAGTTCACAGTTTAGCAAATATCCCAGCATGTAAATAAATCCCAGTATACTGTGATCATTGGAGCAAAATACATTTTCTTTAAAGTTCTAAAAAAAAACAAAAAAAAACTATTTTCATTTATTTAATTTGTTCTTTTAACATGTTAAATACTTCATATCTGATAATAATATTGTTGAATTAAAATAGAGGATCAAAAAATTTGTTAAACTGATCAATATCACCCTGTAACCAATAAATCCACTCATTGCCCTGTCCATGTGACCCACATCAATATCATGGTCTTACCTTATTAATGTAACAAATTATAGGGGGCACAGTGCAAATATTGTATCAATCATGTACAAGAATATTCTTTTTAGAACATTTGTATTAACACTTTGGATCCCAGAGTTTGTTTTTAAATTGTATGAAGTATTTAAAAAAGAAAACAAAAAAAAACTTTCAGATGGGGAATTGCCAGGGTTTTCTCATATATACATATGTTTATACAACAACTGTGCTAATCCCACTCAAAGGGTTAAATACAAATAGGTTAAGAGAAAGTACGTTGTGGTATTTTCCAGTCACACGCATTTAATGCTCAAAGAGAGCCACATTGTACAGCAAGAATAACCTTTGTGCATCCCAGTTGTAAATTTAATCAGCCAATTGTGTGTCAGACACTGCTGTCTTCATTAAGCAATCTGTGCTGCTTCATAAAATGTCCTGTATTGGACTGACAATAAATCACTGCTACACAAATTAGTTACACACAGTTTGTTACACTAATTGAATGTTTTCCAATGTAAAACACCAGTAGATAGATAGATAGATAGATAGATAAATAGATGGATGGATGGATGTTGGCCATAGATTAGCAGCCATTTTCTAGCATCTGTGTGTAGTAAATGTCCCTGATCCTCACATTAATTAACCATCACAATCACCAAATATAGTTACCATCCCCAATTAAAAAGTATTGGTGAAATTCCAGCTGGCTGTTTAAACACCCCCCTCCACCCTCCCCAACCTTTTACTGTGATCGGGCTGAATTACAATAACATGAAGTTGACAAATCTCATTAAATAATCCTGGCAGAGCTAACACAATCTGGGAAACCTTGGACCAGGAGTGTCTGAAAGGGAGTTGATGTGCGATGGCTGATAATTTGGGAGGGGGGTAGTGTATCCCTGTTTATAATGATGTGATAATATTATGAAAATCCCACAGTGGGGTTTATCTCTTTAATAACAAATTGTAGTGAATTAAAACCTCAATGCCAAAATAGGCATTAACTGAATGTATCCAACAAAAATCTCAATTTTGTCTATAATCACAGTTTGGATATTTTAAGCCTTAATTTTGCAATGCAGTTTTCAATTCATTCCAGTTCGGTGTTTGATAAATAAACCATGCAGATCTCTTAGAAGACGTTGAAGTAATCCCGAGATGTAATCCGGAACTACAGGTTAAACTGATTTATTGTATAGAATAGATAACGGTGGGTGATGAGCCAATTGTAACACCTATTGCACAAGCAGCTATATCACTCTATGGAATGCTGAAAGGGTCAGGTATAAAGAGGAATTGTCAGTCAGGTTCTAAAAGTGACGCAGTTACTATGAGAACCAATTGAATGTTACTGTTGACTGCAGCATATTTAGCACTGTATTCCAATGGTTCTTTGTACATTTACATGTTTTAATGCTTTCTAAGATATTGGGTCATGATCCCCACTAAACAGTTTAGGTTTGCTGTTGGTTAATACATTTACACAAATAAACCTCAGAGTAACTGTTGACATAGATGTATTTTGGATTAAATGTGGTGCATATCTATTAATGATCTGTTATGATTATTATGACTATCTATCATGCATCCATTATTCATTCTATACCTCGCTCTATCATTCTATCAATGTACCATCTCTCTATTATTCTATTAATGTACTATCTATATATTATTCTATCTTTGTGTGTGTGTGTGTGTGTGTGTGTGTGTGTGTTATCTCTCTATTCTATGTATGTATTATCTATCTATCTATCTAATCTATCATCCATCTATCTATATATCTATCTCTATATATCTATGCATTGTCTATTATTCTTTCTCTATTTGTCTATCTATTATCTATCTATCTATCTATCTATCTATCCATTATCTATTATTCTTTCTTTCGTTCTCTATCTGTCTAAGAATGTTGGATCTATTTGCCATATCTTCTCAGTGGCATATTAGACATCACATGCAGCAGAACAATCCTCTACCGATGTGATAATTGGATTGAAAAGCGCTCACGTGTCTTATGAACTAATCTGTTTTCAGAAGGGTTAACACATCATTCATACTTGTAATATAGATCTTAGTTTCCTGGAGTGCACGAGCATCCCCTCTCCCCTCCCCCACACCTATATCTCCCCAAACACCACCTTGCACCACTCCCCTTCTTCTTCACATCTCGCTAAGTACCTTTTGCAGATTATTCTAAGCATTGTCTCTTATAAATCTACCCCCCTCACACTTTTTCTCTCCAGCCCTCCCTCCCTCAGTGAAAATCAGCTGGGACCTGCAGGAAATGTCGTCTAATCCACATCCAAATATAGTAATTTGAGTGGATCTGTCCATGGTGCTGAAGGTTGGACAAGAGAAGGTAGGGGAGATGGACAGAAGATAGCTCATCACAGATCACAGGCTCCTAGCTTTACCCACACTTTACTAATTATGGGAGATCTATTGGAGATTAAACGGTGAAGACAGATTTTGGAATAAACACCGTGAAATTGAGAGCTGATGACCTGGACTGATGTTTTAGAAGCTGAAACGGATGGAACCTTCAGATGGAATGTTGATAAATCACTGAGTTTGTAATAACCTCTGATTGTCCTAGACTGATACTCAACACCTATCATCTCCAGCCTACTGGTATATGCTGATCTTCCACACAGCAGTGACTGGAGAGATTTTTTCTCCTCTCTCTCTTTTCTATGGCCATCCCACGCAAGAAGGAGGGATATTATCCTTTAGTGCAAAGTCCTATCTCCCCCATTATCAATCCTATGGCTTCCCCCATTACTACTTAAGCTGATGTGTAGTGATACCTGTCTCTCACAAGGCCAGACCTCAGCAACCTTATTTTTATTTATTTTTTCTTTTAGTTAAAAAAAGACTCTATATAATCAAACATTCCTATTGCATCCTTAGTTAGATAGCACTTTCAAATCTATCACAAAAGTCGTAATGAGAACTTTTTCATTCCAAGCACAAATCTGATCTTTGGAAATTTTCAAAGGAAGAACATAAAAAATGGAGTTTAAAAAAGAAGAATTCAAGAAATTTGCGGGGAATACCCTGGGCCACTTACACAGGTATTTGATTCGTTGATTTCAATCCTTATTCCATCATGTATTAAATTAATCTTGTCTATTTATTTATTATATTATGGTAGGAATATTTGTGTTTGTTATATTTGTGTACCTATTGTATTAATTACTAAATAAAAATAGCAGATATCTGGTAACAATATTCCTTTTAAATATCTTCTTCCTTATTTGAGTTTTAACCTGTGAGTGCCAGTAAGGGGTGGGATTAAAAATGACCGGCACTCAATGGGTTAAAACCTATAGCTATTTTGTTTCCTGTCGAATGTTAAAAAGAATGTTTGCAATATATCTATAAATCATTTCTCAATGTGATTCTGAAAATAAATATCTACTGCAAAACCAAGGCATCTTTCGATTTATGGATATTGTAGCCATTTTTTTTTATTTTTGAAATAAATGTGCTGATTTTAAATGTGTTGCTGTGTATATTATGCACACATTTGTGTGCAATATGTTACATATACGATGTATTATTTATATTAGAATAATCCAAGTAGACCCAATTGCTTCTGGCAAAGCTCTAATGGGATTTACACATTCTAGAACCTCTGATTTATGTCGGTTACACAGAATTTAATTAAAATCTCATTCACTCATTCATCTTTGCATTTTTTTTATTCATTGGACACGTGCTATATTGTAACCTCTGTGGGGTATAGGCAACAGAAGCAGTCAGTAATATTCACAGACATCCATCCATTCATTTCCTTCAAAAAATAGTAATCCAGAGAAAATAAAATCCGATTTTCCATTGACAAGGCCATACATTTTAATCTCTCGTTGATTAATTTATGTCCACTGCTTGTCCTGGGAGTGGGTACAGAGTATCTTAATGTGCTTATAGGTTTATGAGGGTGAAATAGTAGAAGTGATTACGGTGATGGCCTGCAAAGTATATTATCCTATAATCCCACTGTGAGGTTAGGGATAATTTGATGGAAGGGGGCTTTTAAATCCTTAATTCAAGACCTCACTTCAGAATGGGCACATAGATGATCTGATCTGTTATTTAAGGAGAGGAATAAAAAGAATTCATAGTAATTTCTACTAAAATGTATCCAACACCCCTTGACAGTTTCTTTTAGTTATATTGTAAAAATGTAAGTGTTAGAAGGACATTGGAATGTAATTTTCAGCCAACCGGTAGTGAAGGGGTTAATGCCCCTATGTGACTGCCCCCTTGCAGTGTGAAGTGGCATAGCCTTGACGTCATAACACTAGGTCAGTAAAGAACTCACTGCAGCAATTTTACCTCCCAAAGTCACCTTGTACTAACCGCCCCCCCCCCTTTCCCCCCACCCCTACCGCCCCCATTGATGATCACACCATGGGGTGAGCTCCATAAACAACTTAAAATAAACACCTTGTAGGCAGGTTACCAATTTTACCATTTTAATCAGTTTATAGTTTTTTTGTTTTTTGCAGTGTGGCCAACTTCTGTAAAATTGACTAATTATATATATTTAAATCGAATTCTTCCCTATATAAAAAAATAATACAAAATACAAAAACTGAGCCAAAACGTTGACTTTATTACTTTATCTTGAACACTTCTGCAAAACCAAAAAGGTGTATAATAGTAATTGCAAGATACACAGATCTATCTATCTATCTATCTATCTATCTATCTATCTATTTATATATATGTGTATGAATTATGAAATAGTCATGGTTTATTGTCATTTTAGTACCAGTTGAAATCCTTTAATGAATGCAAAAAGAATGATTAATTCAGCAGATGACATTAAGTGACTTCTTGCAGAGAACACGTTTAATAATTAATATGTTTGGCAAATAAATGCAGGGCTATCAGTTATAGTTTATGCAATTAAATGTTGAGTACGCCTTTAATTGGAATTCGTTGCAAATCGGTGACATAAAATCGTTTTTTTCTAATTTTATCGGTTTGTAAAAAAATAAAATAAAAAAATGTTGATGGCACAGGGTCTATCCCGTTAATATTTCAGATTGGTGCAGTATGAACTCATTCTAACATTCCCTAGCCTTTACCATATTAATTCATGAGCTGGCGCCTCGTGATTGGCAATGAACTGGTACAATTCATAGTGAAAAA
Source organism: Pelobates cultripes (assembly GCA_933207985.1). NCBI lineage: Eukaryota > Metazoa > Chordata > Amphibia > Anura > Pelobatidae > Pelobates > Pelobates cultripes. The sequence goes on from OW240921.1 coordinate 37,273,659, forward strand.
TATAGAATTAAAAACAAGCTGTGGCTCAGAAAAAAAATATATAGCATATTTTCAATGGAAAACACAAGGCTAAAATGAAAAAATATATATTTTTATGCGCTAGCTTTTATTAATATAAAAGATATTTATCAAAAAATTTTATTAGCGAGTTTTCTTAAATGCCCATGTGATGGTTTTTATTGGCATCCCAGGTGGCAATAGGCTGGGTGACCTTAGTGTCAATATTAGCCAATATTGGGTTAAAACATAACTGCAAAAAACCCCAAAAAAAACAACGAAGCAAGGATTTTATCTAATTTGTAACAATGAAAATGTTTTGATATATTTTTTATTTGTGCATTACAACTTTTCGATCTTCTGGTAATTCTCACTCTGACATTAACAGAACGATATATCCTTATTCAATCTATCTTTACATATGGTACAACAGAAGATACAACAGAAGTAGCCCCGTTTAATTATTTTGGTACAAAAATGCAAATAATGGCTATATTAATAAGGTGTTTAACTCTTTACATAATGGAAGAAATTAGCGGAATTGTTGAGAAAATAATGTTAAAAAATAACCTTCCCGTGTGTCTGTGCTTGTTATTAAAGTCACTAGGATTTCATATTTTTTTTTCAAAATCACAGTGTCGTTATTTAAACCCTCCCTCCCCCCCAAAAAAAAAAATTATATATATATTAAATTACTTACACACACACATAGAAATATATGTGTGTGTGTATATGTATACACAGAAACACACACATTATATGATATACAATTTTTAAAGATGTTACAAATGTAGACTACAGTATAATATTTCCAAGACAATTTTTCCGTGCTTGTGTGTATATATACGACAAAAATTGTCTTGGAAAAATTATAGTGTAGTCTACATTTGTAACATCTTTAAAAATTGTGTATCATATAATGTGTGTGTTTCTGTGTATACATATGTATACACACACAAGTACATATGGATGTATATACACACACACACGTATATATACACACATACACGTCATCTCTGCGTGTGTGTTTAAGTATTTTAATATATATATATGTATATAAAAAAATAATAGATATATTTTTTTCAAGACATTTTTTCTGAAGCTCTGTTTATTAACATCTTATTTTTTTTCATCAGCTTTCAGTTAGCTTTACGTTGTGTAAGTCACTTGACATTTTGTTAGGGAGATGGTGAAATTAAATATTGGATTTAAGGAGATTACATGCACAATCTAAAACTGTTTTTTTTTAAATGCCAGTGAAATAAAATAAAAAAATAAAAAGATAAAATAATAATAAAAAAAGATAAATAATGAACTATGGGGAAACAATTGCTCAGATATACAGCAGCACTGCCTACATACAGTAAAGCAGATGGAATTCTCAATTTAACATTTTGAATGCAGTTATTTAAATATAGCTTAATGGTCAGGTGTTCCAAATATTTAGTAAGGTAATAACAACTTAATGAGTACCGGAAATACACACAAAAATATATTCGCAAACAAATACATACACTCACATACATAATTCATGCACACATACACACAAAATATGTATCTATGTAGGGATGCACACAGGTATAGATAGGTAGGTAGATAGATAGACAGACAGATCGATAGAGACAGAGCGAGAGAGAGAGAAAGAGAGAGAGAGAGAGAGGAACCGTGAATGAGCCAAAATATGATTTATGTCTAAATAGATAGTCCAACCAAACACAGATAAGCTAAATGGCAGAATTGATGCAGAATGTATTTTCTGTTTTATAACCATTGTTTGCTCAATACTCGCTGCAATGTTTTGTTTTGTGTGTGTTTTTTTTGTTGTTGTTGTTGTTGTTTTATTTTTTTCATTTGAAAATATAACACATTTAAAAAAAATAAAATGATATCGGTGAATCAGGTGTGACCCATCTGTCTAAGTGCCCCAAATCCTATTAGCAGTAACCTTTCCCTGCATGCAGTGTATTCTCTAGAAACTCAGAGCTCAGCCTTGAATCTGTCAGAATTCTTTAGTCCTATTCCCCCTCCCTCCCACCAGCAGGGTGTAGGTAAAACACTGAAGGTGAGGGTGAGAGGGCACTTCCAGACTCAGTATTCTTTCATTTACATGTAATAATTAAGACAGAAGAAAGGGATGCATTGTTTGATGTATCACTGGCATTAGCCAATCCTCTCCACATAGCCTTGAGCTACAGTCCTTAGTGTAAAGGCTTGATCCATGATTCAAATGATTAATGCTGCAAAATATTTCAAGGCAACTGCATGCATTGTACCAAGGAAACATAAAATAAAGACTTGCTTTTCACAGCTCATTCATTAACCCATGCACATCCATAGCCCACATAAAAAAATTAAATCTTATGGAAAATGTATCATAAGATTGCAATAAAATACACATTTGTTGCAACCCATTTTTTAAGAAATAATATCCCCATGAAAATGTTTTGTTTGTCATTGTTTGTGTGTATGCATTGTTTGTGTGTGTGTGTGTGTGTCTTTCTGTGTGTAGTCATACATATGCATATAAAATGGCATAATTTTATTTTTATTGCACCTACAAATGCCTTAAAAAAGGTGATAATTCTATTTTGATTTATTTTTTTTGCTATGTTCTACCCATGCATTATGTATGAGCCAAATATTTTTTTCATGTGATGGTATGAATTCTATGAATTATAATATTTCACATGTCAGGAAGAATTGATCTCCCTTACCCAGACATAGAAAGGGGTTAATAAATTCCTGACACCCCCCTTTCCCCCCCCCCCTCACACACACACACACACTTTCCTTGCAGTGTACATAGAAACGTTTCAAGGTAGTCTTTTCTATAGAGACATCACAACTGATTGCTATTCTGAGCCATGGGCTCAGCCTGGGCAGAGCATGCTGGGAATTATAATTAAAATCGTATTTCTCTGGGTTCCCCCAGGATTCTTGTATAAAGCAAACTACAACAGGGGCCTCACACTTTGCTTACATGTCTGTGGTGAGAGCAAGGTGTAGGTACACATTGCATTTTCTGAAGCAAATTTTAACCATTTCAGTGCTGAGGGCTTAATGGAACTCTCTGAAGGTATATCTGCTAAACTCTGAATTGAAGAGAACTGGTATAGGATTGGGACAGATGGAGGCTACACTAACCAAACTGTGTGGTTTAATCATTGACCACTGACAGGGTTAATCACTAAAGTGAGAATTCAAAGTGATTTTTAAATTTAAGGTCAAAATAGTTGAAAATTTCTATGAAAAAAAGTCACTTAAGCCTTTATTTTTTTTAAAAACACTGAATTACAGTAAAGACTCTAAAATTGTGGCTAAAATTGTTTGAAATAAAATCTCCATCTTGCTAAAGTCCCAGCTATTTAAGCCTGTTTTGCCATTTGGATTTAATTCCATATGCAATTTAAATTTTGCTGAATATCCCTGTCTGATTATAGATGGGCCAGAAGATTTTTAGAGATCAGTTGCGCCATTTGGTTTTTAGTTTGCTACAATTCAGAGTTTAGAGAATAAATAAAAAAAAGGTTTGTTAGAGCAAATTTTTAGTCTTTGAATCAATACTTAGAACCTACTCTGCAGTACTGAAGGAAAAAAATGGCTCCACACAATCATCTGACATTGAGAAGGTTAATAAATGATCTAGTAGTGTGACTCTTTGAATATCAGAATGGAAGAATGTTATTTTATACAACTTTATTAGTTACCTATTTTACATTTAACCATTTCAGTGACAGGACACACATCTATACACAGAGCTATGCTCTCTCTCATTTGCGTTTTCTGTCTCAAAAAGCATTTAATTTTATAATTCTCATTCATAACATATCAAGAATTCTAAGACCAATTTATTCTGAATAGATACGTGATTAAAATACTACTTGTGGTTAATTTGCATTTTTAGAAACTCAGCAATATCCATTGGAAGCATTTCTGTAATTATTATTTTTTTTTTGGTAGAGATATTTATAGTACCCGTGTATTAGAAAAAAAAAAGTAAAAAAATACGATCACTTTCAGTAAATGAAATATTTTCATAATTTCTGTCACATGCAAAGATATTGTGTGCAAATAAAAAAAACACTATACTTTGTATATAACAGTATAAGAAATGTAATCTCTTCTGTGGTTTATGTAATAAACAAAATAATAACTTTTCATTTTTTAAAAAATGTTTATAAAAAAAAAAAGGAACATCGTGTAGGTTATTCTGGTTTGATTTATTTATTTATTGATTGATAACCGGGTAATACCATAAATAATGCATTTCAAATATCTAAATTTGATTTCCCTGTGACCTATAAAATGGATAGGTTTTTGGGAATTGTAATTCGAACAGAGCCCTATGCATCGCTGTTTACATTAAATTATTTGTAATGCAATTTCTATTTTATACCCCTTTTGTAATATTGTACAGCACTTTGGTATATATTGGTGCTGTTTGAAGAAGGAATGTTGTTTTCAAGGATTTATAATAACATTTCTAAATATACACTATGATTAAAAACCTGGATTCTCATTATAGTCTGTTTGTACCTATAGCCTGGAGCTAATAAATTCAAAATAAATTAGAAGTAAATTTCAAATTTGAACTGGAAAAATTCTCCTGGTCAGCTAGGTGTTACGTTTGGCTACTCTAATCTTCTCTATTTAGTGCAGGGATGCCCAAAAGGTAGATCCTCATGTTTTAGAACTACTCCCATGATGCATTGCATGCAGTTAGAATGCCTTTACAATGATAAAGCATCATGGAAGCTGTAGTTTTAATACATCTGGGGATCTACCTATTGGGCACTACTGCTTTTGTGAATAACCTTGTAATTGTCTCCATTTTGTTACCCTGTGAATTTTTGTACAATCTTTGCCCTTTTTGTCATTGAGCATACTAAGTGAAGGAAGAATTTCCCTCCTCCAATGTGTGCCCCGCATGTGCAAGAACTAAGCTGCAATGTGATGTCACTTGCTAAATATCTATCTATCTATCTATCTATTCAGTTCACAGTTATTCATGATAGTAAAATCTGCACTACAAAAGATAGAGCCGTACAGCTTTTTTTCCCAACCGTCTCACCTTAAGAGATGCTGGAAAGGCACGGGTAAACATTTGAATTATTATTTCAGGTGGATCCATTCATTGACTTTCTCAGGTTAGTATAGAGACACAAATTATGGCCCCATTAATAATAAAAATAATATTAATAATAGTAAATTATAAAGGGTGCATGTGAATCATCAATCACTCGTTCCCCCTGGTGTGGCTTGCTTGAGGGGGTTTTATAAACCATGTTGGAGTTTTCCCATACCATTTAGAAGCAGTAAGTAACCTCATACTCCTATCAGTATTCTCTGTGATCATAATGATGCTTTTCTTAAAGGAGAATTGTGACTTCCCATGCTTTTTAATACTGTGCTTATCCTCTATACTAAGTAAATATATATTTGTGAGGTTTTAAATGTAGAAATACAAACTTATTTGTCTGGCAGTTGGGTGCCTCCATCTTAGCTCCCTGTCAATTAAAAGTTCTCTCCTTTGCACCAGCCAGTTATAGCATTGTAGGAACATATTAACCCCTTAAGGACACATGACATGTATGACGTCATTATTCCCTTTTATTCCAGAAGTTTGGTCCTTAAGGGGTTAATGAAGGTTGAAAAAAAAAGGCTCAAGTCCATATCAGGTTCCACAATCCACACTTCTGTTGATCCTAGGCAAAAAAACCTGTTTAAAACAATTTCCAATTGTGCCAGAAGCAAAATGTCAAAAGTATACAGAGAAGAGGATGTTTCTATTTCTCCACCTCATTTGCATTGTGTGCCCTGCCTGTGCCTGGAATGAACTGGATTACGAGGCCATTTGCTACATCTTTAATATAAATTATTAAAAGCAAAATAAAACAGAGCATCATATGAATGGAAGGTTTAACTCAACTTATAAGTGATTTGCAATGGACTAGTTGTGTCCATTCTGCCCTCCTAGCATACAGTACCTAGGTGGTCCAAAGTAACTTCTCTTCAATTGTGATCCTAACTATGACATACATTTAATATTTTTGGATAAGCTTCACAAATGATTCAAATCTGTTTAGAAAATTATTAACCACCAAAAGTCCCATAGACTTTATTGGTTTTTCTAACATATTTACATAATTTGAAAAGCACATGAAAACATATTAAATTGACACCTATGTGTTATGGAGAAACTTCCCTTTTCCTTTTTCTGAAAAAAAAAAAGATCTTTTTTTTTTAATATTAATCCAGCATTATGAGCCAAATTTACATAATTCTTACTTTCTCTCTTTTGAAATTGGTGTCCTTTGATATAGAAAATCGCCTTCTCAGATCCTGCAACTTGTAAATCAATCACCCAAAAACTGTCTGCATATATAACATACACCTGTACGTATAGGCAATCAATAGACAATTCATTTTTGGCTACGATCTCCATCAATAGAGATTTTCATTTTTCTTTAATACCATTTTCTTTTTTATATGACCAAGATATTTTTGTAATTGAAGGATGCCTTTACAGGATTAGGGGGGTTGTATGGTATTGATGGACCAGGAGATTTGGCATGTGCTATGTGCTGGGGTAACTGTATGGACAATGTTAGTGACAATGGTTCAGATTAATTGTGATATTGTATGTTGGAGGGCAGCATTTGGGGTTTAATGTGATTCTTGGCAAAAAACAAGGCTTCTGCCTAACTCAAGACTATAATGTCATCTCCCAGGACATATTAAATGTAGAAGCAAGGAAAGCATTGTAAAATTGCTGCATAAATATAAATCTTGCTGCACTAGGTTGAAAGGCACGTTGATAGCATTTGGGATACATGTGAATGGAATGTAGGAATAGGTGAGACTATTTCCCACAGACCCACTTGGTTATTAGGGGTTCTGTGGACTCCATTGTAGAATTTTCCTGAGCCTTTCCTTCCTGTATAGGATTTGGCAGATTAAAAAGCAGCTGCTAGGCCGCTTTCTAATTTAGCAGGTGTTATGAAGATCATCACTCATTTGGTTTAGTTATTATCTTAGTGCTATCAGCAGGCCTTTTGTTCTGTACAGCACCTTCAGTGCAGTTTAGCTGCTCTCAGATAGACTTGACGGGAAAGAAAAGCCCAAAAGCCAACCTGCATAAAGAAAACTGTTTAAAGGATTGTTATTTTTTAAAATATATTTATGTTGCATTACAATTTAATCTTTGTGTAATTTAATCTATTTGTTATATACAATTTAGTCTGCATTGATCAGTTATTTTTCCATCATGCTTGGCAATTTCGAAAAGCTGGTAGGTTTTGAGTTTCCACCTCGAACCGTCTTGGATGTTTTTTTTACACCTACTTTTCTGAAAGAAATGTTTTTTTTAAAAAACAATAAAAATAAGTCTGATTTGCATAAAACAGTTAAATAGATAAAATGAGCAGAGGTCTCTGGGACTCTGTTAAGCTCTTCTTCCATCTTCCACACCATGCATGGTTGTTGACAGGTGGGATTGCTTGATTCCAGAAACACCCGGGGCTTGGGCCCAATGGAAAATTCAATGACCCCTACACCAACAGACAGTTGGGGATGTGTCATGACATATCGGTACCTTTCTGTGTTATGTCCCCTCCTCTACCCACTGGCCACTGCCATAATGAAGTAGGACGCATAAAGTGCTCCCTGTGTTAATTTGAATTTAGCATATTTCTGAATTGGCAATACATATAATAAATACCAGTGCTGAATGGGGGATACCGCGTCTGGCTTGAGCCTCCCCTTGACAGGCAGAACTCCATGGGATGGGTCACAATGGTGATCTTTGTGATCATGTTATTTCTGCCACTCTCTCTACCCATTAAAAGCATGTTGATCTCTAGGATCTCAAGGAACACATTGCGAGAGACATGCTGTACAGCCTCAATGCAATCCCACTACATTATCTAATTGATAGTGGGTGTGCAGCAAAGATAATTTTATCAGCACTTCCTCCCAACAGTTACCTGGGGCACCAACCTCCTCCTCTTAAGTAGCCTGGAAGAGGACTATGCCTCTAATTTTTATAACAGGTGGCTGCTTTGAAAAGCAGCTGTCTGATGTAAAATAATAATAAAATTAAAAAAACCACTAATATCCTCCATGGACTATAGCGTCTCCACCCAGCATCACCTGGGTTCCTGGATTCCCTATGGGACATAAACAGCACCTCTAGTCTCCCTCCATGTTTCCACTAAATTCAGTTAATTGAGTGACAAGTACGTTCAGCCAGTTGTAATTGCAGTGGAATGACTGCTACAGAATTACTCTATTTTTTATGTAAATAATTTTTGTTTCTTTGTATGCAGCCCTAGTCACACCTCCCCTGGCTGTGACTGACACAACCTGCTTAAAAACAAAATGGTTTCATTGTCTCAGATTTTACCTTACTTTAAAGTTTTTTCTCTGCTCTAAACTTTAATCACACATAGGAGGCCCCTGAAACATCTAGCAAGCTGTTACAGGAGCAGGAGATGAGAAATTCTAAATTGAACAGAAATTGCATTTAAGGAAGTGTAAACATTAGATGACTCATTACAGGAGATGTTTAGGAAGGCTGGGTAAATCACATGCAGGAAGGTGTAACTAGTGCTGGATAAACAAAGTGATTTAACTCCTAAATAGTAGAGAATTTAGCAGTGAGATTGCATGGGGTATGATCTATAAACCAAAACTGTTTCATGAAACTAAAGTTGTTTTGGTGACTATAGTATCCTTTCATTTGTTTATTACAACAGTTGCTAAGGTTCTTTTTATTATTATTTTACATGATGTACAGTCAGGTCCATAAACAATTCTAATCTTTTTGGCTCTATACACCACCACAATGGATTTGAATTTAAATGAACAAGATGTGCTTTAACTGCAGACTTTCAGCTTTAATTTGAGGGTATTTACATCCAAATCAGGTAAACGGTGTAGGAATTACAACAGTTTGTATATGTGCCTTCCACTTTTCAAGGGACCAAAAGTAATGGGACAATTGGCTGCTCAGCTGTTCCAAAAGGTCCAGAGTTCATTTCAAGTGTGCTATTTGCATTTGGAATCTGTTGCTGTCAACTCTCAATATGAGACCCAAAGAGCTGTCACTATCAGTGAAGCAAGCCATCATTAGGCTGAAAAAACAAAACAAACCCATCAGAGAGATAGCAAAAACATTAGGTGTGGCCAAATCAACTGTTTGGAACATCCTTAAAAAGAAAGAACGCACCGGTGAGCTCAGCAACACCAAAAGACCCGGAAGACCACGGAAAACAACTGTGGTGGATGACCGAAGAATTCTTTCCCTGGTGAAGAAAACACCCTTCACAACAGTTGGCCAGATCAAGAACACTCTCCAGGAGGTAGGTGTATGTGTGTCAAAGTCAACAATCAAGAGAAGACTTCACCAGAGTGAATACAGAGGGTTCACCACAAGATGTAAACCATTGGTGAGCCTCAAAAACAGGAAGGCCAGATTAGAGTTTGCCAAACAACATCTAAAAAAGCCTTCACAGTTCTGGAACAACATCCTATGGACAGATGAGACCAAGATCAACTTGTACCAGAGTGATGGGAAGAGAAGAGTATGGAGAAGGAAAGGAACTGCTCATGATCCAAAGCATACCACCTCATCAGTGAAGCATGGTGGTAGTAGTATCATGGCGTGGGCATGTATGGCTGCCAATGGAACTGGTTCTCTTGTATTTATTGATGATGTGACTGCTGACAAAAGCAGCAGGATGAATTCTGAAGTGTTTTGGGCAATATTATCTGCTCATATTCAGCCAAATGCTTCAGAACTTATTGGACGGCACTTCACAGTGCAGATGGACAATGACCTGAATCATACTGCAAAAGCAACCAAAGAGTTTTTTAAAGGAAAGAAGTGGAATGTTATGCAATGGCCAAGTCAATCACCTGACCTGAATCCGATTAAGCATGCATTTCACTTGATGAAGACAAAACTGAAGGGAAAATGCCCCAAGAACAAGCAGGAACTGAAGACAATTGCAGTAGAGGCCTGGCAGAGCATCACCAGGGATGAAACCCAGCATCAGGTGATGTCTATGCATTCCAGACTTCAGGCTGTAATTGACTGCAAAGGATTTGCAACCAAGTATTAAAAAGTGAAAGTTTGATTTATGACTGTTAATCTGTCCCATTACCTTTGGTCCCTTAAAAAGTGGGTGGCACATATACAAACTGTTATAATTCCTACACCGTTCACCTGTTTTGGATGTAAATACCTTCAAATTAAAGCTGAAAGTCTGCAGTTAAAGCACATCTTGTTTGTTTCATTTCAAACCCATTGTGTTGGTGTATAGAGCCAAAAAGATTAGAATTGCATCAATGTCCCAATATTTGTGGACCTGACTGTATATTTTCATGGGTAGAAGAAGGGCTCGGTAGCTTTTGTTAATAATGCAGGATTAATAAAAGCTATCTTACAGAGAGAAGTTAGGATAGTCACACACACCTTATCAATATTGGTTGACAATAACTCTAAGGCAGTGACGGCTAACCTTGACACCATAATTTTTTTCTGGACAATATTTCTTATGATGCTCAGCTAGCTTTTAGACTCTAAAAGCTAGTGGAGCATCATGGGAAATGTAGTCCAGAAAAAAATTATGGTGTCAAGTTGATCCATCACTGCTCTAAGGGATACACTGGGCACCAATACAATGTTAATGCATTTGATGTGTTTTAGCCTCATTAGTATGCTGTATTTTATTGCGTGCTCATATATATATATATATAGTTTTTGCATACAAAAAACCCCAAAATGTTTTGCTCAATACTGCAACATAGGCTTGCCTCTTTAGCCACAACCCCTTACTCCTGAAAAGCACTTCCTTATTACATGTATGTACACAGCTCAGCCACTGACAGTACTGAATGATCTAAACTACAAAGCAACTTGCATTAGAAGGAGAGGACTTTCAGGGAGACATATAGTAAGGATATCACTACCTGTTTCTCTGATGCTCTGCAGCCAACTTGTGAATTATAATCAACTCTTTCAGTGTTTTTAGTGTACATACACTGATAAGGAAGCCATTCTGGTGTGAGGGGATATGGCAAAGGAGAAAGACTTATGGTGCTGCATTCTGCAAAACATAATTTTGGTGCAAAAACTATGACGATTTGAACAAGCAAACAAATACAGCATATTACTGAGACTAAAACCTATCAAATGCATCAAAGTTGTATTGGTACCCAGAGAGTCCCTTCCAGTGACTTTTTACAGGTTGGCTTAAGTAAGACTTTTTTTTGTCATGTTTTTATATTAGAGAAAAGGTTGAGTATTGGATGGCTTCAAGCAGCCGTTTTGAACTTTCCAGAAAAAAAGTATTTTGAACAGTCAGACTTGAGCGGGTATATCACTTTGTATTGTGCTGTACCTGTATATTAATTAAGAAAAGATCATACAACTTCCCTTAATTAATTAAAATGCAGAGGTGCAACTGAAACAAATGTTTTTTCGCCCAAGCAGTCAAATGGATAAAATAACACATTTATAATAGGGAGCAAGCAATGAACAATATATGCAGTTAGCCTCTTGTCACTTGAATGGTTTGGCTGTGCACAGTATGCTAGGGGTTAATGGTTATTATTATTCTGTTGTCCTCTTGTAGGGATTACCATCTGATTCATGTAATCCACAGAGGAAAGCACATCTCATTGTTGGAGAATTACTCAGTGAAGCTGGAATAGCAGGAAAAGATTACGAAGGAAACACAGAGTCTATAATTCGGGGTCATTTTGGTTTTACATTGTAACATTTGTTAGAAAAAGCTAAGAGGAATATTGTTTAACCTCAAAACAGGGGCTATTCTGCATTGATGTGCTAAGAAAAGGGCCGTCACCGTAGAAACCAATAGAATGTCTTGAAACATTCGGCAGGTATTCCCGAAGTAGCACCTGTTGTGCCTTGACAATTTTTTTCCCACAGGTGATCTACTCTGCACTTTTCCAGGTACCCACCGTTGCTCCTACTTACATATTAAATATCGTACAGTTTTATAATGGATTGAATGCTATGTTGTTTCCCAGTTAGACTGCACAGTATAAAATTTGAGCAGTTCTGGCAAAATGCAAAACAGAGAGCAATCAGCAGAAACAAAAATCTATTGGTTTCCACAGTGATTGAATTTTATTTATAATTTTGCATAATCATTTATATATTTATTTATTCTCTAAAATATCCTCTAATAGTATATTATAATGTATACACACTTATCAATCAGTCCCACCCTGTCAATAAAACAGGAAGCCAGCTGCCAAATTCACTTATGGTATGTTCTGAATTCCAGCCACAAAATGGTGGAAATTGCAATCCGAGCTAATCCCTCTGTCTGAAACCAGCATTTTGACTTTCATTATCCTACACACTAAATCGATTGCGAAGTCTGTGCTCAGAATACCTCTCCTACAAAGCGTACACCATATATTATCAGCCTATTATTATTTATAAGGTCTTTAAATATTTAATACCAGTGGCAGCACAGAGTACATCACTATGTAAAAGCAGCTAGCTAATTTCCACATTGACTGGTAGGCTAGAACAGCAGCTACAGAAATTGTTTTGGTCTATCTATCTATCTATCTATCTATCTATCTATCTATCTACCTGTCTGTCCATCTATATATCTATCGGTCTATCTATCTATTTATTTGTCTGTGTCTATCTATCTATCTATCTATCTATCTATCTATTTATTTCTCTATCTATCTATCTGTGTCTATCTATCTATCTGTGTGTCTATCTATCTATCTATCTATCTATCTATCTATCTATCTATCTATCTATCTATCTATCTGTCTGTATGTCTATCTATCTATCTATCTATCTATCTATCTATCTATCTGTCTGTCTATCTATCTATCTATCTATCTATCTATCTATCTATCTATCTATCTATCTATCTATCTTTCTTTCTTTCTTTCTTTTCTTTTTTCCTTTGTCGGAACCTCTCTCTTTTTAACACACACGCACATGCAAACACATAAAACACTATAGAACATTCTTCCACCTATCTTCGGAATTACTCACCTCTTTCTTTATTTCCCAATCCCAATACCCCTTCATGAAAATACCTTTCAGTATACTTTATATTGATTAATTCATCAAAACGTTTGCAGTGAAATTTCAGATAAGGATTTATTAAATATCAACACATTGTTCTACATCTATTTATTTGTCATTGCCCTCCTCCGGTGATTTCATAATTTAAAGGAACATACATCAATTCGACACAGCTGTCTCATAGCATTTTTCATTTTAGATTTGAATGAGACAGTTAGCTCACTCTACAGGCTGAAAAAAGCAGGTAAATATGTTTTTTTTTTTCATTTTTACATGCTTCTTCATTTTTATGCTTTCCACACTCACTCCTGGAGTTACACTGATGTAACCAATCAGAACCCTATCCCTAGGAATGCAGAAATTGAATTGGGCATTCATGATTGCAGTTGGAAGATCTCTGTCAGGTTTCTCTCTCCTGCTGCTGCACAATGATGCCCCATTTCTGTCATTAATGGACTGGTCTGAAACTGAGATGGGTGGTAGTTGGGAGGGAGATGAAAGGCATGCCTAACAATGCAATCTGACCAAGTTTATAGAACGTTTATAAATGCTTAGTACATACTTACAAGTTTTCCTGGCTTTATTTTTGTCTGTTTATTGGTATAAAAGTGTTTGATTGCTGTTTTTATAAAAAAATATTGTCAAGCAATGCATGTCCATTTAAGGGTTACCATATTATTTTTCTGGTTGTAAGTTTAATGACACCAAGTGCAGTAATATTTTCCAGAACTGTCTTATTTTTGTGAGCCTTCTTTATTTCGTACAAAAATGTTTAGCAATTATGCTGGCCACTTCTTCTTTGGGCACATTATACTATACTAATATAGTTACTCATGAAAATAAGGGGAACACCTGTTTTTGAAATATCAATTCTTGGCTTGTCCATATCATATCTGTAAAAAGTGATGTAGAATTTTAAAGACAACAGTTTTTAATTTTAACAAAGATAAGGGGAGTCTAGGAGCACCTAACCTTTAATATTTTAAGGCAGCCCTGTTAGTGCAATCCTCTGTGGCATGGTAGAATGGATTAGAAAAGAGATGTCAAAGCACAAAATCGTTGGTCTTCTCTGTCCCACCTAGTAACCTTTTGTAGATACTAACAAAACACAAACCCACCAAAGTTACCGCTTGTGGGAATACTTGGTGTTTGGCTCTACGTTGTCTCCCTTAGACTACTTAAAAAGGTCAGAGATAATTGGCCTGAAGGACATTGGAGCAAATAAAGAGCTAGACAGGAATCTAGATACCCTTAATGGGTTAGAATTATGCCTTTTAGCTGAGCTATCTAGCTTATTAAAGTCTCCAGGTTTACATGATACCTATTTTGATGGTGCAGGAGGTCCCTGTTGCTGACTTACCTCTAGGTGTTAAACCACAACTTAAATGTGTTCCTATAAAATGTAATATTCATGTTGCATTCATAATGATATTTATTATCTAAACCCGATCGAGAATTAACGATTTGACCATGCAAATATTTCCCCTGATCAATATAATTCTATCCTCTAATCAAAGGATACAAACACAGTACATTTAATGAAATAACTTATTTTCTCTGATATGGCTATGTTTTACATTGTCTGAAAAAAAAGGGAAATGGTTTGTGCACTAAAAACACTTCTTTTAGATGATTGTCCCTTGAAGATTTTGTTTAGATGCATTAGACTGTAGTTCACAATTTAGATAGCCTAATGATTGGATAAGTGGTCTCAACTGCTAATGACTTTCTCATCTGGGTATTGATCCATATGATTCATATGACATACCATAGAAACCACCATTTTGTGCCATGAACAGAGCTACTGTGCATATTTAGCTATTTCATGGTTATCTGCAGTTGTCTAGCAATACATGTCAATTATATGGACACTTAACTAACTGTGGAGCATGAATAAGAGGAGGCTAGAGCAATTTGCCCGACTAATGATGCAATATACATTTAGTAAGAATTCAATATTGAGAACAATCTTATTGTAGAACCATATTTGTTTATAAATTACTACTCTGGGACAAAGAAGATTTAGGAAATACATTCCGGCGGATCAAACCATTATTCCCTGTAATGCCCAGTGAAGTGAGGGCCCCATAATCTCAAGGCAATACTGGGACATGTGTGTCCCCGCTTGCACAAGGTTAGTGGGATTAGTGGAAGCCTTTTCCTGACATGAACTAAAGATAAGAGCTGAAAATAACTGTAACAGTATGTTCTGGTGCAGAACCTTGATTAAATTGAACCCTAGCACTAACCCTAACAGCAACAGTAACACTAATGGCCAAACCTGCCCAGAAAGAGGAGCAGCCCAAAGAAGCGACATGCATCAGTATGTGCTCACATATTGATTGCTGGGGACAATTTCCTGGTGTCCATAAATGTGGGACACTAGGGAACCAACGAGAAGTGTGGGTCTAGATTCCTTAATTGTGAAAGCCTTGCCAGGTCCATGAGTTCTGGGAGGTTATTAATAGCAGTAATAATAAATAACAGTCCTCCGGATACATAACTAACTGATTCTCTGGGTCAAGCTGAAGCAGCCAGCTCACAGGTTGTGAACTGCAATCAGAATTATCTCCTCTTGGTTATCTGCTTATTTCATGACAGCTGGAGATTAGGATTCCTCATTTAGGTACAATGACATAAGAGCATCGCCTGAAAGCAAAGTGAAGATAATAACTGAGTGTGAGGAAGTGGAACTGGTCTTAGATGTGTAAGAGCCAACTTGAACACGTGACTTGAGGACTGGATTATGAAGTCAGCCCCGACAGTATCACAAAGTTATAAATGAGTTTCTGGAAATGTTAAGGTTTCGTAGAAAATCTGGATGTGGAAATTTTTTCAAATGATTTTACACTGGATTGACACTGACATTTTTATGAATTTGCACATTAGGAGGTATTTGTTTGTTCCTTTGTAGTCAAAATGGCAGAAATGTTCAATGATTGATTGTTGAGTTCAATCTCATTAAACCACTTATTTCAAACTATTATATTACAACTAAAAGAAAATGTGATTGCATGTGACAGGAATAGACCAGTTAATCACATTTGGGTTACGGTACGGTCATGACACTAAGAGTAAATCCTTTGCATCAAATCTGTTGCTTATTCACCTCGATTCTGAGCGGGTTTTGCAAATGTTGAGTGAATATTCTCTGAAACCTTGCTTCTAAATTACTCAGGCAGACCCTGGCTCTGTATGTAATAGTGTCTTTGTGTGTGGGGGTTTATAATAAAATTGTCAGTGGGTTTGGACATCTCCTGGCACACTACACAGAAGGTGGTGGGGCAGCAAGAGTTACCTTAAATCAAAACATTTACCATATGGATTGTAGGATTAAACCAGCCATTTTGAATTCTGATTACTCAAGAAATATTTTGAGTATATATTTAAATATTATATTCTATTTATAATGTTGTATTGGCATTTTGTGTTGTGGCTTGTCCTGCACTTAGCACTTAAATAGGATGTTTGCACTTTGTGCATTTTGTTAGATTGTTTATTATACTAATGGAAGCCTTGCTTGCTTGTGGTTCTAACCTTCTCGTATTAGCAAATCAATCTCTTGCTTTTTATTTTTGTTTTATTTTGGTCTTAGTGAACAATTCTCTTGTAAACACAAGAGCTTTTTTTAAATTATTTTCGTCATGGATAAACTATATCCCAAGAGCTAACCACCTTAGCACCCACAGGAGGTGGCCAACTGAGGAAGAACAGAGGCAGAAGTGGTGAAGGAGCCGTAATATCTGTGCTCTTCCAGCACTGCTCCCTAGTGCGCCCTGCACTGATGTTGGGAGCCGGGGTTCTGACGGCACTCCAGCCCCAGCATTACTAAACAGTGCTGGAAGAGTATGAACATTACACAAGCCCCTCACTGAACCCCAGGGAAAGGATCAACTACGGCTCTCCCAAATTTCTAATTCACTTAGGGTTTAACTCACTGTCTGAGAGCAATCAGCTGACAATGTAGTTGTTATGGTGCTTGGTGTTTTCCTTTACATAAAAACAAAGTATTATCGCTTAGTTTATATATTCAGTACCCACATACAGGACCACCCTTGCCATTTGCACAAACCCAGGTAAGAAATTTTTTTGTCCCCCACATTCCCTAGATCTGAAATCACCCCTTAGATAAGTGTTTCTCAACCTTTTATGAAGAAGTACCCCTGCAAGTTTAAAAAAATTCCTAAGAACCCCTACTTCGATAATGTAATTTCTATTGATTTAAATTCCAAATGAAATGTGTAGGCATGGATATTTAAATTAGTCCCTGATTGGAGAACAAGCCTAAATAAAGAATATATTTTAAAATAAATATGACATAATGATAATCGTGTATTTTATGATATGTGTATGAACTCTTATTTAAAGTATAAAAGTCACAAAATGAAAGTATAATACACACATAACAGTTACACATACAGGACACTGATACACACACACACACACACATTTACACACATAGGACACTGACACACATATTTATACACAGAGGACACTGACACATGCACATACTTATGCACAGTAGACACTGACACACTTACATACAGAGGACCCTGACACACACATATTTACACACAGAGGAAACTGACACACTCACTGACAGACACACTCTCACTGATTGACACACTCTAACAGCCACAATTACTGACACACACATTCACTGACAGGCACACACTGACTGACACACACTCACTGATTTGACACTGACAGACACACAATCTCACTGATTTGACATACACTTACAGAAACACACATGCAACAATTTGATACACACTGACACACACACTCACTGATTTTACACACACTGATAGACACACTTACTGACACACAAATTCACTGTCACACTCACTGGCAGAAACACTCGCTGACACACACACTGACTGACACATACATATTCTCTCACACACACTCACAAATTATTATTATATTTTAGTTTATTTTTGTATTTATGTTCACCTGGCCTAAATCTGGGGGCGGAGTGCAGGCCAGCATTTAATGTACCCATACCATCAGTCACACATACCATGGGTTGAGAAACTAGGGGATACACCGTATGACAATGAGTGTGTGTCAGTATAATTGAAAGTGTGTGTGTCAGTGAGCGAATGTCAGTGTGTGTCAGTGCAAATGTGTGTATTGGTTAAACAGTGTGTGTCAGTATCAGTGAGAATTTGAGTCTATCAGTGAGTATGTGTGTCAGTTTATGTGTATCAGTGATAGTGTGTGTCTGTGAGTGAGTGTGTTTATCACTGAGTGTATGTCAGTCTATGTGTATCAGTGACAGAGTGTCTGTCAGTGAGAATGTGTGTGTCTGTCAGTGAAAATGTGTGTTGGTTAAACAGTGTGTGCAAACGAGTGTTGTGAAAGAGGAGAGGTAGGAAGTTTGACTACTTACATGAAGTGGGACTAGGGCACTTCTGACCCTAAAACCATTACTGCCTGTTATAGTGATAATGCTGTTTGGAGTGATCCTTTAAGTGTCCATTGACCTACATGAGGGGCTCCTGACTGAAAGTAGTTTGGAGTAGGCAAAGGTCAACACTAATGATGTGGTGTATGCGGCTTTGCACAAAAACATGCTCACTCTTGGTCATTATCTTCTCATTGTTTAGTTTTTTTAAAGTTTTAATGTATTATCGATACAATGCATTAAAGATGTATGGGTCAGTTCAAGATTAGAGAACCCTTCAGTGTTTTGTTTTTTCAAATCCCTTGTATTTATTTCTATGAATACATGATACAGAAGTATCACTATTGATATGATATCCATATCCCCTCCACCTTGCATTTTATTTGTTCTCTGTAGTATGGAGTAAGGAATCACTGTTTATTCCAGGGGTAGCAAACTTTTTTATACCTACCGCCCACTGATGCATCTTTCTTGATGGAAATATTTTGTTACCGCTTACCAGTTTTCGGGGTTTTTTAGCGCAAGTGCAGAATATTTTTTAGAAAGGAGGGTGTTTAAAAAAAAAAAAAAGTGCGTAAATTTATTTTTATGTTTGTAACTTTTAAAATGAGAAAATAAAAAAGTACATTGAAATTACCTTTAACTAGTGATTAATGAGATCCTTGAGGCTGATGCTGCGAGACTAAATATTTGATATCTGGTTCAGTTTTCGTAAGGAGCAAATGAAGGCCTCCTCTTTCGGTGATATTCAGACGGTTTCTCTGTTTGCTCATAATATGATTTCTCATTCGTGCATTAGCTCCCCTCCTCATCCCCCTCCCCACCTTTTTCTATTTTTCTTTTCTTTTATCTTCCTTATAGCAATGTCCAGCAGGAAGGCTGAGCTAGCTAGCCCACTTATGATTATTATTAGCCAACAACAATTCTCTCCTTCTCCTTCCTATATTTTTTATTTTCCTTCTTTCTTCTATTTTACAAGTACTCTGCTCCTTCTTTCTCGTATTCTACAAGTACTCTGCTCCTTTTTTCTCCTTTATAACAAGTACCGTTCCTTCTTTCTCCTTTTTTACAAGTACTCTGCTCCTTCTTTCTCCTATTCTACAAATACTTTGCTCCATCTTTCTCCTATTTTACAAATACTCTGCTCCTTCTTTATCCTTTTTACAAGTACTCCGCTCCTCTTTTTCCAATTCTACAAGTACTCTTCTCCTTCTTTCTCCTATTCTACAAGTACTCTGCTGCTTCTTTCTCCTATTTTACAAGTGCTCTGCTCCTCTTTCTCCTATTGTACAAGTACTCTGCTCCTTCTTTCTCCTATTTTACAAGTACTCTGCTCCCTGCTACCGTGTATCCCCCTACTCCAACTCCTCCCCTTCCTCTACGCGCGTGTTACACTCGTTACGTGCACACACGTTCGTACGTGCGCACACGTTCATACGTGTGCAAACACACGCGCGTTTGTGCACTCTCATAATCACGCCAGCACTTCCTGCTAACCACTGAGTGCGCGAAAGATGAATAGAGCGTTCATCTCTCTGGATGGAGGAAGGATTCTACTTGGGCCCTAGAACCCACTACCGCCCACCTAGAATCCTGAAATGCCCACTAGTGGGTGGTAGGGACCAGGTTGACGACCCCTGGTTTATTCAGTGCTGATAAAAAAAAATGATGACATCATAGCAAATCACTATTCATAAAACCTGTGTGTAACGGAGCTCCTTGTACTCCGACTGAGTACCCTCCGTTGACGGATGCTCATAGCGCTTCCTGAGGACTCCAAGCGCTGCAGCAGACACTGCAGACTCCGCAACCGCCGTATCTTGACTGGAGTCTCACCGTCTTCCTTCCACCCTGGATCAGCTTCTGTCCTCCAGGACTGTGTGGGAAAGAACTCTTCCTTCCACCCTGTATGAACCTCCAGCATCCAGGACTGTGTGGTGAAGACCCCTCCTCCAAGGAGAGCGTGTCAGGAACAAGCTCTTAAAAGAGCTAAGTGACTCAAGCTCAGGGGAGCATGCAGAACATAGCAATCCCCAGTGTGATTAGAACAGCTCCCTCCAATAACGAGACAAGGCTACATTTAGAGGGATCAAGAAGAACTGTCAAAACCTTTATTCCCTTGGGACCAGCCAATACAGTCACCACAATAACATTGTTGTGAAACCTCAATAAAATCACAAACAGTCAAACCATATCAAGAAACACACAGTGACTTATCACAACACAATGGCACATTTTTAAAGGGGTGGGGGGAGACAATATTTAACAGTAAATATCTCACCTGCCTGCAGAATTAGCAATATGCAAATCTACCCGAATATGCAAATGAACCAGTCTTGCAATTCAGGTAGTGCATATTGCTGTTGCTACCAACAGAGGGCACTAGACAAGCTCCATAGCCAAACCCACCTAGTTGGTAGCAAACCTCAGCAGTACAGGAGAGCAGGCAATACATTTCACAGTACACACACACACACACTATAAACAATTACATTACACACACCCTGTACCTATAATGGGTACAGGGTGACTAAAACATAAGATAAATAATGCAGCCTACATAAATAGTCTGTCTGAAGGTAGACTAGGGGCTTTAAAACCAAATACAGGAAAGAGTCATAGTCACAGGGGAGGAGGCTGGCAAGCAGGCCTCTCCAGGACCAAGTGGCGAAGGGCACTTCGTCACACTGTGCAAGAAGAAATTTGGGATAAGTTCACTAAATGTGTGAATTATATTAACAAATAGTTCTTAAAGAGTGGAGCACCAGTGAACTCCTGGCACAATAACCATTAGAGCATGCTGTAGTGGTTATGGTACTTAAAGTATCCCTTTAAAAACAGAATGCCTTAGCTACAGCATTTGGGGTCCTTTTAAGCCCATCTACTTAAAATTATTACTTGGTCCTAACCTAATTTTATACACAGAATTAAAGAAAGAGAAATATTTTAATATTTAATACTTACATATTAAACTCAGCAAATTCTCTTGGAACAAAGTCAACAAAGTACTCACAAAATACTACTTATTTGCCACTGAATCTTTCCGTCCATTTATAATCCTCTCTGGGATTTGAGAAGTGGCACATATGTAATGGATGAGATGCTAGTAGAATCTTAATTGGAGTGCTACTCTGTCTCAAATTACTATAGAATAGGTAAAAAAAAAAATTAAACCACCACCATAACGCAAGCATATTTCAGTTTTTGGGCCTTAACTTTTTTATTCCCTTACAATACAAGGTTACATATCACTGTTTATCGAGGCAATAAATGCAAACAAGAAAAGCATTTATGATGATCTATTTTTCACAGGTTCAGGATTAGAGAATGATGCACAAATATCCTAGCTGCATGGGCATGACTATTTTAAAAGATCTACAAACATCGTATACAATATCTTGTGAATTATTCAATATTCCAAACAGCAATATTTTAGTATTGCAATATTTTCAGTTTTGTTATTTGAAAAAGCTAATTTGTTGGACTTGGACACAGCATCACCTCATTTGATTATATGACTAATCTAATTTCGGTTGCAGAAGGTGCACGGTCTTACAAAAGTCTGTGATCTACAAAAAAGCAAATGAAAAGGGTATGCTTTTCAAAAACCAAATGGCAGTTCTGAAAGAAAAGTCACATTTATTCAGTGGTCCGCAATGTGGAGATTTATTTGGCTGATCCAGGAATGATCCCAAAGGATCAGCTAGTGATTGATTTGGACATTTTAAGGCATGTCGTCTTGATTTACGGAGAGAAGAAAGCACAGTGTATAAAATTTATGAATTCAAGGAACACTATCGTCAAAAATAAATATATTTAATTTTGAGTTAGTTGTGTTCCTATTTTAATGTAGATTTTTACCCCTCTTGACTACAAAAATGCTCCGCTAAACATACCTGCAATCTGGCTCAAAGTCAAACTCCTTTTTGCAGTACACAGCACGACCATCAATCACGATGATCTCATGCGCAACAATCAGCATGATCTGCCATGAACACTATGTTCAAGCATTGTCTGTATTTGCCATCAACATGCTGTGTGTGATAATGCCAAAAACAAAGACCTTTGAAAATTGAAGGTCTTCAATAAGAAACATGTGCAGATAGTCAGCCACTAGAGGTGAGTTTTGGCCAAATAATACTAGCTTTCGGAAATGGCAATAGTTCATATTGTCTGAGAAAAGGAGCAGAGTCTTTGTATCACAATCACTTTGTTAAGATGAAGTGTTTTTGGTGCTTAGAGTGTCCATTTAAGAAGAGACAGCACTTACAGAATTCTGATTAGAAAGAGATAGTACCGTTAGCTGTCAGTGAAAACTCTATGTTCTCTACCTTGTATTAACATAGAAAGGGTATAACTAAGATCCAGGGATTTTTATATCTTAAGGAACTAACATACACTCCACGAAAATGTGAACATGATGCAACTGATATGGTTTCTGTAAACTGCACTGGACTGTTTGTGAAAGTTACATTGTCTTTAGTGCAGTTACGGAAAGCACTAATATGAATGAAAAAGAAGTGTTATATTATTTAAGATGCAATTTCAAGGTAAATAATAAGTATCTTTAGCCCTGGTGAAATGAAAGGGAGTGAATTGCATGGAAACAAGTAGATAGCATGTTAAGTTTAAATTGCTGTAACCATTTCAGGGAAATCTATACATTCAGTGGCATCAATTTCTTTTGCCTTTGCTCACCTTTCTGGTCTTCATGTCCCAAGGCTGGTCCAATGGGGTGACTGCCAAAACTTCGACCATTCATATGTGTGATATCTGGGAACACCAGAGAACTGATCGTAGCAAATAAAACACAAGAACATCATTAGACTCGACTGTACTGTATCAAATGAGGGCACTAAGACCTTGCAGAGAGAGCTTCTCGATGCATTGTCTGCTCTAAATCAAGATGGCCAGGGGGGCTGTCAATCAGCTTAGTAGGCATTCAAACCAAACTAACATGGCCCTTCCGCAAGTCATCTCCCCTTTCTAGGTAGGGTCACCCATTTTTGGTATCACCAGTGACTTAGGCTGTCACTGACATGCCCACCAACGTCCTAAGTTCATTCTTCACAATTTTGGGAGGCACGGGGAACTACATTGACACCTCTAGAGCTCCCATCCTCTTAGATCAGGGATAGGCAACCTTTGGCACTCCAGATGTTGTAGACTTAATCTCCCTTGATGCTTTGTAAGCATCATGGCTGTAAAAGCATTTTGGGAGATATAATCCACAACATCTGGAGTGTCGAAGGTTGACTACCCTTGTCTTAGATCATGTTCACATTAAACATCTGTGTTCACCAACAGTAGAATGAAGTGAAAGGAGAGAAAAGACAGATAATTGCTTCAAAATGTTCAACAACAGAGCCATTGACTGCTGGTTAATCTGTTTTCTTATTGTGACACCAAACCACGGTAACAAATCAATTATGGTAGCAGCCCAAATTTGTGCGTCTTGATATAGTCTTTATTACTTATACGTCAGTTTAATATCATCCCTTGGGTTAATATGGAGCTATGATGTCAGCTTTATTGTAAGACTTGTGGAAAATGTCATCATTTAAATTCTGACCAAGTTGCAGATGGGAGGCAAAGCATTAGAGGAAAATCTGCCTAACTACAGTTAAATCTAACAAATGGAGATCTTTGCTTCTACATGGTAGGAGCTGCCCCCCTGCAAGAATCTGAAATTATTTATTTATACCAAGAAGAGGGAACACACTCCCTTCACTACTGCATATTTTATGAGATTGGGGGCTGCTATATCTCGGCTTCGCTTCGTGAAGATCTTGGTGCTAGCTCCATATGTTCACGCTGCCTGCAAAGCAGGACCACAGCAGGGCGAGAATTAATGAAACACTCAATTAACAACTCTCTGTCTGAGGGATACTGACTAGATAAGGCAAAAGAACCGTCAGGATCTGAAATGAATGCTGTGAAAAAAATAGAATTGGTGCAGAAAAACATTTTCTTTTCTATCTATTACCTGTTTGTTTGTCTATCTGTTTGTCTACCTATTTGTATGTCTATCTCTCTACCCATCTATCACACCACATAGGTTATTCTGGTTTGACTTATTTATTTATTGATTGATAACTGGGTAATACCATAAATAATGCATTTCAAAGATCTAAATTTGATTTCCCTGTGACCTATAAAATGGATAGGTTTTTGGGAATTGTAATTAGAAAAGAGCCCTATGCATCGCTGTTTACATTAAATTATTTGTAATGCAATTTCTATTTTATACCCCTATTGTAAAATTGTACAGCACTTTGGTATATATTGGTGCTGTTTGAAGAAGGAATGTTGTTTTCAAGGATTTATAATAACATTTTTACATATACACTATGATTAAAAACATGGATTCTCAATAGAGTCTATTTGTACATATACCCTGGAACTACCGGTAATAAATTCAAAATAAAATAGAAGTGAATTTCAAATTTGAACTGGAAAAAATCTCCTAGTCTTTGTTAAGTTTGGCTACTCTGACCATCTATCTATCTATCTATCTAGCTATCCATCTATCTATCCTGTTTTTATTTTTGGAAGCTACATTCCTATAATGTCATTATGGTTGCTTACACAGCTCATGAACATTACTTGGAGTACATCCTACATTGTATATAATCATGCCTCTTACAAAACTATCCAATCTAAAATAATAATAATCTATTTTAGGATCTAGGACTGCATTTAGTTTGTAGCAATGCCACAGGTTCTTTATTTCTGGCAATTTACCTCATTGCCATCCTAGCTCACATAGTTGGCAAGATTTGTGTATAGAGGTGGGGATATGGCTTCTAGTGCGAATACTTAAAGGGGCATTCATCACTTTGAGACAACTGTCTCATTCTAAAGCTTTAGTTTTTAATGAGACAGTAGTCTCATTCTGTGAGCAAAGAAAGCAGGAAAGTATGATATTTGTTTGTTGTTCAAATTTTCCAGATACAGCCAATCAGTGTCCTATCCCTAGGTGGGGATTTGTAATTTATAAAAATCAACTCTATACAAATAGAGGAGCACTTCCCCAAAACAGCATCTCATGGTGGCATTTAAAGGATTTGCTTGTGGTCGCCAGTCTCCTGGATGTCCTGCTAGCCCCTGGAATGTAGAGAGGCCTGCTGGTAGATCTGCTGGTTTGTGAGCTGGTAGGGATGTTGCAGTATAAAGTGTGTGTAAAAGTGTTTATGTGTAAAAGTATATGTGTGTCTGTAGATAGATAGATAGATAGATAGATAGATAGATAGACTGGTTTTCAAAAATGTGTGGTCTCTCGGAAATTTCCATATTTTCCCTAAAAATATACATGAGCTGTGCTTTGGGTCATTGTCCTATTGGAGAAGGAAATTGAATTTAATTAAGCGCAATCAACAGTGTAGAGCTTGGCAATGCAAAACATAGCATTCCTTCTTCAGGCCCCTGTTATCCTATATAAATCTCCCACTTTACCACCACCAAAGCACCCCCAGACTATCAAGTTGCCTCCATCATGCTTGCAGGAGGAGTGCAGAAGTGCTTGCGAGCACTCCAGCAGCATCTTTTCATTTGGTCTGTTTCACAAGTGTTCTTCTTTGTAATCTGAATACACATACTGAGATTCTTCTATCCATAACACTTTTTTCCAATCTTCCTCTGCCCAGTGTCTGTGTTATTTGGCCCATCTTAATCTTCTCTTTTTGTTGGCCAGGCTGAGATATGGCTTTTTCTCTGCAATTCTGCCTAGAAGGCCTGCATCCCGAAGTCGCCTCTTCACTGTTGGCGTTGAGACTGGTGTTTTGCCGGTACTATTTTATGAAGTTTCCAGTTGAGGACTTGTGAGGCAACTATTTCTCAAACTTGACACTCTAGAGTCAGTTGTTGCTGTTCAGTTAGAGAGTAGTACACAACGTTGTATGAGATCTTCAGTTTCTTGGTAATTTCATGCATGGAATAGCCTTCATTTCTTAGAACAAGAATAGACTGACAAGTTTCATAAAAAGGTTCTTTGTTTCTGGCCATCTTGACCCTGTAATGGAACCCACAATTGCTGATGCTCCAGATACTCATGTAGTCTAATGAAGGCCAGTTATATTGCGCACAGTTTTCAGCTCTACTAACATAATTGTTAAAGGGTTTTCTAATGATCAATTTGACTTTTAAATGATAAACTTGAATTAACAAATACAACATGCCACTGGAACATGGGACAGATGGTTGCTGATAATAAGTCTCTGTATGCCTTCTGTAAATATTCCATTAAAAATCAGTTGTTTCAAGCTACAATAGTCATTTACAACATTAACATTAACAATGTCATGCTGTATTTATCAATTTGATGTTATTTTAATGGACAAAAAAATACTTTTCATTCAAAAACAAGGAAATGTGTGTGTATATGTGTAAAATTATGTGCAGGTCTGATCCTAGGGTCACAGATGCTTGGGTGCAAAATTTGTTTTTGGCGCCCCATGAGAGCATAATCATCTTACTATCTCCTCCCCATTTACAAATGTCAAGATATGCATGTTTCTATGCAAGATCAACACTTCATCGTCACCTCTGCCAGCTTCCTGCCTCCTCTACCCCCGCCCTGTCATATATCAACAGAGTAGGCACCTGCCATCTAGGTAAGCAGGTGCCTACTCTGCCTTATTGAATTCTTGGGGTTCGCCACCTCCTGTACCCCCTGTACCAGGGGTCCTCTCAGTGCCCCCACCTTCAGGTGTCTGAGTGCAGTGCACTTCGTGCACCCGTCCGGGAATGGCCCTGATTATGCGTGTCAAAAAGTACATATATTATTATTACTGTTGTTATAACTGGTGTTTATATTGCACCAGCATGTTCCATAGCGCTTTACAATATTATCAAAGGGGGAGATTTAACAATAAATGAGACAATTACAAAAACTTACAGGAACAATAGGTTGAAGAGGGCGATGCTCAAACGAGCCTACAGTCTATAGAAGGTGGGGTGTAAAACACAACAGGACAGGAAGTAGCAATCAAACAAGGTGGAGTGAAGCAGAGATGGAGGAGAGAGTAGAGTGGTGCCCTTTAGGAGAGAGCAAGAGACAGGTATGTGAGGAAGAGGTTACTCTGGGAGGACATAAACTTTCCTAAAGAGGTGGGTTTTGAGGCACTTTTTAAATGATTGAAGACTAGGGGAGAGCTTGATGGTCATAGGCAGGCTGTTCCAAAGGAAAGGAGACACCCGCGAGAAGTCCTGCATGCGTTAGTTGGCTGTACGGGTACGAGCAGCAGATAGGAGAAAGTCATGGGCAGCGCGGAGAGACCGATAAGGGGATATATATACACATACACAAACATGTATATATGTGTGTGTGTGTGCATACTACATACACAAACACACACACACACACACACACAAACACAATCACTTGTTACACTATTTTCTGTATGCAGAAACGCAGAGCATCAATTTGTCATTATTGATTCCCTGACTTTCATCAATCTTTGTTCTTTGTTTGGATGAGTGATTTAGGGGTTGAGAGGTGGGGAAGAGGTGGGGAAGGTTGAAGAAACTCCTCTAGCTGAGTTATGTACCAGAACAAGAAACTGACAAAGTTTATAGTAAGTTTATAATCATTTTATACATACTTTTTTAAACTTTTCTTGCATTACTTTAGTTTGTATAGTTGTACAAAAGTGTTTTCTTGCAGGTTTTAAAAAAATATTGTCAAATGATCCATGTCCTTTTAAGGTATGAGTCACCAAGTTTTGCTCTGGGCTCAAGCTCCAGGTGTTTTTTTTGGAAGCTAGCAAGGCCACTTGACTTGTGTATGTAAATTATTATATAGTGAATTGTCCTGTTGCACCAGAACAGAGGTGGTTGCTCATCTCCTGCATTTTATTTGAACCCTCATGTTGCAACATATGTTATATTTTTCCATACGCCTGAAGTTTAGCCAGTAAAGTTTATAAATGGTATTTGTCTTGACATGTCATCAGAGATGTGTTTAAATGTGATTTTCTTTAACTGATGTTGAAATGGAAGAGTAGAATGATCACACGTGTCTCACGGGTGTTTTAAAGAATTTATTTATGTCAGAAGATAAAATGGATATGGTAAAACTCCTATGTTGTAAGATAACATTTGGAGCAGTGATAAATATTGAAATAGGTTGTAAAATATTCATCCTCTCAATAAAAGAAGGTACCTTTATATGAATAGTATCTCATTCAAAAAACACAATATTAATGAACTGAAATAATAAACTACATGCATGGGCATAGTACGTTTGTACAGCAGGAAATTATGAAACTTAATGTGGCTTCAGCAGACACGTACCTGAAACATCACTTGGGTAGAGAGATGAGTGAGGCATCTAGCATTTATGAGGGCAGAATAAAAACTCCTATGGGATACTTTAACCCTGTATTGACCAATGATGGTTTGAGCTATCATAGGTCTTTTGAGGAGCACCTGTTTCCTGTGTGATTGCTATTCTTTAATGTAAACAATGCATACATTCCGTTTTAGTAAGGAAAAAAGGATATCGGCCTCGAAGAGGAACCATACTTCTAAAAGAAGTACTTATGGGAGTTATGCAGGAAAAAAGGTTTACATTTATTAGTACGGCAGATGTAATGCATATTCCGTCCTTGTCGGTTTCAATGAAAGATCAGGCACTGGCTGAGATATTTCATCATGACAAAAAGGACATTACAGGATAAGGATTACTGTAAAAGTTCTACCTCCTTAAGTTTTACTATATATATTTCCAATATTTAATAATACTGGTTTTGTAAAGTATTATCAATATAATCCTTTTAAAATTGTAGTTTAATAGAAAATGCTGGAAATGGAAAAGCAATGTTTCTTCAATTATATAATGGAAGGTTTTGCACAATGACCAGGAGTCAGGTGTGCTAATTAGCCACTGATGTAAGGGTTGTTTGGGTACCAGACAACAACAACAGATCAGTGGATACAAAACTGATTAATGGCAACATTTTTAAATGATTAAAACACACATGTAAAAATAATCTATCTATCATCTATATATTTCTACATTTTATTTTTGTTTTACCAACTTTTGTATTATAAGAATAATCTGAGAGAGGGTGGTCTGGAATTCCAGATGATTAGTCAATTGAAATACATTATAATATACATAAATGTATTATAATAAATTGCATATATTCTTATTCTATTTTAGTTTTAGCTGCCAGGTATCCCTACGGTGTTACTCATTCAGTGACATTGAACAGTTTGTTCTGTGTGTTTAAATGCTGGCACTGCATCTTATTATTTGATACCTGGCACCCAATAAGAACGCTTTGTGTATTAGCAAATCGTTAATTTTGCGCATTTTGCATTTTTTTTTATTTGGCAATACAAATGATTGTACATGGGAATGTTGTTTGGGATGGAGTAATTATATTTGGAATAGTATCTATTTTTTGTATTTATTATATTATATCTCACTTTTGGCCTGCAAAGTTAATAGCTGACATTTATTAGTGTTCCTTCCTAAAATTTGCAAATTCATTTGAAAGATAGTTACGTGGTTGCAAAATATTTATACACAGATCAGTGATTAAGGGTCCCTGATTGAATCCCACTGACTATGCAACCAACTTGACAAATACTGCCAAAAATATCCATCCTGTAGAAAATGCAGCTATTTACTAATGAAATATTGGTTGCAAAGTCCCCCTACTGAGTTTGGTTACAGTTGGCTACATCTTAAAACAATTACAAGTCTGCTATCAGCTATTTATTAAGTCATTTATTAAATTAAAGCTAGGTTAGTTGTTTAAAGGGAAAATAAAAATTCCCAGAATCTTTTATATTATGTTTACATATCTCAATGTTTAACATATATGTATTTGTGAGGTGTAAAAACAATTAATTACATGTAATAATTCACATCTGTTTATCCTGCAACTGGGTGCCTCAATCTTAGCTCCCTGCCAATCGTTCTTATAAACTCTGTCTTGCTCCTGGCAGTCAGCATAGAGAAATCAAATAGAGAGGAGGAAAAATTTAACAATATTGCTATTTCCCCTTTTTGCTTGCAATGTTTGCAGGACATCCCATACTCCCCCAGCTGGTGGATAATACAGTGACAGGGATCAAGAAAAAAACCTGTAACTCAATCTGTGACCCTGTGTGTCAGCTTTTAATATTGAGGATTTCATTGACAGGTGGGGGAAGGACTCTATTTTAAAGAGCTTTAATTTAAAATCTATAGATTTGCTAGCATTTCTACTAGCACAATGTATAGACTGAATTTAAACAGTGTAACATACCCCTATTTTACAAACACTAATATAATATACATTTATTAATAATACATACATGTGCATATATAGTGTGTATGTTTGTTTATGTATATATATATATACACACACAATGAAAAATCCTTGCACTCAGGCTCAATTTTTTAGTTTGCTGGCTGCCAGCCCATAAGGCTTCTGTGACACAAAAATAGTCAAAAGTTTGGCTGCACTTACGGTCTTTCCATAAAAGGTATTTCTTTATTCCAAAATCATAATCTCCAGATAGATCAACGTTTCAGTCCACACAGGGACTTTCGTCAGGTTCAAGAGCCATTATGTATATATTTTGTTGATACACATATTCTCACTGACAGAGACACACTCTCAGTGATACAGACACACAATAACACACAATCACTAAAAGACACTCCCTTTTACTCACTCTGGCACACACTGACATATACTCACATACATACACATTCTCTTATACACACTAATGAAGTCATTTTATTTATAGCTTTTTACTTTTTTGTGATACCCCCAGCCTCTACTTTTGAAAGAGCTGGAGTGGATCCTCTCGCTGGCGTTTGGTGAGGCTCCGATCTTCATGCTCGTCAGCACTGCTCTCTTGTGCGCCTTTTAGTGATGCTGGAGTCACTTCAAATCCTGGCTACTAGCATCACTGTAGGGCACGCGAGGGAGCTTCCGCTTTGCTTTGGCAAAGTAGGCACCTTCCATCTGGGTAAGCAGGTACCTACTCTATCTTAGCGCATAGCCATCTGCCTAGTTGAGCGTACTAAGATGGTCAGCTCTTGGGCTCCCTGTGACAGGTGGAACACAGAGGGCCTGGTTGCATTTGTGACCTTAATAACCCCTGTAATGTTATAAACCTTTTCTGTAATGATAGCTGCAGTGTAGTAACATTATACACCTATCCAGGAATGATATAAGTAGTGTAGTATTGTTAGAAATGTATAAATCTGTCCAGTAATGATAGGTGTAGCTTAGTAGTGATGTGAAACTTTTAATGATAGTGTAAAAACCTGAGCAGTAACTGTAGAGATTAGTTTAGTTTATGAAGGGTACATGGCAACTGAGCTAGATGCAGCACTATAATACAGTCTTTCCACAACTAGCCACAATTTCCATAATTGGTCAAGCCTGGTCTCCTTTTTTAAAACATAAAACAGTTGATATATAATGGGTTACATAATTTCTCCTCATTTTCCTAAATTGGGTACATTTTAAAGGATCGCAAAACTGTATTCCTAAAACTACAGTGTCCCTCTGCCTACATGGCACTCTTCCCTCGTTACCTAAGGGTTAAATATCCCTTTAAACACTTACCTAATTCCAGAGCCGAGGTCCCTCAGTGCTGGGTTGAGTTCCTCCTCTTCTGAGGCAGCCAACGGGGCAACCTAATGTGCATGCGAGGCAAGTGCTTTCGTATGGGGTTTTGCAAGACTATGGACGTCCTCATGCAAAGGACATCCAGCTTTGTTCCATGGAGTTAAACAGCAGGAAGCCCCTCTAATGGCTGTCTGATAGGCAGCCACTAGAGGCAGTCTTAACTCTGAAATATAAACAGTGCACTTTCTCTGAAATTGTAGTTTTACATTGCAGGGCTCAGGGACAAGGACTGTGCACCCAGACCACTACAATGAGATGAAATGGTCTGGGTGCCAATAGTGTCCCTTTAACTACACTTTGACATAATTTACCAAGGGTGATTGATTACCAGGTATGTGTTTGCATTATTTATGTCCAACTCTGTGGAAAGTTCTGTTCACATTACTACTACAGTGTGGATGTAGCTTCTGGTCTCCTGAGGAAGATGACCAGCACCTAGTGGCCTCACGTAAGTCGCCATCCCCTTCCCAAACATTTTGACTACTACTAATAGCCAGTGCGCTGTAGTGGTTATTGTGCGTGTAGTGCTCTTTTAATATTGCATACATTAAGTTCTAGACAGGCTAATATTAATAATGCTGGTCTTTTGTAGAGAATACAATGTAACCTGCTGGTCTTTTGTAGAGAATACAATGTAACCTTCAGTTCAGACAGCTTGCTAGTTGTAACAAGGTGAATCCTGCTTCACAGATTTAATAGAATGGTCTATTTGCAGTTGCTGGAGCAGAGACGTGACTGCAGTCCGTGTTCATCAATTAAGATGTGGTTGCCTCATTTGAAGGATATATTAACCCCAGCTCTCAGATGTGAAGTGTCTTCCTATCAAACTGGTCATAGGCTTAGAGCTGAGGCAGGAAGATCTCTGCATATCAAACGCTGTATTTTTCACCTGCTCAGCAAAGTATTTTTTCGTGGGCTGAGCAAAGCTTTTTTAATTTGTTTGTTGGTGGTTTAAACAATGTGTACAATATATGCTATGCCTGCTGTTTCAATGCGCAGGTTATGTTTTCAAATCTACGTTTTCCCAGCTTGATGTCACATTGCAATAAAAAATGAATTGCTCATAGTGACGTAAAACTGTGAACCGGACCAGTCAATCGTACTATAGCACTCTCTTAAAAAATAACACTTTTATAATCTAAATCTACAGAGACATGAACATTATATCTAAAGAACTTCAGCAAATTAACCCCTTAAAGTAGTTTAGATGCCTGGAGCATTTTCTTTAAGCATTCCCCTTATGTTTTATTTTTTATACCTGTCTGTGCCTTGCAAGTGATTTTTTTTCCTCCCAAAATTTTTTAACCAAGATTTGTAAAGGTAAGACTCACAGCCCACTGTTATGCTACTAAGGCGCTGGTCCATTCCACTGTCCTTTCTCGCCTTGACTTCTGTAATCTGCTTCTCAGTGGTCTTACGTGCTCCTAGCTTGCGCCGTTACAGTCCATAATCAATGCAGTGGCGAGGCTCATCTTCCTGTCCGCCCGCACCTCCCACACCTCACCCTTCTGTCAGTCTCTACATTGGCTTCCTGTAAGATATAGGACTCAATAAAAATCTGGTTCTTGCTTTCAAATCTCTACATAACGCTGCTCCCACCTATCTATCCTCCCTGAAACACAAGTATGTCCCATTTAGGCCCTTACGCTCTGCCGAAGATTTACGTCTATCTTCTGTCCGTACTCCCACCTCTGATGCTTACCTTCAGGACTTCTCGAGGGCTGCGCCATTCCTGTGGCACTCACTTCCCTCCTCCGTTGGATGCACACCCAGTCTCAACTCCTTCAAAAAAAATCACTAAAAACCCACTTCTTCATAAAAGCGTATCAATTAAACTGTTAATAGCGCCAGACTGATTCCTGTCTGGCAACTGTCATTAGTCTAATACTATCCTTACCTTTTTGTGTCACTTTACCCCACTCCCTCTATCCTGTAAGCTCATTGAGCAGGACCCTCAACCCCTCTGTTCCTGTGTGTTCAACTTGTCTGGTTACAACT
Source organism: Pelobates cultripes (assembly GCA_933207985.1). Classification (NCBI taxonomy): domain Eukaryota; kingdom Metazoa; phylum Chordata; class Amphibia; order Anura; family Pelobatidae; genus Pelobates; species Pelobates cultripes. Next base: position 37,307,794 of record OW240921.1, read on the forward strand.
ACATGTTTGTTCGTCCACCCACTGTAAAGCGCTGAGGAATTTGTTGGCGCTACATAAATAATAACATAATAATAATAATGACACCCCTTGTGTCATTCCTTGAACATGATTTGTTAAATAATATTGTATATAATTATACAAAATCCTAAACTGTTCAACTATAAATGCATTACTAAAGTATACTGTATGCATTTGGTTTTATTTTATTTTGATTTCCCTATCTACTCTGTCATCTTAACTTTGTTATTTCCTACTGTTTTATAGCACTTGGCATTGACATGAGGGTTATGCTTTTTCAAAGAAATTTTTTCTCATATTTTACTTGCCCGTGTGCTACTAGACCCATATTTATTGTATGATTTAAGTTCTGTCTAGTGATCTAGTCCTTCTTCTAGCATAGTCTGATGCAGATGCAGATAAGTGTCCTCAGTAGACACCCAAATCTGCAAAGCTGTCAAATCATGGAATAAATGTCTGAAATGTAGACTCCATACTATTCACTGCCCAAAAGACTACCTAGATCCCCTAAATACTAAGACTACTTATTGTTTATTCTTACACACAAAAAAAAAATAGACTGGAAATATATAGATTTGCTTAATCACTCCATAGACGTTGAACTGTTCAATCATTTCAAGCTGTGGACACACCGTTTATCCAGGAGAAGTAATAATTTTTTTTTCCTGATTGTGAGTTTTTTTGTTTTTTTTTACAGCTGTAATGTGGAGCTGTGAAAATTCACAGCTGTTAATTAACAATTTTTTAAACACTATAAATGCTGCTGAAAAGTTATCTAACAGCTTAAAACTAAATTTAGAATTCAGTTTTAACATCAATGTGACCTGTGGGCATGGATATCTCTGTTTTTAGTGGAACCATAGCGCAGGAAGAATCTCTTGTCACTCTGTTCATGTTTTATAAATGGATTGCATTTTTATTATTATATAACATTTCAAAAAGGGGCTCTAGACCTGGAGGGAATCCATTTTTAATTCATGCTGAATTGCTGGTGACACAGTAAGCATCATTGGTGGCATGAATACAAATGAAGATGGCATTCTACCATTCAAAGTAGCTCGTACATAACTGAAATACTATGCATTCTTACCTGCTTTTATTGAAACCTGTGTTTTCACTATTCTTTTTTTCTATTGATAATGGGGCAGAAGTCCACTTTTAGGAATGTCCTTTCAAACTGAGACTTGGCAAGCATCCAAACAACAGACAATAACATACAATAGGCATGTGCATGGGAAACATTTTCGGTTCGGTTCGGCATTCCGAAATTCAGGACTTTGGCAATTTGGCACTTCGGCAATTTGGCACTTCAACACTTCGGCACTACGGCAATTCGGCACTTCAGGACTTCGGGACTTCGGAATTTCAGGACTTATCTTGCAGCCGCTTGGTAGATAACTCCCTAATTCCCACGGTATTAGGGAGTTATCTACCAAAAGGCTGAAAGACCTAGATTGGTCTTTCAGCCAAATTTACTAATACTAAGTAAAAATGACTTAGTATTAGTAAATTGTGCTAATACTCCCCAGCAAATAGAATTTTCCCCAAACATGAGCCTAGACTTCATGAAGGGTGTAACAGGAATGAAGTTTATTGATAACACACTGGCTTTTATGAGAAATCCTCCTGCAAGAGGACCTCCCACAGTAAACAAAGACAATAACCAATCAACATACAGCTTTACAGTAACCCCCACCCTCTCTCTGCTTGGGAGATATTGAGATAAGTTAAGGAATAACCCAATTATCTCCAGGCAGAGGGCACACAATTTCCCCAAAAGTTAGAACACCCCTTTCCACACAAGGTATCCCCACATATCCCCTGATAGCCCCGATCTGGGGGAACAACATATCCAAATTTCACCCAGATCGGTTCAGGGGTTTTTAAAAAGTCACAAGTTACCGACCACACACGAGTCTCCTGCCCAAAACAGTTCCACGAATTCAGCATGTGCGGTCGGTCAATTCAGAAAAAGGCATAAAATGAATAAAAGTCCCGAATGGATCCTCCTGGCTTATAGGAGCGATTGCTCCCCTTGTCCGTATGAACAAAACTACCGAACCAATAGATTCAACATGCACAAAATACTGCAGAAAAAGCCAGAACATAGGAGAAAATACTGAACTAAGTCTATTTTCTTCACAATACTCCCCCTTAGTTCCATGGGTCGGCATACCCGCCTAGACCCTGCCGGGTTGGCTAGGGGATGTCCGGGTAACATAATTATACATCCAAGACGGTTTGGTGGGAAAGCCCATCCACATTGCCGTTCTGCTTGCCCGGGCAGTATTGCAGTGTAAAATTGTAGGGCTGCAACGCTAGGCTCCAGCGCAGCAACCAGGCATTGTCTCTAGAGTCTCAGTTGAGCCAAATGAGGGGGTTGTGGTCAGTGAGTAGGGTAAAGGCACGGCCATAAAGGTACGGTTGGAGTTTCTTTAGGGCCCATGCTAGAGCTAGGCACTCTTTTTCCACAGCGGCATAGCTGACCTCCCGTGGTAATAACTTATGGCTGATATAGGCCAACGGGTGCTCCATGCCATCTTCCCCCACTTGGCTCAGCACAGCTCCCAGCCCAAACATGGAGGCATCTGTATGAATGAGAAATGTTTTATTAGGGTCTGGGGCTGTCAATACTGAAGCTTCGCTCAAAGCAGTTTTAAGGCTCTGGAACGCCGTTGCACACTCTGGGGACCATGCTACCTGCTTGGGTAGGGACTTTTTGGTCAGGTTGGTGAGGGGTTTTGCTAGGGTGCTATACTCAGGGACGAACTTTCTATAATACCCTGCTGTGCCTAGGAAGGCCAATACCTGCGTCTTGGTGTAGGGCTGGGGCCATTTGGCTATGGCCTCTACTTTGGCTGGTTCGGGGCGCTGTTTCCCAGACCCTACTCTATGCCCCAGGTATTGAACCTCTGCCATACCCACATGGCATTTCTCGGGTTTTAGGGTGAGGCCGGCTTCTTGTAACCTCCCAAATACCGTAGCCAAGTGTGTCAGGTGAGCCTCCCATGTGCCGATATAGATAGCAATATCATCTAGGTAGGCACATGCGAAGTCCTGCATTCCATCCAGAAGTCGGTCCGCCATCCGTTGAAATGTAGCCGGGCATTCTTCATCCCAAAAGGCATAACCCGAAATTGGTATAGCCCGAATGGGATGACGAATGCCGACTTAGGGATGAAGGCCGAGTCTAGCGGGATTTGCCAATATCCTTTGCACAGGTCCAGGGTAGTTAGGAAGTGCCCACTGGCCATGCGATAGAGCAATTCGTCATTCCGTGGCATGGGGTATGCGTCCGTGATAGTCCGGTTGTTCAATTTCCGGTAATCAATACAAAAGCGAGTCGTACCGTCTCGCCCTGGAACTAAAACCACCGGGGACACCCAGGGACTTTGGGAAGCCTTAACAACTCCTAATTCCAACATTTCTTGGATTTCTTTCCACATGCTGGCCCGTACTGCTGCCGGAATACGGTACGGTTGTTGCCGTAATGGGGTTTCCCCCTGCGTCTCTACCCAGTGCACTGTGGTGGAGGTGTCCCCAGTTAGGACCGAGAACAGCCCACCGTATTCCTGGAGCAGTTGTTTTGCGTCTGCCTGCTGTGTGGTGTCTAGTTTCTCCCCTAACCCAACCTGCTCTAAGGTTGGTTAGCTGCCAGTAGGTCAGGCAAGGGGAGTCCTTCACTATCATCAGTGGACGGGGCACAGATAGCGGAATATGGTTTCAACATGTTCACATGAAAGGCTCGTCTGATCCTTTCATCTGAACATTTGGCTACAATATAGGTGGTGTCGCTAATCCGTTCCACCACTTTAACTAGCCCCTGCCAAGCTGCCTGTAGCTTGTCCTTTTTGGAAGGTCTGAGGGCTAATACTTTTTGCCCCAATTCCAGGGTCCTATCTTGTGCCCCCCCGGTCATACCATTGTTTCTGTTGTTTCTGGGCCGCCTGCAGGTTCTCCCGAACTGATTCAGTCAGTGCCTGCAGGCGGTCCCGGAAATCCAGCACATATGGCAAGACTGGGATCCCTTCCTCTCCTGTGTTGCCCTCCCAGTGCTCCCGTATGAGGTCCAGGGGTCCCCGGACTTTTCTCCCATATAGGAGTTTGAAGGGGGAGAACCCGGTGGACGCCTAGGGTACTTCCCGGTAGGCAAACAGGAGGTGGGGTAGAAATTTCTCCCATTGACCGTATGACTCTGTGAACGCTGTGAGCATCTGCTTAAGCGTGCAGTTGAATCGTTCACAGAGGCCGTTGGTCTGGGGATGGTAGGGGGAGCTAAATAACGGTTTCACCCCGCAGCTCTGCCACAACTGTTGAGTTACAGTTGCCGTGAACTCCGCTCCTTGATCTGAAAGTATTTCCTAGGGAAATCCTACTCGGGAAAAGATCCTGACTAGAGCCTCTGCTACCGTCTCCGCCTCAATCTTGGAGAGCGCCACAGCCTCGGGGTACCTGGTGGGTAGCGCTTTCCGGAGGAGCTGGGTTTGTTGAGCCCTACCAGGTCTACTGCCCCTCTGTAGAATGGTTCTTCTATTATAGGTAGGGAATGTAACTTGGCATTAGGGTGGTCCCCCTTTTTCCCTATCCTTTGACATGTGTCACATGTCCTGCAGTACGTCTGCAAATCTTTTGATATCCCTGGCCAGAAGAACGTCTGGGTAAGGCGGTCCTTAGTTTTCTTAATACCCAGATGTCCAGAGACCAATATTACAAAAGCAAGGTTTCCACATTGGAATTAAAAGGAGCCATCTGAGCATTAAATGTAGAGCAACATGTGGTTACCCCTTCATTTGCTTTAAAGGAAGAGGCATTGTACATAGATACACATGTGACACCATTCACATACATGTAATGCTTCACCCATCATATTTAATAGGACACATGGCAGAAATACATATATACACACATACATACATACAGACACACATACCTACAGACACATACACACATACATACAGACACATACAGACAGACACACATACGCCCCCCCAACAGATATACACATATGCACATACATACATACATACAAATACATACAGGAACACACACACACAGAGACACACACACACATACAGACACATACATACAGAGACACACATACATACAGACACATACACACACACCCTGACAGACATACACACAGACACATACATACAGACACATACATACACACACACATACAGACACATACATACAGAGATACAGACACACACACATACAGACATATACATACACACATACACACAGACACATACACACACACACATACATACAGAAACACATACACAGAGACACACACACAAATACACATACATACAGAGGCACAGACACACACACACACACATACAAAATGTTTCCTGTTTCCTTCCTTTTGCAGGAGGGTGACTTTCCCTGGGTCCAGTGGGGACTCAGCCTGATGGGAGTCTGACTCCTTCCTTCCTCTGCGCGGCTCTCTGATAGCTGGGAGGAAGTGACAGGCAGTTCAAGGCTTCAGTTTTTTAGACTGTAGGTCTAGTATAACAAAAGCCAAAAGGCGGGACTGCACTCAATCCATATTAAAGCCTTGGTGCAACCAAAGCTGGTGTCATCAAGCTTGAAAAAGACCCTAGGGTCGAAACATTGCTGCTGGACACTGTAGTTCAATAAAATGCTGATCTAAACCTTGGAGTGCCTGGACATTTTTCTCCATTGACTGTAGCTCTAGTCAAAAATTAATAAAAACAAATCCAGCATCTGTGAGTGTATCTGATCTAAAAGATCCATTGAGGGGCAGCGGGGCCTGACCGCAGAGCTGAGCAGACTCAAGTCACAGTAGCTCCTGCATGATCAACTGATTTATACTAATTATCTACAGATATATGGCATAATCTGGCTTTCCTTGTTCACTATGTGCCAGAGGACATCGTGGTGCCCACAGGGATACCTTTTTCTGTTGTCATTCCTGCAGAACTGCTCAATTACCCTCTGCACTCTACAAGCATGGTCGGTGCGGGGGAGACACGTTTCTGGGCCATAATCGCTCCGCCCTCTGGACCGGTGGGTGTCATCCCATTCCCAGGAGACTGTCTCCGTGATCTGCGGCACCAATGCCAAGGAGCCCTCCCCATAACCAAAATGGCAGAGGTGGGGAACCTGCGATGGTGGCACAGTCAGAGACCACCATGCCACAGCTGATCAGCATTCTTGCAGCCTTCCTGATGGCAGAAAGGCTCCTCAACACAGCTAAATTACTACTTACCGTTCAATGAACATGTGGGATTCCCAGCTCCTGCTGTAATGTGCAGTTGGGACTTGCTACCCAGTCCCTCATCACTGTTACCCCTGCCGACCTGCATTGCACTCCTGCTTTACAGCTGACTCCGGTGGAAGATTGGGTACAGGCAAGGGATTACACACTAGGAGGGCACTCACCCCTCTCATCACACATAATGCTGGACTCACTCCTGTCATGCTAAAGGCCTTACAGATCGTGGGTTGGCTGAGCCTGAGATGTCTGGGGGACTTTCTCATGGTCTGGGCTGCATGAAGTAGAGATGACTACTGTTAATCCTGTCATATACCTGATTTATTCTCACTACACTCTAAGCAGTTGAAGTTACTTGCAGTGCTTTAGCTTTTCTCACTACCATCTCGCTTGTTAATTTAGCTCTGCATTAAGGCTCTCTTGTCTTAAATTATTAAAATTGTGCTGTTTACCATTTCTACAAATCCAGTAATGGAACTGTTAACTCTTATGCCAACTTATATATTTTTGTACCATTGTTCTTTCTAAAAACAAGCACATCAAAAATTAAGAATTATGAAAAGGTCCATTGTAAAATAAAAATAATAATTTTCTTCTTTTTATTCACTGTCTTTGTGCCAACATCATTTGCCCATTCTTTGTGATGCTGTGCCCACTTTGGTGCCGGTTACTCTGTTTCTCACCACACTGTGCAGCTTTGCTTTGGATGCGGCATTCTCTGATGTGCAATACAGTAATGACGGAGTGCACTGTTGCAGTGTCAAAAATATTGAGATCTGTCTTTCTCCAATCCAGCAACACACCGATGACGTCATGCATCCTTTCAGCGTCAAGAACGACGTGGAACAATGCAGCTGTTCACCCTTAGATAGCCCAAGTGATCCAAGAAATCTGGTGTCGCACATCTTTGACATTCTGTCATCTTTCTGATGACATTAGATGCTAACCCTATATAAACGCACTGTTCAACAGGCCTGTGTGCTATTGTGGTCTGTTATAGCCAGAGAGTGTGTTCAGTATTTTCTGATTATTTCGTTTTTGACGTTGGCTTGTTTTGACTTTCCTAAACTCTCTAATCCTGACCTTGGCTTGCTTACCTGTATTGTAGCTTATCTATACTACCTTGACTTTGGCTTGTTCTTTGTCTCTTCTCTCTCTATACTACGTTAAACCTGTCAACCTCTAAAGACCGATTATACCATCATCAGTACTGTCCTTACTTAAAAAAAAAAAAAAACTACCACAAGAGGACATAGTCTTAAATTAGAGGGACAAAGGTTTAAAAATAATATCAGGAAGTATTACTTTACTGAGAGGGTAGTGGATGCATGGAATAGCCTTCCAGCTGAAGTGGTAGAGGTTAACACAGTAAAGGAGTTTAAGCATGCGTGGGATAGGCATAAGGCTATCCTAACTATAAGATAAGGCCAGGGACTAATGAAAGTATTTAGAAAATTGGGCAGACTAGATGGGCCGAATGGTTCTTATCTGCCGTCACATTCTATGTTTCTATGTTTCTATGTTACTGTCCTTTGAACTGTTCTATATCTGCATGTTGTAAATTTCTATTATCCTGACACTTTTGAGTATAATCCTATTAAATGAAAGGTGCGGCTACATGTATTCATATTATTTAGCATTTTAATAATGTCATCTGGTTGAGTAAAGACTGACATCATCATTTATCTTATCTCTTTTCATTCGCAGGATATTAGAGAAAAGGCAAGCAAATGGAGAAACCATTGAGCTCACTGAAGATGGACGACCTGTTACCAAAGATCAGAAACGCCAACCTATGGTTGATTGCACTTGTTTTGGGCTCCCCCGTCGTTACATCATCGCTATCATGAGTGGTTTGGGTTTCTGCATCTCATTTGGTATCAGATGCAACCTTGGTGTGGCCATTGTCAGCATGGTGAACAACAACACAGTATTTAAGGAGGGCAAGGAAGAGGTGGAGGTGAGTGTCACTTTGTTCTATAGTAACTGTTTCAGACTACATTTCCCATAGGTCCTATACAGGAAAATGGCTTACTCCACAGGATCACAGCATTCACATAAATAAAAAAAAATCTATATGTCATATAATGAAACATATTACAGGCAAACGTGGCTTGCATTTTACTGGCCAACTACAACATACAAAAAAAAACATCCAATTTCACCATTTATGTTATTAGGGTGATTCAGTGGTTAATGCAGTGTTTTAGTTGATATTTGTGTGAAACCACTTAGCTGACGGTGAAGGAGTTATATGCAACTGCACCCCTTTCTTTCTTTGCTCTATCCCAAACCTGAGAACTCAATTATAGACATAGGACCACACTATTTTTTTTTGTAATTCTCAATATCATCTGTATACTATGATATACCAACTGATTATTTTTATTTAATTTTACGTATATTACAATTCTTGAATAAATCACATACCTACCTTTCCCGCAATCCTTTCTGATAACCATCTTTATGCCCCTTTGGTCGGAATGTCAGTTATCTGACCCCAAACACACTATATTGCTATCATCCATTTCTTTTCAAAATTGTGTATTCGTTCTGCCTGCATCATTTTCTGTTGGGCGATAAGGGGATAAAGATACCATATAATAATTTGCTGATGAAAAGGACAGAATTACCTTCCTTGTTTTCAATCATGCACATATCTCTATTAGCCAAATGGTTTCAGGATATGTCATACGCAACATAATACCATATGGGAGACAGTGTGTCCAATTAAAGGCAGGAAATAGAGGTTTTGTGTTTCTCAGATAGATCATCAGGTATATAAAGGGTTACTTTGGTTCCAAGTACATCAGACACTAAAACATAATGGCTCAATCACAAATAGAACTCCCACTCTTTTGATTGCTCCGCCAATGAGTGACTGATATTTCAGTGTCAATGCCACGATTACCAGGGGAACCCAAACACGCAGACAGATCACAGACACACAGATATTGTAATACCGATCCTTAGAATGGCCGGGCTATGCAAAGAGATAGAGTAGTAAGAGTACAAGCCGAAGTCAGTAACCAGAGAATGAACCACAATACAAATGCGCTATCGGGCTATGAAAGACCACAACAGGGCACTGAGGCAAGGGGGAGGTAAACTTATATACACACAGGGTATGTCTGATTGGCTAACTTCCAATTAGTGTTAATAACAAGACGTGGGAGATGTCTTTTCCCTCTCTTGTGATCAGTGAGGTCATCACTATGTGTCTGGTCACATGACCGGGTCTGACACAGATATAAGGAAGCTCCCTTGGAGCGTGCAGCGTCAGAAACAATGTCAGGTTGGGGAGTGGCAGCAGGGACAGCCGCAAGCTGTGGACAGGAACCAGAAGACGCCGCTCGAGGTGATGGGGTAAGCAAGGACGCCGCGAGCGGCGCAGGGGCAGGGGACCTGACATTCTTTATTGGCAAATTCTGGTATTGGTGAATTTGGAAAATGAAGACTCACCCAATCATATGATTATATCAATCATAAAAAAGTTGTAGTCAAAGAGTAGCCCTGCTCATTATTATTTACAGCTTCCCGTGCTCAGACGAAAATAAAGAAAAACACAAATTCTGCTCAGTGACATTGTCATGGTGACAGAGTAGTATCTTAATATGATCTTAATTACTTAATGAAAAAAGTAATTATAAGGGTGAATGTCGACATGTGTTACACTAAACAGTTGTGATTTATTACTAATCACGATCCTGTGAAGAACTCTATGCAGGGAGTTTTTTTATTGCATTACTGTTAATTATGGGAATTCATGGCTGTAGAATAAAAACACCAGTGGAATCATATGTTTGTTTGTATTTGCTTTATTCTAAAGACAACAAAATTGATCTTACAGATGTAGTGCAGTCTTAATATAGCGGTGGCTTAGGTCCCTTGTCTCTAACAATGTGAAACTTTGCAGTTTCTGAACATTTTGACAGTTCAGCCTTGTCGCCAATCCATGTTGTTTTTGTTCATAAAAAAGAAGATAATAAACCCACATTGAAATGATCTCCAGCTTGCCTAAAGAAATTGGGAAGAAGTCCTTTCTTGGAATTAAAAGGCTATTTAATGAAATGCCAGCTGCTCTTCATAGTCCTGTATATCTTCGCTGTTACAGAAGGTATACAGACAGTTGTTTCATAGGCATTTGACACTACATACTTGCTTATTGTTCTTACTGTGGAGAGCTCTAATGCTGCAGAAGGTGAAATTGCTTTTTTCAGATTTCAAAGGATTTCTAGGGCTGTCTGGAGAGGTCCGTTAATGAACATGTTACTAGACAGATATTTGTATTTTCCTGATATATATGAATCTTTCTATCATATTCTCTTGAAGTTTTTTCAAGTATAAACAAATGCTACTTTTATAGCCTTGTTTTTTCTTTATACTTTTTCTTTATATTTATTTGTTTATATTATATAAATAATACCTTCCCTTTCACTGTGTATTTAAGGTAGGGTCTTACTATAGAATTCTAAAAAGGAAACGTTATATTTGTTTTAATTTAAAGAATTATTTTAAAAAATTTTTTTTTATATTTCCAGAAATAGTCTGCATCCACATGTGAAAGTACTTGCATTTAATTACTTTATTACTGGGTGTTAATAATCACAGGTTTGATTTATGTCCAAGGACATCAATGAATAAAACAAAACATCCTATATACACTAACGCGTTTCACAAATAAAAGGGTTTCATGAAAACCCTCCGGTTTGAGTTGTTAAACTGCCTGTCTACTTCATCAGTATTTCCAGTGCTAAATCTTTCCCATTTTTTATGTTGTGTTAAATAACTCTGCATGCATGGGTAAATGAATGTGTATCTGAATGTGTGCCTGTATGGGTAAATGAATGTGTATCTGACTGTGTGCCTGTATGGGTAAATGAATGTGTATCTGACTGTGTGCCTGTATGGGTAAATGAATGTGAATCTGACTGTGTGCCTTTATGGTAAATGAATGTGTATCTGACTGTGTGCCTGTGTGGATAGATGAATGTGTATCTGACTGTGTGCCTGTGTGGGTAAATGAATGTGTATCTGACTGTGTGCCTGTGTGGGTAAATGAATGTGTATCTGACTGTGTGCCTGTATGGGTAAATGAATGTGAATCTGACTGTGTGCCTGTATGGGTAAATGAATGTGTATCTGACTGTGTGCCTGTATGGGTAAATGAATGTGTATCTGAATGTGTGCCTGTATGGGTAAATGAATGTGTATCTGACTGTGTGCCTGTATGGGTAAATGAATGTGTATCTGACTGTGTGCCTGTATGGGTAAATGAATGTGAATCTGACTGTGTGCCTTTATGGTAAATGAATGTGTATCTGACTGTGTGCCTGTGTGGATAGATGAATGTGTATCTGACTGTGTGCCTGTGTGGGTAAATGAATGTGTATCTGACTGTGTGCCTGTATGGGTAAATGAATGTGTATCTGACTGTGTGCCTGTATGGGTAAATGAATGTGAATCTGACTGTGTGCCTGTATGGGTAAATGAATGTGAATCTGACTGTGTGCCTGTATGGGTAAATTAATGTGAATCCGACTGTGTGCCTGTGTGGGTAAATGAATGTGAATCGGACTGAGTGCCTGTATGGGTAATTGAAAGTGTATCTGACTGTGTGCCTGTATGGGTAATTGAATGTGTATCTGACTGTGTGCCTGTGTGGGTAAATGAATGTGTATCTGACTGTGTGCCTGTATGGGTAAATGACTATATGACAGTATGCATAAATTAGCAAATGAGTTTGCACGCATATGGGGTTAATTACAGAGTATATGGCAGCGTGCACTTAAATAGTGCCCTCCTAAATAGGTCAAATCCACATAATGGTACCCAATTTAAAAGAGCTATGCACTAACAATGATATCATTTAATATCCTAAATAGGACAATAAGGGAACCACATTAGTGGAGATAGGAGGAGACTATAAAAATAATATCAATAATTATTACTTTACTGAGAGGGCAGTGGATGCATGGAATAGCCTTCCAGCTGAAGTGGTAGAGGTTAACAGAGTGAAGGAGTTTAAGCATGCGTGGGATAGGCATAAGGCTATCTTAAACTTAAGGTAAGGTCAGGGACTAATGGAAGTATATAGGAAATTGGGCAGATTAGATGGGCCGAAAGATTCCTATCTGTCGTCACATTCTATGTTTCTGTGTTTCTAATGGGCACTCACAGAAAACTCAGCCCTTGAATCCGGATCCCAATAAAACGTAATTTTTAAAAAAAACGTTATTTAAATATTTTGCCCACTCCCCATGAAGGGCATGCATGCTGAATTTTCTATGAGTTCCTGTTAATTTGCTTTGTTTAGAAGAGGTGTAACCAGCATCGAAGATGGAGACCCAGTTCAAGCAGATACATTAGGGAATTAAAGGGATACATTAGACCTCTAAAGCACTAAGGCTTACAGAAGTACTTTATGTGTGAAGAATGTGTCCTCTTTTTTTCATTTTGTAACAAGTGCAGATTTCAATTGAAATAATGACTTTTATAAATTAACATTGTTACACTCCACGCCCCCCTCAATATCAAGCCAGACAACTGGTCCTGTTGCTTTGTGTTTGCTCAGGTCAGTGGGACTAAACTCTAGTGCCTGGCTGCCCCATAGGTAGATCCCATAGGCAGAACTAAAACTACCATGATGCTTTTCATGCCTTTAGAATGACAAAGCTTTATGGGAGTTGTAGTTCTTTAACATTTGGGGATCTACCTGTTGGGCAGCCCTGCTCTAGAGGCAGCAATTGCCCACAGCACCTGCCTTGCAAAGTCATTTTCATTGGGGTAAATCAACTAAATAGTTATTTGGGTGTGGAGGATACAGTGCAGTAAGAATACAGCTTTGCTAAAGTGTTGTGTATGATAACTTAAAGAGATGCTCCAGTGCCAGGAAAAAAAACAAACAGTTTTCCTGACACTACAGGATCCTGGAGTGCCCCCCTCCCTCCCACTCCCCTATCCCATGTCGCTGAAGGGGTTAAAACCCTTTCAGACACTTACCTGAACCTAGCTCCACCCACGTTCCTCCTCCACCGACGGCAATGGCCGTGTGCGCATTACACCTCCTTAAAGGAGAGTATTATTCAATGCTTTCCTATGGGGATTCCGGCGATGCTGGAGGTCCTCATGCATAGCGTGAGGACGTCCAGCATCATTTAGACGACCAAAAGTCATCTAAGAAGCCATAAGTCACTCTAATGGCTGTCTACCAGAGAGGACTTAACCCTGCAAGGTAAATATTGCAGTTTATAAAAACTGCCATAATTACACTTGCAGGGTTAAGGGTGATGGGAGTTGGCACCCAGACCACTTCAATGAGCTGAAGTGGTTGTGGTGCCTAGAGTGTCCCTTTAAGAGTGACTGGGGATCCATTGAAGTATGAAGTAAAAAAAATAGGCATGTTATTTAAAATATTTATAATTGAAACATCATAGCGCAATGCCCCACTATCAACTAGCTGACATAGGAAGCATAATACTTACACTATCTTTATATGTTTTTACAGCCAGCAAAGTTCACTTGGAATTCTGAAACAGTTGGCATGATACATGGATCGTTCTTTTGGGGTTATATTGTCACGCAGATTCCGGGAGGATACATCTGTCAAAAATTTGCAGCGAACAGGTAGGAGAATTGTAGCGACATAGCTGGTGCTGTTCTATGTTTTCAAATTTCAGTTCATTGTGCACGTGATTTTACTTATAAAATCTGTCATTTTAGCATTTTGTAACAGTGTGCTTACAGAACATAAAATAAGATCTGGGTTTAAATGTCCCATTCCTTTCAACCATTCAGTCATATTAAATTTACATTAATTTTCATCGATCCATATTTATAACAGTTGATTTGCTGATAAGGATCAATAATATGGTGACATATTCTGTTGCCATCTCATGATCAATATAATGTACTGATTGTTGTTCTTGATTTTGCCCTATATACTTTTAAAGGAACACTGTAGACCAAGCATGTCAAACTTGCGGCCCGCGGGCCACATGCCGCCCACAATGGATATATTTGCAGCCCATATGCCCTGGGCCCATGTAAACTTAAATCTTGTTTATTTAGCCCGTGTTAGCCATTGAGTTTGACATGCTTGCTGTAGACACTGTCATGTGTTTCATCTCATTTACGTGATTATAATATCTGGTGCCACTGACACAGTCCTTACATGCAGTGTTAAACTGTGTTTAATGTTTTAATGCTAAGCTAGACTGTCCTACAGCCCATAGGCCCCTTGCTTCTTGGGCTAATGAGGAAGCATTGGCTTAAAAAGCAATGGGCAATTGACAGAGTAAAAACCAAAGAAAAAAAAGTTACCTGCGCTCTCTCCTTAATCCCTATGTATAAATGGAGGTCATTTAGTTACTCCAATGGCCATTGGAGGAAATGCCCGCTAGCCAGGGGTGTATTAGCCGCGAGGCAAACAAGGCATTTGCCTTGGGCGGCATTTTTCAGGGGGCGGCAAAAAACGCAGCCCCCAAATGCCCAGGGCAAATGCCTACTTAGCCTTGCGGCTAACTGACATCCCGAGCGAGCGGGCGGGCGGCGCTGGCAGGCAGGCGGCTGGCGAGGGAGCACTTCCTATGACGTCATCTTCCGGCTCCCAGCCTCACTCTGCAGCCGGCGCGCGAGGGAGCTGAGCACAGAGCTCATAGGAAGTGCTCCCTCGCCAGCCGCCCGCCCGCCTGCCAGCGCCGCCCGCCCGCCCTGCAGCCACTGGACCACCGGACCACCAGGGAGAGAGACCCCCCCAGCACTCCCAAAGGTAAGGAGGTTGGGGGGGGGATTTAAATTAAAAAAAAAGTTAGTGTGTGTGTTTGTGTGTGACTGTGTGTGTGTTTGTGTCTGACTGTGTATGTGTCTGACTGTGTATGTGTCTGACTGTGTGTGTCTGACTGTGTATGTGTCTGACTGTGTATGTGTCTGACTGTGTGTGTCTGACTGTGTGTGTGTGTGTTTGTGTCTGACTGTGTATGTGTGTGTGTGTGACTGTGTGTGTGTGTTTGTGTCTGACTGTGTGTGTGTGTGTGACTGTGTGTGTGTGACTGTGTGTGTGTATGTGTCTGACTGTGTATGTGTGTGTGTGTCTGGGCTGTGTGTGTGGTTCGTGTCTGACTGTGTGTGTGACTGTGTGTGTTTGTGTCTGACTGTGTATGTGTGTGGGCTGTGTGTTTGTGTCTGGGCTGTGTGTGTGTGTTTGTGTCTGTGTGTGTGTTTGTGTCTGACTGTGTTTGTGTCTGACTGTGTGTGTGTGTGTGTTTGTGTCTGACTGTGTGTGTGTGTGTGTTTGTGTCTGACTGTGTTTGTGTGGGTGTGTGTGTGTGTGTGTGTCTGACTGTGTATGTGTGTGTGTGTCTGACTGTGTATGTGTCTGACTGTGTGTGTGTGTGTTTGTGTGTGTGTGTGTGTTTGTGTCTGTGTGTGTCTGACTGTGTGTGTGTGTTTGTGTGTCTGACTGTGTGTGTGTGTTTGTGTATGTGTGTGTGTCTCTGACTGTGTATGTGTGTGTGTCTCTGACTGTGTATGTGTGTGTGTTTGTGTATGTGTGTGTGTCTGACTGTGTGTGTGTGTATTTAGAAGGTGGGGCGGGGGGAAGGGTTGGGTGGGGGTGGCGCGGGGGGAGGGGGGCGCCTGAGTTTTGTCCTGCCTAGGGCAGCACAAAACCAAGATACACCACTGCCGCTAGCCATCGTCAATGCAGACCCCCCTAAGTGGGTCCTACACTTACCCTTCACCTTGCTTCCTTGAGCTTCTGGCAAAGATATCTCTAATGAGACAGAGATGGGTATTTTTTATATACACACCCCTATATACTTATTTACCCTTAATAGGGAACACATGGGATGGGCGGCAGCATTGTAACAAAGCTGTGTGATACAAAAAGTGAATACAAATACAAAAAGATAAGTCCTGCGCTCACTCCCATCACTCCCGGGCGGCTGCAACGACCACAGTACACATCAGCCCCAATATATAGTAAAAGCGAAAGGAAAAAAAGTTACCTGTGCTCTCTCCTTAATCCCTATGTATATTTAGACAAATGGAGGTCATTTAGTTACTCCAATGGCCACTGGAGGTAATGCCCGCCTGCCAACGTCAAGGCAGACCCCCTGACACAGTCCTTACATGCAGTGTTAAACTGTGTTTCATATTTTAATGCTAAGTTAGACTGTCCTACAGCCCATCGGCCTCTTGCTTCTTGGGCTAATGAGGAAGCATTGGCCTTAGAAGCAATGGGCAATTGACTGAGAGTGTCTGGTGATCACTGGCAGTCTATCACAGCCACCATTGCTGGTATGAATCGGTATGGCTAGAAGGAAGTGTGTAATCTCTGCATTAGTCATACCTTCAGTGGGGGCTGGCCTGTGGGTACCCAGAGAGCCTTATTCAGTGTTACATTGGTCAAAAATGTTTAAACACTGAATTAAGGGACTGTGCCAGGAGACTCCAAGCACTATACCCAATTGCCTGAGAGGAAATGGCTATAGTGCTTACAGTATCCCTTTAATTAGTTTTTAGGGAGCAGGACCATGAAAATTATACAGCATCTTAAATCAGTGTGCCAATCAGTGTACCAAGAAGACCCACATGTGATTGGCCAAGCTAAGCTGAAAATTCAGGCTTGTCTTGTTTTCTAGAACATATTTGTTCTTACTCATTAGTCAGCGTATGGTTTTCTGGGAATGCTAATGGTATATTATTCATAAAGATATTTTCTAAAAGCACAAACATTTTGGTGAAATTAGACACAATTAGAAAGCTTAACTATAGATAAGATTTACCAAATGTATTATTGCACAAACTGAACTAAATTAATGAGTCTCCAAATTTATCTAAATATATATTTACTTAAACATTTTACTCGATCCTGATGCATAGGGACATGAAAATATGTTTTATCATAGTGTTTGCTGCAGACATACTGTAAATCTAACACCAATCTGGAAGCATTTAAGCAGAAACGAGTGACCTGATTTCATATGAACAGGTGTTCACAAACAAAATAAAAATCTGGTAATTGAAAGGTCAGATGATGCAAATGCCAGATAATAAGTACACAAACCATAGTTTATTTCTGCTATAAACTGCAAATGGAACCATATATGTAATTTTTTTTTTGTTCCAAATTTGCAACCTAGCAATCTGTAGTCCTAAAAAGTCCCAAAACTAATTGCCAGCCTTCAGTTGAGGAAACACGGCATCTTGCGTTTTAGGACAGGTAACTAGTCATAAATAAGACTACAACTTTGAAAATGACATCACTTTTCTAATTTTAGACATATACAGTATTGGATAAAGTAATCCTCCTTGCAATTTGTTTGTGCAGGAAATATTAATATATATTATTTTCTGTCTGTCCTATGTTATTTTTTTTATTTTTTTTTCAACTCTTAGACACTAAAGTTTTACTTCTGAAATTCCTTGCTATCCATGAGAAATCACATCACCTGTTCTGTTTTATTTCACCAAATGTTCACATACACATTTCTAGCATTGGTTCAAAGCATAATGGAGCCCTTATTTTTTGTATGTGCTGTCGTTGATTTCAAATAATTTAATATTTTTGGATACACTTGTAAAATATATTTTCAAACTATTGAAATATCAAAAAAGCATCATATATATTAAAAAATACCATATTTACTGGAATCTTCTGCGCCACTGTATCTAATTCGCACCTCAATTTTTGAAACATGAAAGCTGAAAATTCTTTTCACTGGCAAATGTAATGCACATTTGTAGAACTACTATGCAACATTGTACATTATAATTTTTTTATGATATTTTATCCAAAAAGAAAAAAATTAAATCAAGATCATGTTATTTAAATTATATCTGTTGCTAGGCAGCACTGGTCATGGTCATGCAATACAAATCATAATGATGAAGATACTATGCATTGCAGAATGGATCTACCATGAACACAAACTGATCTCATTTTCATGGAGACACAGTCTTAT
The DNA here is from genome assembly GCA_933207985.1 of Pelobates cultripes. Taxonomy (NCBI): domain Eukaryota; kingdom Metazoa; phylum Chordata; class Amphibia; order Anura; family Pelobatidae; genus Pelobates; species Pelobates cultripes. Next base: position 37,326,022 of record OW240921.1, read on the forward strand.
AGAACATCTCTACAGCGCACATGTGCTTAAACCAAAGGATGCTCACCTACTTAACCCCTTAAGGACCAAACTTCTGGAATAAAAGGGAATCATGACATGTCACACATGTCATGTGTCCTTAGGGGGTTAAAAACAAGAAAAAAGAGTTTATGAAAAAAAAGATGGAAAATACAGGTGGTAGATGATTATTATTATTATTACAATATTTATAGAGCGCAGTCAAATTCCGCAGCGCTTTACAATAGATAGAGTTGCTGGCTTATCAACAAGCCTGGGGCTGGAGGGGTACCCGACTTTGGTACCATTGTACAACTCATATGTAAGGACTGTACGCTCCCATAAGACATCTGCCTGGTCAGGGCACAGGCCAACTGTCACTAAAGTTTTCTTCTCTGTGCTAGTCTGCTCTATGCAAAGCCACTGTAGAGTCATAGACTTTAAACTTTATTGCGCTCCATTCCATTTCTTTCATTATTTACATTTAGTAGGTAGTATGAGGAGGCAACTGACGTAGACTGTTAAAAATATTTGAAGAACTTTATTACGGCTTCAATAAATTACATGTGTTGATTTTGTCTTACTTATGTACAATTAGTATGTGTATCTTGTTTTTGTCAAGATCAAGATATGTTTTCTAAACAGAAAGATCGCAAGTACAGATAACAGCTGATACTGAGGTGATTAGTCCACCTAAACAATCTAATAATGAGGGTTTAGAGGTTCTGAATATATCTCCTGGAACAATTTACCGGAAAGTTGACAATCCTATGGGGCCCCTATGCTCTTGGGGCCACAGGGCAACTCACCAGCATGCCCATGCGTTAAGATGGCTCTGTATTAGATAGATAGATAGATAGATAGATAAATAAATTAGATAGATGGATATATAGATTAGATAGATAGATAGATAGATAGATAGATAGATAGATAGATAGATAGATAGATAGATAGATAGGTATATAGAGAGAGACAGACAGACAGATGATAGATAGATAGATAGATAGATAGATAGATAGATAGATAGAAAGAAAGAAAAATATGCTATTATCACGAAAACAGTAATTATAATGTGCACATAAACCTGATGCCAGTTCACCAGTTGTCCTTCGTTGCACCACTCTTGGTAGGTACGAACCACTGCATACCAGGAAAACCCCACAAGACTTGCAGTTTTGGAAATGCCATTGGCTAGACACCACTATTTGGTCCTTATCAAAGTCACGAATGATCTTTTCACTTGCCCATTTTTCCTGATTCCAACATATGAAATTCAAGAACAGACTGTTCACCTGTTGCCTAATATATCCCACCCCTTGACAGGTGCCATTGTAACAATATAATCAATGTTATTCACTTCACCTGTCAGTGGTTTTAATGTTGTGGCCGATCACTGTATAGGTTTACATATGCTCAATTTAAACTAATTCACAGGTAATAAATCAAAATGGATCCGCTGAAATGTTTACAACAGACATACAAATAAATAAATAAATAAGCTGAACCGGAAACATACCCGACTTAAAGAACTTTTTTGGTTCCACTATTTTAACCTTACATTAAATTTTACTTAAATTCTCACTTTTGGAAATAACTCTGCAAAGTCATTTACAGATAAAACAATATGAATCGTGTTCACTATTCACATAGGTGTACTTGTTAAACACCCAGTATGGGTACATGTTAAAAACACAGACAATGTTTTGTTATTGAGTTTATACATATATTTTTATTTTGTATTTAATTTTCATTTTTATTTGTGAAAAATATATATAATAGATACTGCGCATAGAGTTATAGATATTATCGGAACTAATCCTTACTACTTTCATTTATGATGGTACCTTCGGGGTTGGCTAGAATATGCTTTGTTACTCTATAGCTTCATTGTAGACAAGCAGTGATTTGATTTTGCTTGAAAAAAGGTCATGCTTTGATGGAAGCCAAGGGGAGATGTTTTACAGATTGTGAGTTCCACAATCTGTCAATGTTATAGATTCCAATGAATAATTCAAACGGCCTTGAAGAGAATGCAGGGGTACATCATATTTTCCATATTTGTAGTCTGAATTCCCATCCTCATGCTGATCAATTAACATGTACTTTGGTCATAACATTTTTTGGGAGCCAGCTTATATTTAGAGCCAGTTTCTATTAGTATTATTGAATTCGAATTAGATTTATATATCAGCCATGACAAAACAGCACCTCTATGTAGTTAAAAGAAAACGGTCACATACAACGATTTTTTTCTAATATGTTTACCCATCCCCTATATTTAACAAATATGTATTTGTCAGGTGTGAAAGATGTAATTAAATATAGAAATTCACATCTCTCAATCCTGCAGCTGGGTGCCTCTATTTTAACTCCTTGTTAATCATTGTTGTATGCTCTATCCGTTGCACTTGGCTGTCAGCACAAAAAAAGCATACCTCCCAAAAATTGGTTGGGTCAGTGGGGTCCTGAGGAGCATCACCAGTGGTGGAAAAAATGGCAGACCCACCTTCTGATAGGTTTCTTGACCAGCTCCCCAGCCTTGAGGAACATGCAGGGAGCACTGCTGAGAGTGGTCCTCATGCCTACTGCTCAGCACATCAATCTAATGATGCACCCACTCTGTGCTGCCTAGGGACAGTTTCCTGATGCCCTCAGATGTGAGAAACCAGAGAACTAAAGTGGGACGGTGGAACAAGACCCTGAAAGTGGACTGTCACAGGACTGCGGGGAGCCCTGAAGAAAGCATTCTGAGAAGAGGATAGATGAAACAATGTTTGTGTTTCTCCTCTTCATTTGCAATGTTTACTCTGATGTTGACTTGTCAGAACTGGATCGTGAAATAATATGGCAAGTGAAAGGTCAGCTTATGTAATGTCTCTATTCCTATCAATCCTTTCTCCTGTTCGTTCAGAAAACCGGAAAGTGACACATGATGGCAGGATCTGAGTCACTTATGCAATGTAGGAGAGTGTGGGCGTCATCCTGCTGTCGGTGTCTGGTGACTCTCAAATGTGCCTGACAGATCCTTCAAATACACACAATTTCAGAACCTTCTTCAACTCCCTGACTACATCTCTCCGGCATAATACTTTTTTCCCCCAAGACAGAAAAATATCAATATTAAATTTTGAAAATGTGTCTGATCTGCTGTTTAAAAGAAGCAAATAAATACTCAACTTGTTTTTTTTAATTTCAGCTTGATATTACTCAAGAATTTCTGCGTAATGGGGCATTAATGAAGCATGCTCAGATTTAAAAAATACATATTAAAGTATGCAAGTTGTATATTAACTACTTTAGTTAGAATGTGGTAGAAATATCACACATTGACAGATAGACATCCACAAGTAGGATATTTATAATACCAGGCAGATGGCAACCATACATTCATTGCACTGAAAGAAGACACTCTCCATCTGCCTAAAGTGATTGTTAGCAAATTTCATACTGTCACGATTACTAAGTGACCCAACACGCAGAGTGTAAATGATAATAGAAGTAAACGTATAGAGTGGCAGGGCTCTTCGTCTCAAGACAGAGAATAGTCAGAGCAAGCCAAGTCAGGGAAAGCAGAAACCAGGGAAGTCCAGTACAATAGAAAGAAAGGAGGAAGTCAGAATAGTAATAGAGATCAAATAAAAAAAAAATACACTGAGAATACGACGCACTATTGGGAACCAAAATTAGAACAACAACAGGGCAATAATCCATGCCCTAGGAGATCTTTTTATAGTGTTTGCCTTTAATTGTATAGCCACGGCCCAAAACGTTGAATTTGAAAATTTTGGCAGGTTGTAAGGTCATCAGCATTATGATGTCAACACGCATGTGCCGTGTCATAGAAGGGGTATAGCTAAATGATACTTACTGTGACGCATGTACATAGAATGTTGACCTTGGAATCTGTTGAGTGTGAAATGCGTAAGGGTGATCTCACTCCTACTGTAATGTCTCAGATTGTGTGTCTCGGTCAGTTAATGTGTAATTTGTTTCTGCTGTCCTTGAAATAGTGAGTATTAACAGATGCACAAGAGTTAACATCACCAAAAACATACACCAAGGTAATCCCAGGCAATCAATTACTTTCCAGATTTCTACATGTCTGACCATAAAAATACATAGATTCTCTAACAATAAAACTACTTTAATTCATGTAATTTGTTACTTCAAGGTGAAATGACATCCAAGAGTATCAACAAGTAGCTAATTACATTTTAAATAGTAATATTGTTCACCAAAACAAAGTATCAGCAATTCTTCTCTGCCTTCCAATGTCCATATTTCCATATGTCAGCAGAGCATTCTTTATATATGGTGGATAGAGAAACGGTCTCCCTTCTCTTAGGTCTCTAACACTGAAAACTATAAATATGTCATCAATTACATAATGCGGAACGATTACAATTATTCAGCCATCACGGACACTCCCACAACCATGCTTGACTGTAGGCAAGACACACTTGTCTTTGTACTCCTCACTCTTGACACCATCTGAACCAAATACGTTTATCTTGGTCTCATCGGACCATAGGACATGGTTCCATTAATCCATGTCCTTAGTCTGCTTGTCTTCAGCAAACTGTTTGCGGGCTTTCTTTTGCATCATCTGTAGAAGAGGCTTCCTTCTGGGGCGACAGCCGTGCAAACCAATTTGATGCAGTGTGCGGCGTATGGTCTGAGCACTGACAGGCTGACCCCCAACCCCTTCAACCTCTGAGTTATTTTGAGTGGGCAGCACTCCTTTACATTGTAGCAGAGTGTCAATTCTTCAGTGTTGTCACATGAAAACATATAATAAAATATTTACAAAAATGTAAGGGGAGTACTCACTTTTGAGATATTGTATATTGCTCCAATTTTTTAAAACTTATTTCTCTTCTTACTTTTACATGGGTTGATTTACAAATTTTTAAATGTTTACTTTGGTTTGGCACATAAGGTAACTATCTGAATTGTGTGTGTATGTGTGTGTATGTGTGTGTGTGTATGTGTGTGTATGTGAGTCTCACTTTTTAAATCTCTCTTCCTGGAGCACTGTATATGGGATAATATGGCAAAAGACAAGATGGACATGTGACAGCATGTAGGAAAAATATGACTATAGGGAAATATGGTGGTGGGAGGCTGACACTTTGATTGACACTTTGGGCCCAATTTGGACATTTCCAAGGGTGTACTCACTTTTGTTGCCAACGGTTTAGATATTAATGGCTGTGTGTTGAGTTATTTTGAGGGGACAGCAAATTTACACTGTAATTCAGGCTGTACACTTACTACTTTATATTGTAGCATAGTGTCTTTTATTCAGTGTTGTCACATGAAAAGATATAATAAAATATTTACAAACATGTGAGGGGTGTACTCACTTTTGTGAGATACTGCAAGCATGAAAGTATGTCTATGTGCATGCATTGCTTGTTTTATTTATACATGCACTCCTTCCGTTATGGTGAAAAGGTTCCTGATTTTGTGAAAAAAAATATCAGGGTTTCCATATCTTTTTGCTAATTTTACTGTTTCATAAAGAAATGAAACAAGCCATCATACATTATCTAGAAACTACATTATTTACCTCCAGCATGGCCTGTGAAGGAGCATTGGAGAGTAATTTTTGCCTGATGCCCCATACTAAGATCACCATGCACTGGAGTTTTTGAGGCTACAGAGCCTGCACTATGATGCCCTATAGCCTCTATTGTTACACTTATGTCTTCTGCAAGTATCTATCAGTCACAGATTCTGTTATGCTGTGAAGAGTTTCTGACGTTAGAATTGATGGTTCGTGTGCATAAAATAATGAAGAATACTGTGTCAAAGTAGACATGTCTTGAGGGTGCTTGCTGGAAAATACAGCAGCAGAGCTCCATCTATTTCAAATGAATGCTTTATGTTGAGATATTAATAGCAGATTGATTGGTGGTGAGTCATTAGATTAAAACCCATCAGTAGAAACACGTGTCACAAGACTATCCTATTCCTGAACACCTCTAGCAGCAGAATGTTCCTCACACATTCCCTAATCAAAAAAGACTGAGCAGAACACTTCTCACACTCTCTAATTTATTGTTTTTCACAGCGCTCGAGAGAAAGTGTTAGAAAAGGAGTGAAGGAGGTGAAAATCAGCACATATATTTTTAATTTTGAGATATCAGCAACATCTCAACCCTTTACTCACCATGACACTAACCTATAAAAAGAAAAAAAATTTTTTTTGCCAATCAGTCGAAAGTTGTTTTTTTATAGATATTTGTTTCGCTTTTTTTTTAATGGTAAATTTATATTTCACAATTTCACGATTTCCTGATTATGTTCACTTTGGCCTTTCTTTGCAAAATATGTTTTTCTGATCTCTTATTAAATCCAGTGTTAGTGATTTCTAATTGACAAAATATGAATCTCACTCTTATTGAGGAATAGGTCACACACCACTCACAAGCTACTGTGTAAAAGTAGAATGCATCTAAGACTGTCAGTCTACAGTAAATGGCAAGGCTTAAATAGCTTCTAGACACTTAAAGGAAAGACCTCACAATAAATTCTGCTGTGTGTGGCATGATAGTAAGCACATCTCGGTATATACCAAAAGTAGACTGGAATGCAAGATGTTGAATGCGCGTTTGTGTATTTATTTGTGATGTAAGTACTTAACAGCTAAAATACATGATCACTTATTCTATCATATTGAATCACTGTGAAAAGTTAAAATTAATAATTTTATTTCCTCTGAACACTACACTACTACAAAAAAATGTTTATTTCTAAAGCCATAGTGTCCTAGTCACCGTTTAGGTAATCCCTGCGTAGACTAAAAAGGTAGTTTACTTGGCTGTTATCTCAGGCCATGCTGCTCTCTCTGCAACTGGCCCCGTATCCAATAGGAAAGCATTGAGAGACTAGTACACATACGTGGCAATACGCCATACTGCACCAATCAGATCATAGCCATGAGACCATCTGTTTTAAATAGCGAAGTTTCACATGACAGAGTTAAAAGGAGAAAGACATGACACCCAAGCCACTTCATTGAGATGCATCACGATCTCACATGGATTATAAATGTAGATGAGCACAAACTGACTCAGCTTAGACTTGTTTTGTAGGATTATTCCTTATTTAGTCCAGAGGAGCACCTATTTTTGCCTTGATAATTGAAACTTTTTTTTGGCAATAGCTAAGTATTATTTCTATTTTTAATAAGTAATTTTCCTTTTAGAAGGTTTTAGAAGGTTCATCTGAGGAATGTCCCGATCTGGAACTGAAATGTTGTCCTGTTTCTTCTTTTGTATTTGGAAACTTCTAATTTGACGGAATAAAGTTGATTGATACAGCAAGTTGTGATTGCTGAACCCTCTTTTATATTGTTATATTATATGGCCTCATTCTGACACCCTGCGAATGTTTTGTTTTGAAGATTATTTGGGCAAATTTACAAGGATTTTCAATTGACTCTCTCTTTCTCTCTCTCTCTATATATAGTCTTTTAATATATTAAAAGAGGACATTAATGTGATTTAATAATGTATAAATAATTGTATATATTTAAGGTACTACATTCTACAGTAGTAGCAATGCCTACTTCCATCGTTTTTGTTCTAAAAGCAAAGAAATATATAAACACAATTCTATTGAAGAAACAGACCAATTCTTGTATTTGTTGCTGTATTGGCTTGAAGGCATGAGTTAATGAGACCCAACTGGGTACTTGTTCGTTGTACTAGTCACATGTAATGGCTCAGTCAAAAGATAAAAAATTTTAATTAACCACTTAGAACACGTTCCTGACTCGTACTCCTTTTAGTCAATTCCATAGCAGTGCATTAATGAGCCAAATGTATAAAGAAAATTCAGTAAAATCAATATTACTATCTCAGAACAGTTTTCTTCTCCTCTCTCCTTATCCTTGGCTCGTTGACAATTCAACATGAGGTCCACTTCACAGTGGTATAAATACACATTTTTGTTAACTTTGATACCAGAGAGGCTATCAATACATTTTAGTGCAGCATGTTGTGAATGCAATGGGAGTGAAGATCTTAACTAGCATGGAAGGGATTAACTCAGTTATTGGAAGCAGTACTTGGGAAACCTTAAATGATGTTGAATTAGGGACACCCCCTGCTCGATAAAAGGTGAGAATAAGAATCAAGTGAGGCAACAATCAGTTCACATATATCTAAAAAGTACATCATAAGAGAGCACACTCAGAGAATCGAAAGGCCAATTGTCATAAGATTTTCACTTCTTGCTTTTTAAAAGTTTATTACAACTTAATGATTTTTATAAAATTATGTATATTGATTTTATTACAGAAAAGTTAACTTTTTTATTTGTCTGAGCATCCACGTTGGACCAAATTCTACTGTCGTCTAACTAAATTCTGCTCAAGCTAACTTGCCTGCGGCTGCTTATGTTATTGCTCTGTGTGAACCTGCAGCACCATTCAAGATAGGTTAAACAGCAGTTGGTCAGGTAACAGTAGAATCTGACTGAAAGGGACATTATAGTCACTGTAACATTTATTTTCATTGAATTGGTCATAGAGCCTGGAATCACCTGGCACTGTCCTTCCATTCAGTGTTAAGCTGCAAGAGAGCAGTTTAACACTAAATAAGGGACCCTGGTCACCCACAGTCCGGCCCCTTCTGGAAGTGTGACTAAGGCAGAAATTACACACTTCCTTGTAGTCATACACATTCATACTTTCAGTTGAAGCTCTGATAAGCTAAAAGCAGTCAGCTGACACTCTCAGCCAATCACAGCTGCCCATTGCTGCTCCGGCTAATACTTCCTCATTAGCTAAAGCAGCACAGAGGGGATGGGCAGCTGGGAACTCTCGTTAAGCATTAAAACATAAAAACATTAAACATTGTTTATTGCTAAATGAAATGACAGTACCCGGGAACTCCAGACAATATAACCAGTTTAATAAGATGAAGTAAACTCAATACCTTCAGTGTCCCTTCAACAGAACTGCTCAGCTATATTAAAAAAAGTGAAATGTATTGTAAAAACTCAATAAACATACTTCAGAAAAAAAATCATTACATTTAATAGACTGTAACTTGAAGCAAGCTTTAAAAAAACGATAAAAAGTGCAATTTGATGACAGTCGTTCTTTGAATTGAAATTAAACTGGCTTTGAAATAAACCACCTTTGTAAAAGCATCCTCATATAAAATACACAGAAAGCCATTTTGATTTCAGGACACAGCCATTTTGTTTTGATATATGAAAACTGTGGAACATCCTTTAACAAAAGCTCTGTCATATCTCTGTGATACATTTCAGCTTAAATAAGTTACTCTGATCTACAAGCAGTTCTGTACAGGTTAAAAAAAAAGGGGGGGCTGTTTTTGTTTTCTTTTTAAAACAAAAACAAAAAAAAACACTATAATGCAGCACCGATTTTAATGCACTTCTCAATTATTTGATTTAAATTGCTGATCCTGCCACCCCCCATTCCCCTAATATTAAAGTGTTGTTACCCAAACTTGAAATTAATTTTGCTGATGTAAAAATTATTATATGTTTCTAAATATGTTATTAGCAGTCCTGTTTGTGTTAATTGAAAGCTGGTGCAGTTATTGTGTAGTTTGAAACACAGAGCACTGTTTTATTACCTTTATTTTCTCATCAAAGACAAATCTGTATCTTTACCTAAGTGACTTAATACAGCTAATTACCTTAATTTTTATTTCTCTTACAGAGTGTTTGGGTTTGCCATTGTGGCTACCTCTACATTGAACATGCTGATCCCGTCGGCTGCCAGAGTACACTTTGGCTGTGTAATTTTTGTCAGGGTCCTGCAAGGATTAGTAGAGGTGAGAGTCTATGTATGCTATGTTTTTTAAGAAGTTGAATGCAAATTTTTTTTAAACTGTATAATCACAGCTGTTTTAACATATTTACATACTTTTTAGCTGCCATGAGAGAGGGGGATTGATTCGCCCAGAAAACCATAAAGGGAGTCAACTTAGAGCTATCTCAGTTAAATCCAATGAGTGACAAGAGCAAATAAATGCTGTGGTATACCCAATGGGGAGCAGTATATGTTCCGATCTGCCGCAGTGTCATAAAATGCCTTCACATCTCCATACCGCCCAAGTTTCCCTATTTAGGAAGGATAGTCTCTATTTTGAACCAAAATCATGCTTTCTGTCTTTTCTATCCTAATGTCCCTTACTTCTAGGTGCTCCATATTGCTTGTATGTCTGAGAATAATAGTATTAGCTCCACAGCAATAACACTACCAGTAATTTACAAACATCAGTGAATGTGTTTAGAAATAAGTCTGTGCAAATACGATACATTGTTCTTGTTCTAAATTACATTTTAGTTGTATTAATTGTTATTAGTAAGTCACCTAAAACCCTGAGATCAGTCCTTGCCACTTGTGGTGTATTACCAAACTATATAAATTATGTAAGCATACACATATAAACTCTGGTCCGTCTACTTTAACAAACATTTATTCAGAGACAAAACAACAACAGCATACAAATAATGACACACAATCTAACTAACAATAACAACTAACATTAGAAGGCAACAACACAATACTATATAGTTATCACAAACACACAGCCCAGTCCCACAGAGCAACAACCCCTTTAATCTCTCTCTCTTTCTCTCTCTCTCTCTCTCTCTCTCTCTCTCTCTCTCTATATATATATATATATATATATATTTATCATATAATAATCCCCTTCCCCACACATTTGATCTCACCCACGGTTAGGCCTTCACATGAAGTCATGGCTCACTGCTGCAAGTTCAACATCACATCTACCAATGAAGAAAAGGAGGCAACAGCAAACTGATTTCCTGCCTGGCAATATCTTACCTACACTTACTTGAGATGATGTGTTTTACATCACATACTGATTTTCAATATATTAATGCATCACTTCCTTTAAGCGATTGTGGGAGGTTAGAAAAGATTCTAAGCCCCCCCGCCTAGGCCTATTTCGTTGTTTAGGGAGATGTAAGGAAGACAAGTTACCACACCATTCACACCCCCAAAATCAAAGTGTCCCTCTTTGTACATCTTACTATCAGGTGAATTAGCCAGAAGGACTATAAATAATGTAATATCACTTCCCTCAATTGCTCACATCGATATATAATAATTGGCAACATTTTGACCCACTAAGATTGTTTGTCAAATGGGTCAAAACATTGCCAGGATAACACTCTGCTTGAATACATTTATCTTCTAGCAGCTTCACCTGGTGTTGTGGATGTGTTTATTAATATTGGCATTTAAATAGGGTCAACCTATTTCATAGTTCTTTACAATACAGGACATAACATCAAGTAAGACAAACTATTACAAATGTTGACCGTAACACAAGGTTAATGAGGAATCTGCTTGAACCTAGAGAAGGTGTGGTATAAAAACACGAGATGAAGGGCAGAGTGGATGATATCATCAAATAGTAAGAAGGGGGGACTAGTCGAAATGGAAGGTTAGAGTGAGTAAATTGGAGTCTGGACCCACTTATTACTTTGTGAGAGCAAGAGATAGATTTAAGGAATGACAGTTTCCCATTGACACCGAAGGCTAGCCTAAAGAGATGGGTCTTCTTAAAGGATTGAAGACTAGGAGAAAGTCTGATGGACAGAGGCAGAACAAGTTCTAGAATCAAAGGTAAAAAGTTCAATACGTAATAAGTTCAATAATAGCTGAACGAGAAGCTAAGCTGACTTTGAGAATGTATCCATTTTGGCTATTTTTACCTTCCCTTTGCTTAATTCCATTGGTATGAAAATGTGTCCCAAACTGATTTTTGGGGGGGTCATTTGCATATGCATAAATAAAGAAGATAGAGCTACATACCAAACTGTACCAAAATAATGTATCATTGTACCAGTCAAAAATGCATTCCTTTATTACCGGTATATCCGTATTTCAAAATGTAAAAAGGCATAACAAATTTCTCACAGTTTTCGTCTATCAAGAGAGACTTAATCAGACCACAAAATACTAGAAAATATTTACTTAATTCCAATCACAAAATACCAGACACTACAAACTACTAAACTGTGAGTTGTAACTAATTGCCAACTGATTGCAAAATATGAATCAAACTACATGAATAAAAACATTACCTGCTAATGAGCTTGAGAACCGATATCCAAATTAGCAAAATATAAGTAAAAAGGTTAAAAAAATAAAAGGGAAGAATTGAAAAGGAGAAAAGAAAAAGAGGTGAAAGGGAGGGAAAGAAAAGGAAAAATAAAGCAAAAAAAGTATAAAGGGCACTGTTATATAAATGATAAATTGTTACCTGTAAATATATACAAGAACAATTTAATAGAGAGAAAAAAATCAGGTATATCTGTTTTTTGTATATTTTTCCAGCTCTGGTTAGAAAAGTAACAAATTTCACTTGTTTAGTAATAAAGTCTATTTTTTTGTTTAACATTCACTGATGCTTATTCCAAATAATTCATTTATAATATTTGTATTTCCATTGTTTAAAGGGAGTTACGTATCCTGCGTGCCATGGGATCTGGAGTAAATGGGCCCCACCTCTTGAACGCAGCAGGCTTGCCACAACTGCCTTTTGCGGTAATGTAATTTTCACATAATTTACACATTTCTGCAGTGACTATTGCACACAGAACACCATATGCCACGGGGGAGATGTGTGATGACATATAAAAGATATCTGACACATTTGTGTACGTGCGTCAGAATTTATTTTGATGTCCTAGCTGTTAAAGACACAGTAAACTGTTTGACCAAGCAAATCCCATAACATTTATACAGTATACTCTGTACACTTTTTAATACATTTAAAGAAAAAAAAGAGTACATCGAAGCAATATGTTAAACATTAGTAAGTTATATCATATAACCTATATTTAAGTTTATTTTGAATTTTTAGGAATAAATACATGAAGATGCACAGCAAAAATTTTAATATAAAGTGATATATCAGAAAACATTTACTACATTTCCTCAATTTTTTTTTTTGCCCAATACACCCAAATCAAAATCATTTCAATCCACGCCTGAGCAAATTGATTTGCAAATAATTGATTTATTGAATTAGACTCCACAGGTAAATACCAGATTAATCAATTTGTGTGGCTTTGGACTAAAAGGAATGTGAATCAGACGAAACCAGCTGAAACATATTTTTGCAGAAGTCTAATATTTGCAATAGAATTTTCTCTTTATTCATATAATTAAAACTGTAAAATTAATTATGCATCCTACGTAGCATAAGGGAAAAAAAGTTGGATTTTTCTCTCAAGTAGCAAAGAAAAGAAGAAGTAATCTTAAGTAGTAGTTCTAAAGCGATTTTTCAAGGAACACCCTTATTAAAATATGTACAAACTACCAGTTCTGTACAAATGGGAATATGAAAGAAATCTAAAACTTGTTTTGGAGAAGTACTTTGAGAACCACATGAGGGGTATGTAGTAACATATGTTATTTACTACCCCTAGGATATTTGTAAGCTAAATTCCAAGTATGTGTGTGTGTATACATACACTATATTTATAATGGATGACCTCGTGTCTGTTGTATATGTATGGATGGAAGACTGTGATATATCCATCCATCCATTTACAAAAGACAAGAGGTCATCCTGTAAAGGAGAAAGGCATTTTTGCTTACAGCAGAGAAAAGGGTTCTTTACAGTAAGAACAATAAGATGTGGAATTCACTTCCCAAGAAGATGTTTTTATGAAATTCTGTAGATATGTTTAACCCCTTAAGGACCAAACATCTGGAATAAAAGGGAATCATGACATGTCACACATGTCATGTGTCCTTAAGGGGTTAAAGAAGTCCTGGATGTTTTTTTGGAAAAAACAGAATATTCACGGATATAATTGACATGTATGTGAAGAGGTTGTTAAATTAATCCAAGGACAAATTGCTATTAAGAAGTCCAGAAGATTTTTATTTTTATTTTTGTGGCTAAATTGGCAGTTCCAATCATATTGGTTTGTTTTTTTTCTTCTTTTTAATCTATAGCCTAAAAATGATGTGCTAAACTTGATGGACTTTGATGGAGTCTTTTTGTCAACCCAGATTACTAAATAACATTACGATTGTTATTCTTGATAATAATTTCCTGGATTACTTCTGTTTTTCTTTATTATCTTATTTTACGTCCTCCCTCTCACTACTTTCCTTTGTGACTTTGGATTGTCATATCTTGCATAGTGTTACACTAGCATCAGCCAAACTACGCATTACTCATATTGCTAAATATAGCAAATTACTACTGTGTCTGCACCTGTCTGCAATCTGAATAGGCCCTGTATCCCTAGGGTACTATTTAAAATACGGGATGTAAGCAACGAGTACTTCTGCTGGCTCGGCTTGATGTAACACTGTGATGTTAGCCAGGCAGGGCACTAGATTCATATTGAATTTTTAGGAAAAATTATCCAAACATAATATAAAAGGAGAAGAACTTGTGCTTAGAGACTGTTATCATTTTTAAAAAAATTATTTTGGGCCAATTTTTACAGTTTCATGGTTTTTTTTTTTTAAGATTTTGTTTAAGTCTTTTTTTTTTAAAGATTTTCCAAAAATTATATCTAGAAATAAAAAAATTAATAAAAAGTCAAACATTACTATTATTATTATTATTTTTTACATATTTGAAGACTATTGACACAAGAAAACATTTTCCAATCGAGTTAAAAAAAAATAATAATACAATTGTGCAACTGCACATTTGCTTTGCTGAATGGTGCTAAGGCACTAGGAACATGAAAGAAGAATCTCAGTTGCATTCTGTACATTGTCCGAGTGGGGCCAACAATGGAGGCTACCCCTTGTCACCACCACCTACCCACTCTGATCCTATATCCCCTTTTCTTAGATCCCCATAACACATGTGAATATAATTCCAGAAAGGAACTGTGCATTAATTAGAAGTGATATTTGTTTTTTGTAGGTTCTTATGCAGGAGCTGTGGTGGCAATGCCATTGGCTGGGGTATTGGTACAGTATTCCGGGTGGAGCTCTGTGTTCTATGTTTATGGTAAGTAACAATGTGTGACTGGTTCCTTAGGTATTGACATTAAATTTCTTGTTAGTAATGAGTAAAAGGTGGGATATGGAGGAAATGATATAGGGTGAAAGATGAGGGGACGTGCCAGTAGAAGTAAATAAAGGAAAATGAGGGTAATTTATAAGGACTGGCATACTGGTATGTGAAGCATGGGGAGGAGGAGGTGTAAGCACAAAAGAGATTGCATTGCGAGAAAGTCAAATTATTCTCATTTCTGTCCATTTTGTGTTACACTTTCATTCCAAAACTTGATTTTCATTTTAGTTTTATATTGTTTTTTTGTACTGTGCTAGGCTATCTCTTGAGCAGTGATTCCAAAACCGTTCCTCAGACCACACTAATAGTCCAGGATTTAGGGCAGAGGTAGACAACCTTTGGCATTCCAGATGTTCTGCATTACATCTTCCCAGATTCATTGCCAGCCTTATGGCTGTAAGAGCCTTAGGGGAGATGTGGTCCACAACATCTGGAGTGCCGAACATTGCCTACCTCTAATTAAGGCAATTACCAATTCCATTCTAATTGGGATGCTGACAAAACGTAGGCCGTAAGATGCTCAGGTTGAAACCCAGTGGCTGAGTGGGAGCCACTGGCTAAGACATCTTCTTATATGAAAGCCTGTGTTCCCTACTCTCTAACGCCCTAACACACTCCAAACACACATACAGATTCTTTCTTCCAGAAAGACACACAGACCTGTATTTCAAACACACACATAGATCAGTACTTCCAAGACCCAATCACAGATCTGCACCGACAGGCACTTAGACCCGTACTGAGAAACACACACATAGATCCGTACTGACATACACACACACACACACACAGAGATACAGACAAGCATACTAAAACACAAATAATCAGTCAATTTTATACACACTGACAGATGCATGCACATACAAACATATACACAACCACAGATATGCACACATTCCCAAATACAGTCACACAAACTCACTGTTACACACAGGCACTCTTAGAAAATATCCCTAATGTAGTACGGTGGAGAGGGACATGGAGAGAAATCCAATAAATTTATACTTCAATTTTACAAACTAAAAAGGCTAATAAAGTGACATATTGTGTTCTATCTTTAGGGAGCTTTGGTCTAACATGGTACATGTTTTGGATCCTCGTTTCTTACGAAAGCCCTGCACAGCATCCTACAATATCAGAGGAGGAAAAACAATACATAGAAGAGAGTATTGGAGAAAGTACAACCTTCATGAACCCATTGGTGGTCAGTAGAATTAGTTTGTTCTTTTTTTATTAATTTTTTTGGTAAAGTGTCAATATTAAAAAAAAAAAAATAATAAAAAAATAAAATAAATATGTAGTACCTGGAAAGCATATTAAATACCATGGGAAAGAACAACAATAACAAAGTGTAATAATAGACTTGTCCATTTATATATATTTGAAGTGTACTTTAGGGACATCAGTGAGATAAGGGCAATTGCTATATTCAACTCAAGCATGCATACTAACTGTTGGTAGAAAGGTTGTTGCACTCACAGTGTACAAATGTATTTTTCAATTTAAGAAGCTATAATTATCTTTTTGTCATACTGTCATATACCGTGTGTGTGTGTGTATATATATATATATAAAAAGTACAATCAGTGATGGTTGTGAACTTGTGCTAGTGTGCTACAGGCTTAGAGGCATGGTTTAATTTAGGCAAATTACTAATCATTTATATTTTTTATACTGAATAATGAAAATGTGAAAATAATCTCAGCAGGGATTCAGATCACTGTGGTTTTACATCAATATGCACGAAGAGGTGCTAAAAATGGTGTTAGAAAAGGCTGCTACCTCAAGATTTTCTGCAAAATATCCAACAGAATTCTTCATTTATCTTTCTCCTTATTTTAGCTTTTTTTCTGTCTTGTTGATTCTTTTTTATTTTTGCTTCATGATTTAATTTACCTTTAAAAGGTGGTCGTACTGACAACTCTTGCATATTTCTACTTTATAAATACTAAACCATAATCACTTCCCATATTATCTACACAGAATGATATATTTATTCTGCTGCATTTTATATATATATATATATATATATATATATATATATATATATATATATAAAAACAAATTTCAGGCAGGATTGCCGTATAAGATCATGAACATTGTTATGTTAACAATTTCTGTCATATTAAAATTCATATAGCTTTGTATTGCATTGATTTGTGTCTGCTATATCTTAAGCATGTGCACAGTCCGCATACTGTTCTTAGTAGACAGGGTCGGACTGGCCAACCAGGATACTGGGAAATTTCCCGGTGGGCCGCGGCATCTGGGGCTGGGGCCTAGAGGTGCTGCTGTAAAGACAAAGATATATACAGAATACAGATTAATGGAACAGTGCACACACGCAAAACAAAATACAGTTTTAAATCTTACAAGTCTGCTTATTGCCCAAATACAAATAAAAATCACTGTTTAATAGATACACTCCAAATGAAAACATGCATGCATTTAAATATAAAAATTCTTTTAAAATTAGGGCATATCTAAAAAAAATCTTAAACCTATAGTTCTCATGTCATCTTTTGCAAGCCCTCCCCTTGTAGCCATGCCCCAACTTTCCAATTACAGACTTCCCAGTGCACATCAATGAGAAGTCTTTGCAAGGCAGGTGCTCTGGGCAATTGCTGCCTCTTGGGTTTAACTCCACTGAGCTAACTTAACCAGGAAGTAACATTTCTTGTCTGATTGAAAGCGAGGGAGTGTAACAAGGTTAATTTATAAAAGTGACAGTTTCTATTAAAATCTACACTTTTTGTAAAATGACAAAAAGAGGACACACTCTTCACACAAAAAGTACTTCAGCAAGATAACGTGCTATAGGGGTCCCAAGTGTTCCTTTACATTTAAATTCACCTACCTTAGCAAACAAATATGACTTTTGGCTACACCAAGCACGTCAAACTCAAAGTGTGGCACGGACCACATAAACAAGGTTTAAGTTTATGTGGGCCACACACACACACTGACAGACACACACACACATATTCACAGACACACACTAACAGACAGACACACACTTCACACACACATACTCACAGACAGATACATACAGGCACACTGACAGACACACATATACAGACACACACACATACTCACAGACAGACACACACACACACACACTCACTGACAGACACACATACTTGCTGACAGACACACACACAGACACACTCACTGACTGACAGACAGACACACACACTTACACACACATACTTTACTTCTCCTTACCTTATGGAGTCGATGAGGGGCATCTCCCTGGGGTCCTTCCTGCTCCTCACTGCTCCCTCACTCGATTTAGTGATGCTGGGTGCCAGAATATGACGTCATATTCCGGCACCCGGCTTCACTTCAGTTGGTGCATGCGAGGGAGCAGTGAGGAGCAGAACACTGAGCTCCCTCACTGGCCCTCCCCCCCAGCCGGATAAGTGTTAGCAGAGTAGGTACCTGCACCTGCAATGTGGGGAAAGCAGGTGCCTACTCTGCTATAACACCAGCACATACTCTCGGCTCGCCGGGCCGCAAAGATGGTCCTTGTGGGCCGTGAGTTTGACATGCTTGGGCTACACCATGTGTGACTGGTATAACCAAATCCCTGTATTTGTTTGCTTAGATAGGCAATTTTATTTGTTAGGATGGGACCTACTCATATTGGGATACTTAGAAGAAGTGGTGGGCCATACTATGTAACTATATAAAATATAATATAACAATATATAGATTTCAAAAACTTTTTTGTATGTGTGCTGTACCCTTGATCTGTTTTATGCATATATTTTGGCCTTTCAAGCAGCAACAAAACTTAGATATGTGTTTTCTTGGTGTTACCCCAATTCCGTTTTTATTCTAAGTGAAATATCCAGGAAAATGTAATGCATTCAGAATTAGCAAAATTCTAGTAGCAGATTGGCAAAATCAAAAACAACAGCTTGACACATCTCATAATTAATGTGCATTTTCATTCTGACTTTTATTTTTAATTAATAAAGCTGAATGAAAGTTTTTTTTTATGGCAACTTGTTTAAGTCATGCTTAAATGTTAAGTGTTAAACTATGCATTTCCTGTCCATATCTTGCTAAGTCACTAACCCAATATGGTCAATCAGACTGCTTTAATCTACAATATGATAGTACCATCTACCAATCTACAATTTGGTAGTACCACCCATTTCTAGTACTGGTATTTTGAGTTATGCTTCACCCATTATTTGTCAATATTCTGTCTTGTCCACGCATTAAAAACTTCCTTCTTCTCTTTATTTGGACATAAGAGGACAACAGGTTTTTTTGAGAGGGCAACTGTATTTATGTTCTTCAAACGAATAATACCACTCCATCTATTACAGAAATTCAAGGCTCCATGGAGAAGGTTCTTCACCTCTATGCCAGTGTATGCCATTATCGTTGCAAATTTTTGCCGTAGTTGGACTTTCTACCTTCTGCTTATTAGCCAACCTGCTTATTTTGAAGAAGTCTTTGGATTTGCAATTAGCAAGGTAAGTTTACTTTGTGAAAGCAGTGTCAGTTTATTACATTGATCGGTTTGCCTTCAATTTTGCTATCTCATTAAATGAATAATTTATTCTGTTGGTTTTTTTTTTCATTAGAAAACATTGCAAGAAAGCACACTGGTAATAAAAATAAAAAGGGATAGTTAATGTCACCGCAAAAGAGGTTGTCTCAGGAGACAATTGATTCTGCATATCAGCCAACATTATTTCTATTTTTAACAATGGTTTTACTGAAGGACAAAACAATGTAATCAATCCAGAAAATGATTAAAAATCTATGAGAGGCATTGCATATATTTACCATTATTTTTCTGGGATAAATATGAAAAACAACTACAGAGGAATGAAAAGAGATAGTACAGTTAGTCAAAGGCAGGTAACTGGCCTTGTCTTTCTTCTTGTAGAGGACTAGATTATGTGGGTATAGGGAGTCAAGAGTTCTGGGCTTTTAAAAGTTTGTAACAGCCATGTATGCCTTAAAAAGTTCAGTGGATTCTTGTACGGGTTCTTTGAGGCATTCAACCACCTCGAAGTGCCATATTTTGTTTGAGAATAAGATCTATAGAGAGTAGCCTACTTTTCCAGTAGGCCAACATTATTTTCTAACTTAAATGAGAATAAGAAAGAGTTTGTTCACCCCAAAGACATAAAAAGAGTTAAAAAGAGACTCTACTGCCCCCCCTCCCACCACCTGCAAAAAACACTGTTAAGTAGGTATACCCACAATGAAAAGCATTGAATGCCTATTTACCCTACTAACAGGTTGGACTTCTGTCAGCTTTACCTCACTTGGTCATGACTATTATAGTGCCCATCGGAGGACAAATCGCTGATTTTCTACGTACCAAAAGGATAATGTCTACTACCAACGTGCGAAAAATGATGAACTGTGGTGGTAAGTCAAAAGGCACATTAAAGCTATTCCTCAACACTAAAATATAAATATAAATCCTTTTTGAGGGTACAATTATACAAAATTGAATTAAACCCATCTATCACAAAATGTATGGATGACACATTGCCTTATTTGGAGATATACATTTAATCTGTGCTTTGGAGTTGTAGTAGCGGCAATTGTATAGATTAAACAATATATGTATACTAGAAAAGCTACAATTTCTGGGGAAATTGTGTGAAGTGTTCTTGCCTCCACCAGTAGTCTACAACTGGAGTGGGCAGAGTAACTGTTATCATTTATATAGCACATTTAATTGCAACGATGTTGCACAGTTACATTAAACCATACATTTATAAAAACATTAGCAGGTGTATAAAAGGCCCTGCTTAGTTGATGGTTGGCCACCTGTTTTTTTTATTTTTATTTACAATATTGAATGTTGAATATTGAATATTGGATGTTGAATATTGAATGATATATTTTAACAGATGGTGCACACTACAGTAGCTGTAAACATTAAAATTAATACACACTTTATCTTAAAGAGACTCTCCAGTGCCAGGAAAACAATCAATTTTCCTGGCAGGCGCACCCCCCCCCCAAACCCTCCCTCCCTTCCCTTTCACACTCAAACTGAAAGCAGACCATGTTATACTGTGAGACTGTCAGAACATATTATCTGCTATTTGATGTCCTCCAAGCTAACTGAAGTGTTAGTTGCAGGCTGAAGGGGGGTGGGGGAGGGAGAGGGTCACATGGGAGGGCAAGGAATAATCAGGGAAGGAGGGGGCATCGGCCCAACCTATGGCTAGGAAGCATATAGAAAAGTAATATTAGAAGCAAAAAATGCAGAAATAGAAGAATATAATACAAACAAAATGGTTTCCAAACTTTTTAAAAAAGAATTCAAAAGTGCTTAACCAGAAAAACAAGGATCTGAGTGTGATATTCTATGTACTGCAGGTATTGAAAGAAATTAAGTTATTTTGACATTTTATATTTTCTGTTTCTCTATAATGTGTAAAACAAAAGCTCTTATTCATTTTCTGAAGGGTTTGGCATGGAGGCAACACTTCTGTTAGTCGTAGGTTACTCCCATAGCAGAGGAGTGGCCATCTCCTTTCTTGTTCTGGCGGTGGGATTTAGTGGCTTCGCTATATCAGGTAAGTGTGTTCCTGCATGTCCAACTTATATTGCTGCAACTACTTGTACAGAAAAAAAAAATGTACAGCGCTGTCGAAAGATTGGAGCTTTATAAATTATAATATTTGTTTGTTTTGTGCAGGTTAGCTGGGATGGCAATCTGGTTTAAAAGCAATTTGTAACTTTATGTGAATTTGAGTTGTTCATTTACATCTGGCTTTAGCAGTATCAGCTAATAATAAGCAATGGGTGCATTGCATTAAGATGCTGCATTAACATAATTATGTTGAGATAACCTATAGGCAGTTTGAGTGTAACAAAAAAACAAAAAGAAAGAAAAAAAACAGGTTGCACCAAATAGAGAGAAGTGTAGTCCAAATGAGTATAGACCACATTTCCCTTGTGTCAAATAGCTTGTATCCAGTAGTATAAGGCTTAGACAGCAGGTACACAAAATACAAAAGAATAGAAACCAATAGTACAAATTGTTGTAAACAAAGAGACAGCAAATAGTGTACACTTTGTGAATGTTCACTTACCTTTATTAGAGCTTCCAACCAGCTCTAGTTTTGTAGCATATAGTGAGATATATCCAACAGCAGGTGGGCCTTTCTTATGTTCGATAACCATAAAACCAGTATTGGTCAATGAAAGAGCTTGTAACCCAAGCTCAGCGTATGAAGCGTACGGTGGTATAATCTCCACCAAATTGATAAGCATAGATTCTGAATTTCTAAGTCTCAATTATACATGCAACAGAATGGAACACAACATAGTGTACTTCATATAAACAATAACGATATAATGAGTGGAATTATACTCACACTCACAGGATGATCCGCAGTAGTGGTTTAATCCCCACCACTTTAGCAGTACCGGCTAATAATGAGCAATAGATGAGTTGCATTAGGATGAACATAACTCTGTCTAGTTAACCTGTAGGCAGTTTGAGTGTAACAGCTGATTGATGGGCTCCCGTGGCTTAGGTCCATTCTGTGAGTGAAGGTGTGCATTATATTCAGTAATTCAGTAAACTTTCCACCTGTTTCTACTAGAATTACTGATTCTAGCAAGCTTGTTACATCATATATAAGTTTGTATGCATGTTGCAATGTTTCTATTTGTGCCGATAGAACATGTGTTTTTCAGACAAGCGAGTTTCTTTACTTTCATTACATATGCAGATGAAATTCATACATGTGATGTAAATGACATCAAGAGGAAAATTGAGACGTATGATTTGCTTAACACTCAGTCCATAGGTCCATACTAAACTGACAACTAAACCAAGACATTGATGCCCAAAGGACTGGCCTTAGAATTGCAGTCATTTACTTTGGTGAAATATTGTTATCCTCAGGCCAGCCCAGGTTAAACGTTTTTAGGTATTTGTAGTTACATTTTATGGCTTTGTCTCAGAATTCCTTTTTTCTCCCTCTTTACATGTAGTTAATTTGGGTAACAACGACGTCTATATCAAAAAGACGTCTATAGCAAAAGAATCAGAAGATGATTGTCTAGAACAGGGTTCTCCAAACTCTGGCACTCCAGATGTTGCTACAACTGCTAACTCAGCAACATCTCGAGGGACAGAGTTTGGAGGACCCTGGTCTAGAACATTAGTGCAATGATTTCAAAAGTAACGTGACAAAATGTTGTATAGATCACCATTATCCTGCGATATACTTTCAGTATAAATTCCCAGTACAGGGAATACAAATCTATAGCTACAAGGAATTCACAGACATAAAACAAAGTTCAGATTAAAAAAAAAGTATGACTTGATGTTTTAGAACAAGTAGAAAACAATCACATTAGTTTGGCCAAGAAGTTTTCACAGTACTGCGTTGAGATGCCTGCAACTGTGCTCTTTCAAGTCAATTTAATGAAAAAGGGAATATTGGGAAATATCAGCAACTAAATTAATAGAGGATAAGGGGAAAAAACATAATTTTGAATAACTTTAGTCACATATATAACAATATACAGGCATTCCTCACTTACTGAATAGGTCATTAAGAGAGGATGCCTAAGTCCAGCGTGACAACCAAGTTTTGAATGCGCCAGAGAGCAGGTCTATGTTTGGGTAATACTTGAATATAGATCAGCTCACTAGCATGGGGTATCCCTCAAATCTATGTTCAGGGGGAAATTCCCTTAAACATAGACCAGCTCTCTAGCACAGGAATCCCTCGAATCTATGTTCAGGGGAATTCCCAAGACTCAGATTTGGGGGATTCCCCGCACAAGAGAGCTGGTTGGATGTCCAAGCAGTTGTTATGCAGGTAAGTCGTCAAGTGAGGACTACCTATATACAAGAACATGCTAGCTTTACATAATGCATCCAACTGTATGTTACATGTTTATTAAATTACATTGTTTTTGTCTTGTTTCTGCAATCCTCTAGGTTTTAATGTTAATCATCTGGACATTGCACCTCGCTATGCTAGTATTCTTATGGGCATTTCCAATGGTGTGGGAACTTTATCAGGAATGGTCTGTCCCTTGATTGTGGGGGCCATGACGAAGCACAAGGTATCAGCTTTGATTAGTGAATTTCATTCTCTACTGTAGAAATTACCCTTGATCTTACACTCCATTTGACAATGCAGGGCAAACCTATTAGGATAAGGTTATTTGACTCTGTTGCTTCAAGAAATGTAATGCGATTTTATGTTGTGTATTCAGTGAAATATAGCTGAAGGGTTATTTACTAAACTAAAATTAATTTCAAACATTGTGTCAAAATAGCCACAGTGGAATATTTTCCAATCAGCTGTGTTTCCAGTTTTCCTAGCTTAAATTAAATTTGAAAATCACTTTGAATTCACTTAGAATTTTTGACATTTTACATTCAATGGATAACTCTACAGTAAAACCTGTTTCATTTTCTATTTTTTCTTTCCCCTATACATTAAATATGTGAAACAACTAAACTAATGGATACTTGTGTTAAATGCAATTATGGTTGTTCTAATCGTTCTTGTATTTTCCTTTTTTTTTTAACTCTACATCCCTACCTGCATCTGTAGACTCGAGAAGAATGGCAATACGTTTTCCTTATCGCTTCCCTTGTTCACTATGGTGGGGTTATTTTCTATGGAATATTTGCTTCAGGAGAGAAGCAGCCATGGGCAGAACCAGAAGAAACTACGGATGAAAAGTGTGGTTTCATCCACGAAGATGAACTAGCTGAAGAGAGTGAGGACCAGCCTCAGGTTCATGGAGGGTACGGTAGCTATGGTGCCACCAAGAGCACAAGCTTTGCCAATGGTGGGTGGCCAGCAGAATGGGAGAAGAAAGAAGAATTTATACAGGATGAAGGGAAAGACCCCTATTTATATGGGACAGCTGCTGAAAGGGACTTGTCTTGAACATAAAAACAAACAACAAAATATATAAATTTTAAAATAGTAATGTCTCAACTCCAACTTTGAGATGAGCATAAAAAATATGGAACGCGAGGTGACTGGTGTTGCCAAATCTCCCACTTTGAATCACATGATCACAGCAACTTCCTTTCAGTTAATTAAATACTGGTCAATGTATTATATGTTAGGGGAGTATAGGCAGTGCCTTTTCATGCTCCCAATCCCTCTTCCAAATCCCCCCCAAAAATATTTATGGTGTCCAAGGGCCTTTTTTTGTTTCTGGTATCAGTGGTTTGCTTGTTATATGTATAGATGCCACATATATGTTCTAAAGTCCATCACTTGTATAAGTGTGTAAGCAATAACAAATAAAAAAGGTGCATTTTATCATTGATGGTGAACATATCCTGTTCACATTTTCACTGGAAGCTCAAGATTGTATCTAAAACAAAGAATAGAATTGAGCATTCCAGTTGATTAAATAATTGTAAAATGTGAAGGGTCTACTGACCACTTCATAAATGTCAGGTTGATCAGCTCATTTATTATTTTCTCAAGAGTGGTGCAGTAAATAATAAAATATGGATTTACAGAGAGCATAACTCCCTACCACCTTTCACACCATGGTGATAAATATGGTTCAACAACTTTTCCATAACGCTATATACTATTGCAAGAGTGAATGAGGCTTAATGGCAACCAACATATCATGCGGTGATACTATAACATGTGTTCTTCCATAGGAGATGGTTGGAATTTATCTCCCATTGTGGAGCGTGTTGTCGATGTCTAGTTTTTTTGGAGTCAGTTTGTGATTGGTGTAATTGGTGAGAACTTTTAGTGTATTGTTCAGCGAGTGAGAAATTGAGTGAATGAAGTCATCGCATGCAGCACTGTTCTTTGGACCAATGGAGTTTCAAAAATATCACCATCTTCTAAGTTTTCATTACTTCTCCACCTATTTTAATGTCCAAGAAAACAGAGAAAATTCAACATGCCCCATAGTCAGAGCCTGATAAGTGCATTACAGTTCCGTTTCCTTTGTGGCCTCATTGTACATTGCAGTAAACCTTGGTGTAGAGTGTGCCCCCATCACAACAATTGTTTCCATTATTATTGAATATCGAGCATTTAGAATTTTATGCCAAAGCCCTTTCTGGACTTTTCAAACCTTATCCAAAGAAGACAGCTGTGCAAAACTGTTAGTTTCTTCAGTTTTGGTGGAAGAAATTTAACTCCAGCATTGAAGGGGCTATACTGTATGTGTATAGAGTGTTTGAGTGCAATATTGATGAGTGGGGTTTTTTTTTTTAGAAATTTATCACCTACTATTCCGGTGGATTTAGTTCTCCGGATATGGGTTGTAAGTTTGTGTTATCTAATTACCAGCCAAACCCAAGGCATTCTACACATTTAGCTTAAAGAAATGAAAAAATCAGTACTGCGCATGGATAGGTTTTCTGAGAAGGGGAATGGCAGTGGAGATATAATGAATGAAATATGGAGATGTGCAGTAATTGTACATAAGAATAAAGTATATTACAATTCACAGTATCGGGATTTTTGTTTTAGAGTTGTGTCTGAATTTCATTCACTCACATGGTTTATTTCAATGTTCATACATATATGTAGAGTAAAATATTAAAAGTACATACATGACCTACAAAGCATATAAACTTAAAGGGGCACTATAGTGTTAGAAACACATGTGTGTATTACTGACACTTTAGTTCTAAAACCACCTGACACTATATATCTCATACCACCCTTACCTAGGGTTAGAAAGGTGATTTACTTGTTTTTTTCCAGTGCCATACGGGACTCCGATCCACCTCCTTGGTTGACATCAGATTGATGATCTCAGCCAATCACAAAGCTTTCCGAAAGGAAATCATTGGATTGGCTGAGATTGTCAATTCTGATGATCTTAGCCAAGAAGGTGAGGTGGGTGGGCAGACCCAAACGCTGCCCTGGCCAATTAACATCTTCTCATAGAGATGCATTGAGTCAATTCATCTTAATGGGGAAATTTTAGCATGTCTATGCAAAGGAAGCACCACTTGTGGCCACTAGAGGAATGGCCACTAGAGGTGTTCTCTGAAAAGGCAGTGTTTACAGCTAGTGATGTCCCGATCTGTTCGCCGAACGGTTCGCAAACGGTTCGCCACGAACGGTTTGCCAAGGACTCTAGCAGCAGACCCTCCCTCCCAGACCCTCCCTCCTCCTGGACAGCAGGAGGTTTTGAAGCTGCATTCTTAGTGAGCTGTCCAGGAGGTGG
This sequence comes from Pelobates cultripes, assembly GCA_933207985.1. NCBI lineage: Eukaryota > Metazoa > Chordata > Amphibia > Anura > Pelobatidae > Pelobates > Pelobates cultripes. The sequence goes on from OW240921.1 coordinate 37,353,297, forward strand.
GAGGGTCTGGGAGGGAGGGTCTGCTGCTTATTGGCTGGAATGTGTCTGCTAACTGGAGTCCGTGGCGAACCACGGCGAACTGTTTGGCAAACAGTTCGGGACATCCCTATTTACAGCACAAAGCCTGCAGGGACTGACTATACACACCAGAACAACTACATTAAACTTTCCCTTTAAGGAAAAAATAGCCACTGTCCTGTCTTAGAAAAGCTTATTGTCAAATTAAACTTTTCACAGTGCATTTACTACTTATTATGTTAATGAATCTTGCACATAATCTAAAAATATATGGATTTATAGTAGATATGTCAATTACAAATTTGTAATATAATGTTTAGTTGCTTATATTTAACAATTACCTATTTTTCAAGGTTTGAAAGAAAATTAAATGTTGAAATCCAAACTTCTTTACCCTTCGCAATGAGCGCCTCTACCTTAGCTCCCTGTTAAATATTGTTATTTCCTTTGCACTGGACAGTGAACATAGATAAAGCATACAGAGAAGAGAAGTAATTAAATAATGTTTCTATTTGTTTCTATTTCTCTTGATTTGCAAAGGCTGAAGGAACCTCGTCTGAACAGGATTATGATGCAATTTGCTAAATTTTAGTAATAAATGTAAAATAAAATGGAGAATCTCATGAAAATGGATTCACTGTACATGTTATTTATCTATTGAAAGAGGAAGAATATGGAGTGCAATGGAACAAATGCGTTTTGCAGTTTCAGTAAAAATAACATCAGGCAAAAAATGTGATTTTTATATCGTGGAAAGTCCTTTTAATTAATTTTGATTCCCTTGGCATTTGGTATATCCTACTAGATTGGGGAAGCTATATGCGTATACCAGTGGTTCCGAAGCCAATCCTCAAGGCACCCCATATTAATCCAGGATTGTGGAATTACGCAGTTGTGTCTAAAGTGATTTTCGAAGAAAATAAAAACACCTTAGACACATCTGGGTAATCCCTAAATCCTGGACTGGTAGGGGTGCCTTGAGGACTGGGTTGGGAACCACTGGTGCATATTAAGTTTACAAATGAATTTTTTTTAAATAGTGCAACCCCACTCATGGGCAGCCTTGTATAAAAAAGAAAAAAAATCCAATTTGATCACTTTTACATTGTGAAACAATATGCAAACTTGCTATATTCTATATGTTTTTTAAATGGCCACACAGAAAATTAACCATTACATACCAATGGTTTAATCAAAACATTTCTTATCTTGGTGCTGTTTGAAATTCAGTGTTTTTACTTGACTAGCCCTATTGTTATTTTTTTCACTCATTTTTAAGAACACAAAAAGTAATTTTCTTGGAATGGACCTTTTATTTAACAATATGTTAAACTAAAGCGGCTCTTTTACTTATTTTCCAAATACTTTTGACACCCATGTAGTGTCTCATAATATCAATAAATTGTGCTACTCAGACAGTTAGAAAATGTATAGTATTGAAATTATGAAACAAAGTAGGAGACAATTAACATTAGATAACATCTGCAAAATATACAATAGCATTTCCTGCCCATAGTTCGCACATGTCTAGGCATTGCAGATAAGTAAGTATATGTATATATTTAACACGATATTAATAGAGGGTACATAAACATACTGTATACAATCGGTGAAAGACTTGTCAAAAACATCACAACATAAATTACCATCCATCCATGTACACTTTCTGGATTTAAACAAAGAAAACTCATAATCAAAAAAAAAATATCTGTATTATTAATATGTAAGTGCTTTGGATAGAACTATAGAGGTTTTCTTCAAAAACATTAGAAGATATAACATTTAACATGGTCCTAGAAAAAATTTTCAGCAGGGATAAATGAGAGAGCAGGACAACTATATGGTGAAATGGGTGCTTATTTCTCTAATGCATCATCAGGACTAAGGTGAGAAGAAATTGTGGACAATTTATCAGGTATGGTAAAAATATAACTTAAGCCGGATTTGTGGAATGTGGAAGATTTGTGAGATAGAGTAAACGTTTTGGACCTGTCTATATATATTACAGCTACCTAATCTCTATATCAATAAATGGTGAAGTCCATGAGATGAGTGTCTTCTGAAGGTATTATCTGCATAATGTATATACATGAGATATATAATAATATGTATGAGGGCGATACAGTGATCAAAAGGAGGGTTGAGAGCATAGGTTTTCAAGTTAAATTTACATGTTAAAATCATGTCAACAGCAACATAACATTGATTAAATGTAGATTAAGTATGGAGTAGTTCGGAAGGGTGTTCATGACTACTGGACTTGGACTTCATGATAATTGAGCTTCTATTGGTTTTAAGGCTGGGAACACTAATCTCTGGGATTGGAGAACTGGGTTAAAATTGCTAAATTTTGGGGTTTTAAATTGCGATAAAAATGGTGGGCTGACCTTCTTTGATTAGTCAGCGAGACTAGTCTCAGATCAACACAACAACATCATCGCCACCCTTATTATTTTGGTGGTTTGTTTTGTGCTGTTTTTGTTGTTTTTTTTCTCTCATTTGTGGTTGTTACAGCAGAAAGTGCCTTGCCAGCAAAGGATGAATCAGATAAGCTTATTTAGGCTCATTGGGGAGACGTGTCTGGCCTAGTAGGAAAAAGGGGGGCATGAGCTCATTACTGACTTATTTGGGGAACTGCCTGCTGTTTTGGAGTCACAGCTAGCAGAGTTAATGGCATATGCCGGTAGATAAGTTTAATGTCATAAAATTGTGGCCTATGCTTTTTGCCAAAATATTCGTTTATTACGTTTTTGGGGGGTTGGCATTAAGCTTGTGTTTATGGGTCTCAGTCCTTAGCAATCATGGTGATTGCATCAAAACATAGACCTAAACAGGTAGATAACATCACAACTACACAATAATTTCACTAATATATATTTCATAAATCAGGGTGTTATAATATTGAACAATAACACAACCAAAATCCTAAACTAAAAGGTAATCATAAAGGTAATCTTAACACTTTAGCCATAAACCAAAAGCCTAAACTAATAAGGCAAGTGATCAAATTGACCATAATTGTCGAGGTTGGAATTACTATAATTTGATACAAGTCAAAATGATAGGAACCTATACTAACACCAGCAAAGGCACAGTTGAAATTATGAACTCAAGATAATGATGCTTGCTAAAATTATAAACTCAAATTAGTGATTTGAAATGATAAACTATAAAGATTGTGAAGTTGTGATAATGACCACCATGATTTTAAAAATATATATATTTTTTGCACTTGTAAAAGGATACTGTTTATCAAAGGCAGTGAGAGGGTCAGTGATATGACAAAGAGGGCTTATTGAACGTTATAATGGAAGAACCAAAAACACACAAACCAAAAATAAGGACACATGACGGAAATATTCCGTCATGATTCCCTTTTATTCCAGAAGTTGTGTCCTTAAGGGGTCAATCTGAATTTTTGTTGTTGTTTCGGATGCACTCTAAAAAATATTGACCACAAGTAAGAGCTGTAGGATCTCTGGTAATGAAAGTTGAAGGAATTGGAGAAGGTAAAACAAGTGCGTATTTATCTTCCTCTAAACTAAAAGAGGAGCAATAGAACAAAATACAACTCAAATAGCTTGTCCTTTGGTGAGTCCCCCTCAGTTCTCAAACTGGCATTAGCTTAGTTGTTACATTACAGAGTGAACCTTTGCCTTTTGCCTACCAGACTGTTCCAACCTAAAAAGTCAGTCCAGATCAAAATGTCAGCAGGATCTTTTGCACAAGGAATACATCATCCATAGAAATTAGTTTTAGCCTTTGTTAAGCCTCATCGATAGCTGTACTTGATACCACTCTAAGCAGAGAGAGAGCACAACATTTATGTCTGGATTACTATTTTATAGTTTACAATAGGAACATTTTAGGTATTTGCACATAAAATCTTAACAGGTTGCAAAAGAACACTGTGAATGGATAATGCAAAAAGTTTTCCCTGTGATGACTCTCCACTCAATTCTTCAACTATTTTCAGCACACATGTGCCATTATAGAAAAATTACCTTTACTGTCTGCATATTATACTGAGCCCACCCAAGTTCCCTCTGCACGAGGCATCTAGCAAACGCAGATGGTTGTTTTATCTAAGCATCTGTAAACTTAACTACAACAGGACAAAAGGTGAACGGAGAACAACACTAATAAATATCCCTTTGTTGAGACCCTGCTCAGGTCTTCAGTAAGTTTAAAGCTAATATTAATCCTTACCACCCATGTTTTGTTGAGGAAGGTCCTTCTACGTATGAATGCTGTCAATAAAGGGTGTAAATTGTCAGTGGTGATTATGAGTTGAGAGTTTGCAGTAAAGTTAGGTCTCAAGTAAGTTATAGTTACATAGTTACTTAGTTACATAGTTACATAGGCTGACGTGTCTATCAAGTTCAGCCTCCCTCACATTTGTTTTTTGCTGTTGATCCAAAAGAAGGCAAAAAAAAAAAGTTTGAAGCACTTCCAGTTTGCAACAAACTAGGAAAAAAAATCCCTCTTGACCCCAGAATCACAGACAGATTAATCCTTGGATCAAGAATAGAGTTTAGCGAATGCGAACTGGAAAGTTCGGGTTCGTACCGAACATTAAGTTTTTTGGACTCCGGACCCAAACACGGACATTTCATCATATGTTCGGGTTGGAGTTCGGTGTACGGCGATTTAATGGCGCATTTTGAAAGGCTGCAGGGCAGCCAATCAACAAGCGTTTGTCTCGTGTGCCCTTAGAAGCCATCACAGCCGTGCCTACTAATGGCATGGCTGTGATTGGCCAGTGCAGCATGTGACCCAGCCTCTATATATAAACGGGAGTCACGTAGCGGCGCATGTCACATGAGCTCTTATTAGTGTAGGGAGAGGATGCTGCATCTGTGGGGGGCAGATTAGGAAAGAATTCTGGTGTTGAATCTGCAAACTACAGCGATTATTCAAACTACAGCGATTATTTTAGTGGGTGCTATACTAAATTTTTGTACCCTGCCATGAGCCCAGTGCCACAGAGATTGCAGTTCACTTGCAACTGCATGTGTGCCAGGAACATTACTTAAACCTGTTCTGGTAGCTCAGTGGGAAACATCTAGGCATTTTTAAATACTGTAATTTTTTTGGTGCTAAATAGAACATTTGCGTACTGCATTTCTTGCAGTCTAATAAAACCCTTAACTACTACTGTGACATTGTTCATTTAAAAACAAATCACACTTTTTTGTGCTAAATAGAACATTTGCAGCCTGTGGTGCATTTCTTGCAGTCCAATAAAACCCTTAAATACTACTGTTACATTGTTGGTTTAAAAAAAAAAATCACACTTTTTTTGTGCTAAATAGAACATTTGCGGCCTGCAGTGCACTTCATATCTGAGAGTCAAATAGAACCGTCAAATACTGTGGTTATATCGCACCTTGAAAAATTCACATTTATTTGGTGCTAAAAAGTAAACTTGGGGCCTGCACTTCACATCTGAGAGTCAAATAGAAGCGTCAAATACTGTGCTTACAGCGCAGTTTTAAACATTTATATTTTGTAGGTGCTAAATTGTATATTTGGGGCCTGCACTTTATATCTAAGAGTCAAATAGAAGCATCAAATACTGCTGTGACATTGCAGTTTGCCTAATTCAAATTCTTTAGGTGCTAAAAAGTGAACTTGAGGCCTGCACTTCATATGTGAGAGTCAAATAGAAGCGTCAAATACTGTGGTTACAGCGCATTTTTAAACATTCACATTTTTTTGGTGCTAAATTGTACATTTGGGGCCTGCACTTCATATCTGAGAGTCAAATAGAACCGTCAAATGCTGTGCTTACAGCGCAGTTTTAAACATTCAAATACTTTAGGTGCTATAAAGTAAATTTGGGGCGTGCACTTCATTTCTGAGAGTCAAATAGAACCGTCAAATACTGCTGTGACATTGCAGTTTGCCTAATTCAAATTCTTTAGGTGCTAAAAAGTAAATCTGGGGCCTGCACTTCATATCTGAGAGACAAATAGAACCGTCAAATACTGTGCTTACAGCGCAGTTTTACAAATTCACATTTTTTGGGTGCTAAATAGTACATTTGCAGCCTGCGGTGCACTTCATATCTGAGAGTCAAATAAAACTGTCAAATACTGTGGTTACAGCGCATTTTTAAACATTCAAATTTTTTAGGTGATAAATTGTACATTTCGGGCCTGCACTTCATATCTGAGAGTCAAATAGAAGCGTCAAATAGTGCTGTGACATTGCAGTTTGCCTAATTCAAATTCTTTAGGTGCTAAGTAAATTTGGGGCCTGCACTTCATATCTGAGAGTCAAACAGAACCATCAAATACTGTGGTTACATCACACTCTAAATGGTGCTAAATAGTACATTTGGGGTGTGCACCTCATATTGTGCCAGACATTCTACCTGTGCATGGCTTGTGTGATACAATAAGTCTACATCTTAAAAATGCAATAACCCACAGAAGATGGGCGAGAATTTGTTTTGGCAAATGGAACTTTGATTCAAATTTACTACATCAGCATAAGAGGGAGCAGGATGCAAAAGCGGAGCGGCCGTCCCATAGCGCTCGTCGGCATATACTAGCTCTAGAATTCCCACAGTTATCCAAGTAACAGATGGAGCGATCAAAGGAACCATAACTGATTTAATTACTCCTAATGAGCCATTTGTAGTTTCTGTGTAATGGCTGTGTGCGCTTTTGGCATTCTCACCCTGCTTCTGCTCACTTGTCTGCGCTGCAGCGTAACTTCGGCCTTCCCGCTCACCGCCTCATATGTGTAATCATTCCAATTACAGGGCCTCGAAAGAGTTGTGTATTGTAATTTATCGTCACTACCTCCCTGGGTCGGGAGTGGGTAATGTGCGCGTCTGCTGCCTTCCTTGCATGTGGTAGCCGTTTCTCAGGCTCCCTCCCTGGAATCGAACCCTGATTCCCCGTTACCAGTGGTCACCATGGTAGGCGCGGAAAATAGCATCGAAAGTTGATAGGGCAGACATCCGAATGCGTTGTCGAGGTTATCACAGACACGAGGTTATCACAGATAAGCGCAGCCGCCTGTCCACGGCCAATGTGGACAAGCTCACATTTATTAAATTGAACCAGGCATGTCTGTACCTTGTGCAGAATAGACACTTATGCACTTATTCTTTTTTTTCTTTTTTTATATGTTACAATATTTTGGGGGCTACCCCAATTAAAAATAAAAATAAAAAACAGTGTTGGCTTCCTCCACCACCGCCACCGCTTCCACCTACACTGCCATGGTGTATACCCAGATATATCAGAGCTGCTGCAGAAAGTGCGGGCCGTCTGTACGTGCTTTTGGAGTTCTCACCCTGCTGCTGCTCGCCTGTCTGCGCTGCAGCGTAACTTCGGCCTCATATGCGACGTGTCCACAAGGTGGAACTCCACCTTGCACATGCTGGAGAGACTGTGCGAGCAGCAGTAGGCGATAGCGGAGTTTCAGCTGCAGCACGCAAGGGTCAGTTGCTCTCCGGAACAGCACCACTTCACCACCAATGAGTGGGCCTCCACGTGAGACCTGTGTGCCATGTTGCGCTGTTTTGAGGACTCCACCAACATGACCAGTGCCGATGACGCCGTTCTCAGCCTTACTATCCCGCTTCTATGTCTCCTTGAAAAAATGCTTTGGGCGATGATGGAAGAGGATGTGGCACAGGAGGAAGAGGAGGAGGAAGAGGGGTCTTTTCCATGGTTATCAGGCCAGTCATTCACAAGTGGCTCGGAGGGTGGGTTCCTGCACCAGCATAGTCCAGGTACACAATTGTCCAGCATCTCCACACTGGCCTTTGAAATGCTGTCATTCCGTCTGGTGGAGACGGACAGTTTTAAAAACCTGAAGGTGTTATTGGACTGCAAGAAATGCACCGCAGGCCGCAAATACCGTATTTATCGGCGTATAACACGCACTTTTTCTCCCTGAAAATAGGGGGCAAATTATGGGTGCGTGTTATACGCCGGCCCTTTAAATGCTGCAGCCACCTGAGCGCTCTGTCAAGAGCGGTCAGGCGGCTGCAGTTGGTTCTCACCTCCCCTCCCCTGTAGCGTGGCCGAGCTGCTCTGCTGTCCGCGGTGGCCGGCCGGAGTGATAGGAAGGTGCACGCTCAGTGTGCACCTTCCTGTCAGTCCGACCGGGTACAGGAAACAGAAACTCCTGTTCCGCATGGCCTCCTCAACCTATGGGTCATGTAGTATAAACTATGTCCACAATAGCAGAGGCTTGTGAAGGCCTTTTCTCCATGCATCAGGAGTTGAGCTCAGTTTGAACAATGAAAGAGAATACCCTGCACTCCAACCCTCTCTCAAATGGATAATTCTGGTGATCCTCCTGACAGCCATGCTTTAGTTGCGGAACAGGAGTTTCTGTTTCCTGTACCCGGTCGGACTGACAGGAAGGTGCACACTGAGCGTGCACCTTCCTATCACTCCGGCCGGCCACCGCGGACAGCAGAGCGGCTCGGCCACGCTACAGGGGAGAGGGGGAGAGGGGGAGGGGGGGTAAGAAGGGGGTGAATAGAGGGGGGAGGGGGGTAAGAAGAGGGAGGGGGAGTAAGAAAGGGTGGTAAGAAAGAGGGGGAGGGGGGAGTAAGAAGGGGTAAGAGGGGGTAAGAAGAGGGGGAGGGGGGAGTAAGAAAGGGGGGTAAGAAGAGGGGAGGGGGGAGTAAGAAAGGGGGGTAAGAAGAGGGGGAGGGGGGAGTAAGAAAGGGGGGTAAGAAGTTCTTTATTTGAAATTTAAGTTTTTTTCCCTGAAATTTCCTTCTTAACATGAGGTGCTTGTTATACGCCAGTGCGTGTTATACGCCGATAAATACGGTATTTTTTTTTATATGTCCCAATATTTTTGGGGCAACCCCAATTAAAAAACAAAAAGACAAAAAACAAATAAACAGTGTTGGCTACCTCCTCCTCCACCGCCGCTTCCACCTACACCTCCACGGTCACCGCCTCCTCAACCTATGGGTCACGTAGTATAAACTATGTACACAATAGCAGAGGCTTGTGAAGGCCTTTTCTCCATGCATCAGGAGTTGAGCATTTCTCCATGCATCAGGACTACAAGAAATGCACTGCAGGCCGCAAATTATTTCTTTTTTTACATGTCCCAATATTTCGGGGGCTACCCCAATAAAAAAACAAAAAAACAAATAAAAAACAGTGTTGGCTACCTCCTCCTCCGCCGCTTCCACCTACACCGCCACGGTCACTGCCTCCTCAACCTATGGGTCACGTAGTATAAACTATGTCCACAATAGCAGAGGCTTGTGAAGGCCTTTTCTCCATGCATCAGGAGTTGAGCTCAGTTTGAACAATGAAAGAGAATACCCTGCACTCCAACCCTCTCTCAAATGGATAATTCTGGTGATCCTCCTGACAGCCATGTTTTAGATTTTGATTTATGTTCTTCCAAAGCTAAAATCAAAGATTCCATCTAGTGCTATTTTATGGCTCAGCTGTATTTTTCATTTTTATGTATTTTATGTTATTTTAAGTGATTTCCCTATCCACATTTGTTTGCAGGGCACTTGTCCTACTCTTACCCCCCATTTTACTTCCTTTTGCAGCCCTCTGGCCCTTTTTATGACTTTTTTTAGAGGCATGTTAGTGTCCAAAAGTTCGGGTCCCCATTGACTTCAATGGAGTTCAGGTTCGGGGTCAAGTTCGGGGTCAAGTTCGAGCCCGAACTCAAACTTTTTTACGAAGTTTGGCCAAACCTGAACATCCAGGTATCCGCTCAACTCTAATCAAGAAGCATTAGCCCTAAATTGAAAAATTATATCCCTGAATATTCTGTTTTTGCAAGTATGCGTATAGTTGCTGTTTAAACATCTGTATGGAGAATCCCATATCCTTATTGTTCTAATGCTAAAAAAAATCTTTCCTTTGACTTAGATTAAATCTTCTTTCTTCCAGTCTAAACGCATGACCTCGTGTCCTATGTAAAGTCCTATTTGTGAATAGATTTCCACACAATGGTTTGTATTGGCCACGAATATATTTGTAAAATGTTATCATATCCCCTCTGAGGCAACTTTTTTCTGAACTAAAAAGGTTTAAATTTGTTAACCTTTCTTCATAGCTAAAATGTTCCATTCCTTTTATTAATTTTGTAACCCACCTCTGCACTCTTTCTAGTGCCATTATATCCTTCTTTGGAACAGGTTCCCAAAATTCCACAGTATATTCAAGATGTGGTTTTACAGCGAATTATGAAGAGACAAAATGATATTCTCATCCCGAGAATTAATGCCCTTTTTCATGTATGACAATACCTTACTGGCCTTAGCCATTGCTGATTGACATTGAACATTGTTGCATAGTTTGTTGTCTATAACAATTCCCAAGTCCTTCTCATGTGGTTATCTCTAATTGGCTTCCATTAACGGTATACGTTGCTTATAGAGTATGATCACCAGTGGACAGAAAATAGTTTTCTTGAAGTGGTTTTGTCACCTAAGCTCTTTGCATAGACCTCTGATGGTACCTTCACAGCTTGGTGACCAGTGGCAGGGAAAGGTTCACCTGAACCTATCCCTTGTGGCAACCGCCATCATCTTCCTGCTGTTCCTCTTCAGTTCCTGACACTTCTCCACATGCACAAGAGCACAATACCGAGGTCTGTGGAATATCTCACAAGACTGCAGGAGTCTCCATGGATATTGTCTCGAGATGGCAGCCCTGCCTTTTGTCAAGTTTTGTCAAGCGCAGGTAAAACACATAATGCCTTGTGTATTTCAGGAGAAAAAGATTTCAAAAGAAAAAAAGAAGAAGAGATTAGGAGAAAAAGAAGAGGAACATATTGAAGCAAGGTAAATATAGGGAGACAGCGCCACATTAAGAGTTCCAAAGATTTTATGTATTTTAGCAATCATGAGCGCCGCATTAACCATCAATATTATAAAACGACTTTGAATAGATACAATGATTTGTTCTGGTTTAGATGCACAGGTATATTAAAAGCTGCAGATACATACAAACAAACTGGGATACAAAAGAAAAACGGTGGCTTCTGATGGTGCTCCAGCCATTTCCTCAATTGTCTTTCTCACCCTACTAAATGATGGGCGATGTTTACAATTGATACCATCATTTTGCTACACTTGAGTAATTTAGCTGCACAATGTCAGCAGTTGTTGCTGCTTACGAATTAGTTAACATCATATTACATCTCCTGACAAGACACACTACAATGCACCCGTGCCTCAGGACTGTAGGGAAAAGCAATCAATCTGTGGTCAATAATTAAGCAGTTAGTGTCATCGCATCTGGGTTTCCATCTAAGGGTCCCATTAACAAGTGATGGAATCGTTCCCCATTAATCATATCTAATTGGTTGCTACCTCACCAGCTGTGCCTAGATAAGAATATCGAAGAATAAATTAAGCACTTAGTTCAGCTAAGGATTATATAGCAGTAGGTGTGGTTAAGGATGTTCACGGCCCCAGATGTGGGCCATGTAATTTTTTTAAATTAATATTTATTGTTTTTGAATGGTGAGTTTGATTTGTAGGGAAAATAAGCAGCAGTCTTCAAGCTCTTTGATGTAAGCTCTTTGATTTCAAACGCAACCCTTGAAGCATTGAAGCCTGCGTCAGAACTGTACTGTTTCTTTCATTTCCATCTGCGTAAACCATTGAAGGAAACTGTCAATTTTTTTACATCTATAGAAAATAAAAGATCACATTTACTATAGCACCTTAGCTTATTAGTTGGTAATGTGAATGTATCTTCCAGACCAGGGGTGCCCAAAAGGTAGATTCCCAGATGTTCCAGAACTACAACTCCCATGATGCATTGCATGTATGTAGAATGACAAAACATGGCAAAGCATCATGGAAGCTGTAGTTTTAAAACATCTGGGATCTACCTTTTGGGCATCCCTGTCCTAGATGAGTTCTCTTCCTCTGCAGAATGGGCCACCTTTAAGACCTCTTTGGTAAAAAACAGTGTTTTTCCAACTAAAAGCAGATTAAACTGTCTCAGACCATGTTTTTGAGATGTCCAGTGGTCCTATAAAGTGTTTGGTTGATTATTTTGTCAATGGAGAATGTAAAGATGAGCTATTTACCTGTATGCTTTGCAAAATGACATACACAAAGGCTTTAACACAGTTTGGCTGTGCTTTTAAGCTGTAGACATGATGCAGGTGCTTCTATCAAAATAAAAATATTAAAGGAGCACTACAAACACCATGACATGAGTACAGCCTTTTTAGTGGTTATAGTGCCAGGAGTGCCCATGCACCCTCCCAGGGTAATAGCCAAACTATATGCTAATGGTTTGACAAATTACCTGGGGTTCATCAGGTACCTATTAGAGCCTCCAGGAGAACCAGAAGCTCCTGCACAGATCTTCCCGTGGTTCCTATATTTTTGGTGAACCTATATGGAGAATACATGTGCAGTGTCTGGGTTGAGGCTATTAAGTTTTATCTGTTTAGTGTCTACAACGAGAGTTCGAGAGAGCAAATCTAAGGTCTCCAATAGCTAAACGGAATATGATGTTAATATTAAAAGATGAAAATGCCAGGAGAGTCCACTCATAGACTCTCTGTGAGAAGATGGATCTGAGTGATGTATGTAATGAATAATTATTGTGACACATATGCTGTGTGTTTTGTATGGAGCTTTGGTTAACTAGGCAAATCCTGTAACAATCGTTATAGGAGAAGCACTAACATAATTACACACATTACATGCAGGTTAGACCCAATCACACCTAGATGTAAAAATATATAGGATTCATTTATAATACAGGAGTGCGTTTGTATAGACCTTCGGGTGCAATCCCTACTAAACTCTCAAGAGGAGCTGGATAGGTGACTCCAGGTGGTAGAAAACCCTATTCCCTGCTCTGTTTTGCACATGCTGACCTAGAAAGACTGTTATTACAAAGATATAACCTGCCATATTTCAGTCTATAATGCAGAGAACAATGAAGGAAGTCTACATTATTGTGGACACAGATCTCCTGCTATCTCAACAGATCATCATGAAAAGTGATATCATATGGGATGCAGTCTGTGCCCATAACTGTACCAACTACAACTGATATTGCTATGCCACTCCACAATGTACCCTAATTCTTTGTTCTAGATCGCCAGGAGTAAACAAACTATTACCTTACACTGAATAACCCACAAGTGGCTGAACTAATGTACAGAGGACCCCAGTACAAGACATTTTTTGGGCTCTCACCCCTAAAATAATTTATACCAGCCCTTTCATGAATTGCGTGCAGACATTTATTATTTTAACCAGACATGTGCAACAGCATACAGACAACATTTCAGCCCTATTACCTTAATCTCTTAAAAAATAGTTTGATAATGTGACTAATAACTAATAACTGTGTTCTGTTGCACGATGATAGTTTACATACATGTTATATCTTTATGTGATTTATGCAATCCTTATATTTATATACTTATGTGATTTTTCAGTGTATTATTTTGTTCTATTAAATGTGTATTTATTAAATGCATACTACTATATGTAGCAAAGCTCCTGCACTCTGAATGAGTACCTCCACCAGGTCAGTTTCTGACTCTCTGGAGCCTTTCAGTCCCAGTCGCTGAAGCTTGACTGTTGTCTCTGAGGACCTCTTCTCTGGACCAGACTGCAGCTCTCGTTTTCCAGGCAGGTATTATCCCCTCTGCCTCTTCTTTTACCCTCCCAGGCAAGTATCAACACCTCTGCCTTCCCTGCCTCCATCTCCTGCCTTTAAAGAAGCACTTCTGGCTCTCAGACCGAGCTTTTTCTTAAAACCTCCCCAGAATCAGGACAAAGTGCAGCCAGTCAACAAGTCCAAAAATTCTGTTACTGGAATCCACAAACAAACCAAACAGAATACAAAGTTCCCAATGGAACTATCACACAATGCTTTATTTTCGCTCATGACTAGTCCCTTTTCCCCTTACATTAAACTTATGGTGACACAGTCAACCAAATACATGTCACAAAATCATAAAGGGACTCATATAGGCACTGATAATAATACAATATTTATAAATGGGTGGGGAAGACAATGACTAACAAGAAATACGCCACCTGCCTGCATTAACCATAATATGCAAACTACCTGAATATGCAAATTAACTAGCCTTGCCAATCAGGTAGTGCACATAATTGTTGCAACCAACAGGTGGCGCTGCACAGGCTTCACAGCCAAATATACCTAGTTGGTACAGAACACCAGCAGTACAGAAGAGCACACAAGACATTTAACAAATGGCATTGCAATAGTGCTCACCCTGCACCTCTAATGGGCATAGGGTGACATACATAGGTCATACATGAGTCATTCAGGGTCCCATAGGAAGTGTCAGTTTTATGCTCCCAGTGATTGTGACTATTGTCACACTTTATATATATATATATATATATATATATTGAGAAATCTGGCACTCTATCTTACTGTAGTATAACTCCAAACGACCACAGTGCTGCACAGCGTGAAGATTATATGGAAGATGAAAGAATGAGAGCACTCAATGGATTTTTCACAAAAAGAAAATAGATTATATTATGTCAAAATGAAAAGAATCGACGTTTCGACCCGCAGGTCTTTATGAAGATATACATATATCAATATAATACACATATATACAAGAATATACATTTATTTTTTCGTACTAGATAACACATAAATTATGTAAAATTATTTGGTTTATTTAGTTAACAATTTTGTCCCTTTAATATACATATATATATATATATATAAACATAGAATGTAACGGCAGATAAGAACCATTTGGCACATCTAGTCTGCCCAATTTTTGAAATACTTTCATTAGTCCCTGGCTTTATCTTATAGCTAGGATAGCCTTATGCCTATCCCACGCATGCTTAAACTCCTTTACTGTGTTAACCTCTACCACTTTAGCTGGAAGGCTATTCCATGCATCCACTAAATATGTAAATATATTTACACTCACACATACTAACACACCCACATTGTCACAGACATGAATACTCTCATTAATTCATTAACACACAATGTGACATGCACACACTTTCAATAACACATAGAAACTCACAACAAAATACAGATTATGGAACAGCACACCCAAAAAATGTAGTTTTACATTTTGCAAGATTACTTAAAATCGCCTATGTTAGCAAACAAACCATATTGTGTTAAGCCCATCATTACATCACATTACCCCAATATCAGTGGGTCCTGCACTAATTGTAACATGGGAGATTAACATACTAAATGCAATACTTACTGCTTAAACTGTTCCAAGAGACTCTCCTCATTTATGCTTCACTGTGGTCACCTCCAAAGGGGCACCTATAGTGAATAGGTGGGGTGTTCAGCCCAGCAGGAATCTGGTCTGGATTCCAAATCTACAAAGGAAAAAGGGGGATTTCGGGCACAACCTGAACTTGCTTTTGTAATTAGTGGTGCTGCCATAGAGACAGAAATATATACAAAATACAGATTAAGGAACAGCACATACACAAAAAATGTATTTTTACATTTTACAAGGCTACTGAAAATCAACTAATATGTCTCTTAAGATTTAACAGTTTACACCCAAATTAGCACCTGTCTTGCCTTGATAAAGAATTTCCTCCTGGATGGGTAAAAATATATGGAGTAAATAGGTGGAAGGCTGTGTCTATCGATAGATTCGTTTTTTTTTAATGTAAAATGTACAGTTTTGCTACTGATATTCAGAAACAGAAACAACAGGTCCGTTTATTGGAAGATATTCAACTCTTTGAGATAGATGTATTAAGGTAAAACAGATTCTATTCTAGGTACAAAGTGCAGAATGGTGAGATACATTCTATTGGTTACCAAGGTGATTCTATAGCACCTGTGTCTCGCCTTGGTTAGTCTCTCCCATTGAATGCACTTGGAGACAATACTCTATCTCAATGAGTCATATGAGGAACTTTACCATATTACAGCAAAACTAACAAAAGAAACAAGCAATACTACAAAAAGCAAGCTCATTTAAAAATAAAAATACTTGTTATAATTATAAATACTTTATAATTATTATATTATTATTGTTATTTTATTATTATTAATATTTTTAACATTAAAATATTAATTTTTCAGCATATTTCTGGACTTGTCTGTCTCATTATTAGAAATTTAGAGGCACTATAAATAATGGACAATGTTTTCTGGAGTCGTTAAATGGATCAACGAATGAGCTGGTAATGGGTATAAAAGCGTGCCCTGCTGACCTTTGATAAAATGCAGACGCATTTATATATAGATATAAATCACACAACAACAGAAACACAACATCACTTAAGATTTCACTGATGTGTGGCCAGCATGCATTTAGGGCCTGATCTGAAGGGATTTTCTTTTTCATCATCATTCCCGGTAGCTCTCCCAGCTGCTCCCCGTCAGAACTGTGTAATGATGAATATTTCCATCACGTCCTAGGTCCCAAGAGTAATTACTGAGGGATACAGAGGATCCACAAAAACATTGCCTGTGGGTGTTGGGCGACAGCCAGGCCTTGCAACACTCCATTGAGTGCTCAGTGATCCCCTCTGAGATGCGTGTACATACAAGCAATCCCTCCATCTGTCCAAAGGCACACATACTCCCCTCGAATAAGAAATCACTTAGACATTGCTAATTGCTCCTGGTACTGCAGCAGATCTATAGAATGTATCCTGGCCAACCTATAGATCCAGCAGAGATAAGAATTATCCCATTGGAAATGGATCTCTAGGGGATTATTAACTAAAACAGCATTAGAGAAGAACATTTTTCATCAAAATAGCCAAGATTCTTCAAATCAACAATTTTTTCCAGATTGACTATTTTTGTATACAATTTGCATTTTCTTTGTCAATTCTCCACAATTTAAAGGTTTAGTTCAGCCCCTATCAATGTCATTCACTAAACTGAGATGTTTTTGAGAATTCACTGTGAATATCACATTTTAAAGTAAAATTGCAGAAATTAGACTTTTTTTCAGTTCAGCTATTTTAATCTTAAATGTGAAATTCTGGGTTGAACTCCAGATAAAGCACAGTTTAGTGAATAAACCTTTTCATAATGTTTATGGACCTGTCTGATGAAAGCTCACTTAATGCCCAAGCTTTGGTAATTATCCAGCAAAGGGTCTATGATGGGTATCATTTTGGTTGTACATTTAATCCCTTTACTACCAAAATTGTGTATATGTTTTTATTTTAGCTTTGCTTTGCAAGTGAATGGGTTATCCAAATTCCTTACCTCCAAAGCTTCATATGGACATATCAGCCTGCCTACCCCTGTCAGACTCTCCCCTAGTCTTCAATCCTTTATGAAGCCCCTCAAAACCCATCTTTCCAGGAATGCTTATGGCCTCCAAGAGTAACTTCTATCTCTCAAAACTTCATCTTGCTCTCTCCTATAGGGCCACACTCTACACTCTACTCTCACCTCCAGCTCTGCTACTTTACCACCATGTCTATTTGTTGTCTCTCAACACCCTTCCTGTTGTGCATTTATAACCCACCTCCTCTAGACTGTAAGCTCGTTTGAGCAGGGTCCTCAACCACCTATTGTTCCTGTTACATTTTGTTATTGTCTCATTTGGTAAATGCCCCTCTTATTGCTGCATAATAAGCTGGCGCTATATAAATCCTAATAATAATAATAATATCATGAAACAAAAGACGTGACCAATTAATAAACAGTTTTGATTGATTTGTAATCCAGTAATCTAGCCATGACGTCTAAAAAAAAAAAGATAACTGATAGTTATGGGATGGCCACTAAATTTAGATTTTATTAACAGATCATGAGAAGTCACCAACAGAGGGAAAAAGAAGATAATCTACATTTCAATACTATATATTTAATAAATAAATACTATATAAAGATTTTTTTTTTACTGTTCCTTCCCCCCCCCCCTCTATTATTTACTTCTTCTCACTTGATCTGTGAACCAAATGGCAGGAAAATCTACTTACCTGTATACTGCTAAATTTATACATAATATTATATTTATTTATTTTTAATTTATACTTTACACTGATTGGCTCATTTTCAAACCCTTTTGTTTTGTCTGCAATTTGTGACCAAATTGTTTGGCTTAATCACATTTTTTTGACATGCACATGTCACATTATATTTAATACATTTTAACTTGTTTTATACTTAAGGAATAATTTTCACTCACAAATAGGGTTGGCACTTGACTCACACTTTTAACTAAGCTTCTTTAGTGGTTTGCCACAGAAGTTCCTCAGATGTGGTCTCTTTGTTTACTATAGTAAGCCATAAAAGAGTTTTAGAAGATATTTACACCTCCTGTCACTTTCTCTCCTCCTACTTCTAGCAGCTGGCGATGTCTCTCCCAATCCAGGGCCCTTCACCTTCTCTACACACACTAAGACAACCAGAAACCCCACAAACCTCATTACAATACCCTGCCCTTTACCCTCACTTACCAAAATTAATTGTGCACTCTGGAATGCCCGCTCCATCTGCAGTAATTTAAAATCAACAACCATACACGACTTTTTCATCTCAAACTCACTCACACTGCTTGCACTTACAGAGACCTGGCTGTCCCCCTCTGATAGCGCTACTCCTGCCTCTTTATGTTTTGGTGGGCTACAATTCTCTCACACTCCCAGACTCAACTGTAAAGGAGGCGGCGTAGGCATCCTTCTCTCCCCTCAATGTACCTTTCAACCAATCATAACTCCCCCTGCCCTATCCTTTTCTTCTTTTGAAGTTCACACTGTCCGCCTATTTAAACCCACTCCTTTAAGAATTGCTATCATCTACCGCCCCCCCGGTTATCCTAGACTATTCATTGAGCACTTTTCTTCCTGGCTTCCCCACTTCCTCTCATCTAGCACTCCTTCCCTTATACTTGGGGATTTCAATATCCCAATCAATAACCCCAATTGCACTGATGCCTCTCGTCTGCTCTCTGTAACCTCCTCCTTTGGCCTTACGCAATGGTCCAATTTAGCAACCCATACAGCAGGAAACACTCTTGATCTTGCCTTCACCAACCTCTGTACTGCCTCTAATCTCTCCAATATTCCTTTCCTCTATCTGACCACCATCTGCTGACTTTTGACATTGGCATACCTAAGACCCAATTGACACCACCGTCTGAACATCACTCTCACAGAAACCTCCAATGTCTTGACCTAGAGCATTTCTCCACTAATCTCCAAACTCTCCTTTTACCTATCTCAAACCTCACCTGTCCTAGTTCTGCAACCTCCTTCTACAATTCCACCCTCTCCTCTCAACTAGACATCATGGCACCTTGTACATTTAAACGCCGCAGGCTCCCCCAACAACAACCCTGGCACACCAAGCTCACTCGATACCTCCAAAAATGCTCCAGAACTGCTGAACACTGTTGGAGAAAGTCTCACTGTGCATCTGACTTTCTCCACTACAAATTTATGCTGAGCTCATACAGCTTGGCTCTTTCCTCTGCAAAAGTTAATTACTTCAATACTCTCATAACCACACTCTCCCGTGAACCCAAACGACTATTTCACACATTTAACTCTCTTTTTCGCCCTGCTGTTCCTCCTCCACCTACTAACTTGACCGCCTCAGACTTTGCAACTCACTTTACTGACAAGATCTCTACAATCAGAAAAGAGATATCTCATCTTTCTTCTTCCCCTTACAATACTTTCCCTAACTTCACTCCCTCTGCTGTTCTATGTTCATTCGCACCCACTACATTGGAAGAGGTTTCTGCTCTACTCCAGTCCTCCCGCCCCACCACCTGCTCCCTAGATCCAATTCCCTCGCACCTCATCCGTACTCTGTCTTCTTCTCTTTCTCCACCTCTCACTAAAATTCTCAATCTCTCTCTCTCCTCTGGTATATTTCCATTGCCCTTCAAACATGCAACTGTAACCCCAATTCTAAAGAAGCCCAATCTTGACCCTAACTCCCCATCCAACTATCGTCCTATCTCGCTACTGCCTTTTGCATCCAAGATCCTTGAAAAAATTGTGTATGCGAGATTGACAGACTTCCTCGAGTCCAACTCTCTGCTAGACCCGCTTCAGTCTGGTTTCTGCGCTAAGCACTCTGTGGAAACAGCACTGACCAAAGTATCCAATGATCTACTCGCTGCAAAATCTCGTGGTCACTACTCTATCCTAATTCTCCTTGACCTGTCTGCGGCTTTTGACACTGTTGATGATCAACAGCTTCTTCTCATCCTCCGCAATATCGGTCTACAAGATACTGCTCTCTCCTGGTGCTCCTCCTACCTCTCCCAGCACTCTTTCAGTGTTTCTTTCTCTGGCTCTGCTTCTTCTCCCCAACTCCTCTCTGTTGGTGTCCCCCATGGTTCAGTACTTGGTCCCCTACTGTTCTCCATCTATACTGCCTCCCTTGGTAAACTCATTAGCTCCTTTGGCTTCCAATATCATTTCTATGCAGATGACACACAAATCTACATGTCCTCTCCTGATCTCTCCCCGTCCCTATTGACTAGTGTCTCTGACTGCCTCTCTGCTGTTTCTAACTGGATGGCTGCCCACTTCCTTAAACTAAATTTGACCAAAACTGAAATTCTGGTCTTTCCTCGCTCAAGTGTTGTTACTCCTGTGTCTGTCTCCCTCCAAGTCAACGGTGCTACCATCAGCTCCACCACGCAGGCTCGCTGCCTAGGTGTTCTCTTTGACTCCGACCTCTCTTTCAAGCCTCATGTTCAATCTATCGCCAAATCCTGTCATTTCCATCTCAAAAACATTGCGCACATCCGCACCTACTTAACGCCAGATACGAGTAAGGTGTTGGTCCATTCCACTGTCCTTTCTCGCCTTGACTTCTGTAATCCGCTTCTCAGTGGTCTTACGTGCTCCCAACTTTATAGAGCGCCGTCAAATTCAGCAGCGCTTTACAATGGGTGGATGAACAGACATGTAGTTGTAACCAGACAAGTTGGACACACAGGAACAGAGGGGTTGAGGGCCCTGCTCAATGAGCTTACATGCTAGAGGTAGTGGGGTAAAATGACACAAAAAGGTAAGGATAGTATTAGACTAATGACAGTTGCAGAAGAGGAATCAGTCAGGAGCTATTAACAGTTTAATTGATACGCTTTTATGAAGAAGTGGGTTTTTAACGATTTTTTTTGAAGGAGTGGAGACTGGGTGAGCATCTAACGGAGGAGGGAAGCGAGTTCCACAGGAACGGTGCAGCCCTCGAGAAATCTTGAAGGCGAGCATCAGAGGTGGGAGTACGGACAGAAGATAGGCGTAAGTCTTCAGCAGATCGTAAGAACTAAACCGGGACATGCACGTATAAGGGAGGATAGATAGGTGGGAGCAGCATTATGTAGAGATTTGAAAGCAAGAACCAGAATTTTAAATTGAGCTCTATATTTTATAGGAAGCCAATGTAGGAACTGACAGAAGGGTGAGGCATGGGAGGTGCAGGCGGACAGGAAGATGAGCCCCGCCGCCGCATTCATTATGGACTGTAACAACATCCGATGGACAGATGAGACCAAGATCAACTTGTACCAGAGTGATGGGAAGAGAAGAGTATGGAGAAGGAAAGGAATTGCTCATGATCCAAAGCATACCACCTCATCAGTGAGGCATGGTGGTGGTAGTGTCATGGCGTGGGCATGTATGGCTGCCAATGGAACTGGTTCTCTTGTATTTATTGATGATGTGACTGCTGACAAAAGCAGCAGGATGAATTCTGAAGTGTTTCGGGCAATATTATCTGCTCATATTCAGCCAAATGTTTCAGAACTCATTGGACGGCGCTTCACAGTGCAGATGGACAATGACCCGAAGCATACTGCAAAAGCAACCAAAGAGTTTTTTAAGGGAAAGAAGTGGAATGTTATGCAATGGCCAAGTCAATCACCTGACCTGAATCCGATTAAGCATGCATTTCACTTGATGAAGACAAAACTGATGGGAAAATGCCCCAAGAACAAGCAGGAACTGAAGACAGTTGCAGTAGAGGCCTGGCAGAGCATCACCAGGGATGAAACCCAGCGTCTGGTGATGTCTATGCGTTCCAGACTTCAAGCTGTAATTGACTTGCAACCATATATTTGCAACCATATATTAAAAAGTGAAAGCTTGATTTATGACTGTTAATCTGTCCCATTACTTTTGGTCCCTTAAAAAGTGGGAGGCACATATACAAACTGTTGTAATTCCTACACCGTTCACCTGATTTGGATGTAAATACTCTCAAATTAAAGCTGAAAGTCTGCAGTTAAAGCACATCTTGTTTGTTTCATTTTAAACCCATTGTGGTGGTGTATAGAGCCAAAAAGTTTAGAATTGTGTCGATGTCCCAATATTAATGGACCTGACTGTACTTCAATTTAGATTTCCTCCTGTTTTTGAGTACTCATTGCTTTCCTGTTGATTACTTGTAGCATTGGATTTTCTTTTGAGTATTCATTAGGTTCTATCAAATCTACTCTTACCAAGCTCAGATTGCTACTCAGCTTGTGTCTCTCTTATATCATTTAGCCTTGTTATCTGAAAAAATGGCTCCAAAGCATCTGCTTGTGCTTAAACAAGGGTCTCAACTCCTTTTACAGAGCTGTTGCAATACACTGTGCTGTTGCAATAACTCTACATATGGACTCCATGGTTACCAGGCACCCAACAACAGACCATAAGAATAAGAGAATGAGGTCTCGACACCAATAGCAATTGCCTTAGACTTCATTTGAATAATATTGAAATCACTGACAAGTAAGTTTTCCCTTTTGAGGACTATAAGATGCTCTATGCCATAGCATAGGTTTTGCTTTCACAACCCTTTATGTCACTGGACAATTACAAAGAACGTCCAGGCACACCTAGTCGTTTCTTTAAATGGCAGTCTTTATTCAGGAACAACAATACAGTGACAACATTTTGGCTTTTACATGATCCAACAAAGGTGTGCCTGGAAGTCCTTTGTAATTATTCAGTGGAGTTGTGGGGACGTTCCCTCCCTGCCTGGAGCACCCTGGTTGGAGTAATCCATGGAAAAATGTGGGCACTGTCTAATTTTTGTTACAAACTCCTTTATGCCATAGGACATCATGCCAGAATCCCTGTCGGCATTGGAATGATTCAGGGGATAGCCTGAGTTCCCCTCTGTGAGCCAAACATATATATACATTGATGCTCGGTTAGAGAGTGTCACTACAGAACAATATAAAAGATATGCTTGTATGGAGTGCAATTCAATGAGGAACCAAGGAGCCTTTAACAATGTCAGTGTGATCATAATCAGTCTGATTTTTATCTACAACCCTGGCATTTTCAAATCAGCAAAAAAAAGATCATATAACTTATTTAAGCAGTCAGACAAACACCTAAAGTACTTTAGCTTGCTGACGAACTTTATGCGTGAGAATGTGTGGATTTTTATTCTTTTCAGATTTCAATATACATTGGCAATACAATTTATTGTTACAACCCCCCCAAGCTGTCAATCAGAGAACTTGTCCTGTTACTTTCTGGTTTGGTTAGCTCAGTGGAGCTAAACTCAAGAGGCAGAAATTGCTCAGAGCACCTGCCTTGCAAAGACTTCTCATTGAGATACATTGGGAAGTCTGTGATTGGACAGCCTCAGAAAATCTGAGCGGGGTTAGAAGAGGAGGGCTTGCAAAGGCTGTAGAAAAGCGATCTGCAGGTTTTGCAAGCTGTTTTTAGATATACTCCTAAGAAAAATGCATAATTAAATTCATACATATCTTCATTTGGTTTATATATAATAAACAGTGATGTTTTACTTTTATTTAGGCAGTAGAGTGTCCCTTTAAGTAACATGATCAATCTGGATAAGATTTGTTATCACATTTTCCCTTACTAAATTCTACAGCCAGAAGGTCTTAATAAACCTCTGTTGACACTCTTCAACAAATTAATGAACACAGCAAAATGATCAAACTATTAACTTATAGGATATCTTTCCCAGTTGCTAGCAAGTACGTATCTGAAATTACTTCATGTAGGTGGCAGTTTTAATAGTCCCATCTGCAGCTCCCAAGATACATGAGAGATCAGATTATCGGATTGGCTGTTGATAACCTTCAACATATGATGAAATTATATAACTTGCAAAATCATTGTTTTGTGTGTGATTAAAAGGCCACTTATAAGTTTACAATAATTTTTAACTTCAGCAGCATCACCAGACCAGCAGAAAATGGTGAAGTCATCACCCGAAATGATTATTAAACTAAATCAAACCATGCGTGAATTTGTGATTTAAAGGACCACTATAGGCACCCAGACCACTTCAGCTTAATGAAGCGGTCTGGGTGCCAGATCCAGCTAGGGTTAACCCTTTTTTCTATAAACATAGCAGTTTCAGAGAAACTGCTATGTTTATATTAGGGTTAATCCAGCCTCTAGTGGCTGTCTCATTGACAGCCGCTAGAGGCGCTTGCGTGCTTCTCACTGTGATTTTCACAGTGAGAAGACACCAGCGTCCATAAGAAAGCATTGTGAATGCTTTCCTAGGAGACTGTCTGAATGCGCCCTCGGCTCTTGCCGCGCATGCGCATTCAGCCGAGGAGGAGAGCTCCCCGTCCGGCGCTGGAGAAAGAGGTAAGTTTAACCCCTTCCTCACCCTAGAGCCCTCAGGAGTATGTTTTCCAGGCACTATAGTGGTCCTTTAAGGGACACTATAGGCAACCAGACCACTTCAGCTCACTGAAGTGGTCTCGGTACAGTGTCCCTATTGCCCTTCGTCCTGCAATGAAAAAAAACTGCAGTTTTGGAGAAAATGCAATCCTTACATTGCAGAGCACATTGCAGAGCACAAAGACTGTCTTTATTGGCTGTCTACCAGAATATATAGCACATAAATAAATAAATAAATTGCTTTGGTACCTTTTGTGATACATACAGTGGAAACTCGGTTAAGCAACGCCTCGGTAAATGAAAAATTTGGTTTACGAATGAAAATCCATTAATAAAAAAGCCTCGGTTTACGAATTTTTTTCGCAATACGAAGCAAGTGTCCCGGTTTAAAGTGCCACCCCCCTGCATACTGGAGTCTGGGTAGCACGTGAGTGTGGAGTGTGGACAGGGCCAGCGCTACCTGTAAGGCGACCTAGGCAGCCGCCTAGGGCGCACCTTAGCAGGGGGCGCCGGATCCCTGCGCCCGGCGGCTCCTCATGCTGCGCCACCTGAGCGCTTTTACAAGCCTCAGGCGGCGCAGCACTGCTGTGGAGGGCGGCCGGTTTTGAGTGACCGGCAGGAGGGAAGCGCAGAGCGCTCCCTCCCGCCGGTCTCTCAATGTAGCGTGGCCGGGCGGCGCGGAACGTGGGACAGGAACCTCTGTTTCCTGTACCCGGCCGCCGGCGGACTGACAGGAAGTGCTCACTGAGTGAGCACTTCCCTGCAGTCCGCCGGCGGCCGGGTACAGGAAACAGAGGTTCCTGTCCCGCGTTCCACACTGCCCGGCCACGCTACATACGCGGGAGGAAAGAGGAGGGCAAGGACCACCAGGGGAGGGGGATAGGTAAGGACCACAGGGGGAGAGGAGGGGGATAGGTAAGGACCACAGGGGGAGAGGAGGCAAGGACCACAGGGGAGGGAGGGAGGGAGGCAAGGACCACAGGGGAGGGAGGAGGGAGAGCAAGGACCACAGGGGAGGGAGAGGGGGAGAGCAGGACCACAGGGGAGGGAGAGTAAGGACCACCAGGGGAAGGGGTATGGACCACGAGGGGAGGGTAGGTAGGACCACAGGGGAGAGGTAGGACCACCAGGGGAGAGGTAAAGACCACAGGAGGGAGAGGAATAAGGACCACCAGGGGAGGTAGGAACCACCAGGGGAGGGGGTAGGGGTGGGAGGGGAGTAGGACCACTGGGGAGAGTAAGAGGTAGGGACACTGAGGGAGGTTTTGGGAGAGGGAGAGGGCCACTTGTGGGGAAAAGGACCCGCAAAGGGGTAAGTAGGGGAGGACCACTGGGGGAGAGGGAGGAGGGTAGGACCACTAGGGGGGAGAAAGAGGATAATGACCACTGAGGTGGGAGAGATTACCACTAAGGGGGTGGGGGGAGGAGGGGAATGTCTACTAAGCGGTTTGGGAGAGGGAGGACCACTAAGGGGAGGGATGGAGGACCACTAAGGGGGAGTGAGAAGACCACCAAGGGGGGACTACAGGGGGCCAAGGGAGATCACTAAGGGACAGGAGGGAAGGGGAAATCAATAATTGACAGGAGGGTGAGCACTATGCAAACAATTAAAAAATAAAGAGCTGCTCCCCTCTCAGTCCCTATCCTACCCCACAAACCCTCTCTTTTACACTACACACATACACAATGCATCCCCCCCACACACACACACAGAAACATACAATGCATTCCTACTCACACACAGACACACCCGAAACACACAATGCATCCCTTACGTTCACACAAACTCATTGTCTTACACACAGAAACAAAATGCATCTCTTACACAATCAATGCACCCCTTACAGACACACACTGCATTCAATTAAATACACAGAAACACACCTTGCACACCTTACACACACACACCCAGAAACATACAATGCATTCCTTACACGCAAACACACACTGCATCCCCTATAAACACACTACATCCCTTACAGAAATTGGTATCCCTATACACTACATTCTATAAGAACACACACACGTTGCATCCTCTACAATAACACATAAAACATCCCCTCCACACATACACTCCACTTCCTGTGAGAGAACTCACGGGTGGGCCACGTTGGTGGATTTATGGGTGGGCATACTCACGGTCAAGCCCTGGGGGCCCAGACCCTGAGCTGTGTAAGGGGCCCTAAAAAATGGAGCTACTTCCTGTTCGTTAATTGTTGTGAGCACTGTTAAAAACAGTCTCCAGAGAGCCTCTTCTACACCAGACCTGTGGAGCCAGACTGAGCCCATCATCAGCCTCTTGTCCTCATCTGGTAGTAAGTAGGCAATCCAATATATTATTAGTGGCACTAATCTCAAATTTACCTCACATTAAATGGATACTATAGTCACCAGAAGCACTACAGCATAATGTAGTGGTTCTGGTGTCTATAGCCTGTGCCTGTAGGCTTTTTAATGTAAACACACTGTCTTTTCAGATAAAAGACACTTTGTGAAGACTGGCGTTGGCCCATATGGCAGAGCATATGGGCGGGGCATTGTGATGTCACATGGTGGGCAGGACATATGGGGGGAGGTAGGGGAGCGGCAAAATTTTTTTTGCCTAGGGCGGCAAAAATCCTTGCACCGGCCCTGGGTGTGGAGGTATTAAAGAGGTTTTTGAGCCATTTGCAGCAAGTTTTTGGAGCCTTTTGGAGTCATTTGCAGCTTGTTTTGGAGTCTTTTTGGTGCATTTCTCAAGAGGTGGAAAGGTAGGGAGCTGAGCTTAGTTCTTTGCATGCCTTTTACTGTGTGTTCTGCATTGTGGAGTGATTTCCATACCAGCTCATGTGCTGTGCATGGCTTTTACTGTGGTTTTCATACCAGCTCCTGTGCTGTGCATTGCTTTTACTGTGGTTGATGATTCTGCTTGAGGACAAGAAATAAATCATCAGGAAGCATGAAGGAGGAATTGACGATTGACTGACCTCGCCAAAAGAGGGAAGGAGTGCAAAATGGAAGGAGTGCATCCACAATCTCTACAATCCTAAAGATGAAAGAGAAGATAACTGGGAGAGATGCAGCCAAGGGAATCACCAAGGTCTCCAAGCAACGGCCACCTGTACTGGGGGAGGTCGAGAAGTTGCTCCTGCTCTTGATTGAACAGAAGCAGCGTGCAGGGGACTCAGTGACCAAGGCGATCATCTGCGAAAAAGTCAAGGCCTTGCACGCTGACCTCCTCAACCAACAGCCAGGAACGTCAGCTGATGCAGAAGGCTTCAAGGCCAGCAGGAGGTGGTTCGAAAGGTTCAAGACCAGATCTGGCATCCACAGCATGGTCAGGCATGGAGAGGCTGCAAGTTCCAATGTTGCTGCAGCTGAGGAATTTGCTACAGAGTTCCTGGAGGTTATGGTTTCAGAGCACTACCTTCCTCAGCAGGTCTTCAACTGCGACGAGACTGGACTCTTCTGGAAGAGGATGCCAAAGCGTACCTTCATCACGGAAGAGGAGACTTCATTGCCTGGCCACAAGCCGATGAAGGACCGTCTCTCCCTCCTGTTCTGCGCCAACGCCAGTGGGGACCTTAAGATCAAGCCCCTGCTCGTCTACCATTCAGAGAACCCACGGGCCTCCAAGAAACACAAGGCGAACAAGGAGCAGTTGAGCGTTTTGTGGCAGTCTAACCGAAAGGCTTGGGTCACACGCTCCTTATTTGTGAAGTGGGTCAATGTGGTTTTTGGTCCTGCTGTCAAGCAGTACCTTGTGGACAATAACCTGCCGCTCAAGGCCATTCTGTTAATGGACAATGCTCCTGCTCATCCTCCAGGCCTTGAGAAAGACTTGCTGGAGGACTTTAACTTCATCAAGGTCATGTTCCTTCTGCCTAACACCACCTCAAAACTTCAGCCAATGGACCAGCAGGTCATCTCCAATTTTTAAAAAACTCTACACAAGGGAGCTTTTCTGGTGATGCTTTGAGATGACAGATCGATCAAGCCTCACCCTCCATGAATTTTGGAGAGAGCATTTTGACATTGTGAGCTGTCTGCAGATTATCACCATTGCCTGGGCCGGGGTCAGCCAGACAAACCTAAATTCTGCTTAGCGCAACCTGTGGCCAGACTGTGTTGTGAAACCTGCCTCCAATGCTTCTGCACCTGCACCAGAGTCAACAGTGTTGGAGAAGATTGTTTCCTTGGGGAGAACCATGGGCCTGGAGGTGACTGAGGGGGATGTCTACAAGCTGGTGGAGGAACACAACCGTGACCTAACCACTGAGGACCTGGTGGAATTGCAGAAGGAGATGATGGAGGATCTCATTTAAGGAGGAGGAAATGAGTGAGGAACAGCTCTCTTCCACGGAACTCAAGGAGGCATGCCAAATGTGGACAAACCTACAGACTTTTGTACAGCAGCACCACCCAGATAAGGCTCTAGCCCAGAGACTTGTAATCAGTTTTGACACAGACATCATGTCCCCTTTCCAAAGGGATGCTTATAAGGCACCAGAGGAAGCAGACAATGGAAAGGTTCCTACAAAAACAGCCTAGACATGAAGAAGAATCTGCTTGTGTTAGTGCTGCCCAATTGCCCTCCTCCTCCTCATCTTCCAAAAAATGTTGAAATTGTTTTGAAGTTTTCCATGTTTTCCCTGTTGACGTGTGATTTATGTACAGTTGAAGTATACTGTACCATGTTTGAAAAGTCTGCCATGTTTTAAAACATAAAGTTGGATGTTTGAAATGTTATTGCTTGATTAATCATGTCCCTGTACAGTATTTATGCCTTTAAAGTACACTTTAAAAAGGGTTTTGAACAGATAAAATACTTTTTTTTACTTTTTTCTCACCTCCGGAACACATTAATTGGTTTTCAATGCATTCCTATGGGAAACCGTGTTTCGTTTTACAAATTTTTTGCAATACGAAACGTCCCGGAGAACGCATTAAATTCATAAACTGAGGTTCCACTGTATATCGTATAAATGTTTTATTGTCATTATGTTTCTGATGTATCTTAAGCTGATTTTTAAAAATACAAAAACGGGGATGCGTCTACTCTAAAAATTAGGTACACATGAGATGTTATATTGCTGCTGTTCAGGTTTTGAACATTTACTACACCAGAGGCATACAGAACATGTCACTTCATAAAAGAAACTGCCTAGTCTTGATCCTTTAAGCAACACTGCCAAAATAAATAAATAAATCACTGTTTAGTAAATATTCCCCCAATGAAAACATCCATTTAATGATGGGTTTTTTTCATTAGAGGTATATTTAAAAACAGCTTGATCTTTTTTTTTCTGCAGCCTTTGCAATCTCTCCCCTTCTAACCCCACCCAGATTTTCTGTGGCTGTCCAATCACAGACTTCCCAATGAAGCTCAATGAGTAGTCTTTTCAAGGCAACTGCCGGGTGCTCTGATCATTACCTGCCTCTTGAGTTTAGCTCCACTGAGAAAAACAACCAGGAAGTAACGAGACCGGTTGCCTGATTGACAGCCAGGCGGGTGTAACATGGTTAATTTATAATAGTGCAAATTTCTCTTGAAATCTGCACTTTTTCTAAAATGAAAAAAGCATGCTAAAGTGCTTTAGGGGCTCTTTAAGGAATTAAAATACACTTCTGGCTTGTAAAGCACTCAGGAGAAGATGGGGAACTATTTCTGGCTTTGAATAACTGTTAATGGTGTTTTATTTAAATTATAAATGAATTTAAGTGTAAATTATGTCATTCTGTTCACTGCTTCTAAGCAGCCCTTTTATTACAAAATACATATTCCACATTCACCTACTGGAAGATATCCTTGATATATATTTATGCATTTTCATACTCACAGTATATCATAAGTGAAATCGGTTTTGCTCACTTTTATTCGAAAACTATTGTCTGTGTGATACAACCATGAATCACATTTCTTTGCAATTAGCAGAGAGCAGATGGTGTGACTTCTAGATGTTTCATTAATACATGGCAAGATGGCCAGAATCTGCTCCCCTAGAGTTAAGATGAGCTAATTTTAGCAGGATTTTGTCCAATTCTGCTTTTTCTGTTTTTTTTTATTCCTCTGTATCACTTGTTACAATCATTACGTAAAAGCAGATTGTCACCTTTTTAGGTCAGCTACTCTACAAATCACAGATCTGTTGTGTGCTTTAACCCGGTTATCCGGTATTGAGATAAAGTATGAACGGCCTGTTAATAGTTATGTTTTGTTGTGTCTTTCTATAAAATGGGCCGACCTGTGGGAAGTCGGCAATTCCCAAAGCATCTGTTTCTTTTGCAGTTAATGCAAAGCCACGTGGAACCTTGCGATGTTAACCTAGGGCTGGCTCCTGTGACAGACTCATGGAAACTGAGACGATGCTAAAAGCCTTTTGATGATCTAAAAGGAGTAAGGTTAGACTGGGACTCAAGTATCTGCCTTGAAATTAGTAAGGAGATATGGCTGGTATTTGTTTAACCCATTCAGCATTGTTTATTGAAAATCACATTGGCAAAGAAAGATTTGGGACAAAAAGGTTGAATTTTTTAATTTTTTCTCTCTCTAGAGGAAAAGGGTTTCTGGTTCCCTCTAGTAATGTCCATGGTGCTGATACAGTTGCTCTTAGCCAGTACCTCGTATACACAGAACACACACAGAACACAAAAAAAAACACATAGAAAAGATATATACATGTACGCACATGTACGCACACGCAGACAAAAAAAAAATTGGTTTTCTCTTAGGACAATCACACTCTCACACCTTTAAATAATTAATCATTTTTTCATATCCAGTTGAGTAGTGAAGGTTGAAATACTACTCCATTTTGATATTTAGCATGATCCATGTTCATTTGATGAATTACTTACAGCTGTCATTTGTATGTATACATCAGTATATCTAAGATTTTAGTATAGGACACATTGATGGTTTATTAACCTGTGACTTTTGTATTTACTGTTTTTTTACACTTGTGTTTGTTGCACTGGTGTTGTACACATAGTTCTATCCTCTAGTTATTAGTTAAGTGACGCCAGTAGGGATCCAACTTCTTTTTTCCATAAGCAGGACGAATAGTCGGGAGTTAGGACCTAGTTCACACTGGCTTTACAATGTTGGCAGAGGGTCAAGGCCCTGGGGAGTCAGCACAGCTAAACGGACAAGGGCACATGTATGAGTGTGGGGATGGTGCTAGTTATTGGCTATATGTGTTTAGGGGGAGTGGTTATGTGTTTGTAGGGGGGCAGGGATCATCTTACCTTAGTGCCTTTTGGGATTCTGGCCAGCAAACAACTTCCCTCCCACCCACCCTAATTTTATGTTTGTTCTGTCACAGCTGGCGGTGAGCGTGTCCTTGCCAACAGGGTTGGAGAGCAGATGGAATGTCAAGAGATGGTCAAGGTGGGTCTCAACCTCCTCTGCTCTGTAAGGTAAACTATCAAGTTACCGAATAGGACGTGCCCACCGAGCAAAGAGCCGGCTGGTGGTAGAGCATTTAAGATGATGGGAATTTTGGTTTGGACGAGGGGGGAGGAGAGACACCAGTGGGTAAAGTTTTGGTGCATAGGCACCTGGTTATGTTCGTTGGCAAGGACGGTTATTTAAGTTGGAGGCTGTAGGGCAATAAGTGTTAATTTACATGTTAATTATGGTATGCATATATATTTATGTGTTTATTTATATTTGAATTAAAAGAAAAGAATAAAGTTTGGATGTGTCCTACAGTTGTAAGTTTTAATAAATGCTGTGGCCTGTTTCATCCAATATTTGTTGTCTGTCGTTATTAGGGGACAAGTGGGGTAGTCTCTTTACTTTTAGTCGCACCACATTCCCCGCTACGTACATACATGCATGCGGGGCCTTTTTTGTGTTGTGCACTTAATTTAAAGAGGTACATTAGAAGTGAGACCTAGCTTTTGACAAATGCACTTTATAGCTGAAACAGTGGGACTTTTTTTCTCTCATGCAGCTCTTAGTGTGAAGGTATCACTGATTGCAGACTAGAACTTGTTGCTAATATAAGTTTCATTTCTTTGATTGTCATTCACTTTTGTGCTCTATATTTTGTATAGTATTTTACTAATTAGAAAGCTTGAAAGCGTAGCTTCATGCCACACCTCTGTACCCAGGTAGAGCAAAACACAATGTGTAGATTTCTACACTTTAATTTTATTTTTCACACCTCACAAACCTACATTTGTTATATATAGTTCTTAAGTAAACATAATATTAAAATCCTGTTAATTGACAGTTCCCCTTTAATAACTTCTATATTCCATATTTAAGGCAAAATAAAGTTTTACTAAATGAATGCATCCATTAACTGGAGAACATATCCTTTAATTGAAGAATTATTCAAAGTGCATGCCTACTTACAGGTAGTAGCCCTCCATATTTCTTGCAAATATTTGCATGTTCTCTTTCTTTAAAAGGGGCTTCAATAACACCTCAGGGCAGGAACCTTTGATTTAGTCAAAGAGACAATATAGGCACCCAGAACACTTCAGCTCATTGAAGAGATCTGGGTGCTGTGTCCCTGTCGCACTTAGTCCTTCAATGTAAAACATGCAGTTTTTGAGAAACTGCAATATTTACATTGCAGCACTAAGACAGCCACCAGAGGCATTTCTGAGACATCCTCACATTTTGCATAAGGACACCCAACATCAGTAATGCTTTAGGAGAGCTCACCACACATGCACATTAGGTCCCCCCCCGTAGGATGACATCTGAGGAGGGTGCACGCTGAATCATAGCTGAGGGACATTGGCGATGGGATCTGGTAAGTAAATAAAGTTAATTTTAACCCTTTATTTAACTGTGGTGGGGGCCGCTAGGGAGGGGAGGGAGGGGGGAGGCAGAGAGCACTTTAGTTCTAGTAATAAATATATGTAGACCTAGCACTGTAGTATCCCTTTAAAGTGGAGTTGTCACTTTGCAGGTTTTCTTTCTTTTTAAATTAATCCTTTTTTTATCCCTCCATTTCCCTCATTTTTATTGTTTTTTTTTTCATTTAACTTATTTTTTTTAGTTATACAGAAAAAAGTAAGAACCACATTTTCTTATTGGGAGAACGATCTTTGACAATTATAATGAAATTGCTTATAGTGGATAGAATCCCCTGGTGCTCTCCCTCCATTTACTAGACATGTGCAATTCATGTTGTTCCGAATGTACATTCGTATGAATTTCATGCTATTCGGACATTTGGATGCTTTCGAATGTCCAAAGTGCAGAAATTCCGAAACGTCGAAGTGAAGAAGTTCGGTAGTTCGGAAGTGACGAAGCTCCAAAGTGATTTTGATTTCTGAAAAGTAGCAAAACAAGAGAGCTCATTGGGGCACACTGAGTCATTGAGGTGGGATAATATATGAATCAGGCTGTCAGGGTGTTCATGTGACCAGTAGACATGTGCAATTCAGTTTGTTCCGAATGTACATTCGTATGAATTTAATGCCATTCGGACATTCGGATGCTTACGAATGTCCAAAGTGTCGATGTTCGGCAGTTCCAAAGTGCCAAACCGAACCGAATGCTATTGGTCCGAATTGCCAAAGCAGACACATTTATTTACTTACCCGAATTTCAGAACCAAACCTAATTTTTTGCCCATGCACATCCCTACTATTCACTGTTAAACCTTTTTCAAGGAGTTTAACACTAAAGAGTCCCATGTCACCCAAAACATAAAAACCCACGGGCGAAATGACCACTGGGGACTTTCATTTATCAAAAATGGAAGAGTTTAAGGCTAAAATCCATTTAACACTGAATAGAGAAATAGGACCAGGGGGGCTTCAGGCACTATAACCACTTCAGTGAGATGAAGCAGTTACACTGCCCATAGTGTCCCTTTAAGCAATAATCCATGAAACCAATCTAAGCTACCTAGCTAATTCACCCACATTACATCATTCAAAAGAATCGCACAGAAGGGCAAACTGTAACCATCATGAAGAGAGGAGAACAAAATGTCAGTGCAAGGATAGTGAAATAACAATAAATGCAACTTGGCCAGAAGTATAATCATTACAATACAAGGGGCACAAGTAAAAGAAAGTTGAAATAAACAGTTGACACTGTTGCTTTAATTGTTAGCCCTGTGTAGTATATAAGACCTGGATTTATTTAATAAAACAGTATACACATTAATTCTGTAGCAAAGATTCTGTCAGCAGTTTTTGACCAGTGACTTCTGTACTGAGTCAGTTCTTTTACTGGAATCATTACCAGATGCAATCTTGACGTTCTGTGCTGCCAACGCTACATCTGCTCACAGTCTGGATGCCAGGACTGGAACAGTACAGCTTGTAGTTAGTGTAATCAATATGCACATGACAAGTTTCAGTCTGTGCACTAATTCAAAATCCTGTGTAATTAGTATTTTTCCCCCTTATACATTTAAGTATGTTAAGGCTAAATCTTACTCCAGAAAGGCTTGAAACAAATCATAAAAGACAAAGCAAAGTGACATTTTATATTACAGCTTCTAAAGAGAGATATGCATCGATTATTGCAAAGCATAGGTCATGCCCATGCTCAATTCTCTGCCATTCAAATCACTTTGTTTATGCACCCCTAGGCACACCTCCCTGCATGTGATTTACACAGCCTTTCTAAACACTTCCTGTAAATAATCATCTAATGTTTACACTTCATTTATTGCAAATTCTCTTTAATTTAGAAGTGGTCAGGGTGGTTGGAGTAACCCTTTAAAATTACGCCTGCTGCTACTTCCCATTTTTCATTAATACAAGATTGCAAAATAATATTCAATCGAAGTTATAAAGTTTCTCACATATTTTTAATATATATATATATATATATATATATATAATGATTTAATTTTGATAACTCTTGGCGTTATGACATTATATAAGCATTAAACTAATAGGCAAACTACTAGGCAACATTGCTTGTGAACATTTTAACCCCAAAACGTAAGAGGGTGCTAGCTAACTCCTGGAACTATAACAACTTAATTCCAATAAAGTTATTATGATGCCTGGAATGTTCCCTTAACACTTATAATATAAAGAAGAAAATCTCTAAAAAGCTACAAAACATTCAGTATCCTACATCACTATAAAATGACATGCGCACAGTCGTTATTCGCCATGTGCAATACCCTTCCCCAAATCCCCCTAACAAAACATGGACACCGTCTTTTCTGTTGGAAATATATAGTCCACAGCTTTTTTTTAAATACAATTTAACAAACTAGGATCATTGCCAAAATAGTAATAATATTAGGAAACAATATCACCCCATACATAAATACCCCTGGCAATGACCCCGTACCAATATAACAATATATAACCATATAAATAACATATAACATGAAACACGGCGTACCAAAGAGGCCCCATATCCAAATGTTTAAACTGTAGCGGTGTACTGAGACACCCCTACACTCCCAGGTTCAGAGCCATCGATGAGCTCGAACCTACCAGCCTGCCACTCCTGCCTAATCCAGCCTAAACCTTGCAAGGACCACTTCATACTCCAGCTCCTAACTTGACTCCTTAAGTTCATGAGCGCCCCCCACCACACAAAAACAGAGCCCTGGTAATACCGCCCTGAAAGCCCAAGTTAAGCAGGTCACAACCAACCGATAAATGGACCCCATCTCACCTAAAATACTCAGGAAGCATATTCGCCAGTTCCTTATGCCTCACAACCATACCACCTACGCTTCTAATAAAGACTGACATCTTATTCACCTTTACCTGACAACGAGCTACAGCAGCTGGGTCCCTGCCATGCCCAGAACCAGTTCCTGCAGCCGATCCATATCCCTCTTCATCCACCAAACCAGTTCCCGTTGTGGAATCAATCCTAAATTGTTACCCCTACCATGAATTAACACCATGTCAGGGGTGGCACTTCATGCCACCCTCCGAAAAATCTCCCCACTGATGCTTTGCCAACCAAATCCTCGAAAACCACACCACACTAACGACACCAGATCCAAAGGAAAGCCCAGCTGCATTCCATACCTCCTAACTGTGGCTCTCTTCTGCGCCCAGTAGACATAAGTATGTCCCACCAACCAGGCAACCAGACCTAAAAAAGAAAACAAAAGAGTGATCCATCCCCAGCACGAGACCCCTGTTACACGAGCCTGTCCGGCCTCAGGTACGATCCTGACTGACTTAAGATTCACACACAAACGACCCGGAACAAATCCCCTGGAAAACTCCTCAAACAAAAACTTGGCGTCGTCCTGATTAGCGTAACTGCTTAGCCATTGCAATACTGCATTGACCCTTACTTGGGTTGCCCCCAGTTGAAGCGGAGGGTGCCGCTGCACCAGCAGCTCCCCCGGCGGAGGAAGTCTTCCCTCTCTTGAAGCATCTGTTGGCTCCATGCGTTCTTCCACACTTGGAACATTCGTGCTTAAATCTACACAAGGCCCTCCATTTACATTGGCCCTCATTGAAGAGCCAGCAAAAATCCCTCTTCTGCCTGCCGACGCTGAGGCGCCTGAGCCCACGCTGGCCCCATCTGGAAAGGGTGCAGCCTTCTGTGCCATCATTAGCTTCACCCAGAGTGGCAGGTCCCACCGCATACCAGGATTGGCTGACAACCTTTGGCGGAATTGTTTATCATACTTCCACCACGCTAAGTCCGATAAGCCTCCCATATTCCATTGAGGTAGCAAAAGAATTATGAACAACGATCAGGAACTTCTCCCACAAAACACTGGCTAAGATACAAAATGCCTGCAGCCAATTCCCAAAAGTCTTAGGTAGTTTGCTATAGCGCCGGCGCTTTTCCTCCTCCTCGTTCTTGGCATCTTTTTTATCTTCCTCCTTTAGATCAATAAATTCTTCCAAAGGAAGGAGTGAAAATATCTCAAGAAATTCCCCCTTCCAAATTTTCT
Source organism: Pelobates cultripes (assembly GCA_933207985.1). NCBI lineage: Eukaryota > Metazoa > Chordata > Amphibia > Anura > Pelobatidae > Pelobates > Pelobates cultripes. The sequence goes on from OW240921.1 coordinate 37,390,749, forward strand.
CCTTGACCTCTGGTTTCAAATGACACCTCAGCGACCCTGTGAAAGAAAATAAACTGTGTCCCTTGAACCCTCCAGCCGACCAAGAGTTTATAAAGGACTTCAGACAGTCCAACAGATTTCCTGAGTGTGGTGTAATAAAGAACCCCCGACCGAGGAAGACCGCGGGGCAACCATCCGTCCTTCCACCTCAAGAGGTGCAGGAGTATCCACAGCTATCCGCCTCCCAGGTGCCTGGTTCTGCCTCAGGACCGTGGAAGAAGAACTCATCAACCTGCAAGGAGAAGACAACCTGGGTAGTCTGTTCAAAGGAATTCCAACCCACCCTTCCTCCCCAACTCCCGCCTGAGATCCTTGTAAACACTGTGCCTGTCTGCCTGACAAGAGTGGCCGTAAGGGAAAAGCCTCCACCCCGCGAACTCCTGCCGGATGATCTAGACATGCTGCGCAGACTCTTTCGAACCTTGTCCACAGAAACTGAATGCCTCCTGCTGTATCGCCTGACAGAAGGGCTTCTCCCCCTGCCGCAATGCCTCTCAGGTGACCGTCTGGCTACATGGATCCTGGTGCCCCCTCCGCGCCGCTCCACACTGTGCTCCCATCCTGGGCCATCACGTGACCCGCTGCACTGACCCTGGGAGCAGCTGGGGACCCCCCTGCCTGTCCCATACTGCTTGGCCTCCCCCCGGCCGTCCTCCTGTGTGCCATGCACCTGACTGCCCTGGCAGACAGCAGCTGCCAGCTCCTGAAACCTGGCCCCCAGCTGAAACTTGGGCTTTTCCTACCTCCACCTAAGACCCCCCCAGCCACCTGGGAAGATGCAGCCCCCTTAAGCCAGCCTGCCCCCCGGTATTGCCATGGAGGCCACTGGGGACTGACTCACCGGAGGATGTACGGGAACACTCCCGTCCACATGGTAGCATGCCGTCTGTACCTTCCGACCGCACCCGTCAGCTGTCTTGTGACGGGGCGCACTCAGATCAGGAAGAGTCCTGCGGGCCGTCGTCCTCACTTGGCCAGCACTGCATCGGACAGATGGTGCCGACCACTCACCCGCACTCTCCAGTCCCTCTGCAGCCGAGCCAGCAGCCCCTGCTCTCACCGACGAAGGGCTTTGCTGTTGCCGCAGGGCAGGCACAGCACCTGGACTCAGCCGCTGGGGAGGCCGCATCCTCCGTGCGGGCCATCGCGCCCAAACCAACGGGGGCCCTGAAGACGGCCCTGCCGCTCCAAGCTGCTCTTCTAGCCAGGCCATTACCCGATCTCACAATGCCGCACGGATGCCTGCCAGAAGCTCTTCTAATGGATCCATCTGCAAGACAAAAGAGAAACCAACACAGGCCTGCCAGAAACAACTAACAGGTAAGTGGAAGCTTTAGTTAAAATGGCCACTTCCCAAGATGGCTGCTCTATATAGCCACCTTAAGCCCCAACCCCAATTCCTCTTACTAAAGTACAGCCCAGAATTAAATGTATATTTCATGCCTACTACCTTGCCCTGTCAAGGCCCATTACCTTATCTGCGCTGTTCCATGGGCTACAAAATTAGATTTGAAAAACAAGCAATGTTCTTTAGCTGACATTAAAAAATATTAGACTATGTGTTCTTTGGAATTCATAAACAGCATCATTAATAGCCACAAGTTTGATATATTTGAATTCTGAGAACCATCAGCCTTATCCCACGGGAATGTATTTATTTGCTGGCGATTGCCTGGTGACAGCATTGCTATCTATAAATTGAGCACACCACAGTAACTGACATGGTAGAAAGATATTTTATATCATGAATCTTGATGCTGATAATATATCCAAATCATTTTAACCTCCATCAGTCTTCAGATAGTCACAATAACACTTTTAAATCAACCATTAACACTATATATCATTAGAGGTAAATCATATTTAAATAAAAACATAATTTTAATTGTAGATTAATGACAAAGAGGAGTATTGCATCTCTATGCGATCAATCTGGATATTTAAATCTCTTATTAACAGTGCACAGGTTACAAGGAAAATCTATATTGCATGGCACTATTTGAATGCCATAATTCATCAAACACAAATAGATTTATATTACTTTTATTTTGTAGTACAAAATATCTTTGGATGTATATTTTTTTCTTAGTATTTTAAGACATACATTTAACAATACTTAGTGTTCAATTTACTAATGGCTGAATTTCACCAAATTTGAAAATGACTGGCTAGATATTGGTTAGATATTGAAATTCCAAATTGGTTACTCATTGTAGGTAAGTTGGTTGCAAGGTCACCTACTGTAAGTAAATGAGCATTTAAGCATCAGGAATACAAGTTTTAGAGGTTTTTTTTTAACTTACCTCTTACCGCGATGTCATGATGATGGTGGGATCTAATGTGCATGCATATCGCTCGTCACTCACGCTTTAAAACTTCTCCATAGGAAAGGATTGAATTAGTGCTTTTGTATTGGGAATTTGAAAATGTTAGACATCCTTGTGCAAAGCGTGAGGACGTCCAATGTCGTTTAATGGAGTAAAACTTCATTATAGTCCCAGAAGTGCCTCTAGAGGTGGAATTAAACCTGCAATGTAATCATTGCAGTTTCTCAGGCAGGGGCACTACACCCAGACCACTTCAATTATTATTATTATTACTGCCATTTATATAGCGCCAACAGATTCTGTAGCGCTTTACAATATTTTAGAGGGGGGATTTAACTGTAAATCGGACAATTACAAGAAAACTTACAGGAACGATAGGTTGAAGAGAACCCTGTTCAAACAATACAGTCTATAGGAGGTGGGGCATAAAACACATTAGGACAGGAAATAGCAATAAAATAAGGTGGGTGTGAAGCACAACTGGAGGGGAGTGTAAAGTGCTACCCTTTAGGAGAGAGCAAGGGGCAGAGGTTGAGGTAGAGGTTACTCTGGGAGGTCATAAGCTTTCCTAAAGAGATGGGTTTTAAGCAATTGAAGACTAGGGGAGTGTCTGATGGCGGTAGGCATGCTATTCCTTAGGAAGGGAGCCGCTTGCAAGAGGTCCTGCAAGCGTGAGTTGGCCGTACTGGTGCGAGCAGAGGACAGTAGAAGGTCACGGGCAGAGCGGAGAGACGGAGAAGGGGCATACCTATGGATCTGTGAAGAGATATAAGAGGGGCTAGAATTGGTCAATGTTTTACAGGTATGGGTTAGCATTTTAAATTGACTCCTATAGGATAGAGGAAGCCAATGTAAGGACTGACAGAGGGGTGAGTTGTTAGAGGACCGACTAGAGAGGAAAATCAGTCTGGCAGCAGCATTCATTACAGACTGTAGTGAGGCAATACGGCTTTTGGGAAGACCAATTAGGAGAGGGTTACAATAATCCATGCAGGAAATTACTAGAGCATGGACAAGCTCCTTGGTAGCATCTTCAATGAGATGAAGTGGCCTGGGCGTCTATAGTGTCCCTTTAATCTTCAATGCCAGGATTGAGTATGCATTCATAAATAGCCAACATTCTTTTTAGTAAGGTCATTGAAAGTGACTGTCATATTAGATGTCAAGAAGTATTGTTGACCGCTAGTCAATATAAAGAGGCAGTCAATATTGGTTTGCTAATGCTGGTGTGCATTGTTTTTTTTTCAAGTTGACGTAAGTCAGCAGCTTGCAATAAGGACTGAGAAGGTAAAAATTTTGCATTTTAACTAAACTGCTGACTTTATTCAACATGCTTCGATAGAATGATGAGCCATATACAACCTGGACAACCTGTGGTACCCAATTTAATGTCAACCTTCTTTAGATTGTGCTGTTTTTTTTATTTCATCTTATTATAGGTTACTGTATTAATTGACAGTTAGTAATGCTGTTCAATCTTATCTGGCTCAGTAGGGGTTAGTTATCTGAGTGTTCTAAAAAGTAGGTAAAAAGTGGGCAAAGTACTAAAGTACTGAAAGAGGACAATCATTCACCATTGGTGACTGCTCTCCCTTTATATTTTTGCACCTCTTTTTAGAACAGAACACTTTGATTAATAACCCTCAATGTGTAGTATTTTGCTGGCCGTGTCTTAATGGTTCTATGTACAGAGTTGACTGAGATGATACGTATGTTTAACCTTGGCAGTGGTGGTGGTGAGAGTTCTAATGGCCAGGATACCAGTTGTGAAAACAGAACTCCTTTTAGGATAGAAGCCAAAGCGGTGTAAATAAGATTGGCTTTTATAAATTATCCTTGAAAATATTCCAAAAACTATAAAATAATAACATAAAATCCGCAGGTAAACAATCTCTTAGTGTCTGAAACACCTTTCACCAGTAAAAACTGGCTTCCTCAGTCAGTATAAATCTATAGGCCCAGTCAGTCACAGCTAAATCAGTGGTTTTTACTTTGGCATCTGTGTCACTACTGTTATCCTAGCCATTGGTGAGATTCTGGAATTCTCCACTGCCAAAGTTGAACACCACCTGAATGGGTGTTGGAAGCACGATATATGAGCCTAACCATTTTTGAGGCTCTGACATTGGTGAGTGGCTCCCTCTGCTTCTACATAGCTCTTTCTGCTTTATTACATATGAGTATCTGTGTTTCATACTCTTCTAAGGAAAATCGATCAAAACATTCTACAAATCATGGCACTGGGAGACATTAGCATTTTCTTATTTTTATTTTTTATTTTTTATTTTTGGAGTGCTTAAAATTTGTACAAACAGGCTTGAGGTACCCCAACGGCATTCCTCAGGCTTCATTTTGAATAGTACATTGGGGTAATAGCAACAACAATTTTTTTTAAATATTGTAATCAGGCTAAGTATGACTATCTAAACTCAGCTTTCAACATGGGTTTGCCTAGAGTTAACGACCGTCATAGAAGTGTACACTGTACCTGGAAGTGGGAGTATGTCTCCGTAATGCTTGGTTATCCTGTCTCAATAATGCAATGAGTCCACTATGTGATGTATCTTGTGCGTGGTCATGTAGGACAGAGTGAGAGAGTACAGAGTAATAGGCCTAGTGTATTGGTTATATTTAGCATTATACATATCATGGTAAGTACACTAGACAGGATGTGAAGCTATGCCATCCGATCCTGCGCTGTCGTCAATGTAGCTTGGGTCAAAGTCCTGTGATGCAGTGGTGTTGATGAGCTGCAGGAGATCTAGTGAGCTCCTCTGGCCCCCGCTCCTGTCAATCACCCGATGCCCCTACAGGGGTCGCTTCTCATTCATGAATTTAGTCCGTTTTGGGGAGTGATGTGGCACTGGGGCAGTGGGTTATCCCTCCAGCCCTGGAGTTGTAGGAGAGCCTGTACCCTTGGACCACAAACCTGGTGTCCTGTGAGGTCCAGGATATTCCCGTTAGGGATGGTGCAGTGGGCGTTGCTGGTTGACGGTTTGGGGCTCCGTTTGTGTCTCGCAGCCCTCCACATGTCTGGCCGGTACTTGCTGGTGGAGGCCCTCTTGGCTCTCAGCCTAGGTGGGCAGCGTGTGGTGATTGTGGTAGTCGGGGACATGTGTGCGCCCTTGAGAGGTTTCCCACTCATCCGTTTGCCGTCATCTTGTGTGCCCATAGGTAGTATTATTTGCGTCTTTGTCTGCTGTGCTCGGTTTAACAGCTTCGCCCAGAATCTGTTGAGTAGCTCTCGGCCCGAGAATTCAAGGAGCTTGTGCGAGACACATCTAGCTAGCTCGCCCGCCGTTCAGCCTCCATTCCTCCTTTAGCATTTTTTTTAAGGATCTGTGACACTACAGAATTACAGAAATGATAGAATAATCTAAATATAAGAATTATGTATATATTTTTTTGTTTTAGCACTTTGCACACAGATGGAATTTTAGTATAGTAATAAGCTGCATGAGGGTTTCTAGAGATTATTGCGTCCTTGTTTTTTTTTTTTCTCTTTATAACATACAACAAACTAATAGCTGTTAAATATGACTGTGTTCTTTCTAAACAGAAAGTTCTTTCTAAACTCACAGCTGGAGGTCTACTTCAGGTACGTTCTTAAATTAGATAAATATCTCAACATGTCATGATTTCATTGCTTTTTGAGTACTTCCTGATATGAGCTCTCTCTAGTCCATAAATGAAAAGTCATTGATTTTTAGCAGTTAACTGGAATCCGGTCACTGAATGCCTACAAAGTATATAGAGGATAGAGAGCTGGTATATTGTAACTGAACCACACATATAATTCTCAAGGGTACATTACTGACCTCAAAGGCAATTAAAAGAAAACTATATTATTTTATTATTAGAGTTATGTTTAATTTTGGTTTAGTTTACCTGTGCATAAGGGCTCACTTTAAAGCTGTGTGTATTTGTACATGAGTAGTTTGTAGTATTTGTGTGTTGAGGGGGGGCTTCATGTGGGGCTTTGTGTACTCATGTCATGTCACACACTCCCAAACAGAGACACTTAGACACATGCATTCCAGACACATACACACACCGGCACAATACACAATGCCACACACACAGACTGCCCCAATGCACACTGCAAGCAGACAAACAGTTACACACCGCCACAAACACTCCCATACAGAAACACCTAGACACACACATTCCAGAGACATAAACACACAGGCATCAATACACATTGATACACACAAAACCCAATACATACTAGCAGACACACACTGCCCCAATACACACTGCAATCAAACAGTTTCACAGTACTCTACTAGTATTTTACTAGTACTCTAACATCATTCCCTCCCAGAGCTGCATCTTACTGTCCACAACAATTACCATTAGTGCACCGTTTATGCACTTTCATGAATAAGAAGTTTTGGCAAAGTGCACCTCTTTGGGGATTTGTGTTATATTGAAGTGTGAGTTTGAGCTATTACACTTTAAGGTGCGGTTCATGATGTTGTTGGTATGTTTTGTAAAAGTTTTTAAGTGCCATACTTAATTATTATTGTTTTAAACACTGTTAGTGTTAACCGCCCGGTGAGCACTAGCAGAAATGTGAAAGAAAATCGGGCAAGCTGGGGAGTAGAGGACCACCAAATACTGCCACCTCAAGTTTTGCCATTGGTCCAACAGAGAGCCCTGTTTGGCTGGCTTTGGGGGGATCCAGTGATGCCCACAGCCAGCATGTTTGGGTCTGACAGCCTATGAGACATGCCTGGCATGCGTGACACCACTTAGCATTCTGCTCTTTGTTCCTGAAATGGAATGACTTGGAATCACTCTTTTCTCTAACCACCTGGAGGTACCAATTCCACCATGAGAACACATCCAAATTGCTTCTGTGTATTCTCCTGAGCCATATGTTCCTTCCTTGGTACTTTGTGGCGTCTGCTCATGTTGACGTGGAAGAAATTAAATATTGTAGCGTGCCTACTATCTTTATCACCCAAGGTCAAACAGTATGTGTGACACACTGTCTTGTCTCACATCTAGATTTGTGATAAGTAACTTAAAAATTGTTTAGAACACAAAGGGAAACAATATTCTGATTAAATAAATTTAGTAGGATTTAATGTGCTTTCTGAAATCATGCCCTTCTGTGATTTTATTTAAGATTTGCCTTATTCAAAGGAAAGTTTCATGGCTATTACTGTTTATTGTATACAACTATAGCAACAAAATCAGGATTGCCATTATTAAGAGCTGAAAATAGCCATTCTTCCATGAGAGGGATCTTCCAATTACTTTTTAATATGCGTTTTTCCTGATACTGTGCAAGGCGAGATCTCTAAGAAAATGAAGATACTTTTCCCCTTAACGTTAAATTGGTAAATTGGTAGCTTTACATTATTGGTAAGATATTGTATGTTTGTTTGTGTATGTAAAAAACTAGATACAGTATTTGTGAGTCCACTTTGTGTATGTAAACATGCAAGTTATTTAACTTTTTTTTCTTTTTACTGTTATTACAATTGTGCTTTTTTTTGCTGACCATCCACGTTTTTTAACCATGTGGCTATACTATGAAGTTATTTTAGAAGTATCTATTATTTTTGATAGGTGTTAAGACATACTTATTATTTACACCAAATAAATAATGGGCTTGTTCTTGTATTGTATTTTTTTTTCCAGCTCCTGGTTCAAAGGGATAATATAGTTCCAGGAATAAAAAGCTGTATTCCTAGCACTAGAGCTTCCCCTGCTTCCCCCCTCCCTCGCACCCCAACCCTCCTCTCCGCGGTGGAAAATAAAAGGCTAAAAACCCTTTATTTACTTACCCGAACCCACCAAAGATGTCCTTTTCCTTTAGTGCTGGGTCGCAGCTCCACCTCCTCCGATGTCCCTCGAGCATTAGGCCTTCCGATAGGAAAGCACTGAATCAATGCTTTACTATGAAGAAATAGCTGATGCTGGATGTCTTCATGCAGAGCGTGAGGACATCCAGCGTCAGTTGCCAGACCAAAAGTCCATCAGAGACCACTAGAGGCTGTCTTAGTGCTGCAATGTAAACATTGCTGTTTCTATAAAACTGCTATGTTTTACATTGCAGCACTAAGTGCAATAAGGACACTGCTCCCAGACCACTTCATTGAGCTGAAGTAGTCTGGGTGTCTATAATGTCCCATTAATATACTGGTCCAAAATAAAAAGTTTTTTATTTTTTTTTTTGCATTGTTTATTTTTACAGATATTGTAATACACTAATTCCATGTCGGCTATTATCTTTTTGTTAATTTTTTGGGGGGTTGTTTGCTTTATATCTTTACATACTACCTGCATTCTTACTTTATTCACAATAACATAGAACATTTCCTCCAGAGCTAACAATTTTTTTTTTTTACTACATGTTGATTGCAATCTCTCCTTACCAGGCCCGGACTGGCCATCGGGCATACCGGGCAAATGCCCGGTGGGCCGCGATGGCCGTGGGGCCGAGGCCGGCAGGGAGATCACAGAATCTCCCCTGCCAGCCCGTGCAGGGCCAGCGCTATCCGAGCGCCGGCCCCTCTGTGTGTCTCCATGGGCCGGTGGGGAGATCAGAGATCTCCCTCACCGGCCCAGAGGCAGGGAAATGCGGCCGCCGGCTGGGGAGGGAGGGAGGGAGTCAGGAGAGAGGACCCGGCGGAGCTCTAACAAGCAGCTCCGCCGGGTCCTCTCGCGGGATTCTGAGCGTTGCCGCGGTTACCGTTGCCGCGGCAACGCTCAGATCTCGCGAGAGTGAACTCTAACCTGCAGGTTAGAGTTCACTCTCACCACTGGGCCACCAGGGAAGCATGACAGAACGGATCTCCTCCCCCCTCCCAGGATAAAGGTAGAGAAGAAGGGAGGGGGGGAAATATTTTTTTTTTATTTTTATTAGTAAAAAAAAATTTAAATTTAAATAAAAAAATACATTCACTCACAAACACAGCACCCCCCCAGACACACACAGCACCCCCAGACACACACAGCACCCCCCCAGACACACACAGCACACAGCCCCCAGACACACACAGCGCACCTAGACACACACAGCGCACCCAGACACACACAGCGCACCCAGACACACACAGCGCACCCAGACTCACACAGCGTACCCAGACACACACAGCACCCCC
>OW240921.1:37400332-37501366 GCA_933207985.1 Pelobates cultripes
CACTCACACACACACACAGCACCCCCCAGACACACACAGCACCCCCAGACACACACACTGCACCCACAGACACACACTGCACCCACAGACACACACAGCGCACCCAGACTCACACACTGCACCCACAGACACACACAGCGCACCCAGACACACACAGCGCACCCAGACACACACAGCGCCCCCAGACACACACAGCGCCCCCAGACACACACAGCGCACCCAGACACACACAGCGCACCCAGACACACACAGCGCACCCAGACTCACACAGCGTACCCAGACACACACACTCCCAGACACACACCCCCAGACACACACAGCACACTCCCACACATATACAGCACACACATATATATATATAAAATAACCCTCAGTGAGTTAACAGACAAAGAAAATTAGAAACCTAGAATGTGACAGCAGATAAAAACACCCTCACACACAGCACCCCTCTTACATACACACACTGCGCCCCTCACACATACAATAAGACCAAATATATATATATATATATACATACACACACACACACACACACACACTACAGCACCCCTCACACTGCACCACTACACACATTACGCTCCAGATACACACTAGATCCCTTACTCTATATTCACTCTTTATCCTCTATACACACACACACACACTGGGTCCTTTACACAGTAGATCTCCTACACACACACACACACTACATTACTTGTCAGCAAACACATACAACATTCTCTAAACACACCCTCTCTGCAACCCCTACACACACTATGTCACCTATACACACACACACTTCAGCCCGTATGCACACACTCGCTGCATCCCCTATAAAACTATGCCCCCTATACACACACTCTCTACAGCCCCTAGCCACACATATTACATCACAAACACAAATTAAATTGACCTATTTACACAATACCACACCACACTCTACACACACGCAATCCCACAAGCAGGCTCCAAACACATGCACCATGCACTTTCCATTTGTCCTCTGGTATCCCACTTGTAGAGACACCAGAGACAATTTAAAAGCAAACACAGCACAAGCATGTTATTTCATTTGCTTGCGCTGCGCAGAACAAATTCAGGGCCTTTTTCTAATGCCAGAGCTCTTCAGCAGGGCTCTGGGCATTGAACCAACATGCTCACTTTGAGAGGGGGCGTGTTGTGATTAGTGATGACAAAACACACACACTCTGGCCCCGCCCTCTTCTTAGGGGGCCGCTCTGATTGAAAAATGCCCGGGCCTAATTTTTTTCCCAGTCCGGCCCTGCTCCTTACAGCAGACATATCTTTTATCAGGCTCTTTAATGTGTACAAGAAGAGTAAGGAGCTTTTTTAGGATTTTTGCACATTAAATCTGGAATTCCCTACTTTATAGCCTTCGTCATTAGCTGTCCTGAACTACAAGGGCAGTAGATCTGAGAATAGTTCAGTTGGTTAAAGGGACACTATAGTCACCAGAACAACTACAGCTTATTGAATTTGTTCTGGTGAGTAGAATCATTCCCTTCAGGCTTTTTGCTGTAAACACAGTCTTTTCAGAGAAAATGCAGTGTTTACATTACAGCCTAGTGATAACTTCACTGGCCACTCCTCAGATGGCTGTTAGAGATCCTTCCTGGGTCATGGCTGCCTAAAATGCATCCAAACATTCAGTGTCTCCTCCCTCTGCATGCAGATACTGAACTTTCCTCATAGAGATTCATTGATTCAATTCATCTCTATGAGGAGATGCTGATTGGCCAAGGCTGTGTTTGAATTGTGCTGGCTCTGCCCCTGGTCTGCCTCTTTGTCAGTCTCAGCCAATCCTATGGGGAAGCATTGTAATTGGATCAGGCTACCAGGTCTGCTGATATGTCTAAAGGAAACAGGCACAAAGCATACAGCTGCTGACTTGAATACAAGTAAGATTTACTATATTTAGGGAGGCATGAGGGGACCAGGGTGGCTAGATGGGGGTTTAGGGTCATGAATACATGTTTGTGTTCCTGACCATATAGTGCTCCTTTAATACATCAAGTGTAGTACTCAAAAATTTGCAGCAGCCATATCTATCATCAGGCTCTTTTATGTGTACGAGACAAGTGAGGAGCTTGTTTGAAGAGGATTATAGGATTTATTCAAGTTAAATCTAGAATTGCATTTTACAAATAAACCCAGCTCAAACTGAAGTGTTCTTATTTCCTGTACCATATCCATTATCTCCTCTTCTACACCACACTTTTCTCTTCCTCACTCTCACCATCTCCACCTCAACCAAGAAACAGCTAACAAGGAGGCAGGGGGCATATGTCCACCAGGGCACTAATATAGAGAGATTTCTGGGCTGCTGCCTCACAGGACAATATTTACTATATTACGTAACTATATTCTTTTGTTATTATTGCAGCCCACCTATTGCAGTATTCATATAAAATAGTTAATATAAAATTCAGAAAAGAAGTAGAGTGTAACACCTGGTGTGACCACCAGACAAAACAGACAGACATTGAGAATAAGCAAAACCTCATTACCTTATCTTTTACTTAGTCCTAGCACAGGTCTCTTAAACGTTTTAGTTTACTTGTGTTATTTCTAAGTGACAGACTCAATCCATCCCAAAAGGAAGTACCATAATACCATAATTCCAAGTAGGTCCCCTCAACACAATTGATGGATCAACACAAGACAATCATTCTGACCTTCCTTGGACCTTGTCAATGAGATGCACTGGAAACTCTTTTATTTAGACTAAATTACTATTCAGACATGAGAATACCTTATCCATGAGAAATTGAGCCAAACAATGTGTAGAAAAATACTGAGAATGGACAAAAACAAAATAAAATTGCCTTTTGGGTACTTCCTGCTCAGGTCTCCACTAAGCTTTACCCAGTTGTGCAAAAAAATTATCATCTGTGGTTGCATTGTTTTTTTTGTGCATAGAGGACCTGCATGGCATTATGCTACCCAGTGGATCATGACCGCTGACCAAATAATTACATACATCCCACCATTGCCCCCAATAATCAGGCCGGACACATACTTAGTGGCTAAGGGCAACGGCCACAGCATTATTTAAACCATATAACAATTTTCATAAACCTATCAGCTGTTGAGTAACAGGCAACAGAGGGTTGTAGTTAATGGAATATATTCAAAGCTTGGACTTGTCACCAGTGGGGTACCTCAGGGATCTGTACTTGGACCCATTCTCTTTAATATTTTTATTAGTGATATTGCAGAAGGTCTTGATGGTAAGGTATGTCTTTTTGATGATACTAAGATATGTAACAGGGTTGATGTTCCAGGAGGGATAAGCCAAATGGCAAATGATTTAGGTAAACTAGAAAAATGGTCAGAATTGTGGCAACTGACATTTAATGTGGATAAGTGCAAGATAATGCATCTTGGACGTAAAAACCCAAGGGCAGAGTACAGAATATTTGATAGAGTCCTAACCTCAACATATGAGGAAAGGGATTTAGGGGTGATTATTTCTGATGACTTAAAGGTAGGCAGACAATGTAATAGAGCAGCAGGAAATGCTAGCAGAATGCTTGGTTGTATAGGGAGAGGTATTAGCAGTAGAAAGAGGGAAGTGCTCATGCCATTGTACAGAACACTGGTGAGACCTCACTTGGAGTATTGTACACAGTACTGGAGACCGTATCTTCAGAAGGATATTGATATTGATACCTTAGAGAGGGTTCAGAGAAGGGCTACTAAACTGGTTCATGGATTGCGGGATAAAACTTACCAGGAAAGGTTAAAGGATCTTAACATGTATAGCTTGGAGGAAAGACGAGACAGGGGGGATATGATAGAAACATTTAAATATATAAAGGGAATCAACACAGTAAAGGAGGAGACTATATTTAAAAGAAGAAAAACTACCACAACAAGAGGACATAGTCTTAAATTAGAGGGACAAAGGTTTAAAAATAATATCAGGAAGTATTACTTTACTGAGAGGGTAGTGGATGCATGGAATAGCCTTCCAGCTGAAGTGGTAGAGGTTAACACAGTAAAGGAGTTTAAGCATGCGTGGGATAGGCATAAGGCTATCCTAACTATAAGATAAGGCTAGGGACTAATGAAAGTATTTAGAAAATTGGGCAGACTAGATGGGCCGAATGGTTCTTATCTGCCGTCACATTCTATGTTTCTATGTTTCTATGTTCTATGAATGATTAGTTCAACAGACAGTTATTCTCCAATCTCGTTGTCATGAGCCCTAACAGACGTCACTTGCCATTAGCTTTGTCCAGGCTGTAGTCTCCTCAAACCGACTTAGCGTCTTCCTCCTTCCTGCGGCTACCCTAGCCAGGAATCCTGCAAGCTGTGACAAAACAAAACACAAGAGAAACCAAGCCACACACCCTGTCCAAAAACAAAACACCAGGGAGGGAAGGTGGTAAAATTAGTCAGGATCCCTCGATTTTTCCTGCTGACTGGTAAGTCCCCACCGCTCCTATTCCTTGAGAAACCTCCATTCCTTTGCAACCTTGTATCCATTTTATTCCAGCCCACTATGCATGGGCAGTGGTCATGTTCCCCTTTCCCCAGTTGTCCAGGGGGTTGCTCTCTCATATGCAAATTCCTTGGTTATAGCACAATCATGCCAAAATTATTTGAGATCTGTGTGGCACGTTTATTTCAATTTTATATTTTCTCAATTACACATTGTTCTGGTTAAGATTAATAGTACATTAGAAAGAAAAAAAATATACCGGTACCCAAAAAGTTTATAACATTAAAATTGGCTGATGGCCAGTCCGGGCCTGCAGACAAGCATTCACCAAATTGTTTATTTACTAAACAGAAAGCAGTGCTGAATTCAAAAATAAATTTGAAAAACTTATGTCAAAATGTCCATGTTCAGAATATAATTATGTTTTACAGGTTTGATTTTCTCCATTTTTGAGCATATGCAGCATTTTAAAAAATATGAATAACACTCACTATTTATAGGTTAATTTTTTTGCAGCATTTCTTTTGTCATAGACTCTGCTTGACCTCTAAGGACATCCAACTTGTCATCGTACAAAAATATAACTAAATTAAGTCAGCATCCTGTGTTTGCTAAACTCGGCGGAAAATCAATATTAGGATGCCCATTAAAAAATTCCAAGAATACACAAACTGCTGAGGTGGGTCCATCTCACCGCTGTTTCCATGGCAACGTCAGGAGTGCTGATTCCAATACTAGAGGTTGCCCGGCGTTAAATGAATGTTTCTCATTGTTTACTAGCCCACATGCTATCACTCTTTTTCAACAAAAATTGCTGTAAAACATGACAGTGATAAGGTTAGCAGCCTCTCGAATCCCAGAGGGGCCTGTAAGCCACTGTGCAGTAACCCACATACAGAACAAACACAGCAAATTGTTTTGTTCAAAAAATGTGACATCAAGATATACTGGCCTGTACGTTTCTTTTATTGTGTCTATCTAAAGCTTTGTCTCTTTTTTTTTTTGTACAGGATCTTCATATGATAACATACATTTATCATAGGTTATCTTACATACCATCATTGACCATATCACACAGTTCAGCTAAAATGAAAGGGGGAGCGGACATAACAGTGGGAATTTTATTACCGTATTTTCACTGCGATTTTGGGTCAGAGATAACACAGGAATACTATATGATAATGTGGGATAGTTCCTAAATTGAGACACTAGCACTGAATTGCGGGCAGGTTGAAGTATGGTTAGACTGTAACACTGTCTAAAACAGAAGCATTATTTGCATTCCTACTTAATTTGCGACTTGCGCATGAGCATATGTTTAGGCACACAAGGTCCCTTTTATTAAATCTATCCTTTCGTTACATCTCTCTGATAAGTGACGGCTCCATAAATCGCCCAGTGGCAGATTTGCTATTCAGTATCCGGTGTTAAGGGGGAGCTGTCTGGAATTTACATCAATAAATAAAATATTGAAAATCATCTACAACGTGAGTTAACATATTTTCATGAGATGCTCTGTTTTTGTTTTTTTCAATTTAGATCTAGGATTTATAAAGCACCATAATCCAGATCAGACAAGGAAAAAACAGGATAAACATTGCAGGTGAGAAGAAGACAAATGCATTTCATGATTTCTCCTCTTTTCTGTATTCTATCTCTATGCTGGCTGTCAGGTGCAAAGGACAGATCAATGACAGACAGGGAGCTAAGATGGAGGCACCCAGTTGCAGGATAAAGAGGCGTGGATTTCTACATTTAATTCTATTTTTCATATCTTGTTAATTAATCAATTATTTATTCATTTTAGTGATAATTAAGCAAAAGATTAAAATGCCTGGGAAAAGATAGTTCCGCTTTAAGATCATCTATTTTGATAGAATCTAGCACTATAGCAGCTAAAGATCAACTTGATTTTGCAAGTTTGTCACAATGTTCTATATTAATTCGATATATGATCACACAATACAGATATAGAATCTGCCATTCAGAGACACACTCAGATCTCTTTAGATCTGAGTGTGTCTCTGAATGGCAGATTCTATATCTGTGGGCAGGTCCCCCTAGGGTAAAATATATTCCTCCCACCCCCAGCCAAGATCATGAATTTAGGCTGCAAGAGGGCAACTGTCCTATCCCCCTACTCCAATATTTAATTCTTACCTATTGGGGAGGGGCACGTACTCTTATAGTAGTAGTTTGCCCCAGAGTCCAAGGGATGAAGGAAGGAGCAGGTAGGTAGAGTAGCAGCCCACTCACTTATTATTAAACCCCTCACTTGTGGCCCATGGCTTTCATGTTCCCCCTACTTCAACTTTATTTTCCATATTCCAGTAAATTTGGGTTGAGAACAGGTAGACAGCTGTCCAGTCAATCCTGTATTGAACCCCTCAGTCACTGTTCACAGGTAAAGGGCAAGGAGGCCCCTGAGGCTGGACGCCAGCGCATGTTAAATCTGGAATTCTCTACTTTATTGCCTTCGTCATTAGCTGTCCTGAACTACATGTACAGTAGATCTGAGAATCATGAGATAGTTCAGTTGGTTAATGCACCAAGTGTAGTATTCAAAAATTTCAGGGTCAGAAAAAATAAAATACCAAATATTTCAACCAAAGTTGACATTTTTTTTTTTTTTTTTTTTTAATTAAACTATCCAACCAAAACCAAATGGCCCTGCCTAGCATGCCCCAAGGAGGCCCATTTGTAAAAATTACTTATGTTATTATACAAATGTAAAATGGTTACAGCAAAGACTGTGACTTGACTGTCAGTTATTTGGAAAAGAAAATGGATTTTACTCCAACATTGAGCACAAAAACAAAAATTCCAGCAATAACCGTCCTTTGGCATCAAAGGCTCAGAATGAACAGATTGGGGAACAAACTACCAGCAGGTTTGGAAACATTCAAAAATATCACAGACAGAAGACTACTGACTGTTCAGGACTTTATACCTGCAAGCGAGCAGATGTAACGCTTATTAAACTGACAAGGCTACATCTAAGTTTTAAACCTGTTACAACCAGTAACCCTCTTATACTGGCTAATGAGCAGACATGGTGGTTGCTAAAGTTAGCTATGATACACTGAAGATTTAACCCTGTTATATCAAGTAGGCAAGCTTACATTTTTTTTCCCAAGCAGAGTCGCATTAAGATTACCCAGGGTCATAAGCAAGGTGCCAGTATGGGCCCCCTCTAAAGCCCTGAGCTTGTTTTATGTGCGTTTTGTGTGGCTGTGTATATATGTGTTGGCTGAGTGTTGTGTGTATGAGAGTGTGTGTAGTGAGTGTAGTGTGTTGAAAAAGCTGAGAGCTGTATGTTGGGGGGGGTTGAGTGTGCATGAGCGTGTTGGCTGAGTGTAGGGGGTTTGAGTTTTTCTGATTGTTGTGTGTGTGCGTATTTTCTAAGTGTGTGTTTTAACCACTTCCTCCTTACCTTTCCCTGGTGGTACGGTGGAAGGTGATCTGTACCAGTAAAGCCTCTGTCACCCCACTACATGTCCGTATCACCCCACTACAATCCCTGTAATCCAACTACAGTTCCTGTTACTCTAGCACAGCCCCTGTCACCCCAATATAGCCCCTGTCACCCCAGTATAGCCCCTGTCATTTCACCACATACACACACCCTGTCCCAGCTCTGTCCCACTTATAATAAAATATTTATAATTCCATGTTCATCTTTCATATGAGTTTTATATGCTTTTTCAATCAAAAAAACACTTTGCAGTAAATAGGTTAATCAAAAATCAAATTGATTTAGGTATTATTAGTGCTTAGATAAAGACAAAATCATATTTTTAGTTCAAAGTATTTCAAGAATATATTTAATAGAGCACTCTAAGAACCAAAACAACTACAGCTCACTGTAGTGGTTATGGTGCCAGGAGTGAACCAGCCCCTCCTTCCCCCATTGTAAGTAGTCAGAATATTTTTGAAATGCCAATGTTTATAGTTGCCTGAAAGAACTCCTCCTTAATGCCTTTAAAAATAAATAGTCTTTAAGTCCTGCGTCCTCATGCCCAACATTATGGTATTGAATTGTCTTAATGCGTCACATAGAGAAGCACTCGATACAGTCTGTTTGGCAGAGCCTCGCATGAGCTGAAGGTTCTCAAAACCTCTCGATGAAGCATTACATTGGACCAGGTGGAGAAACTGCTGAGAGGAGACTGTTTTGGATCGCAGCTAAGTTTTCTAGCGTCTTTTTCTTTTTTTTTTTTTTTTTAAGATGGGGCCTTCATCCATCAAAGAAATACACAAATGTTAAAAATATATTTATCTTGTTTCCCTTTTTAATGTTTTCCTTTAAAAAATATACATTCACTACACCCCAGAGTACTTTATACAGTACTCTATAAATAATGTTGGCATCTTACAAAATGGAAACAAATTGTGTCACTGAAAATACTGGACAAGTACTTAAGCAACCTAGTCTTATAAAAAGCTTTATGTAATCTGTTCCATTAGTATTTTTTTTTTTTTTAGTATTTTTTTTTTTTTTTTTACGGATGACAAAACCTCAAAGCTTTGCAATCTGTCACCCGGTAGAGCCAGAGCTAATCCTTCTCAGTGCACCAAATGTTTATAGAGGAGAGTAAAAAGAGACAGCTTCTGTAAAGCGACCTTGGGTTTGAGAATTATGTTATGCATTCCAATCACACGTTCGTGGATCTTACACTGGCAACTGAATTAAAGGGGGTTTATTCACTAAACAATAAATTGTACAGAATAGAAACAAAAACAGATTTGGAAAATTCTTCAACTCCGATAAAATCACAGCTCGGCTGTGTTGGGCTGAATTTGGCAATTCAGTTTTCAATTCCCTGCAGTCTGCTGCTAAGCGAATAAATGTTTTAACTACATAACAATGTCATCATCAGATGACTCGGCCCACGATCTCACTGCAGCACTAGCTTTTCAACACAAACAGCAGCATTTGCTAATCCTGGCACAAACCGCAACACACAACATTTTCATCTTCTTTAATCCGAATATCTAGCTAGACTAGTTAATGCATTACTGCAGTGGCCATTATTAAAGCTGCCTTCTTACCTTTTAAACATAAGGTTTGAAAGAATTCCCTCTTTCGTCCTCAAAAAGTTGAATTAATTTTTTTCCCAGTTGGAACCACTTATACGAAACAGGCATTTTAATCTCATTGCAGAGGTCAGGGGGCTATAACTCTATAGCCGCTGTCCCCCAGTTAGTGTCTCAATGTTGTGGAGGGCTTTTAACAAAACTGACCACAGCATTCATATACCCCCTCTCCCCACTCTGCAGCCATATTGTTAATACATTAATTACATTACTGGATGATTAGGTATAAATCCACCCATTCTTGGACAGCAATGACAGACATACAGCTCTGGGGTGGTTTTTAGTGTGTTGGCTCTTTGTAGGGTAGGCCTACCCCTCTGCCACACAATCATATTCACAATTTGATATGACTTCACATGTACATCAGAAGAGCAAATCAAAAAGATGTGAAAATGGGCAAACCAGTATGCAGCAAAATATATACATACTAAAAAAAGTTAAGTTCAGTGCTAAATTTATACTGATATAATCCAGTGTCTCTCTTCTCCGGTAGATAGGACTGTAATGAAAGGGAAGGTGGGTTTAGCATCTTAAACAAAATAATAGTGTAGTATGTTTGTGCACTGGCGAGATAAGCATAAAGGATGCGCTTACACTTTTTGGAGTTATAATGTAGCTCCCCCTCATGCTCTTAAATGGTATAATTCCTGGATACAGGTGTTCCTCTTGCTTCAGAAACAGCTAGCCCTTACGGGATGCGGTAGACGATGGGATGGAAAGAAAACACAACAGGACAATATAGTGCAGTATGTTCAACAATAGGATATTTGAGGAATATTACACTATACATTTTCTATTTTCTACCATTTTCTGTCATATCATACACAAAAACAAGAACATTTAATGCACTACACCCACCTTCCCTTCAATTACAAAATATGTAAATAGTATAATATTATAAATATATAGTGAAACACTGATAGGAGCATTTTTACTGCCATTTGGTTCGAAGATCTAGTGAGAAAACGTAACCAATAGAGGAATATAACAAGAGAAGCAGTAATCTATATAGATTTATATTTTATATATTTGTTTTTTACATAATGTATTCAGATATTTTTTTACTGCTCCTCCTTTTTTCCCCCATCTATTGGTCTCTCACTTGATCTGTGAATAAAATCAACATTCAGTGATTGTCTTCTAGCCATCAATAATTTTTTTCCCCCATCAATCATCTATTTTTTTGGGTGCTACAGGCCATATTCAGAACATGACACCCCCTTATTGAACATGTTTGACAGTGCACATTTTGGTTCGTTCATAATTCAGGTATATTTCGGCTTGAAATTTGGGAATTTGGATAAATGCCTGAACGGCCCATATTTAGAATTGCAGTTCAGCCCAAAATGAATCCCCAAGTCTACCTTTTTTCCCCCAATACCCATAAATGGCACACATACACCATCTGCTAAAAAAAAAGAAATATAATACACAGTGTTCTCACTACTGCAAGGGATTCTGGGTAGGCGTATGCATATGAGCTCAACAAAGAACCCAGTTTTTGCCTTATAATTCCACTTTCTGTGGGAAAAGCAAGTCTGACTGTGAGTGTTTTTGTGTTTAGCAATGTATTATCCACTTACTTCAGGTGGAAGGGATTTTTATCACACTTTCTTCCCCACCAAAACTGTGTTGGTATCTACTTTACAAGTAACGCCAAGCCTCCATAGCAAGCCAGTAACCAACCTCATGCTGATGAGTTGCAGAAACAACGAAACAGTGAGTGGTTCACTGGCTTTGCCCCTGTTCCTGAGTTGTATTTTAAAGCTGTTGTATACAGCAGACGCATACTCCAGGGAATCCATGTATAAAGTGGAATTATGAGGCAAATATGTGGTTCTTTGTTGAGCTCATTTGCATACACCTACCCAGAATCCCTTGCATTAGTGAGGCCACTGTTTTAAAATGAGATTTCTGTGGGAAAAGCAAGTCTTATGGCTTGACTGGTGTGTGTATTTGTGTTTAGCAATGTATTAACTATCCACTTACTTCAGGTGGAAGGAGTTTTCATCCACAGTTTTTTTCCCACCACAACATTTTTGGTATGTACTATCTATATATTTAGATCTATATACACATACACACAACATACAGATTCACAGAGACAATCTGCATCAACCTGCATCAATGTTCAAGTTTGTGTTATACTGACATCTACTGGCAAAAATTGGTTTTAGCAATCATAGACTGATCATTAAGAAAGATAAAATAAAAACACAGTTTTGATCATATCTAGCATATTTGGGGGGGTGGGAGGGGGTTCTGTATTTTTTTTTTCATGTACAAGGGAAATTTGCTGGCAGATCAATATTACATATTTTACAGAAAGAAACAAATGACTGTACTGACTGTTTTGTGATTCTGGTCATTTCAAGCAATTATTCCCAAACTTTTTTTTCAACTAAAAGATGCATTAGTTAAGGTAAAATGATCTAAACTGATACATGTGGTATTAAGACACATCAGATATAGTAGGATCGCCACTCCATCACAATATCTTGATATAAGTATAAAAAATTAGATAAACTGCTCGTTTTTATAAACATTGTTAGTATTTATATGTTTCTCAGCCTTGACCAAATGTTAGTATGCAAGCAAAGTTGCTAAAAGCATAGACTTGCAAGCTTTTACACCCAGAATGTTTTCTGGTTTCTCGTAGATAGATAATGCCAATTACTAAGCCCATATTCCTTGCCATCTAATTTCTCTTAACTATTAGATATTTTGATGGCCTAAATTGGGACAGGTACTTTATTTTCAAATAAAGAGGGAAATGTAAAATAAGGAATCTAAAATATGATAAAATATACGTGAACTGCAAATTTACAGTTACACCTGCAGGAGATGAATAGTGAATAGTAAGGCAATGATCTGTAGCAAGATGTCTATACATTTAGGTGGGATGGAAGTGCGAGGGAAGGAAGTGTAAATTAGACATATGGATACGTTAACAGATACATGAAGATGATCTGACAGGCTGAATATGATAACCAAAGATAATATAGGAAGGAAGAACTCTGTAGGTACTAAGTGTTCATTCTATTTAAAAATACACCAAATGGATATGCAAATATGTTGCGAATACAGAATCTTAAAGAGCTTTAGCAATTGGAATTATTGTGAAAATAAACATATATGGCACAACAGAGCTTATACACTGAACCCAGAGCATTATCTAGCAGGATTATTCACTTATTGTTATTGTAACACAATACAGTAAGTAGTTCGGTCTTCAAAATATGTAATAACCCTTGCAACCACCTAGGGTTTAACTAAAAAAAAAAAAAAAAGCAATATGAGAACACAATAATCGGGAGTGGGAGTGCAAAGAGGAGAATAAATATATATATTTATATACGTGTATATAGTATCACACTCTCACACCACCCAGGTGTAATATTGTCATGATAGACAATATACCAGAAACTCTAAAGCATGGTTCGTCAACCTGGTCCCTACCGCCCACTAGTGGGCAGTAGGGATTTCCTCATTTGGAGAGATTGGGTGGGTGGGTGCGAGCCGGCGGTACCCCTGCGACCGGGTACTGCCATCACCATTTGCGGCCTCGGCCTGGGCGGCAAACCGCTGGGGCCCCCGTCCAAGGGGTCCATTGGGTGGCCCATGCTGTCAGGGCCACCCGATGGATGTGGATTGTGAGGGGGCCCGGTCAGCGTTGTGCAGTTTAACAGAGCGACCGGGACCCCTGTGATTACATCACAGAGCTGGGAGGAAGTGACTGCACGTCACTCCTCCCAGCTAATACACAGACCGCGCGGGAGGATGGAGGAGGGAGTCAGAATGGGAACTCTGACTCTCATCAACCTGAGCCACCACTGGACCCCAGGGAAAGTCACCCTCCTGCACCTTAAAGGTAGGAAACAGGAGGGTGACTTAAATATAATATGTGTGTTTGTTTGTGTGTGTGTGTCTTTGTATATATGTCGTGTGTGTCTGTATGTGCGTGTGTGTCTTTGTATGTATATGTGTCTTATGTATGCGTCTTTGTATGTATGTCTTGTGTGTGTGTGTATGTGTGTCTTGTCTTTGTATGTATGTGTTATGTGTGTATGTGTCTGTATGTATGTATGTGTGTCTTGTGTATGTGTGTGTGTCTTTGTATGTATGTCTTATGTGTGTGTCTGTGTGTATGTTTGTATGTATTTGTCATGTGTGTGTGTGTATGTGTGCCTGTCTGTTTGTATGTATGTGTCGTGTGTGTGTGCCTGTCTTTGTGTATGTATGTGTGTGCCTGTCTGTTTGTATGTATGTGTCTTTGTATTTGTGTCTTGTGTGTGTCTGTATGTGTGTCTTGTATGTGTGTCTGTCTGTTATAGTGGGCTATAGTAAGTTGGCTACCTAGCTCAGCCTTCCCACTGGGCAAGTAAGGTTAAAAAATAGAAAAAAGGGGGAAAAAAAGGTTGGGAGGGGAATTGAGGAGGAAGAGGAGGGGAGCTGACGCACAGATGAGAAATCATGTTATGGGCAAACAGAGAAGTCGTCTGAATATCACCGAAAGAGGAGACCTTTGTTTGTTCCTTGCGAAAATCGAACCAGATATCAAATATTTAGTCTCGCAGCATCAACCTCAAGGATCTCATTAATCACTAGTAAAGGTAATTTAAATTTACTTTATTGTTTTTTCATTAAACTTTATAAAGTTTAAACATTATAAACATGCATTAAGTAGAAATAAAAAGATAAATGTACGTACATTTAAAACGCCCTCCTTTCTAAAAAATATTCTGCACTTGCGCGAAAACTGGTGGGCGGTAAGGAAATGTATCCATCAAGAAAGATGCATTAGTGGGCGGTAGGAAGAAAAAGGTTGACTACCACTGCTCTAAAGCATATTACTGGAGCTTATAGTGGTCAGATTTAATATAAAAACTAGAATAAAAAGGACAAGCTTAGGTCAGGAAAACAGAGAGAAGGTAAACGGTAAGACAAGACAGAATTCAAGGAGAATAGAAGTCAGAATATTCAAGGCCTATAGTCAAAAACACGGTAAAATCAATAGATAAAAGTGCTCTTGAATTACCTAATTGGAAACCAAGACAGGGCATTGCACAAACATAGCCCTAGGAAGGCTAGGATTTACTATTAGTGATCACATGTTGTTGAAATGTGCGTGTGCAATGTAAACGTGATGACACACACACGTTTGTGTCATACCCATAGACAAAGAGTTTAAATGGCTCAGACGCGCATCAATAAACTGCTGTTCTAAGTGACCGCTGCTGCCAAAGACGGAGTCTGCCGCAGTACCCCGTGGTCCCAGACCAGCTACGTGTGAATGCCCCGGAGGTAAGTGCGGCCCACGGTTGGTGTGACAAATACAAACTGAACATATCAATTAAAAAACCGAGATAAAAAGCTTATTACTCCTTTAACAAGCTTAAAAATGAAACAAAAAAATATATCATAGTGTGTCATTGTAAAAGACGCATTGTCATTCTCACAACTTGTAATACTTCCAAAAATATATGCACTCAGATATGGAAACAAATGCACAGAAAGCTTTGTGGCCATTTATGGATACAAACAGGAGCCAAGTAGTCTGACTCCAGATCACAGTAAAGTCCAGGCTTTACTGCTGCCATGTTGGAATACACTCTTTTCACTGTAGGGAAAAAGCAACACATGTGGGCACCCACCAGCACACAGATTGCTGAAAAAAAAAAAAACATTTTCGCCTATGTAGATGATTTTCAAGAATTTAAAGAGAATTTAAAATTTTCCTTTAAAAAAAATCACTTTAAATTCCTAAAAATCCATACTTCAGTGAATAGCCTTATGAGTTTCGAAACTCAAAATGTAAGTAGAACTTTGATGAGAGGTTTCTGTGAATTTACAAATCAATGAAAGGCTCAGTGCTTTTTAGAGTTCTAATGAGATCGTTACCATGTGACTTCAATTATTATTTGGTTCGGAGGCTGAAAATGACCAAAGCTTATCTTGGTCAGTTTGGCTTTCCATAATGTTTACTCGATGGGCCAGCTGTCAAAACAATTTAAATTGGCCATTACAAAATCCAAGATAGACATAGCAGTATCCTGCATATACAGAGCCAGTTCCCTGGCTCACTGGTGACGGCTGGGTGGATTGACACTTCTAGACAGTGGTAGCTCCGCACCGTATCTAGAAGTGTCAGGTGAAGGAAATATACAGAAATAAAGCAGTTTGTTGTGAGTAGTGATGGCACAAATATGATGGCAGAAATGTGAAGCAGAACAATGCTGGATTTTAGAATGTCTGAGGTGGCATCAATGTCTCCTCCATTTCATTTTACAATGGAATCTGACCAGATTTCAGTACCGTTGGCTACAAGTTTAAGGCTTATTCATTAATCAGTAATGCTAACTGTAAAAAATAGGCTAAGATAACACTGATAGAAAAAATGCTAAATTGGAGTCTATTTCCACCCATTTTATTTTTCAGCTCACCAAAATTTACCATTCAGTGAATAAATCCCTCTCTTAAAAATTATATAATTGCTGTCATTTTTCTTATGAGTAAACACTATAAACTCATACAGCATATACAATATTTAAGTGTATTTGTTTGTACAGTGAAATTATAAATTCTAGGCAAATATTGTAAAAGATAAACCTGTCAATCACGTTCTCTATTTCTCTTTAACCCCTTAAGGACAGAGCTTCAGAAGCTTGTCTTTCACTGAATGACAACAGCATTTTTTGCTGTTTGCGTTCAACTGCAATTTGCATTTTACTAATTTATTGCACCGACGCATATTATATACCGTTTTTTAAAGGACAGAGAGGGCTTTAATGTGATGTAATATATACACATACATGCTTATTTATTATAAAAAAATACAGAAAAATGCAAATAAAATTTAATTTGTGTTTTTTTGCACAGTTTTTGTAATAATAATGTGTGCATAATTAGTGCAGGTTAAGGAAAGTAATTAAAAATAAATTCATTTAGTTGTTCTGATTTACAGAATATATAATGTGTCTGGGATTTTAATTTTTTTTTTGGTAGTTACAGGTCACAAAGCACAAGGAGTTAAATAAACTTTTAATGTGGAGCGATTTTAGAATTTAGTATGTTTGTCTTGTAAGCTTAATAGCCATAAAAGAAAACAAAATTAAGACACAAAAGTATATATTTATATAAAGTAGACATTACAGGCTATTTACCTAAGGTTGTTTTGATACTTTCTACATAGCCATTTCACCGCCAACCTCTGCTAAATATTGGAGTAAAATTGTGTTTTTTGGGGGGTTTTGGCACACAAACTTATAACAAAGAATTTCTCATGTGTATTTTGTAAAGTTGGTGTGTGCTATTCCTGTACAAAGTTTTATTTTGTGTTCATTTACATCTGCTGAGTAAAATGACACCCCCATTGCATGTCTTTGGCACTATTTTGTGAAGCTACAGTGCCATATAGGAGACCTGTCCTTTTCAGTATTCACAGTCGAATTTTGAGAGACGGATTTAATGAGCCTATGCTTTCATTTGGGGTATTATAGTAGTTTGACTGTTCAAAAACCCCCCACAAAGGCCTACCATTAGTAAAAGTAGACATTCCAAGGTATCTCATAAGGTGCATATTGTGCCTTAACATGCCCCTATTTTTTCACCAATATATGCCAAAGTAAGTGGTAAAAAATAATTTTGTGCATTTTTTACATACGGATTGCATTTTTTCTGGGCATTTTGTATATTTCATATATGCCACTAAATTCAAACCCCCCAAATTATGCTCAACTAAGACTTCTGAGTAAAAGGACACCTCCATTGTATGTCTTTGGCACTATTTCGTGAAGCTACAGTGCCATATAGGAGACCTGTCCTTTTCAGTATTCACAGTCGAATTTTGAGAGACGGATTTAATGAGCCTATGCTTCCATTTTGGGTATTAAAGTAGTTTGACTGTTCAAAAAAAACCCACAAAGGCCTACCATTTGTAAAAGTAAACACTCCAGGGTATCTCATAAGGTGCATATTGTGCCTTAACATGCCCCCATTTTTTCACCAATATATGCCAAAGTATGTGGTAAAAAATAATTTTGTGCATTTTTTACATATGGATTGCATTTTTGCTGGGCATTTTGTATATTTCATATGTGCCACTAAGTTCAAACCCCCCATATTATGCTCAGCTAAGTCTTCTGAGTAAAAGGACACCGCCATTGTATGTCTTTGGCACTATTTCGGGAAGCTACAGTACCATATAGGAGACCTGTCCTTTTCAGTATTCACAGTAGAATTTTGAGAGACGGATTTAATGAGCTTATGCTTCCATTTGGGGTATTATAGTAGTTTGACTGTTCAAAAAAAAACCCACAAAGGCCTACCATTTGTAAAAGTAGACACTCCAGGGTATCTCATAAGGTGCATATTGTGCCTTAGCATGCCCCCATTTTTTCACCAATATATGCCAAAGTATGTTGTAAAAAATAATTTTGTGCATTTTTTACACACGGATTGCATTTTTGCTGGGCATTTTGTATAGTTCAACACCTCCAAATTATGCTTAGCTAAGTCTTCTGAGTAAAAAGACACCCCCAATGAATGTCTTTGGCACTATTTCGTGAAGCTACAGTGCCATATAGGACACCAAGCCATATAAGTTTTTACCGAACTTTGAATTTTGACGCTGGGCCTATGTGCAATTTCCAAGCATCTTCGCAGGTTTTAAATTCAAACTACCCCAACAAAGGCCTACCATTTTTTAAAGTAGACACCCCAGGGTATTTCAAAAGGTATATTTTGAACCTTAGCGTGGGATCGTTTTTCCGCTCGCTTGTACCAGGTGTAGTGGTAATAAGCGTTCTTTCTGCCTTTTTGACACAGTGCTTTCCTATGGAGAGGTCTAATGCACGTGCATGCGCATTAGGTCTCCCCCGCCAGCAGCCGCACATGCGCGTTTGGTCTCCCCCACCGGCTGACGTCGGTGGGGGAGGAGCATAGGCAGAGCCTGACCCAGCGCCGAGGGACATCGGTGAGGTTCTTAGGTAAGTCACTGAAGGGGGGGGGAATAATGTAGCGGGAGGATGGGCCAGGAAGGGGGGTGCCGCTATTGGACGACTAGCACAAAACTGACATAAGCGTTATCAGAACTTTTGTTCCAGACTTGATAGTGGTGCCCCAATGGCACTGGCAAGGGTGGAATTATGCCTGCTGCAGCAAAAAAGATATTCTCTGTATGTGCAATGATTCAGCCATAGAAGGCTGTACATAAAGACTCCAGGCACATTGACAACTTAAAATCACTGAAGTGGTCATGGTGCCATTAATTGCTATCTTTTTCAGAGTGTTGTCTTCAGGGCACCTATCATGAACATCAGCGTGTGTCACAGCATTGGTTTAAGGAATATAAGGGCTTTAACCCCTTAGTGACCAGACTGCTTTTCAATTTTCTTACCATTAAGGACCAGGACTGTTTTTACATTTCTGCTGTGTTTGTGTTTAGCTGTATTTTCCTCTTACTCATTTACTGTACCCACACATATTATATACTGTTTGTCTCTCCATTAAATGGTCTTTCTAAAGATACTATTATTTTCATCATATCATATAATTTACTTTTTAAAAAAATTTAAATTCTCATTCCTGGGCTATCATACGCTCTCAAAGGCAACATAACCAATCTGGAAATTTCAATGTGAAAAAAACGGCCTCATATTTGACCCTGTAACTTTCAAAAACACTATAAAACCTGTACATAGGTGGTACTGTTATACTTGGAAGACTTCGCTGAACACAAATAGTAGTGCTTCAAAACAGTAAAACATATCACAACAATGATATCATCAGTGAAAGTGCCGTTTGTGTGTAAAAAAAAAAAAAACACGTCACTTTCACTGACAATATATGTGTGTATGTGTGTTAGTGTGTGTGTGTGTGTGTGTCAGTGAGTGTGTTACTGTGTGTGTGTCTGTTAATGAGCGTGTTAGTTTGCACTGCAGATGTTGTGGACTACATCCCCCATAATGCTCTTACACCCATAAAGCTGGCAAAGCATCATGGGAGGTGTAGTACAAAACATCTGGGGTGCCGAAGGTTGCCTATCCCTGCTAATAGTTAATACAAGGTTATGGGTGAAATCCCTTTAAACAACTTATATAAATGGCCTAATTCAACATTAACATGCAACCCCAGTAAGACCCAAAAGCCCCTTAAGCCCCAGAGAAGTGAGAGCAAGGAGGGGAGAGGGCAGAAACCAAGAATTAGGTAGAAATAAATAACATAGAAAAAATACAGCTGCATATAGTACAGAAGCACAGCAAGAACAAACAGAAAAGTATATACAAAAAATAATACAGAAACAACCTCAAAAAGGCAATAGAAACAAAAATTAATGGAGAAGAGTAATACTCTGACCTGTCTGCTTGATGGAGCAGCAAAGAAAGAGGAAGTGATTAGGTCATTATACCTCATGTACATCCTACTCTCTTGTGATTGGTTCTTTTTTTTTTTTTGCTGTGTTTCTTTGCTGCTGTGGAGCTAGTAAAATTGAAACATGGTTTCATTTCTCCTCTACTTGTGTGTTTTCTCTATGCTGACTGTCAGGTGCAAAGGATGGTCAAAGCTTCACTCACCTTATTTATACTTTAGAAATGATTACCAGCCTGTAGAGGAACTAATTTCTCTACCAGAAGCCACTAGTCACTGATATAATGCCTGCAGGTTTGCCCCCCTGCTTCCAAACAGTAAATGAAGTTGCAATGGGTTATAGCATTCTTACAGTCATGTAAGGGGAGGAAAAGTGAATGGGTTCTACCACATTAGCACTCCGAGAGTAATACATATTTCGACAACAGTTTTAAATACTTTTATTTTAGAAATATATGATTAAACAGCATTTACTGAATGTGGACATTATACGTCAATGCAGACATTGTATTAACTTGCCATTTTCAGTAAGCTGCACTGCTAGCAATGCATTTTGGATCTTAACAAATACCTATAAGCAAGGTGTTTGACCATTTTTATTTACACGTTATAAGTGCAAAATAAAAATTGTATAAATTTACGCAATTTTATTTTTTTACATTTGTCTGTGAAGCAATCTATACACAAAATTGATGTTTTGTGGCCCGTATTTACTGATTGTTACTCACATCTTGTCCGCAGCTAAAATGCTAATAGTCAGGAATTGGAAGTCAGACACTGTGCCATGTTGGCTTTCAGTCAAAGAACAACTTATTTATCAAATCAAAATGGAAATGGGTATTAATAGATCTTTATATACTGAATAGTGATGTCGCAAACCGTTCGCGAACTTCCCGCGAACGGCTCGCCACGGTTCACCACGAACCGTTCGCGGCAAGCTCCAGTCAGCTGACACATCCCGGCCAATCTCCAGCAGACCCTCCCTCCCAGACCCTCCCACCTCCTGGACAGCATCCATGTTGAAGGCATGGATGCTGTCCAGGAGGCGGGAGGGTCTGAGAGTGAGGGTCTGCTGGAGATTGGCCGGGATGTGTCAGCTGACCGGAGCTCACCGTGAACGGTTCGTGGCGAGCCGTTCGTGGGAAGTTCGCGAACGGTTCGCGACATCACTAATACTGAATAGAAAAAATGGTTATGTATTATCAAGAAATTATAATTGGAGCACTTTTTCTCTACCTCCCTTTTATTTTCATTTTTATTTATATAAAGAAAAAAAAAAGAAGAAATTGTTATGTATTATCGGTGAAAATTCATATGGAGCACTCTTCCTCTGATGCTTTTTTTCATCCAATTTTTTGTAATATGATAAAAGAATGGGATGAAATATTTAGCTCATGGCTTCCCCTCCCTCTCTGATTCTCCCGCCGCCCCTCCAGCGCGATAGCTGATGTTATGTATTGTGGTTGTTGTTTTGTTTCGTAGTGGTGATATTGTCCTTTGTGCAGCTAAAGATGTCGCCTTTTTTGTTTTGTTCTTTATGTGTTTGTATACTGCAGGGCCAGCCTGGGAATGAAAACCAGCCCTGGAAATAATTGCATTCCAGCCCCATAGAATTGCGTCATCCTACCAGCCTCATCGCACTGCGTCATTATACCAGCACAAAAGCGTTATTCTCTTGTTCATAAAAGATAAAACCATGCACTTTAAAGCACATTTGAATAGTACATTATTTTTAGATAAGACAGATATGAAAGCATATATGGCTTTATAGATAAAGAGCAAATTATGGTGGAAAGTTGTAAACGTGGAGCAATTCTCAAGAGTAGTCCATTTATTGCTATGGTGATTAGACTACATTTAGAACTTTCTCTTAATGGGGGATTCTGTCTAGGATCAGGGAGGGCTGCAGTTGTCCAGCTTAGGGATACTAGGTAATGATCCTGTCATCCTCTAGCACACCTTACCTCTCTCCCATTATCATAGTCTGTGCCTCTTCCCATGTTAAATAGCATAGTCCCTGTGCCTCCCATGCCCAGTATTAGGTTTCTCTGAACCCCCACCTCACATCAGAGTCCCTGCAACCCCTTCTCATTATCAGGGTCCTTCTCATTATCAGGGTCCTTGTCCCAAACACCATTTTAAGAACCCCTGTGTCCCCCATGTCCAATATCACAGTTCTAGTAACCCCATCTCAGAGTCAGGGCTCCATTTGTCTCCAATTCTCATTATCAACACCTTTGTCCCTGTGACCCCCATAGCCAATATAGGAATCCCTGTGCCCCCTTTGATGCCAAGTATCAGGGTCCCTACCCCCTATGCCCACTATCATGATCCTTGTGCCCCTCCATGACCAGTTTCAGGGTTGCTGTGCCCCCCTATGCCCAGTATTGTGGTCCTGTGTCCCCCATGCTCACTACCAGGGTCCCTGTGCCCATCCCTCCCCCCACCCCCTGTCCAGTATAGGGTTCTCCATGCCCTTTATCAGGCTCTCAGACAGAAAATTAGGCTGTAGAGGGAGAGGAAGCTGTCCGCTCCTCTCTCCTATTCTTGCTAACCTCCTCCCAGCTGCTGAGCTCAGCCTCAGTTCAGTCTTGCATAGCGTTCTGCAGATCTGAGGGAAGGGATGTCACTGACTGCCGTGCAGCCGGTGGATATGACATCATATGCCTTACACTGTTCAAAACCAGCGGGCCGTGGCTGACGCAGGAAAAAATCTATGTGCACTTCTGGCCAGCGGCCGCAGGAGAATCGACTGCGGCCGCAGCAGGACGGACAGGAAAAAATGATTTTCCTGCCTTGTGGCTGTGTCTGTTATTTGGGTATATCCCTAAATATACTTGCAAATTTCCTGTAGTTTGCTACTACAATCTGAGAATAAACATTTACTTAAACTAGTCAGAGTTTCACAAATCACACAGAACATGAATGGATAGATGGAATCTGTCGCTAAAATAAGGAACAGAAGAAAGTTGTCTTTTTACAGCTCCCTGAAAACACACATAAAATTTGTCTGATTTTTAAGGAGAATTGTCACTTCCTATGAAGAAACAGTGGAAGTAAAAACCTTCTGCTGCACTACCACCTTGTGGCCAACAAAGTTGTCTTGCGTTACTTCACATATTTTGTATAATCAGTTTACTTCGTACAGTATATTTTCAAATCTTTGTGTAAAGAAAAGCCTGCAAAACTTCAGCAAATATTTTTTGTTGTCTTTGTTGGACTCATTTATTTATTTTTTTCAAAATCCTCAACTTGATTGGCAATGAAAATTTCACAACATAAATAAAAACCTCCACTATAAAGAAATGGGGGTGAAATTTAGGTGGTTTTCATGAGAGCATGTGAAAAGTGCCAATTTTCATCTGTTTGTATTTTTGGGTAGGGCATTACACCAGTTAGTCAGTAAATGCAAATATAATAGAATGATTGATGTCAAATATTACATAATGTTAAGAGAGCTCATCTGGAAGTTCTGATGTGAATTATCATTGGAATGTGTTTCTTTTGGTACATCAAATGTATTGTCTTGTTTAGGTTCATTAATAACAGAATTTTGTGGTTTGTGCAGTGGAGTTGGTGTGGGGGTTATTTCTGTGTCTTTGAAAGAGAAGAAATCAAAGTGATCCACCGGAGTGTCAAGATGCAGTACTGTAGAGATGTAAAATAAACACAATTAATAACAATTTCAAACACATAAAATACAGACTTCATTAAAACCATAACCAGCATTAGTTAAAAGTTGTATTCCTAGCATATAGCTTCCTAAAGTGCCCCCTCCCTCGCACCCACCATCATGGTGCAGAAAGGGTTAAAAAAGCCTTCTGTCACTTACCTGTTTCCAGCGCCGATGTCTATCAGCACTAGTTCAGGCTCTGCCTCTGGTCCTTCTCAGCCAATGTCAGCCAGCAGGGGAACTCAATGTGCATTTGTGGCGAATGCAGTGCTCGCATTAGGACTTCCCCGATGGGAAAGTATTGTATAATACAATTATTATACTTTATGCCAGTTAATAAAAGCATAGTAGAAATGTAAAAAGATTATTATTATAAAAACATTTTTTATTGGACATTGAAATAAATTTTCTATTTCATATGATACTTTAGGTTCCTTAACATACCTGGGTCTTCAAAGCCTTCTCCATAAAGTCTGTGATGTGAGAACATGTCCTCCTTGTGCTGTCTGCTATAGATACAGTAGACGAGAACCAGTAAGGCAGCAAGAACTCCAGCCATGCCAAGGAACATGGCAAGCAACTTGTGCGAAGCAATCGTCTTCCGGAAATTGAATTCTAGGATATAAAAACATGGTTTAAATTTAAAGGAAAATGCTATCCTTATCACTTATTTATATAAATATTTGTGAACATTTCATATTAGAGTTTGTAATAACCTAGTATAGCAAATAAAGGGTTAAATAAGGGTATTATGGGGGGTGGAGCCAACAGCCAAGGAAGACAGATGTATGCTGCTGGAGCTTCGCTCTGTGGTTTTTCAAGCTGAAATCACATACCTGCAAATCTATTTACAATCCTGTTCATTCCAGTATGGATGGGGAAGAAGGAAAAAAAAAAACACGCCGGGCTGATCTGGGCCCCATGATATTCGGATGTTCCTGAAACAGGTTGTTAGGCCCGGGTCCGCCAATATGGCTCCCAAGGCAGCCTACACTTTAGAATCCTCAGATAAGGACACCATACCCACATTCCCCCAGGTACCAGGGGCAAAACAGGGGGCATCTATAAATTGGGATACAGTACTTTCCACTAA
This sequence comes from Pelobates cultripes, assembly GCA_933207985.1. Lineage (NCBI taxonomy): Eukaryota > Metazoa > Chordata > Amphibia > Anura > Pelobatidae > Pelobates > Pelobates cultripes. The sequence goes on from OW240921.1 coordinate 37,425,011, forward strand.
AGTTGAAATTAAGGCACTATTGCATGAGATTGTCGCTATGTTCCAGGAGGACATCAAGGTGGTGCGGGAGGAGCTGGCAACTCTAACTGGCAGAATAGTAGCTGTGGAAGAAGATTTGGGGAGTTTGAATGTGGCTCAGATGGCTTCAGATGCAGCCATTATTAACCTGCAAAATTGCTGTGCAGACCTGACCAACCGCAAGGAGGATAGGTCCAAGACCAGAAATTTAAGGCTCAGGGGGTTCCAGATACCAGCTCTAATTTGGAACTATTGTATTATGTAAAAAGTTTTATATCTACAGTGTTGCCACAAACACAGGCCAAGATGATGCTCCTGGACTGCTGCTTTCACCTCCCAATGCCACTGAAGGCATCTCCAGATGGGATATCCTGATTAAATTTGTGCAAGACTCTGATAGGTCTTATGGGAGGAACCAGAGAGTGTATGTGGCAGCAATCTCTCTGACAGATAACTCAACTGCTCCGGCAGCACAAAATACAATTTAAATGGGGCCCTCACAGGCTCTTGGTGGAGAGAGGTAGCAAAACCTACACATTTAGGGCACTTCTTATGCTTCAAGAGATGGGACTGTGTTATGGGCAAAATGAAAATGTTTTATTTCTCAAACTTTGTACTTTGTCTTTAAGAGATATTGCAGACTGACAAGGTGTTAGAAATAGAAAATATTGTTTTCCATATATGTTTCTTTAAGCAATAACCTTTTACTTACTTTAAGTGCATAATATGTTTATGCCATTTTGTCCCAGACGAAATACAATAATAATAATGCATAAACAAGCTTCAAGGCTATGCTACGACTCATTTAGTACATAATATACTGCTGTAACCCTAAATAGATAAAGATGTTCAGACTTTAAGATGCCTTCTTGTCCTAAGTCAGGGAATTTCCCATGATGTGTGCACCCCTTTAAGTTTTAGTTATGACCTTGTATTTTTGCCAAGTTAAGGGAGGTCCTAAAATGAATAAAGTAAAAGAAGTGTTACTTTTTCATAAATGAACTACGGTAACCCTAAAATGAAGACACGTAAGGTATAAATATGTGTACCTTTTAAATGTTAACACAGAGAGGAGAGATTTGGAGACAGATGTTCCATCTTATAATGACAGAGAGGCTGATATGATGACATGTTCAGGAGGGTATGTCAATCTATTAAGATATTGCAAGCATGTAGTTTAATCTTATAAACTCTGCTATAAATTATTGTAATTGATTTTATATGTCTATATTTATATTTTTATACAATAAATATCTAAAAGACAAAACTTTATTGCTTCCAAGACAATCCTTATTTTATGTTGTATTCTCAATTATTTATATATTTTAAATAGAGGATCTCTCACTAACTATATAATATTATGGATAAAGATATCTGTATGTTTAGCCCTGCTAAGTACTATGCTTTAAGACGTTATAGTAGTAAATAAGGGAACCAGCTGCGGTTACAACTGCCAACGGATCCTTACAAGCAATGACTCATCCATCATGGTCCATGTACAGGATCACTCCTTTCCTGCCGAGATGGTACTCCTCAAAGGCTGACAAACCACCAGCCTGACTGGCACTAATACAGTCAAAGTGCAATTTTTCTTTCCTTTTAATTGGGCTCCACAAGCTGATGTTCCATATGTTATTTTCTGCTTTATCCCTCTCTACTCTATTTATTTGTACCGATAGGCATTTCACTTCTTTAGTTTATAATGGGGCTCGTTATTACAGCTGATATGCCCCCATAGACGATAGTCTAATATGTTTCAGCTGTTTTTTTCTTTTAAAACGTCTGTTCATAAAGTTTATGTCTTCTATACTTCCTTACTTTTTTTTAAATGAGGCCGCTATCTCATAAGCACACTGTGCTGCATGTTAGCAGCCATGTCTCAGTTATGTTTTATATTTATTTGTTTTTCCTATTACTGCTGATATATACTGTCAAAATGCCTGTATGCCTCTCAATAAAAGCAGATGGACAAAAAAAAGGCTATTCTAAAATACTTGGAGAATTTATGCTCAACAACCCTGACCTTCATTAACGCAAAAGATTCTGGAGATATATATATATATATATATATATATATATATATATATATATATATATATATATATATATATATATATATATATATATATATATATATGTTATATATAAATATATTTAGTTATAATGCTGGAATTTTGTTTGGTCTCTTGAACCCCTTTCCTACAATATCTGTAATAAAAGGCTCACATGTCAGCCAGCGGCTAGAGTGTCTCTCACTGCATATCAGTTCCGCTATTTCATGGTTGATCAGAACTGATGATCTTCCAGCTAAAATAATGCTTCTCAAAAAGAAGGATTGAGATGTGTAGCCCATGCATTGGGAAGCATTGTCTGCCGCTTTGTGCAGAGGTACATAAAAAATCAGCAATTTGCTCATTTTTCCTGCTTCCAACACATGTAATTCAAGAGCGGACTTTTTACTTGCTGCCTAATATATCCAACCCCTTGGCAGATGCCAATGTAATGAAATAATCAATGTTATCCACTTAACCTGTCAGTTGTATAAATGTTGTGGCTGTATAGCATTAAGGAATGCAGACATGTGTTTCTAACGCTATAGTGGCCCACCTCTCTCCTTGGCTGACTCTGCCTCTCTGACTGACATCATCAATCATGATGATATCAGCCAAGCAAATGATTTCCCTTAGGAAAGCAATGAGAGGCTAGTGTGCATGCATGGGAAAAAGCAGCCCAGTAAAAATCAGCACTTCTTCTTAGAGATGCATTGAATCAAGGCATCTCCTTGGGACGTACGGCATCTCCTGTCAAGGATCTTACCTGAAGTGGGAGTCCGGCACGCAGAGTTGAGGCACCCTTTGCAAATCGACACAGACCGAGGGGACTCAGGACAGAAATCCCCAAGGCTGTGACACAGTGCACTGGGGCTGAAATAACCAGTGCTTCCTGGAACGCAGTACAGACAAAGGATATCCAGAAGAGTAGTCAGTATCAGAATCAGAAGTCAGGACGGGCGGCAATCAGGCGAAAACAGTAGACGAGCAGGAGATCAAAAGCAGGAGTCAGATGAACAGCAGTGAAACCAAACAGGAACAGGAAACACGATCTGACCACGAGAACCAGCCTTGCGGGGTTTAAATAGGGAGTCTCAGCCAATCATCAAGGAACCAGGAACAGGTGTGCACATTCCAGGCGTACAGGCTCAGACTACAGGATACCAAGAACAACCAGAAACAGACAAAGATGCGTGGAGCTCAATGCAAGGATACCGACTGGGATGCAGGAAACTCAGGTTTGATCCCAGCCAGACCCAAATACACAATATTGTGTAAAGCACAATGGTGATCCTGACATTACCCCCCCTTCAAAGACGCCGTAGGCGAGAAGAGGAACGCAACTTACGACCCAGGAGGTTACTTTTGGATTTCTTGGCTTTGGTGGTACTAGTAGGAGCAGAGGTCATAGCTTGTAGGGCCTTTTCAAATACTTGCAAGTCCTCCTTCCGGACTAGAGTCCCATTAGAGGCATAGGTACAGCCAGAAAGAGGGTCTTCCTTGACAGGACTTGTAGTGGTTGTGGTGCTTGCCTTCTTAGAAGCAGAATCTTTAGTAGAAATAGAGATCTCATGTTCTTTAGTAACAGATTCCTGCACAACCTCAGGAGCAACGACTGTAGAAGGCTGAGGATTGGACAGAGTGGTCAAGCAAGGACAGGCAGCATGTTGGCAGACAGGTCTCATAGGATATGCCAGAGTAGTACCCAGACGGAGAACCCGAGGCCTAGATGGACGAATGGGACAAAAAGATATTAAATGTCCCATCTCCCCACAATAATAACACAGTCCATGCGCCATCCTTCTTGCCCTTTCTTGAGATGACTGACGGAACCTAACCAGTCCAATCTCCATGGGTTCCTCCGCCTCCCTGCCAGATGTATACGATGTTTCGGGAGACTTGGGAGCGGTAGGGTTAGCTGTAACATCAGTCCGAGTGAAAGGAGTAGTGTAGTCCATTTCCAGTCCGGGTTGCAATATGTGTGAAGCAACAGTAGGTGATCTATGTACATATGACTTTTGTGTCTTGTTGCATTGTAAACCCAGGGACCGAATAAAGGACTCCCAGGAATCTAGGACTGGGCTTTTGGCGAGTAACAACTGGTGGGCCCAGATCTTAAGGTGCCCCGACAATAAGGTAATCGCTGTCCTCACTTTAATGACGTCTGTGGCATAGGTAAGTGGTCTCAGGGAGAACAGGACCTCGCAATCAACTTTGAAGGTATCATACTTAGACCGGATCCCAGAAAATTTCTCGGGTAGAGCAACCAGCGGTTCAGAAAGTCCAGAGTCATAGGTTACTCTCCCTTTAAGGGAAGCCAGCTCCTGCTGTAAACCCTGCAAAGCCTGGGTGAGCTGGGAAACTTGCTGGGTCAAGGCTGCAACGGTAATCTTCAACTCTGCAGACTCCATTTGTTCAGATCGTACTGTCAAGGATCTTACCTGAAGTGGGAGTCCGGCACGCAGAGTTGAGGCACCCTTTGCAAATCGACACAGACCGAGGGGACTCAGGACAGAAATCCCCAAGGCTGTGACACAGTGCACTGGGGCTGAAATAACCAGTGCTTCCTGGAACGCAGTACAGACAAAGGATATCCAGAAGAGTAGTCAGTATCAGAATCAGAAGTCAGGACGGGCGGCAATCAGGCGAAAACAGTAGACGAGCAGGAGATCAAAAGCAGGAGTCAGATGAACAGCAGTGAAACCAAACAGGAACAGGAAACACTATCTGACCACGAGAACCAGCCTTGCGGGGTTTAAATAGGGAGTCTCAGCCAATCATCAAGGAACCAGGAACAGGTGTGCACATTCCAGGCGTACAGGCTCAGACTACAGGATACCAAGAACAACCAGAAACAGACAAAGATGCGTGGAGCTCAATGCAAGGATACCGACTGGGATGCAGGAAACTCAGGTTTGATCCCAGCCAGACCCAAATACACAATATTGTGTAAAGCACAATGGTGATCCTGACATCTCCATGCACAGCACAGACCCAGGAAGTCCCTCTAGAAGCTGTCAGATTGACAGCCACAAGAGGTGTTTCTATGCAGCATTGTAAACACTGCATTTTCTCTGAAAACACAGCATTTACAGTGCCAATACTACAGGACATGCTATAGATACCAGAACCTCTATATCATGCTCTAGTTGTTCTGGTGACTATAGCGTTATTTGGGACATTCCTTTAGAGAGGAATGAGGAAAGAAAGGTGTTACAAACTGCCATTTGTAACTGTTATTTTATTTGACAAATTGCCCTGCTTCCCTGTGTTATGGAGAAGCCTAATTGCCAGCCTTCTGCCCCATGACTATGGATCTAGTGTGTATGGCGATTTGACTGTATTTGTGGGATCTGAGCGCTGTTTGGATATATTGAGCGCTCAGATCCAAGCCATCTGGGGATAGGTTGAATGTGGGGGTTCTGTTCAGTTCAATAGGAGTTATGTATTTTTGTGTCTTTTTGTGTCTTTTGCTAACATGTGGTTAATGGAGTCTGCCTCTATCCTTGGATAATTGGATTACTTTCCCCATTGTCCAGGATAGAGGCCTCTGTAAAACCGGTTTGGGCCAGAAAACCATGCTGCCAGCCAGGCCCCAAAAGACACTTTTGCTAACTTTTGAACCCCTTGTCTGATTTGTGCCAGATTGGATGTGTAGTTTGGAAGTTATAGTACATGTATAAAAACTGTATTTTTACTGTTCTGTTTTAATTATGTTATGTGATTATCTGAGGGATGGGAATTTCCCCGAATGTATATTGTTCCGATTGGTTATACTGCTAATTATGTGGGTGTCTCCCTTGCATGGGCAGAATCTCATAAAAGCAGAGTGTGTGCCATTAAACATCAGTTCTTCTTGATCCCTCTAAACGTAGCCTTGTCTCGTTATTGGAAGGAGCTGTTATAAACACACTGGGGATTGCTATGCTCTGCATGCTCCCCTGAGCTTGAGTCACTTAGCTCTTTTAAGAGCTTGTTCCTCCTTGGAGGAGGGGTCTTCACCACACAGTCCTGGAGGACAGAAGCTGATCCAGGGTGAAAGGAAGACGGCGAGACTCCAGTCAAGATACGGAGGTTGCGGAGTCTGCGGTGGTTGTGGTGTCTTCTGCAGTGCTTGGGAGTCCTCAGGAAGTGCTAGGAGCATCCATCAACGGAGGGTACTCAGTCGGAGTACAAGGAGCTCCGTTACAAAAGGAAAGGGAGAAAAGAAAGAAAGGAAAGGGAGAAAAAGAAAGAAAGGAAAGGGAGAAAAGAAAGGGAGAAAAGAAAGAAAAGAAAAAGAAAGGAAAGAAAAGAAAGAAAAAGAGAGAGAAAAGAAAGGAGAGAAGGAGAGAAGGAGAGAAAGAAAGAAAGAAAGAAATAGAAAGAATAATTGGATAAACTCATATAAAATATCAGAGATTCAACAATACATGGAAGCAACTGTGTTTCACTAACAAGATTTTGATTATTCTATGCATTGTTAAGAATGTAAGAACAAATGCTGTAACACAAATAATAACTTGCCTGGAGAAATAATTGCAAGCTCTGGGCAGGATGTTCCTGTTCTGTTTTCTATTTTTTATTTATTTTTTTGCAGATTTTTATTTATTTATTTATTAATTTTAGTACTAGGATTCACACTGTTCTAGGCTCTAAATTGGTCACCGGTAGGTAAAAATTGTAATTGAACATTCCAGATGCCACAAAGGAAGCAAAGCTGTTATTTCTAATAGGGACAATTTATAACAGCACCGAGTAGCCAGCCTGGTGTGAAGCTCGTTATGTTTATAAGGCTACATACTGAATGTCACAGGGTAAACGTTAAACTTTGCTTAAACACTTTGATCCGGCATACAGCGCATGCTATCTTAATCATAATGGATAACGAATAGAATTCTGGTTAATTAATGATACAGAAAACAGGTAAAAATAAAATGGTAAAGACTGGTACTTAAAGGAACACTATAGTGTCAGGAATACAAACATGTATTGCTGACACTAAGGTGCTGGAATACAGCGATAGGTCCCTGACCCTCCTCTCTCTGGAAACTAAAGATTAACTGATTTTACTCACCTTTTCTGCCATGCACTGCCTGGCCCCACCTCCATGGCTGAGATCATCAAACATGATGATCTTAGCCAATGGGAAAGCACTGGGAAGCTATTGCGGCAAAACACAGCACTATGCCAATCAGCATCTCCCCATAGAGATGCATTGAATCAAAGCATCTATATGGGAATATTGTGCAACATTGACACAGGAAGCAACTCTAGTGGACATCTTTTTCTCTGAAAAGGCAATGATTACATTAAATAGCCTACAAGGACAGCCTATAAACACCAGAATAACTAAATTAAGCTGTAGTGGTTCTGATGACTAGAGTGCCCCTTTAAATTAAGATCAACTAATTATTTATTGACATTGAGAGGGTAATTTCTGACAATGCTGAATGTATATATGTTTGTATACAGGTTTTGAAATGTTTTTATATCAGGTCACACTTAGGTGATTGCAAATAGAGGCAAATGTGATTGTTCAAATATGTTTAGAGGTATATTTAAAAAAAACAGCTTAAACAGTAATGAAAAAAAGTGTAATAAATGGGATTGGAGGCACATAACAAGGTCTCAGAGTATAAAAATAATGACTATGTTTTAACACAATAAATGGTTTGCAGATGAGATGCAGTGGCTGACACATGGAAACTGTAGCGGGCAGGACAAACTGTGCTATAGGCAAAATGTGAAGGGTAAAACGTGCCAGAATAATCAGAGCTAGCACCAAAGGGACTCTCTAAGCACCAAAACCACAACACCTTAATATAGTGGTTTTGGTGAAATGACTCTGTCGCTGCAGTCTGACAAATCTAAACATAGAGCAATGTTATATTTGTCACTAAGGATGCCCCTAGCAGCTTTCAAATAGGAGCTCTGGGCCCATAACCTGGAGTGGCAAATCAGGTGGCCCACTCATTTAGGGCCACCCCGTGCCCCTGATTGGCAGCTACGGCCTGATCAGAGGCTCAGTCGGCACTGCACTACTGGGAGGAATTGAGTACAGGACACTTTCTTCACGCTGTGAGGAAAGTAGGAGGCAGAGAAAGCGAGGGGGGGGAGAGTCTGGACCAGTCACAGACTCCCAGCAGCATCAGCCAGCACCTGCTGCGGCCAGTGGCCCCCAGGAAGCCACCACCCTGCACCCAACAGATATGGGAACAGGAGGGTGGCTAGAAATATGTGAATTTTGACCTGTATGTATGTGTGCTCTTGTGTGTATGTGTGTTTATATATGTGTGTGTATCTCAGCATATATGTGTATCTGTGTGGCAATGTATGTGTATATGTGCATACATCCATGCAAACAAACGCTAAAAGCCTGCATTGAAATACCAGTACTACATACAAACATTACTATAAACACCAAAACTACCCTTTTCTCTGAAAAGAGAGTGTTTACTATAAAAAGCCTGCAGGGACGGACTATACTTAGCAGAACAACTACATTAATCTGTAGGTGTTCTCAGATAGCTAAATACTCCTCACTCAGATTGCCAAAGCAGATAATGAGATGTGATTGTTGCGTTATTGCAGCTGGCAATTATCTATCCTGTAGCATAAAGTATTGTTGCAATGGCAGTAGAATAGCAAAACAGCTAAAATGTTAATACTAAATAGAACTGAACTCATCAAAAAAAATCTCTTTATACTCAAAAACATCACAGATAAATAAAACAGAAATAAAAAAAGAGGTACCCGTTGGCTCACTGTCTTCTCCAAAAAATGTATAATACAATGCATGATATGTTGAGTTGTGTGATAACTGATTGGATATTCCTGCCTTATTTACGGTTGAACTGCTTGCGTTGACATCAGTCATGTTTTCAAGTGATGACCAGTCATGAGGTGAAGATGCAATCAAAGGACCAATGTTTTCACCCGAGACATTTATTCTGTTCGTAATGTTTGCTCTCAGTCTTTCAGTGATGTGATTACCATCACTAATTGAATCAGGACATGATGTATTACAGAGTACAAAGTGCAGCGTTTCATTGACAATGAGGTGACCAGGCAGAGTTGTAGAATTTGATGACATCTGAACATCACCAGCAGATACATTTCTGAGATCACTGTAGCCTTTGACAAGTTCTGAATGCACAGCGTTAGTGTCTTCACCATTCTTGCTCACATTTTCCATTCCATTCATTTTTATTGGCTGAGATGTTAATACAGCAAAAGTCACCTTTGTATTGCAACCAAGCATGTACAATATGAATAAATGACAAACAAGCATTCGGCACAATTTGCTTCCCTCTTTCATCTGTAGAATTAAAAATAAGTAAAATTCTGTTAATTCACAGCCACAGCTTACGATACGAATCCATTATACATTGTCTGGCCAACAACAAATTAAAAATAACTGTGCCAATTCTAACAGACCATACACATTGTCACTTGTATAAACGCTTTCACACTTACATTATTAATCGAAGCAAAAAAGGTGGTAATGAAATAAGTAAGTTGATAAACAGACATGATAGCCTACAGCAATAAAGTACATCTCATCTTTCATATCAACCCAACGAAAAAACAACACCTATATGCAGTACATTTGGTGACTCTCCCCTATCTATCAATTATCTTTTATTTCCCATCAATCATCTCTATTTTTATGCCAAGAGCGGAATCCAGATCACAACCCGAGATGAACATGCTCGACCATTGCGTGTTTCTCTTGGCTCGTGATTTTGGCCCATTTCAGCTTGGAGTTCGGGAATTCAACCAAACACCCAATCATAGACAAATTCAGGCAAACCAAATCTCCAAGTCTAATTAGGAACAGTGATAAGTACTATTCTATACTACAGGACAGTATAGAATGCTTTCCCAATGTGGACCAGTGTAAAAGTGCTTTCAGATGAGGAGTAAAATACACAAAGCAGTGGGGATGATGTTCAATGAAGCCATGATTTTACAGATCCTCTTTTTTGATAACTTTGCCCATATCTCTTGCATATGTTCAGGGATAAGGCCATAAGCAATAGGGACCTCGGTAAAAAAAAAAAGGTTCAATAGCACAGTCAGATAACAACATACTGTAGGCCCAGAATTCTATGGCGCTCTCCAGCACTTCCTTTAAAACAGGAAATTAAAAGGAGTTAAATCAATTTATTAAGTAGACATTGTGGTCATAAAGATGTCTAAAAACATATGTTGATTTTTGACAAATGCATATGTACGTAAACACCCTAATCAGTGGAGTATTTTGGTTTTATGCTGCCCTAGATATGACTAAACTCAGGCGCCCCCCTAATCTAAATTTGATCCACCCCTTCCGGTCAATGCTTCACTCTGTCCTGTTTAAGACCAACATGCACTTAGACTGACAGACACATGCCCTAACAAATACATGCACTCACTGACAGATACAGAAACCCAGCCGTTCACCTCGGAGGTGTCCTAAGGTGGACATGTGGCCAGCTCTTGGGTCCCTCTTCACACAAGGCTAACAAGGCATTTGACAGAATGTTTAGGGGCGGCATTTTTTTGCCGCCACACCTGGAAAGTGCCGCCCACGGCAAATGCCTTCTTAGCCTTCCAATAAATACAGCACTGACCTAAGATCTCCCAGTCATGATCCTAGAGTATGTAGTCAAACCATTTAAGTAAGATTTGGCAACTTACCTGGGTCCCATCAGATGCCCACTGAATCCTTTTGTGGGAAGTTCCATGCAGGACTGCACACAGTGCTCAGATAATATTTGCAGCCAATGAGCAGGCCATGCACAGCATGACTTAGCTCAATGGAGCCATTTGAAGTAGAGTTGAGCGGACACCTGGATGTTCGGGTCCGGCGGGTTTGGGGACCGAACCCCATTGAAGTCAATGGGGACCCGAACTTTTGGCCACAAAATGGCTCTAAAAATCTCCTGGAAAGGGCTAGAGGGCTGCAAAAGCAAGTAAAATGGGGATAAGAGTAGGACAAGTGCCCTGCAAACAAATGTGGATAGGGAAATCACTTAAAAATAACATAAAATAAGCAGCCACTTAGTAGATAACTCCCTAATTCACACGGTATTAGGGAGCTATCTACCAAAAGGCTGAAAGACTTAAGTTGGTCACCTAAATTGGTCTTTCAGCCACATTTACTAATACTAAGTAAAGATTACTTAGTATTAGTAAATTCAGCCCCTACTCGCGGTATATCGAGTGTCTAGTAAACAGTGAGCAACCAGTGGCTGCTCACTGTAAAAAAAAAAACCCTATTGCCCCCACCCCTGTTCGATGGGTGGGGGCCCTAAATAAAAATGTGGAGGGGGGACCTACTGTCCTCCCCCCGGCTCCCACCCCTGCGCGGTGGGTGGGGGCACTAAATAACAATAAGGGGGAGACCTAATATCCTCCCCCTGGCCCCCACCCCTAGGCGGTGGGTGGGGGCCATAAATAAAAATCCCCCCAGGTGACTAGGGGTCCCCAAACCCCTAGTCACCTCTCTCCCAAAAAAAAGCTAACCCCTACCTACCCCCCTCACCCTAAGGGGCATTAACTAAGTACCTGTTAAAAAAAGATAAAATAAAAAACTTACTATTTGATGTTTTCTTTCTTTGAAAATCTTATTTTTTCAGCCCCAAAAAAGGCCAAATCAAAATCCATAATAACCACAAAAAAAAAAGAGAGCAAAAAAAAAAAATCCATCTTCACCCATGGGGCTCCGCGCAGACTGAGCTCTGCAGGGCGAAGGAAGGCTTATAAAGCCTTGCCCCGCCCTGCAATTAGGCTCAGAGCACTCTGATTGGTGGGTTTAAGCCATCCAATCAGAGTTCTCTGACAGGTAAATGAAGAGACTGACAGGTAAGGGGTGAGGGCCAGGGGGGGGGAGGACATTAGTTCCCCCCCCCTTATTGCTATTTAGGGCATCCATCCGCCACGCATGGGTGGGGGCAGGGGGTGAGGACTTTAGGTCCCTCCCCTTATTGATATTTAGGGCCCCCAAACTCCGCACAGGGGTGGGGGCCGGGGGGAAGACATTAGGTCCCCCCCAGTTTTTATTTATGGCACCCACCCACCGCTCAGGGGTGGGGGCCGGGGAGGAGGACATTAGGACCTCCCCCTTATTGTTATTTAGGGCCCCCACCAGCCACGCAGGGGTGGGGGCTGGGGGGAGGACATTAGGTCTCCCCCAATTTTTATTTATTGCCCCACCCACCGCTCAGGTGGGTTAATGTTGGTGTAGCAGAATAGGCCCCCCCCTTTATTTTAAAAGACCCCACTCACACGTCGCAGGTGGGGGCTCAGGAGGGGGGAATGTTTTTTTTATTTTATTGCTCACTGTTTAATAGACATGCCCCTACTCGCGGTATAGCGAGTAGGGGCATAATTTACTAATACTAAGTCACCAGCTTCTATAGAGGCTGAGTCACTTGCTGCACTGGCCAATCACAGCCATGCCATTAGTAGAGAGGGCTTCTAAGGGCACACAAGTCAAACGCTTGCTGATTGGCTGCCCTGCGGCCTTTCAAAACGCGTCATTAAATCGCCGAACTCCGACCCGAACATACGGGGTCAAAAAAACTAATGTTCGGTACAAACCCGAACTTTTCAGTTTGTGTTCGCTCAACTCTAATTAGAAGCTCTCTGCAGGAAAGGCAGCTACAGACATCCAGTGGGACCTGTTTTTAATCAGTATGGCTATTTACACTGGAAAGCAGAATCAGGGCACTCTTGGCTCCATAACCACTAAATTAGGTAGTAGGTAGTGGTTATGGGGCTTTTAATATCTCTTTATTGAATAGTCACATTATATAAAATTGAGTAATAACAAAGGGAAAGAATCCCCGGTTGCACACTATATTATTTTTCTTCCCCTGATTCATTGTTTCCTAAATGTCCCCCGGGTATTTTTTCTTTTCCTTTCATTCGTTTTTCCTTTCCTCTGAAGCTTGTCACTGATTACAGGAGCTCCATTTTGTTAATGTGTATAACAAGGCAAAACAGCAATAATAATCACAATAAATAAAAGTTGCACACTAAATATATTTCATAATGACCATTTTTCAGAGAACACAAATTGTCTGAATTTTAGCTGAATGTTGGTGTAGCAGAATTTCAATACCAAAAAACCCAGTTTGGAAACAGAATCCCTCGAATGAAAAGGGTGCGAAAATGGACCAATCAGTGCACTGCAAAATATATGCATAATATAACATTATTACAATACACTGAAAGGAGCATGCAATTAGATTCAAAGATCAAGTAAAAAAATATTTTACAAAGATGTATATTTATATATTAATTCAAATAGAATATATTTAAATATATTTATATAGTTTTTTTTTCTGTTCCTCTTTTTTTTTTTTATTGCTCGCTTCTCAAATGATTTGTGAATAAAATCAACATTTAGTAAATGTCCCCTAGCCATCAATCATCTTTTTTTAATGCCATGGGAGGAATCCAGATCACAATCTGAGACGAACATGCTCGCCCATTGCTCATTTCTGTTAGTTCGTGATTTCGGCATATTTCAGCTTAGCGTTTGGGAATTCAACCCCCGAATCACTCAATTACAAACAAATTCAAGCAAAATTTATTTTCTATTAATGAACAGGGAAAAGTAACAGTACTACAAAACAGTACAGAATGCTTTCCAAATATGGACCTATTTGAATATATCTATTCTACTCCTCTGATCGGTCCATCCACTTGTTATCTTATTGTGCTTTGAGCAGGGCAGAAGAGGGTACTTGAATCCTAAGTGGAAATAAATCACCATGTTTAATATGTGTTTCCTGCTAAAACCCAACCACTGGCTTTTTCTCTGAGGCTTCACATATATTAAACCAAGACAACAGTTTAAATTCTAAATTTACGAAATGCTATTGAATTGACAAAAACTGAAACCACTATCATATGTATTTTTCCCCCAATAAATTGCTGTTACAGTAAATAAAGATCATGCTTTTGTAGCGAGTTTGAAAAATTATATGGTGATTCTCAGCAGCTAATCTCAAAACAGTTTTCCAATATACGTACACTAGTTTAATATTACTAGACGCTGAAATCATTTTGTAGAAGGAAGCAGTTGATGTTTCACACAGAACATTGAAGAGGGATTAACAAAAGCAGATGTTTATTTTCCCCTGACAATATTCTTGTTATTCATGTCTTGTTTTCTCCCAGGTCTTTCGCACAGTTTAGAAAATCTGTTCTATTGTGTACCAACAAAGATTTAGCCTCCAGATATAAACCAAATACTCTTAATAAAAGGGTTGAAATTCTAAGATTGTTTGATATTCCCTCTGGTCCAATAGCCGGTTGTGTAGAACTTTTTAATATTATGAATAAAAATGTTGCCAAGAGCTATGCTTTAATTTTGATATAATTTGTAACTTTACAATGAAATTCTCAAACTGTGTAAATCTTACACATCCTCTGAAATGTTATGGACAGGTGATCTGTTGGATATTGTAGGTATCGTGAAAGAGTAAATCATTTGACAGATTCAATGATGATAAAAAAACAAAACCATGCAAACATGCAAATATGGTATATGAAATAAACTGAATATTCGTATTAATGCAATATTAATATGCGTATTAATTTGGGGCCAATGTCCTTTGACTCAAGGCACTATAACCACTTCAGTCCACTGAAGTGTGTACAATGGTGCGTACTATGATCCCCTTAGATGCACTTAAAAGGTACACTATAGTCACCAAAACAACTTTAGCTTAATGTAGCAGTTTTGGTGTATAGACCATGCCTCTGAAGTTTCACTGCCCAATTCTCTGCCATTTAAGGGTTAAATAAATTTTGTTTGTGTTTATGCAGCCCTAGCCATACCTCCACTGGCAGTGACTGATACAGCCAGCATTAAAAAAAAGATTTTATTTTTAATCAGATGTTAACTTGCTTTGTAAGTGTTTATCGCCTGCTTTGCAAATATAATTTAATCACATACAGTTGGGCTCCTGCAGACTGTAGAAGGCTAATGACAGAGCAGGAGATACATTTTAAATTAAACAGAATGTGCAATAAAGTAAGTGCAAACATTAGATGTCTCTTTACAGGAAGTGTTTAGGGATGCCATGTAAGTCACATGCAGAGAGGTGTGACTAGGGCTGCATAAACAAAGTTATTTAACTTCTAAATGTCAAGAATTGTGTAGTGAGTTGTTTTGGTGTCCCTTTAAGTGCAAGAACTGTGAAAACGGAGTGAGCCTTCCATTGTGCAGGATTGATAAATCCAGCCGAATGGCTACCAAAGGGGCAATATTGAAAGAGTTGGCACATGTTTGGTTGACATGGACAGGCATTATTATATAATAGAGCAAGTAGTACGAGAAACACTTTGCCATGACTCACCGAAGATACTGACAAGGTTTGTAATGGAAAGACAGACAAACAGCAGCAAGAGCTGTCTGTAATGCACAGCAAGTGGACTACACTGGATGTGAACCGGAGGATTAGCTGGGAGGTGATGTGATATGGCAAGGTGCCCTGAACGTAGCCAACAAGCGCTCTATAATGGAAAAGGTCACCACAATGCATGACAGGTATCAACAATTAACAAGGAACTCTGTAGCATTAGGAAAACAAATGTGTATTCCCACCACTATAGTTCCCTGGTGACTGTTTAGGTCACCTGCGGGCTTAAAAAAAAAAGTATGTTACTTACCATGTCTCTACGGCTAGACCTGCTTCCTTGGCTAAGACCATCAAAATCAATTATTTCAGCTAATCAAATGCTTTCCCGTAGGAAAGCATTGGGAGGCTATTGCGCATGCTCGGTCTCTGAGACCATCTGATAGAAATAGCAGAGTGTTACTTGACTATTTCATCAGAAGCGCCTCTAGTGGTTGTGTGAGTGACAGCCACTAGAAGCATTTAAAACCTGCAATGAAAACCTTGCCACTCATGCAGAACAGCAAGATTTTCAGCTGCAGGGTCCAAACAAGTGGGACATGGCATCCAGACCGTTTTATTGAGATAAAGCAGTCTGGATGCTGTGTGAATGTAAAACTACATGTAGAACATGGCAATTTAAGATTGGATAATAGTAATTTTACACTTTCACTGAACCATGATCTGGGCATCAAGTAATAAAATATTAACTAAACAATGACAATTTACAAAGTTAATGCAAAAATAGTGTCATTAAAATGTATCATTTGGCAGCTTTATTCGTTTCACTTTTTGTTATAAATAAACCTCTAAATCTATTTAACGTATCTCCAATATAATTTTTTTTTTTTTTTAAGAAATATGTTTCCATTGAATAAGTCCATTGAAAGGCTTTAATTATCACTGGAATATACTGATAAGAAAAGGTTCATAACACCGTGAAGCAGTAATGATTTGAAAGCCTTTTAAATGGGTGTAAAGGAAATACTCATTCAGACAGTCCAAAGAAAGATTATTGCAGAGGTATCAAAAAACTGATTATTTAAAGGGTAACTTTAATTAAAAACCAGCAAAAAAAAAAAAGTGTAAACATTTCTATCCTACCCCCCTTCAACTTTAAAAAGGTGTCCACTGGATGCTTGGTGGCAGCATGCAAGCTGATGTCAGACATCCAATATGTGCAGAATTTACATTACACAGCATGGATCTCTTGATCACAGCTGGATTATTATTTAATTATTATTTTATTATTTATATAGTGCCATCAGATTCCGTAGCTCTGTACATTGGGTGGACTGACATGTAATTGTAACATATAGGAACAGAGGGGTTGAGGGCCCTGCTCAATGAGCTTACATTCTAGAGGGAATGGGGTATAGTGACACAAAGGGTAAAAGTAGGGGTACGACGTAGGATTTTTTGACAGTTGCAGGAGAGGAGTCATGGGGGGTGGGGGATAACAACCTGCTAACAGTTTAATTGATATGATTTCTTGAAGAAGTGAGTTTTCAATGATTTTTTGAATGAGTGGAGACTGGGTGAAAGTCTTACGGAGAAGGGATTTCCACAGAAGAGGTGCAGCCCTGAAGAAGTCTTGGAGACGAGCATCAGAGGTGGGAGTACGGACAGAGGATAGACATAGGTCTTTGGCAGAGCGCAGGGGCCTCGAGGGGACATACCTGTGTATTAGGGAGAATAGGTAGGTTGGAGCAGCATTATGTAGGGACTTGTAAGCAAGCACTAGAATTTCAAATTGAACCCTATATCTAACTGGAGACCAGTGCAGGGACTGACAGAGCGGGGAGGCATGGGAGGTGCAAGCAGACAGAAAAATGAGCCTCTCCACCGCATTGATTAAAGATTGCAGCGATGCAAGCTGGGAACAAATAAGACCACTGAGAAGGGGATTGCAGTAGTCAAGGCAAGAAAAAACAAGAGCATGGACCAGCACCTTAGCCGCATCCGGTATTAAATAGGAGCGTATGTGCGCTATGTTTTTGAGATGGGAGCAACAGGATTTGGTGTTTGATTGGACATGAGGGGTGAAGGAGAGGTTGGAGTCAAAAAGATCACCCAGGCAGCAAGCCTGCGAGGTAGAGGTAAAGGTAGCACAGTTGACTTGAAGGGAGACAGACACGGGAGTAGCAACACTTGAGGGAGGAAAGACCAGAAGTTCTGTTTTGGACAGGTTGAGTTTAAGGAAGTGAGCAGCCATCCAGTTGGAAATCACAGAGAGGCAGTCAAGATGGGTGGAGAGAGATCAGGACAGTACTGGTAGATTTGCGTGTCATCCGCATAGAAATGATAACGGAAGAGAAAGGAGCTGATGAGTTTACCAAGGGAGACAGTATAGATAGAGAACAGTAGGGGAACATGGACAGAACCTTGGGGGACGCCGACAGAGAGTGGTTGGGGGGGAAGAGGCAGAGTCAGAGAAAGAAACACTGAAAGAGCACTGGGAAAGGCAGGAGGCGCACCAGGAGAGAGCAGTATCCGGTAGACCAAAATTACGGAGAATGCGAAGACGCTGTTGATGATCAACAGTGTCAAAGGCAGCAGAAAGATCAGGGAGAATTAGGGTAGAGTAACGGCCGCGAGATTTACCAGCAAATAAATCGTTGGATACTTTAATTACAGCCGTTTCAACAGAATAACCAGCATGGAATCCAGACTGAAGGGTGTCAAGCAGAGAGTTGGATTCGAGAAAGTCAGTCAATCTGATGTACACAACTCTCCTTAGAATCTGGGAGACAAATGGCAGTAGCGAGATAGGGTGGTAGTTGGATGGTGAGTTGGGGTCAAGGTTGGGCTTTTTTTAAGAATCGGGGTTACAGTTGCATGTTTGAAGGGTGAGGGAAATGTGCCAGAGGAAAAGGAGAGATTGAAAATTTTAGTGAGATGAAGAGCAAGAGAGGGAGACAAAGTGCGGATGAGATATGAGGGAATAGGATCGAGGGAACAGGTGGTAGGGCGGGAGGACCAGAGCAGAGCAGAAACCTCTTTCGCAGGTGCGAATGAGTATAGAATGGTGGAGGGATTGGGGTTGGGTGATGTATTGGTATGGGAAAGAGAGAAATTAGAGATCTCTTCTCTGATTGACAAACAAGTTCAATTCTGCATGTGCAGTGGTTCATATCGAAATGCTGCACATACAGACTCCAGGTACCATGACCACTGCAAGTCACTTAAGTGGTCATGGTGCTTGGAGAAGCCTTTTCATTTTCATTGTATTTTGTTATTACAATATTAGTAATACAATTCTGTCTTTGGGCTCTAGTATCTTGATTTATAAACCTAAAGATACTTATGTAATAATATATTTGTTAAAGGACCACCACAGTGCCAGGAAAACGAATTTGTGCTATAGTGTTAATAGGTCCACCCCACCTGCCGGGCTGAAGTGGGAGGAAGGGGTTAAAATCTTACCTTTCTCCAGCGCCGGGCTCCCTCGGCGCTGTGGACTCTCCTCCTCCTTCGGACGTCATGAGCTGAATGCGCATGTGCGCACATTCAGTCAGTCCATAGGAAAGCATTCTTAATGCTTTCCTATGGATGCTGGTGTCTTCTCACTGTGAAAATCACAGTGAGAAGCGCAGAAGCGCCTCTAGCGGCTGTCAGTGAAACAGCCACTAGAGGCTGGATTAACCCTAATGTAAACATAGCCGTTTCTCAGAAACGGCTATGTTTACAGCAGGCAGGGTTAAACCTAGATGGACCTGGCACCCAGACCACTTAATTAAGCTGAAGTGGTCTGGGTGACTATAGTGGTCCTTTAATGTAGATATTCAGCAAAATTGTGTTTTCTGTTTGTTTGTTTGTTTGTTTGTTTAAATCTGTATTTTTTGGAGCAACAGAAGGCTCTCCATTTAAAATTGACTTGGCGGTGGCAGCTATTTAGCACACAAATAGTGAATTTTAACCATTTCACTCCCAAAACCAAGTCACAAGCAGACTACGAGTGGTGTGCCTCTGTGGCAAACATTTCTAAAATTTGAGCAGGGTCCTTGTCAATCTATTGTTCCTGTAATATTTTGTAATTGTCTCCTTTACTGTTAAATCCCCTCCTGTATAATATTGTAAAGCGCTACGGAATATGTTGGCGCAATATAAATTCCAATATTAACAATAATAATTTTAGATATGACAGCACAACTTTTATGTTTGAATACAAAAAACAAAGTGTGGAAGTTGAATAGGTGTAATGTTTGTCCTTTACATAGACATCTTTGCATGGGTCCCATTTCTTTGCAGGGGTCCAACTTCTGTGAAGATAGCACTCCTGTTTTTCACTAATTTTCAGATACTCTCGTTTATTATTTTTTAATTTTGCATTTAGTTTGGATGTATTATTACCATTACCTCCACACATTTTTAACTGCCTGTGTGCAGGAAAATCATTTGGCTGTGTTCTGTTCTAATGTTCTTATTTATATTATTATTGTGGTGGTACTGCTGTAGTATACGTCACTCTTCAAGATAAACTGCTATGTTTGATTTGTTCTAAAAAGCTTTTGTGGCTCTTCAATCAACAGAATTTTGAAGGTTAATATTAACAAGTTCTAAATTTCTAGTCTTTTGGCTTTCGGATTGTGTGGTCGTGAAGTTGAGCTCACACCTTTTTGGTGTACACTAGTACGCTTTTTGGTGTGTAGTCTGTACATTGGAGCACGGTCTACAACAGTTCTTATTTTGGACCTGGACATGGAGATCTCATGCAGGAGATCCTGCTCAGGACAAGTAATCAGGTTCTGAAGTTAAGCCAAAACAGATTGATACTGAGATATATCTAGGACAGTTTAGGAAACCTTCAGTACTCCAGACATAGTGTACTACACATCCCGTAATGATCTTACAGCTGGTAAGGCATCCACAACATTTGGAGTGCCGAAGGTTACCTAACCTTAAATTCTAGGAGTTAACAGGACAGGACAGCCACTGACTGTAACCAACATCCTTGCACTAGTGGAAGTCCCACACAAATAAAGACTTTTGGCCCTCATCTTCCTTCTTTAGGAAAACAAGAAGGGCAAATTGTACCACTACCCAGCTAACATTAAAAAGCCCCACAGTACTGGCCAAGGGCAGCTTAGAACAGCTGCATATTCCTACCATGGTTTCGGTAAAAAAAATAAAAAAACACTTGCAGATTTACAGGACACAATAAGCCAAGCAAACTTAGTATTGGGGTTGTGTGGGCGCCATGACCCGCTGGCCCAGAATATGAGTGGCCTCGGTGTATTTGTCCCCTTGTCACTCGGAAAAACCTATCACTGCCTACATTGAATTACACACCCATTGATATTGAAAAGTATATAAAAGAAAAAATATATAAGCTGTCTTACAACAAACCCTTTGCTACCAATAAGACAAAATGGGGAGACATTTTAACTCTCTATAGGAACTGAATAATGTAAAGTCTAAATGAGAGTTGTAGGAAAATGTAGACATCCAATGTATCAAGGTTAACACATATTATATTGCAAAACTGTGCTTTATCAAACCTGCCTCTCTTTACTAAACATAATCTGTGCTTGATGGCTAAAATACTATTGATCCCTCTGTGCATAGATTATAACTTTGGAACAAAGAAAATAGAGAAAATCATACTACAAGCATTAACAATACAACAAATGATTTGTCACTGATAGTATAATACTGTCCATCAAAGCAGAAGCAACTGCATGGAATCTGCAGGTAGGTTGACATAATACATGCACGTAGATGTAGATGCTACAGGATGCTCCTAATGATGCAAACTAGGACCATCATCAGAGCAGTTATATTTACATAGGAAAATCAAAAGGGACAAAACTCACTTACCCTGGTTACACAGAGCTGCTCACTGATTGCAGTAGTTGAAAAATGTTACTTGCAATATTTATAAAAAAATTTTTTAAAACAGCTGCTTTATACGGATCGTCTGTAACAAGAGATGCAATGAATCCATCCCCTGTGTTGTCACCTGCCATGGATACTAAGCATTCAGGAACTGGTCCCACGAGGAAAGCCACAAGGTGCTGCTCGTGTAGAAGATAAAGCATAATAGTGGTTTATGACTTAGAGAATATATAGAAAAAAATTAGACCAAACAAAAATGTTGAGGGCTGCTGTATCGAATCTGAAATTGCACAGTGTTTAGAATAGCACTGCATTATCACAAAGCAGTTTGAAATAATGCTGCTACGCTGGTGGGATATCTGCATTCATAATTCTGTGGCTATCATTCGCAGATAGGATATGGGTGATGAAAATGAAAGTTGGATTGTGTTATTTCATCATTCTGCTGGACATAACCATAAGCAAGAGAATGTAAGAATAACATTGACTAAACCCAAAAACTTAACCATAGCCTAAACAGAATTTTGGGTTGCAAAACCCTTGGATGGGCTGGAAATGATCATGAAATAACCAAATATTAATTGTATGCTGCCTCACTTACATATGGATTGTTATATGTTATATAGTCATAGTATGCTGATCCCTGCAACTGTCAAAAATAACCCACTAAGGCCCAAGAACCTACTTTTCTACCCTCACCCAGTGGTGTATTCTGGTTTTGTGCTACCCTAGGCATGACAAAACTCAGGCACCCTCACCCCCTTCCAAATTTCTCTTCCTGACAGACAAACGCCCTCACTAATGTATGCACTGACATACACTCACTTACAGATACACAGTCATTGTCACACACACTGTTTAACCAACACACACTTTCACTGAAACATACACATTCACAGGCATACACACTCACTCATTCACAGTTACACACACACACTAACATTCACCGACAGACACACATATACACTAACTGACAGACACAAACACACTCACTGACAAGACACTAATGCATACTCACTGACAGATGCAAACTCACTCAGTCACACACACACACACACACACTGGGACACACATATACTCACTTACAGATACACACAGACACATACATGTACACACTCAGTGTCAGACACACATTCACTGATAGACACACACTGAGACACACACTCTCAGTGAGACACATATACACACACACACTCATTGACAAACACACACACTGTCACACACTAACACTCACTAATAGACACATGCACTCTCACTAACAGACACACTAACACACTCACAATCTTTTTTTTTGCTTACATTTTGGTGGATTTTTCCATGTGGTCCAGTGGGGCTGCTGCTGGCTGGGCTGCAGGCGGTCGGTGAGACAGGTGCACAGTTCAGACAGGCAGTGAGGGAGCTGTGATCCTCCTGCTCAGCTCCCTCGCGCGGAGTGACATCATATTCAGGCTCCAACATCACTGAGGTGCGCGTGAGGGAGCTGAGCAGAAAGAGCTCAGGGGAGAGCGCTTCCTCGCCACCCGCAAAATCAGGAGTATGCCAGGGCGTTTGGGGGTGGCTTTTTTTGCCACCCCCTGAAAATGCCACTCAAGGCAAATCCCTTGCCAGCAGTGTACTAAATACAGCACTGCCCTTACCCTTTGTATCACTATACCCCACTCCCTGTAGCACGTAAGCTCATTGAGCAGAGCCCTCAATTCCTCTGTTTCTATGTGTCCAAATACATGTCTGTTAGTCCACCCATTGTACAGCGCTGTGGAATTTGTTGGTGCTTGATAAATAATAAAATAATAATAATAATGTGTTATATATTCTATTATTATATTTTTTTTACAAGGTCACAGTTTGAGTACACTCTATACCACTAGTAGTGATGTTTTTATGCTTTTTAATGTGTTAGCTTTAATTATGCTGTAATATGTCTCATTATTAGATAAAAAAAATTCTACTACCCCCACCTGAACCAACACCGCCAAGCTCTTGCACTGTAATACCGTGCAGAGGGACAGGAGTGTGAGAACACACGAGGAATCTCAAACTGATATGTCAGTTATAATTGTAGCGGACTGTTCGGGTTTCTAACATTAATCCAGCCAGGGCCGGACTGGCCCACCGGGATACCGGGAAATTTCCCGGTGGGCCGCGGCACCTGGGGCCGGTCTGACAGCTCCTGTGATCCCGGCGGCCGTGTGTGAGCTGTGCGGCCGCACATAGCCCCATGGGAGCAGGGGGAGCCAGGCGGCCGGCTCACACATGGCCGCCCGGGATCATTTACAAAAAAAAAAAAAAAATTTGCGGCGGGGGCGGAGCTTACTGTGCGGCGGGGGCGGGGCTTAGCGTGCGGCGGAGGCGGAGCTTACTGTGCGGCGGGGGCGGCTAATTGCCGCATGGGAAGCAGGAAGGAGTCCCTGCTTCCCCAACAACCAGCCTCCAGGAACAACAAACAGGAGGGAAGAAGGAGGTCAGTGTGAGTGTGTGACTGTGTGTGTGTGTGACTGTGACTGTGTGTCTGTGACTGTCTGTGAGTGTGTGACTGTCTGTGACTGACTGTCTGTGAGTGTGTGACTGTCTGTGACTGACTGTCTGTGAGTGTGTGACTGTCTGTGACTGACTGTCTGTGTGTGTGTGACTGTCTGTGACTGACTGTCTGTGAGTGTGTGACTGTCTGTGACTGACTGTCTGTGTGTGTGTGACTGTGACTGTGTGTGACTGTGACTGTCTGTGTGTGTGACTGTCTGTGACTGACTGTCTGTGAGTGTGTGACTGTCTGTGACTGACTGTCTGTGAGTGTGACTGTCTGTGACTGACTGTCTGTGTGTGTGTGACTGACGTGTGTGACTGTGACTGTCTGTGTGTGTGACTGTCTGTGACTGACTGTCTGTGAGTGTGTGACTGTCTGTGACTGACTGTCTGTGAGTGTGTGACTGTCTGTGACTGAATGTCTGTGAGTGTGTGACTGTCTGTGACTGACTGTCTGGAGTGTGTGACTGTCTGTGACTGACTGTCTGTGTGTGTGTGACTGTCTGTGACTGGATGTCTGTGTGTGTGTGACTGTCTGTGACTGACTGTCTGTGAGTGTGACTGTGACTGTCTGTGACTGTCTGTGTGTGTGTGACTGTGACTGTGTGTGACTGTGACTGTCTGTGTGTGTGACTGTCTGTGACTGACTGTCTGTGAGTGTGTGACTGTCTGTGACTGACTGTCTGTGAGTGTGTGACTGTCTGTGACTGACTGTCTGTGAGTGTGTGACTGTCTGTGACTGACTGTCTGTGAGTGTGTGACTGTCTGTGACTGACTGTCTGTGAGTGTGTGACTGTCTGTGACTGACTGTCTGTGTGTGTGTGACTGTGACTGTGTGTGACTGTGACTGTCTGTGTGTGTGACTGTCTGTGACTGACTGTCTGTGTGTGTGTGACTGTCTGTGACTGACTGTCTGTGAGTGTGTGACTGTCTGTGACTGACTGTCTGTGAGTGTGTGACTGTCTGTGACTGACTGTCTGTGAGTGTGTGACTGTCTGTGACTGACTGTCTGTGTGTGTGTGACTGTCTGTGACTGACTGTCTGTGTGTGTGTGACTGTCTGTGACTGACTGTCTGTGAGTGTGTGACTGTCTGTGACTGACTGTCTGTGTGTGTGTGACTGTGACTGTGTGTGACTGTGACTGTCTGTGTGTGTGACTGTCTGTGACTGACTGTCTGTGAGTGTGTGACTGTCTGTGACTGACTGTCTGTGAGTGTGTGACTGTCTGTGACTGACTGTCTGTGTGTGTGTGACTGTGACTGTGTGTGACTGTGACTGTCTGTGTGTGTGACTGTCTGTGACTGACTGTCTGTGAGTGTGTGACTGTCTGTGACTGACTGTCTGTGAGTGTGTGACTGTCTGTGACTGACTGTCTGTGTGTGTGTGACTGTGACTGTGTGTGACTGTGACTGTCTGTGTGTGTGACTGTCTGTGACTGACTGTCTGTGTGTGTGTGACTGTCTGTGACTGACTGTCTGTGAGTGTGTGACTGTCTGTGACTGACTGTCTGTGTGTGTGACTGTGACTGTGTGTGACTGTGACTGTCTGTGTGTGTGACTGTCTGTGACTGACTGTCTGTGAGTGTGTGACTGTCTGTGACTGACTGTCTGTGAGTGTGTGACTGTCTGTGACTGACTGTCTGTGTGTGTGTGACTGTCTGTGATGTGTTGTGTGTGTGTGACTGTCTGTGACTGACTGTCTGTGTGTGTGTGACTGTGACTGTGTGTGACTGTGACTGTCTGTGTGTGTGACTGTCTGTGACTGACTGTCTGTGAGTGTGTGACTGTCTGTGACTGACTGTCTGTGAGTGTGTGACTGTCTGTGACTGACTGTCTGTGTGTGTGTGACTGTGACTGTGTGTGACTGTGACTGTCTGTGTGTGTGACTGTCTGTGACTGACGTCTGTGTGTGTGTGACTGTCTGTGACTGACTGTCTGTGAGTGTGACTGTTGTGTGACTGTCTGTGTGTGTGGTGACTGTGTGTGACTGTGACTGTCTGTGTGTGACTGTTCGTGTGTGTGTGACGTGGTGTGACTGTGACTGTCTGTGTGTGTGACTGTGTGTGTGACTGTGTGTGTGTGACTGTCTGTGTGTGTGACTGTGACTGTCTGTGAGTGTGTGACTGTGTGTGTAACTGTGACTGTGTGTGTGTGACTGTTTGTGTGTGTTTGTGTGTGACTGTCTCTGTGTGCGTGTGACTGCCTTTGTGTGTGACTGCCTGTGTGTGTCTGTCTGCCTGTGTATGTTACTGTCTGTGTGTGACTGTGTGTGTGACTGTCTGTGTGTGTCTGTCTGTGTGTGTGACTGTGTGTGTGTGGCTGTCTGCCTGTGTGTGTGTGTGGCTGTCTGCCTGTCTGTATGTGTGGATGTTTGCCTCGGTGTCAGTGACTGTCTGCCTCTGTGTGTGTGTGCGCACCTGCTAGTGAGGAAGCCTCTGTGTGTGTGTGCCTGCTAGTGAGTTTGTGTGTGTGCCTGCTAGTGAGTGAGCTTGTATGTGTGTCAGTGAGCTTGTCTGTAGGGATCATATGTGTGTGTGTTAGTGAGCTCTTGTCTGTAAGGAGCATGGGTGTGATCGTGGGCTTGTCTGTAGTGAGCGTGTGTGTCAGTGAGCTTGTCTGTAGTGAGCGTGTGTGTCAGTGAGCGTGTGTGTCAGTGAGCGTGTGTGTCAGTGAGCTTGTCTGTAGTGACCATATGTATCAGTGAGCTTGTCTGTAGTGAGCGTGTGTGTCAGTGAGCTTGTCTGTAGTGACCATATGTGTCAGTGAGCTTGTCTGTAGTGAGCGTGTGTGTCAGTGAGCTTGTCTGTAGTGAGCATGTGTGTGTCAGTGAGCTTGTCTGTAGTGAATCTGTGTTAGTGAGCTCTTCTGTAGGGAGCATGTGTGTGTCAATGGGCTTGTCTGTAGGAAGAGTGTGTGTGCATCAGTGATATTGTCTGTAGTGAGCGTGTGTGTGTGACAGTGAGCTTGTCTGTAGTAAGCTTGTGTGTGTATCAGAGTTTGTCTGTCCTAAATTTGTGTCTGCCAGTAACCTTGTCTGTGTGTGTCATTGAGATTGTCTGTCAATAAGCCTATTTGTGTGCATCAGTAAGATTATCTGTGTCTGTGTGTGAGTATGCTTTACTGTATAATTTAATTACCCTGAAAGGACTAATATTGTGAATTAGAAGAAGAAATGTATCAATAATATATATATATATATATATATATATATATACATACATACATACATTAAAGGACCACTTTAGGCACCCAGACCACTTCAGCTTAATGAAGTGGTCTGGGTGCCTGGTCCAGCTAGGGTTAACCCATTTTTTCATAAACATAGCAGTTTCAGAGAAACTGCTATGTTTATCAATGGGTTAAGCCTTCCCCTATTTCCTCTAGTGGCTGTCCCATTGACAGCCGCTAGAGGCGCTTGCGTGCTTCTCACTGTGATTTTCACAGTGAGAGCACGCCAGCGTCCATAGGAAAGCACTGTAAATGCTTTCCTATGTGACCGGCTGAATGCGCGCGCAGCTCTTGCCGCGCGTGCGCATTCAACCCAGGAGGAGGAACGGAGGAGGAGAGAAGGAGGAAAGCTCCCTGCCCAGCGCTGGAAAAAGGTAAGTTTTTACCCCTTTCACCCTTCCAGAGCCGGGCGGGAGGGGGACCCGGCACTATAGTGGTCCTTTAATATATAACACCCTACATAGCACAATGACTTATGGGGCTGGCATAGATTTTTTTCCAGGGCTGCTTCGTATCCCCAGTCCGGCCCTGAATCCAGCTGACATGTTAAGCTATGGGCAAATTAGCTCATGGGCCTCTAATGTGGTGTGGTGTGGCGGGAAAAGTTAGGAAACAGATTGGGTGCGTGTAGGTAGCAGGTGTTCTACTGGATGAATGCAGAATGAGGACAGCAACAGGGCATGAAATTGAAGTATTATAGGGCTGTTTGATTGTTTTTAGCCACATCGCTAACGATCTATGAATAAGAAACAGCATAATCACCGGCTTGCTGGAGATGGCGAAGAGTGGACCTGCTGCTTTGTGAGATTGAAGAGTGGGTGACGATGGAAGGGAGGCTGGACTGGCTGTAGAGTTGCCTGTTTGTTCCTCCCATAGGGGCTTTAACAAGTGGAAGAAGGTGGCATTGTGGAGGCTGTGCAGTGCACACCCAAATTTGAGAGCAGAAAGTTAGAATTCAACTTCCAAGCAGGAAGCCTTAAAAAGGAAACCATTGAAATCAGGAAGTGTGATCAAATCAGGCTCTTATGTAGACATGTGCAGCAGTGAAATTTTCATTTCATATAAATGATTTCGTACTAAATAGAAATGTAATTAATCAAACCCGAATTTCGTCCGCAAGCCATTCGTTTTCAAATTTTACATGTATGTACGTAGTGGGGAATCGCGATGCAGCCTAGCACAAATCTAAACCCATTTACCCCCCCAATAATGACAGACCACTTAGTATGGATGAACAGGCCAAAGCATTTATTATCACAAACTAAATTACTGCATAACACATCCATAACTTTGTTTATTAAATCTCTTCTTTCTGTAACCAAAAGGTTAGACATAAATAAGCATAAATTAACATATATACATATATAACTCCACCCATAGTGTTATACAGTGACCCAACCGTCCTTGCCAATAAACATACAGTGGTTCCTAATCACCACTTCGTCTCACCTCCCCCCTCGTCATAAAAATCATATATTTCCAATGCCCGCCACTCGTGGGTGGGGACCAGGGGGGACATTAAGTCCCCCATTTAAAGTCCCCACCCACCACTCATGGGTGAGGACATTAGTTCCCCCAAATTATTTAGGGTCCCCACGCGCCACTCATGGGTGGGACATTAGGTCCCCCCTTTAATTAATTAGGGTCCCCACCCGCCGCACATTGGTGGGGACCTGGGGGGGACATTAGGTCCCCTCATTATTTATTTAGGGTCCCCATCTGCAGCTAATGGGTGGGGACCAGGGGGATATTATCTCCCCCCTTTAATTAGGGTCCCCACCCGCCGCTCATGGATAGGGACCAGGGGGGACATTAGGTCCCCTGGTTTATATTAATAGCCCCCACCTGGGGTCACAGGTGGAGGTGCAGGGGGGGGCCACTATGTCCCCCGCATTTTAGTTATATTCTTTTCCCCACCATGGGGGAAATGGGGGACCTATGCCAGGTTCCTGCTTATTGCACTAGAGACTGGGCACCAATAGCTGCCCAGTCACTAGTACTTTTAAATTTGTTTAGACGGCATGCCGCGAGTAGGGGCAGGCAGGAGGATTTAACCTCCCTTTTATTAATATAGGGGCTATAGTGACCATGGTAGCGCTACCGGCCTTGTCCTTTTTTTGTGTGTGTTTTTTTTGGCACATGCGCAGTGTTATTTTCTCTGTGCTGTGGGGGTTAATTCCCCTGCAGCATGGAGTTTATTAAACAAATGAAACGGTAATGTATTCGGCATTTGCCTTTTCATTTCGTTTATAGGGCTTTCGTTTACGTTTTAGTAAACGAATATGAAAAAAAAACAAGAATTTTCGGATGAAATCGTATCCGTACAAAAACTAATGCACATGCAGAAGAGAGGAGAATGTTCCCTATAAAGATTATTATTGGAAGAGCCAGTGATGTTTTGAAAAGTACTTTAGCCCCTGCAATGTGGTCAGACTATGTATCAACTTGGAATGAATGGTATGAGGTCCATTAGGGGTGGAACTAGAAACCTCAGACCGTGGTGCAAGAATTTGTTAAGGGCCTCTCATCTACTATAGAGCAGAGATGACGGATCGGTGGATCTTCGGCTGCTGTACAAATCCTATGATGCTTAGCTGCCATTCACCTATTCTTGTAGGGTTCTCTTTATATATAGTATCTGTGAATGTAGGCATGTTTTTGTATGGAGTATACTTTTGTGAATATTTGTGTATGTGTGTATAATCCAGGGGATCGGTTTGTGTATAGTGTTAGCATTTACATGCATTGTATGTGTAGTGTTGGTGTTTAAATGCAAGATAATTTATGTAGTGTTAGTGTATGAATGCAGGGGTGTGTTTGTAATGTTGACATTTGAATGCAGAACGGATTTTGGGTGCAGTGTTTGAATGCAAGGGTGTGTTTGTGTGTAATAACTGTGCTTTCATGCAAATGTGTGTTCACACATACATATGCGCTGCTAGAAACACATACAGGGACACATTGCCATACACAGACACACAACGATGCCCCCACACACACACACAGATTCACTCTGAGAAATACACAGATTGACACACATACACAGTTACATTGACTAACCCACATATCCACAAATGCTGACACACATGTACAGATACATACACTGACACACAGAAACAATGACACATATGGACACACTTACGCTCTCTTTCAGCACAGGTCTCTCTCCTGTGGTCCTGTAGTGCACATGTTAACTGTCTCTCACTAGACCACTGGGGGATTTGCTCTATAATAAGCCTGCCTCCATTTCATGACTTTCCTTTCTTTGTGGTCCAGTGCTGCTGCTGGCAGTGGTGATATGTGATGCTCTGCCCTCTCCAAGTAACCCTCTATAATATCCTCTCCCTTGTGTTTTCTGTGCTCAACATTAGGTCAGAATGCATGCTGAGAATCCCCTCAGCTGCACTCTGACTCACTGAGTGCCAGAGTCATGAGAGAGAAGATATGATAGAGGGTTACCAGAAAGGGCGCAGAGCGTCACCTATCACCACCAGGGATAAGAGGAAGAAAGAAGCTGATGCTGGACTCTATGCAGGGCAGCAGCAGAAGTTTAGCAAACTAAAAGTAAGCAGCCTGCTGGTGCCCTGCTTGCACTTTTCATCTCTGCTGGGCTCCCCCTCCCCTGACAGGCGGAATTCCAGGACTCTGTTGCACTTGTGACCTTTGCAAACTTGGTAGTTGTGCCACTGAAGTCCACTTTAAAAGAAAGTATGATCCTGCGGGTGGTCATTTATGGCATGCCATGAGTTTTGTTGATAATTTAATGGAAAATATATGTAGTGAGAGTGCGATTAGTTGGCGTCTTGCTGGAATATCATATTTGTTTTGAAGCGGTTGAGGAAGCCGGTGACAGTTCAGGATTTTGTAATTAGGCAATTATTGAAAGGTTATCAAAAAGGTCAGAAAGTTGTTGATGGCAGGAGGCCAATTAGATTTGACTTACTGAAAAGTTTGCTAAGAATGTTGCCTTCTGTATTTTATTCATTCTACCAAGTAGCTCTTAAAACAACTTTTGTTTTGGCTTTTGGATTTCACATCCTTCAGCACTAGCGAATTGGTAGCAGCTAGTAAGTTTTGGGAGTTAAGTTTACAGTAGGGGGGATAGATTGGATAGTAAGGTTGTGCAAGTAGTATAAGACAAGTATTCAGGGCAGCAGTTGATGTTTGGAATTAACGATAACGAAACCAGTCCATTTCGACCTGTTCAGGGCTATTTACCATTAAGACCTCTTGACGATGGTCCTTTCTAGCTTGTTATCACAGCTTTAAAAAGTGTTAAGTATTTTGTGTAAGCTGAGATGGAACATTATATAGAAAGTTCATGGTTTAGTTTGGCAAGAATTTAAAGCCAAAAAAAAAAAAAAATACATTTATCTATTTCTAAAATAATTTAAAAGCTTGTTGAAAGGTTTTAGCCATAAAAAGTTGGAAGGTGGTGAGCCAGGCTTGTTTGCTTTGAGTTCATCTGTATCCAGATGGCAAAGGATATTTTTAATGTTGGTATCCATGAGAGGATGACAAAGGCTGTGGTGTGGTGCACAAACGAGGATAGAGGGGGGGGGGGGAGTCCATCCCTCCTTTTTCCTCCTCCAGTGCAAGAATAAAGTCATCATGTTGGTTGGTTATAAACAGGATATTATGGTTCTGGTGTTAAGCTATAATGAGTTCTGGCCAAAAGGTGTTGCTCTGGGGGTTTTGGGGGACAGAAGCTTCAGATGTGGGACTTTTAGCCATGAGCATATACAGGTAGCAGAAAAGAAATGTGGATATTAGGGTTTCATTTCTCAATTTAGTCAAAGCAGGCATCGGTTATAAAAAAAATATGGCTATTCTAGTGCTGTCCATAGCTACTAGAGGGGAGGTGATGTATTTTAAAGCAGACTATGTGCACTATACAGATGCTCCTGCTCACTTTAAGAGACTCGAGTCAGCCCAGATGCAATGGAGAATGTCTATGTGGTGCAACCCACACCCTGAGCCAGATTCCATCTGTTAGTGAAAAGGAAAGAGAAGCAAGTACTAAGGAGAGAATGGATTTCAAGAAGTTCACGATTGAGTGTGGTTAAGAGATGTTGGGCTTGCAACTTGGGTTCATATAGAATGGGGTGAAAGATGAAAGAGAAGACAAAACTGTACTAGGCTTATTCACTAAAGTGAAAGTTTAAAGGGAATTTCAAACTTAAAGTTAGAGCAGCTCTACTAAAAGATAGCTGAATTTTTACAGTTCAGCCATTTTAAACAAATTTAAAATTCACACTTTAGTGAATACCCCTATATGTATAGGCTTAAAAGAAAACACTGCAAGTCTTTTACTACCCTTTTAATTTTTATAGCATATAATGGTTTACCTTTAAAGTTTCCTTTCTTGGCATCGCTTAGAGGGTGTGCCTGCTGCTAAAAGCAGACTACTCCATCAGCAGGAAGAGGTACCCCAAAAAAAAAAAAAAAAAAGAAACAATGACACATATGGACACACTTACGCTCTCTTTCAGCACAGGTCTCTCTCCTGTGGTCCTGTAGTGCACATGTTAACTGTCTCTCACTGGACCACTGGGGGATTGGCTCTATAATAAGCCTGCCTCCATTTCATGACTTTCCTTTCTTTGTGGTCCAGTGCTGCTGCTGGCAGTGGTGATATGTGATGCTCTGCCCTCTCCAAGTAACCCTCTATAATATCCTCTCCCTTGTGTTTTCTGTGCTCAACATTAGGTCAGAATGCATGCTGAGAATCCCCTCAGCTGCACTCTGACTCACTGAGTGCCAGAGTCATGAGAGAGAAGATATGATAGAGGGTTACCAGAAAGGGCGCAGAGCGTCACCTATCACCACCAGGGATAAGAGGAAGAAAGAAGCTGATGCTGGACTCTATGCAGGGCAGCAGCAGAAGTTTAGCAAACTAAAAGTAAGCAGCCTGCTGGTGCCCTGCTTGCACTTTTCATCTCTGCTGGGCTCCCCCTCCCCTGACAGGCGGAATTCCAGGACTCTGTTGCACTTGTGACCTTTGCAAACTTGGTAGTTGTGCCACTGAAGTCCACTTTAAAAGAAAGTATGATCCTGCGGGTGGTCATTTATGGCATGCCATGAGTTTTGTTGATAATTTAATGGAAAATATATGTAGTGAGAGTGCGATTAGTTGGCGTCTTGCTGGAATATCATATTTGTTTTGAAGCGGTTGAGGAAGCCGGTGACAGTTCAGGATTTTGTAATTAGGCAATTATTGAAAGGTTATCAAAAAGGTCAGAAAGTTGTTGATGGCAGGAGGCCAATTAGATTTGACTTACTGAAAAGTTTGCTAAGAATGTTGCCTTCTGTATTTTATTCATTCTACCAAGTAGCTCTTAAAACAACTTTTGTTTTGGCTTTTGGATTTCACATCCTTCAGCACTAGCGAATTGGTAGCAGCTAGTAAGTTTTGGGAGTTAAGTTTACAGTAGGGGGGATAGATTGGATAGTAAGGTTGTGCAAGTAGTATAAGACAAGTATTCAGGGCAGCAGTTGATGTTTGGAATTAACGATAACGAAACCAGTCCATTTCGACCTGTTCAGGGCTATTTACCATTAAGACCTCTTGACGATGGTCCTTTCTAGCTTGTTATCACAGCTTTAAAAAGTGTTAAGTATTTTGTGTAAGCTGAGATGGAACATTATATAGAAAGTTCATGGTTTAGTTTGGCAAGAATTTAAAGCCAAAAAAAAAAAAAAATACATTTATCTATTTCTAAAATAATTTAAAAGCTTGTTGAAAGGTTTTAGCCATAAAAAGTTGGAAGGTGGTGAGCCAGGCTTGTTTGCTTTGAGTTCATCTGTATCCAGATGGCAAAGGATATTTTTAATGTTGGTATCCATGAGAGGATGACAAAGGCTGTGGTGTGGTGCACAAACGAGGATAGAGGGGGGAGTCCATCCCTCCTTTTTCCTCCTCCAGTGCAAGAATAAAGTCATCATGTTGGTTGGTTATAAACAGGATATTATGGTTCTGGTGTTAAGCTATAATGAGTTCTGGCCAAAAGGTGTTGCTCTGGGGGGTTTTGGGGGACAGAAGCTTCAGATGTGGGACTTTTAGCCATGAGCATATACAGGTAGCAGAAAAGAAATGTGGATATTAGGGTTTCATTTCTCAATTTAGTCAAAGCAGGCATCGGTTATAAAAAAAATATGGCTATTCTAGTGCTGTCCATAGCTACTAGAGGGGAGGTGATGTATTTTAAAGCAGACTATGTGCACTATACAGATGCTCCTGCTCACTTTAAGAGACTCGAGTCAGCCCAGATGCAATGGAGAATGTCTATGTGGTGCAACCCACACCCTGAGCCAGATTCCATCTGTTAGTGAAAAGGAAAGAGAAGCAAGTACTAAGGAGAGAATGGATTTCAAGAAGTTCACGATTGAGTGTGGTTAAGAGATGTTGGGCTTGCAACTTGGGTTCATATAGAATGGGGTGAAAGATGAAAGAGAAGACAAAACTGTACTAGGCTTATTCACTAAAGTGAAAGTTTAAAGGGAATTTCAAACTTAAAGTTAGAGCAGCTCTACTAAAAGATAGCTGAATTTTTACAGTTCAGCCATTTTAAACAAATTTAAAATTCACACTTTAGTGAATACCCCTATATGTATAGGCTTAAAAGAAAACACTGCAAGTCTTTTACTACCCTTTTAATTTTTATAGCATATAATGGTTTACCTTTAAAGTTTCCTTTCTTGGCATCGCTTAGAGGGTGTGCCTGCTGCTAAAAGCAGACTACTCCATCAGCAGGAAGAGGTACCCCAAAAAAAAAAAAAAAAAAGAAACAATGACACATATGGACACACTTACGCTCTCTTTCAGCACAGGTCTCTCTCCTGTGGTCCTGTAGTGCACATGTTAACTGTCTCTCACTGGACCACTGGGGGATTGGCTCTATAATAAGCCTGCCTCCATTTCATGACTTTCCTTTCTTTGTGGTCCAGTGCTGCTGCTGGCAGTGGTGATATGTGATGCTCTGCCCTCTCCAAGTAACCCTCTATAATATCCTCTCCCTTGTGTTTTCTGTGCTCAACATTAGGTCAGAATGCATGCTGAGAATCCCCTCAGCTGCACTCTGACTCACTGAGTGCCAGAGTCATGAGAGAGAAGATATGATAGAGGGTTACCAGAAAGGGCGCAGAGCGTCACCTATCACCACCAGGGATAAGAGGAAGAAAGAAGCTGATGCTGGACTCTATGCAGGGCAGCAGCAGAAGTTTAGCAAACTAAAAGTAAGCAGCCTGCTGGTGCCCTGCTTGCACTTTTCATCTCTGCTGGGCTCCCCCTCCCCTGACAGGCGGAATTCCAGGACTCTGTTGCACTTGTGACCTTTGCAAACTTGGTAGTTGTGCCACTGAAGTCCACTTTAAAAGAAAGTATGATCCTGCGGGTGGTCATTTATGGCATGCCATGAGTTTTGTTGATAATTTAATGGAAAATATATGTAGTGAGAGTGCGATTAGTTGGCGTCTTGCTGGAATATCATATTTGTTTTGAAGCGGTTGAGGAAGCCGGTGACAGTTCAGGATTTTGTAATTAGGCAATTATTGAAAGGTTATCAAAAAGGTCAGAAAGTTGTTGATGGCAGGAGGCCAATTAGATTTGACTTACTGAAAAGTTTGCTAAGAATGTTGCCTTCTGTATTTTATTCATTCTACCAAGTAGCTCTTAAAACAACTTTTGTTTTGGCTTTTGGATTTCACATCCTTCAGCACTAGCGAATTGGTAGCAGCTAGTAAGTTTTGGGAGTTAAGTTTACAGTAGGGGGGATAGATTGGATAGTAAGGTTGTGCAAGTAGTATAAGACAAGTATTCAGGGCAGCAGTTGATGTTTGGAATTAACGATAACGAAACCAGTCCATTTCGACCTGTTCAGGGCTATTTACCATTAAGACCTCTTGACGATGGTCCTTTCTAGCTTGTTATCACAGCTTTAAAAAGTGTTAAGTATTTTGTGTAAGCTGAGATGGAACATTATATAGAAAGTTCATGGTTTAGTTTGGCAAGAATTTAAAGCCAAAAAAAAAAAAAAATACATTTATCTATTTCTAAAATAATTTAAAAGCTTGTTGAAAGGTTTTAGCCATAAAAAGTTGGAAGGTGGTGAGCCAGGCTTGTTTGCTTTGAGTTCATCTGTATCCAGATGGCAAAGGATATTTTTAATGTTGGTATCCATGAGAGGATGACAAAGGCTGTGGTGTGGTGCACAAACGAGGATAGAGGGGGGGTGGGGGGTGTCCTCCTTTTTCCTCCTCCAGTGCAAGAATAAAGTCATCATGTTGGTTGGTTATAAACAGGATATTATGGTTCTGGTGTTAAGCTATAATGAGTTCTGGCCAAAAGGTGTTGCTCTGGGGGGTTTTGGGGGACAGAAGCTTCAGATGTGGGACTTTTAGCCATGAGCATATACAGGTAGCAGAAAAGAAATGTGGATATTAGGGTTTCATTTCTCAATTTAGTCAAAGCAGGCATCGGTTATAAAAAAAATATGGCTATTCTAGTGCTGTCCATAGCTACTAGAGGGGAGGTGATGTATTTTAAAGCAGACTATGTGCACTATACAGATGCTCCTGCTCACTTTAAGAGACTCGAGTCAGCCCAGATGCAATGGAGAATGTCTATGTGGTGCAACCCACACCCTGAGCCAGATTCCATCTGTTAGTGAAAAGGAAAGAGAAGCAAGTACTAAGGAGAGAATGGATTTCAAGAAGTTCACGATTGAGTGTGGTTAAGAGATGTTGGGCTTGCAACTTGGGTTCATATAGAATGGGGTGAAAGATGAAAGAGAAGACAAAACTGTACTAGGCTTATTCACTAAAGTGAAAGTTTAAAGGGAATTTCAAACTTAAAGTTAGAGCAGCTCTACTAAAAGATAGCTGAATTTTTACAGTTCAGCCATTTTAAACAAATTTAAAATTCACACTTTAGTGAATACCCCTATATGTATAGGCTTAAAAGAAAACACTGCAAGTCTTTTACTACCCTTTTAATTTTTATAGCATATAATGGTTTACCTTTAAAGTTTCCTTTCTTGGCATCGCTTAGAGGGTGTGCCTGCTGCTAAAAGCAGACTACTCCATCAGCAGGAAGAGGTACCCCAAAAAAAAAAAAAAAAAAGAAACAATGACACATATGGACACACTTACGCTCTCTTTCAGCACAGGTCTCTCTCCTGTGGTCCTGTAGTGCACATGTTAACTGTCTCTCACTGGACCACTGGGGGATTGGCTCTATAATAAGCCTGCCTCCATTTCATGACTTTCCTTTCTTTGTGGTCCAGTGCTGCTGCTGGCAGTGGTGATATGTGATGCTCTGCCCTCTCCAAGTAACCCTCTATAATATCCTCTCCCTTGTGTTTTCTGTGCTCAACATTAGGTCAGAATGCATGCTGAGAATCCCCTCAGCTGCACTCTGACTCACTGAGTGCCAGAGTCATGAGAGAGAAGATATGATAGAGGGTTACCAGAAAGGGCGCAGAGCGTCACCTATCACCACCAGGGATAAGAGGAAGAAAGAAGCTGATGCTGGACTCTATGCAGGGCAGCAGCAGAAGTTTAGCAAACTAAAAGTAAGCAGCCTGCTGGTGCCCTGCTTGCACTTTTCATCTCTGCTGGGCTCCCCCTCCCCTGACAGGCGGAATTCCAGGACTCTGTTGCACTTGTGACCTTTGCAAACTTGGTAGTTGTGCCACTGAAGTCCACTTTAAAAGAAAGTATGATCCTGCGGGTGGTCATTTATGGCATGCCATGAGTTTTGTTGATAATTTAATGGAAAATATATGTAGTGAGAGTGCGATTAGTTGGCGTCTTGCTGGAATATCATATTTGTTTTGAAGCGGTTGAGGAAGCCGGTGACAGTTCAGGATTTTGTAATTAGGCAATTATTGAAAGGTTATCAAAAAGGTCAGAAAGTTGTTGATGGCAGGAGGCCAATTAGATTTGACTTACTGAAAAGTTTGCTAAGAATGTTGCCTTCTGTATTTTATTCATTCTACCAAGTAGCTCTTAAAACAACTTTTGTTTTGGCTTTTGGATTTCACATCCTTCAGCACTAGCGAATTGGTAGCAGCTAGTAAGTTTTGGGAGTTAAGTTTACAGTAGGGGGGATAGATTGGATAGTAAGGTTGTGCAAGTAGTATAAGACAAGTATTCAGGGCAGCAGTTGATGTTTGGAATTAACGATAACGAAACCAGTCCATTTCGACCTGTTCAGGGCTATTTACCATTAAGACCTCTTGACGATGGTCCTTTCTAGCTTGTTATCACAGCTTTAAAAAGTGTTAAGTATTTTGTGTAAGCTGAGATGGAACATTATATAGAAAGTTCATGGTTTAGTTTGGCAAGAATTTAAAGCCAAAAAAAAAAAAAAATACATTTATCTATTTCTAAAATAATTTAAAAGCTTGTTGAAAGGTTTTAGCCATAAAAAGTTGGAAGGTGGTGAGCCAGGCTTGTTTGCTTTGAGTTCATCTGTATCCAGATGGCAAAGGATATTTTTAATGTTGGTATCCATGAGAGGATGACAAAGGCTGTGGTGTGGTGCACAAACGAGGATAGAGGGGGGGGGGGGGGGGAGTCCATCCCTCCTTTTTCCTCCTCCAGTGCAAGAATAAAGTCATCATGTTGGTTGGTTATAAACAGGATATTATGGTTCTGGTGTTAAGCTATAATGAGTTCTGGCCAAAAGGTGTTGCTCTGGGGGTTTTTGGGGGACAGAAGCTTCAGATGTGGGACTTTTAGCCATGAGCATATACAGGTAGCAGAAAAGAAATGTGGATATTAGGGTTTCATTTCTCAATTTAGTCAAAGCAGGCATCGGTTATAAAAAAAATATGGCTATTCTAGTGCTGTCCATAGCTACTAGAGGGGAGGTGATGTATTTTAAAGCAGACTATGTGCACTATACAGATGCTCCTGCTCACTTTAAGAGACTCGAGTCAGCCCAGATGCAATGGAGAATGTCTATGTGGTGCAACCCACACCCTGAGCCAGATTCCATCTGTTAGTGAAAAGGAAAGAGAAGCAAGTACTAAGGAGAGAATGGATTTCAAGAAGTTCACGATTGAGTGTGGTTAAGAGATGTTGGGCTTGCAACTTGGGTTCATATAGAATGGGGTGAAAGATGAAAGAGAAGACAAAACTGTACTAGGCTTATTCACTAAAGTGAAAGTTTAAAGGGAATTTCAAACTTAAAGTTAGAGCAGCTCTACTAAAAGATAGCTGAATTTTTACAGTTCAGCCATTTTAAACAAATTTAAAATTCACACTTTAGTGAATACCCCTATATGTATAGGCTTAAAAGAAAACACTGCAAGTCTTTTACTACCCTTTTAATTTTTATAGCATATAATGGTTTACCTTTAAAGTTTCCTTTCTTGGCATCGCTTAGAGGGTGTGCCTGCTGCTAAAAGCAGACTACTCCATCAGCAGGAAGAGGTACCCCAAAAAAAAAAAAAAAAAAAAAAAGGGAAGAGAAACACAAATCATCATATTTTTGTTGTCTGATCAGGGATTAAAGGGAGAAGTGTTTTTATCCCCAAAAACACAGACCAATTTAGAATGAGCAAAACTACTCTTAAATGATAGCAGCCATAGTGAACTGTGTTTTGTGCACTGATCAGCAGAATTGTGGTCTACACAAAATTGATAGCTGGCAACTGGAGCCAAGCATGCAGTCTGCCTGACCGTTTACCCAGATTGTTGGCTTCAAGGGCTGGCCTAGTGCAGCAGTAATCTTCCCAATTGGCTGCAGTGTGCCCTACGAAACTTGTGATGGTTCTTTCAGTGACCCCTCACTAATAAAAACCCATTATAAATAAAATGAACAGAAAGGACATCGTTATGAAATTGTTCATGTTCTGTACTAAAATAGCATTGAATGTGGATTATGCAAATGGCTAACTAGAAACCAAATGGCAGCCAACTTGCATGTGGAATTGTCAAATAGGTCATTATATATATTTTCAAAGCCCCACTCAACTCCCAAAGGGAGAACCAAATAACCCGAATTTAAAATGTACCAAGAGGTCCAAGAAGCTTGGGAGTTATGGCTTGCTATAGGATATTTAGGTGTATCATAGTAGGCAACACCAGACCAATAGGCTCCTAATCCAGCACCCAACGTTCACTAGAAATGAGAATATAAAGAAAATTAAACAGTTAAGAATACCAAAAAAAGACAAACTTTTTATTTTATTTTAAATTTTTACATAGCACAAAAATTCATAATGCAAAAAAGTTTGCAATTTACTACATTTGAGGAGATAAGCATATAGTAACCGGTTACGGCTACCAACAAGACATTCAAACTTTCGATCATCTTTAATAGAAGTAAAAAGCATTCCAGACTGCTGCAAATTAAGTCACAGTGTCAAATGCTAGTGAAATAGTACTAGGGTTTTCTTGTACCAAAAACAAGTGCAAGCCCAACTAGGAGAATAAACATGGCAATGCTGAGAAGTACAGTGATTACAACCATTCCCCCGGAACGTCCAGTTAAGGAGACATACATGTCACTGGGGCTTTTTGGCAAATCTGAAATAAAATACAAATTTAATACAGCATAAAAAAAAAAAAAAACGTTGGGGGAAAGAATTGGCACCCATTTTCCCATCTTAAATATACTTTTCAGTACACACAAATATTACATAAATAAAAATCTGCACATAGATTGGGGTCAATATCACATTTAAAGGGACCCTGAAACTGCTACATCTTATTTGAAGGGGTTTAGAGAGTCTGGTGCCATCCTTCAATTTAGCACTAAAGTATTTTTATTGTTGAACAACAGTCCCCAACAGCCCTTCCCCTCTCCTCTGCTAGAGCCACTTTTCGGCCAATCACAGCAACCACTGTTGGTATGAATTTGTCTGGCTAGAAGGAAGTGTGCAATCTCCAGTAGGGGCTGCACCACGGGTGACCAAATACCATAATTTCAGTGTTAAACTGCTCAAAACTGAATGGAAGGACTTTACCAGCAGAATGCAGGCACTATTACACGCTCAATGAGAGAACATGGTTTTGGTGAATAAAGTTATATGATGCAGCCTGTAAGAAGGTTGGGATATGTAAAATGTGTTTTTTGTAAATGGCAGCACTGATAAGCAACTTACTGCACAGTGAGAAAATAAATTAATTTTCTTACATGTGCAAATCTACCCTTTATTGTAAAGTCTTTGGTTCACCTCTACTGTAGTCAGCAGATCAGAACATGTATGAACAAGGAATTTTGAAACTCACAATGGCATCTTCATCTCTATCATAGAAGAACTTATTTATTTTATCATTTTATTTCCTTAATTTAAAAAAAAAAAAAAAAAAAATATGTAGGACATTACCATTCTATAGATCTTAGGGTGACTTTTGTTAGTGCCCCTTTACACTGCATATTTTAGGAATAAAAAAATAAATAAATAAATAAAATGATATAGATATATATATATTATATATAAAAATAAATAAAATTTGATTGGACTAACCTCTAGTGTAAAAAGGCCTTGACCAATTGGTGTAAGCCATTTCAGCATTGGCAGCATTCAGTAATACAAAGCGGAATCTAAAATAAAGCAGAGAAGAATGATGGGGTGGGTGTACATTTTTTTCCCTTCCAACTGTGTTCTAACTAGGTGGACGCACTAATCAAATAGTACATTGAAAAGAAGGGCATACACAAAAGTTAGATATCACCATCCGCTTTTAATTAGTAACCTGATCTAAAATAAGCGGATGACGGAAGGTTGAAAGATCAGCATGAATCAATATGGATGTCGTAAACAAAAATCAAACTGAACACTTGGTTCAGTGTAATTATGCATCCTTTTCTGGATTTATTGATTGAGTTAACGGAGGGGGTAGAAAACTAATTCTGTGCTGTAAGATTCCAAAAGAAGCTGATGTAGTTTGACAGAAAAATCAGTAATTGAATAAGGTGACGGAAACAAAGACTTTGTTTTGAAATGAAAATGTTACTGTGGACCGATGATACGGAATATTTGTTTCTCCCTTACATCACGTAGCTTGAGAAGGGTTTGATCATTTAGGGTATTTCAGTGCAGCATCCTGACCATATCTGGGAAGGGGGTGGAGGAGCACTCTCTGTTCTGTAATTTAGGGGAGGGAGTGGAGACAAGGACAAATTTCCTCTGTCTTATAACGCGATAGATGTAATGATAGTTGGGCAGGT
Organism: Pelobates cultripes; assembly: GCA_933207985.1. NCBI lineage: Eukaryota > Metazoa > Chordata > Amphibia > Anura > Pelobatidae > Pelobates > Pelobates cultripes. Next base: position 37,467,228 of record OW240921.1, read on the forward strand.
CATCCTAAGGAAAGCCTAGTGTGTTGTCGAGCCAAATATAAAACTGTGGAAGGTCAAAGCCCATTAGGCTGGACTCCAAATTCACCGAGCACCATTCCCTCAGGGAGGCGTGCCATAGGACCACCTATGACAATTGCACAGCAACATAATACATGTACAAATGGGAAGACCCAATCCTCCATGCATTATAAGGCAGAACAACACCTGCCTGTGGTGCATAGCCCCAATCCTGATGGGTGGGCCTGCCTGGAAAGGCACACTGACAGTCCCTCTCATCACATCAAACATAGAAGACCATGGAGAGAGAATTACTGTAGCATTCATTGAAAGATCCTAGTGCCCTCCACATAGTGCGAGGAGGTTTAATGATTCACTCACACTGTGCTTCAAGGGAGAGGTCACTGGTGTTACTGGATGCAGGACACCAGAAAAAATAATTATATTTGAATGGGGGGGTGGGGGGAAGGACAGGACCGCAAGATAAGTAATATCTCACCAAAAGCAATATAGCTGGGTGGCTGAAATGGTTTCACAGTTGAATCCCTGACTACTGCTGCTTCTACCACGTTGTGAGTCATCAAGACCACAGTGAAACAAAAGTCCAGAAAGTGAACAAGGTCTCTATGGTGCGGTCACTATAACTTGTAAAGTTCCTTGTCCCAAGATGTGCACAAATTTACTTTTATGGAAACTGAAGTTAGTTGGGGATATATTGGAGACTGGGAAGAAAGTTCTGTACTATCACAAAATGACCTGCATAATTAATTCCACTTTTTTCACCTTACCTGTAAGCATGCCCTGGCAGAATACTTTGGACACGACTTTTATCAAGGGTGTTAATATACGGTCCAGCCGAATAAGCATCTGGTCCTGTCGATTGAAGATCATCAAATAATGGTCTACACTGTGGGACACTAAATCCAGATGGAAGGGCATATGTACTGTTGTCACCTAGTGGAGGAAATTAAAAAATAAAAATCTATGTATTACACTTTGCGTGCAAGTGAATTTATGTGACTTTTGCTGGTAAAAGTACACTCAGAACCATAACTGCATTGGTAAGTAATCCTACATGCACATTAAAAACCAAATCGAGAAACCTAATAATACCCCCCAAAAAATTGTATTAACAAATGAGTGACTAAATGGACAATCATTTTACTATGTTGTAGAATGCCCCCTTAATGCATTTTTTCCTATCATAACAGAATTCAAGAAAGTAGGAGTAATTTGCACTGATGATAGTTTCAGAACTCTAGAGCTATAGGTGAACACCTAAAATCTTGTATGGAGGGGTGGGGACACACACACCCCTAAGGTATTCGGGGGAAAACAGACAAAATAAGGGGATGGCACTGAAAATTAGATTGTATGTAAAGGTTTAATGGAAAGATTAAATGACCAAGAGTATTTCAAGTAAGATTTGATCATTCCATGGCAGACTGAGAAGAGCAAGTAGTACACGTCACTGAATTAGTGGGTTTTTCAGAGAACATCTAGTATGTCTAAAAATCAGAAATGCGAAATATCAAATAAATAAACCTATTGCACACCAGTAAAGTAACAAATAGTCCTTTATTACAGTAACAAACTCGATGAAACACATGTAGACCCAAAAATAAAATCTACAGAAATATAGCAACACACATACCCAAATTTGGCAAATTAAGCTTTGTGATCATGGTAATCACCAGTGGAGTGCGTTAAGCAAAACAATATGCAAACTCTATGAGAGGAAAACAAAAAGTAAAAAAAAATAAATAAATAAAACTCTCCGAGGACCCTTAACAAAGGCTGTTTGAAGTTGAAATGTTGGGTTGTGTGTCTTCTGTCAGAAAAAAATAAATAAATAAAACTCTCCGAGGACCCTTAACAAAGGCTGTTTGAAGTTGAAATGTTGGGTTGTGTGTCTTCTGACAGAAGACACACAACCCAACATTTCAACTTCAAACAGCCTTTGTTAAGGGTCCTCGGAGAGTTTTTTTTTTTTACTTTTTGTTTTTCTCATTTTTATGGGGTTAAGGGATTTTCCTTATTGAGGGACTTCTTTTTACTATCAGAAGGTAATACGTTATGTAGAATTGTAGTACTTGAGGTTTTATTTTCCTACTGTATCCAGTCTGTGTATGCAGAGTTTTTAGAGCAAAAATGTATATTTGGTATTATTTTGTTAGATAAGTTTGTACATTTTTCTTTGGGTGCACTCTAACGTAATGCAATGCATACACAATCCAAACAATACGAACATCCTATATATAGAGTCTGATAATGTCGTTATAGCCAGATAAGAAAGGACAGACAAACAGTGCATCTATAATCCATTAAACAAATTGGGCTTACTAATCAGCACAATGATATTTTCTGATATATAGGTTTACCGTCAGTCTGTACTTGCACAGTAATGGTTGAAGTTTCTCGGACAGCTACAGATGGATTTACTACCTTACTGGTCCATTCTTCATATAGGCAGTAAGCTGGACGTAGGTAGAACATTGTAGACAACTCCAGCCCTCCAGCATACAGGGAAACATCATAATCTTAGGAGACAAGAATGCAATTCCATATATTAAAAAGGAGTAGGGGAAACAAAAAAAATAAAACATTTTTTTCTTAAAGATACAGTTTATATGAATTGGCATATTAAAGCCCCTAAAAGGATACCAAGTATATTTTTGCACACAATATTAGATTTGTATATGTCTCTTGGGGTTGCCTGTGTGTGAAGGGGTTATGTAACAGGGTGAATTAGTGGGTAGATAATCTGCGGAGAGGCTGTATTTCTCTCTCCAGCCTCTTCACAAATTGCAGCTAATTTCCCCCCCCCCCCCTTTTTTTTTTTTTTTTTTTAAATCTAAGCCCTCTTTCTGCCTAGTTTTTCTGCAGTGATTGGGCTCTAATCTTGATTCCTAGGTGGTCACAGTGGCTGTGAGGTAGATCTGCACCACTGGCTCAGTGCAGACCACTGACTGGAAAGGAGCTCTATAGAACTCCTTGCCGACCATGCAGCTGTGTTGGATGTGGCACTATAATGGTCCGCTATCTGGCCAGCTACTACAGGGTAATTTGCAATAGTTAAGATTGTGTATACATGACTGTGGGGGTATATAAATAAATTAAAAAATAAGTTTAAAAAAAGTGGACAATTATTTCAGTTGCAACTACTTCATGCTAGAACGAGTTTCTTTGAATAGGGATGGTCACTGCCAAGAAATTTTAATATTCTGTTTATTTATCCTCTACCTATAGCAAATGTGTTTTCTTGCAAAATCTGGAAAAACAAATGCAGAAATCCTGGAGCACCTCCATCTTAGCTCCCTAGTATAAAATAAAATAATTATAATATATATATTTTATTTATTTTTTTTATTTTTTTTAATAACAAAAATTGGACCTGGCTATGCCTAGACTAATAAATGGATTGTGATGTCACTTGCTAAATCTTTAATATATATATATATATATATATATATATATATATATATATATATATATTTTGTTTTAAGAAAATAATGTTTACATTGCAGGGTTAAATCTACTTTCAGTGGCAGATTGGTAGAGGCACTTTCGTGGAACTGACCAAGTAAAACCTGAATGCACACAATATTGCAACATTACAGAGGAGGCCACGCTTCCTACATGACATTGCTGGAGGCAGAGAGGTAAGGGAACCTACCTATATCCTTAAAAAAGACATGGGGGGTAGAACGACACCTTTATACATAGAGAGGTTTTATAGTGTTTGTTAAATGAAGCAATTTTTTGTGTTTTAGTCGAGGTATCAAGTTTCACAAGAAGGAACAATTAAGCGGTCTTTATTTAAACAACCAAAAACCATATACGTGAAATTAAAAAAAAAGTGTAATTGATAAGCATTTTCTTGACTACTTGATGCTGCATGATGGTTTACAACTTACAAGTGGTTATTCAATGGACTCCAAGATCTTAACTTTTCAAATGATCACAATCTGTAAAAAATAAAAAATAAAAAGAGAATTCAAATTATTTACCTTCTAAAATTCCCACAGACGTTACTGGGGATATCTGTAGGTAAACCATTTGAAACATTTTCCTAACAGATTGTGAGAATATGAAATGCTTTTCCAAGAGCTTTAAATAAATTGAGGACCAAATTATAGAAAATGTCAAAGTTAATGGCAAAACAGACTCTTCGATTAGTAAATATTCTTTAACTCAACTGTAGCTACCGCTGGACTATTTTAGCCTTAGTTATGAAATTCAGGTCTCAATTCACTACATTTAGTTTCATGAAAAACCCAAACATAAACCGTCAAGGGTCAGCAATTTAGGAATTTCCAAGATTTTGGCAAAAAAAAAATTTCAAGACATCTAGGTTTTAAACTTGGTTATTTTTGCCTCAAGTTTGAAATTCACTTGAAAATTCCTGACAAATCACACTTTAACAAATTATCCTACATATGTGTAGATCAGTGGTAAATTATACAGAATTTAAAATGATTAGGAAAAAAGTCATACTATGTTACTTACTTGGCAGAAGCACAGGAACACAGTTTAGCATATTTATCATAAACGTGACATGAATGCATCTCATCCAAAAAGATCGGGGACTCATTTTTGGAATGGACCAGATCAGTCTAACAATCCGGTTAGCATTCGCTCCTCCTAAACAAAACAGAGTGTAAAGGTTTGCTAATTAAAACACCTCTAAAAATGGACCACTCCCACCCACCTGTCAGTGTGACATGCATCATACAAACATAGAACAAAAGTGATATGTAGGTAGATAAGGTATCATTATACCTTGGTCATATATTTCTCTGATATTGATGTTAAACAAAAAGTGCCTGAAATGCTGCAGAAAGGAAAGCAATGCATTAAACAAGAAAGTGTCCCAACTGAACTTAATCAATTTCCTTCCTACCTTAATTTCTAAATGAGTCAAACTACAGGGTAGCACTTTTCCTGTGCAGCACATCAGCATGAGCAAGTGATGTGTGTGTTGCAGAAAACATGGTATAATCTAATAATAGGGCTGCCGGATTGTATTTTTAATTAAAGATGCTTAAATAAAATGCATACTTCTGAAATGTATTGTTTCAAATATAGCAAGAATGTTTGTAAATGTATCCAAAACAAAGGTAGAGATCAGGTAATCCTTGTGATGAAGCCAGTCCTCTACCTGCAAGAGAATAAATTTCAGAAGTTACTAATCACTGAGGTCCCATATACCTCCAAATTTTGGGAAATCCCTGACCCACAATGATTATTTAGAAAATGCTATTTAGAGGCAAATTCAACGATTAGTCTTTAAATGTAATCACAACTGAGTAAGTACTGGGACTTCTACAAATTAGTTCTAAAAAGATCAGAACACTGAAGAGCTTGGCCAGTCTCCCAGCAAAAATAATATGAGCCCCAAAAGTGGATGACTAGACTTATGGCAATATAATGTGCTACCCACCCCCACCATCCAGTGCCATGGTTGCTCAACCAATTACTGTAGCAAAAGCAACTCCACCCCAATAATTTAGTGCCTGGTTACTCCTAGCCTTGTCTTTTGACGATCCCTCTCCCTTGAACAGCTTGCTAGGTGATGTTACCCAGTCCTAATTAACATTGCCCCCTGCATCAATATCGTTGAGGGATGCCCAAGTTATCTATTAGCATTGGGGTTTCTTTAGTGACTGTCCAACAGTAACAAAAATATGTAAACTTATGTTAAAACATTTATCCTTATCCTTTACCTAATACAATAGTCAGACTTCTTGATAAAAAATATATGAGACAAAAATAGAAAAAAAGCCCACATAACAAATCCTGTTTTAACGACGGATGTCTTAATAGTTGCATTACAGCTGTAAAACTGGCTTTGCATCTTCTTCTAAGTTGTATTTCAAAGCTGTTGTATACAGCAAACACAGACTCAAAGGAATGTTTAAAATGGAATAAGTCAAAAATGTGATTCTTTGTTGGACTAATTTGCATATGCCCACCCAGAATCCTTTGCAGTAGTAACATCACTGCAAATGTGTGATTTTTATTAGAAAAACAAGTATTATGGCTTGACTGGTGTGCAGATTTTTGTTTAACATTGTATTGACTATCCATAAACTTCAGGAGGAAGGGGTTTCCAATCACAATTTTTCCCCACCATATTGTTTTTGGTTTTATATATATTTAAGGCTGGGCCTGTAGTTGTAGGAGGGGCTTGGGTTCCCTTTATAAGGGATTAAAAAAATCCTCTGCCATTTTACAGTTGTTGGTCTGGCGAGTTGAGTGTGACTACTTCCAGTCAAGTTGCCATTTTGCTGTCTCTTACCTGTTTCCTCGTGGTCCTGTTTCCAGGCTACTGTTCTGACTAAATTCTACTTACCTAACCACTCACCAAATGCTACAGGCCCGCTGCCTTCTCTGGCTTACTGGGAGACTTGTCTCTGAACTGCTCATTTCAACCATAAGTTAGACCCATACCGTTGCGCTTCGGTTGTGCTCGTTCAGCGTCATCACAGTTTGGGTCTATTTCTATTCTTACTATTTCGTATAGTTTCAAATGTGTTCGGCACTTCTTGCATTAAACGCACGTACGCATTAGTTTGTTTCTATGTGGTAGGGACTTTCGGTTCTTTCAACCGTACAAACGGTGGTCCTCGTTTAGCTCCTTCCGCATATGCTTACAGATGCTTAATCATTTAACCATTCGTATGATTTCATAAGAACCATCTAGTGGATTGTATTGGAAACATGCAAACAACTATTTAAACGCATAGACTGTTCGCATGATTCCTCCCGATTGCCTGTTATAGCTGCTTTCGCTGTTACACAAATTTAGACGAATTATAGGTATGTCTGCAACTTTTGGGTTCGGGTGCCCCCTACTGGTTACGGATGATATTACGGTTTTATTTTAACTTTTGCACATGGCTATTTCTCTTCTATTTCTGGTATATCAAACCTGCTATTTGGCTGACATCTTATGTGCTTTTGATGTTCTACCTGCAGGTGCATGTCAGAACTACAGGGAGTGCAGAATTATTAGGCAAGTTGTATTTTTGAGGATTAATTTTATTATTGAACAACAACCATGTTCTCAATGAACCCAAAAAACTCATTAATATCAAAGCTGAATATTTTTGGAAGTAGTTTTTAGTTTGTTTTTAGTTTTAGCTATGTTAGGGGGATATCTGTGTGTGCAGGTGACTATTACTGTGCATAATTATTAGGCAACTTAACAAAAAACAAATATATACCCATTTCAATTATTTATTATTACCAGTGAAACCAATATAACATCTCAACATTCACAAATATACATATCTGACATTCAAAAACAAAACAAAAACAAATCAGTGACCAATATAGCCACCTTTCTTTGCAAGGACACTCAAAAGCCTGCCATCCATGGATTCTGTCAGTGTTTTGATCTGTTCACCATCAACATTGCGTGCAGCAGCAACCACAGCCTCCCAGACACTGTTCAGAGAGGTGTACTGTTTTCCCTCCTTGTAAATCTCACATTTGATGATGGACCACAGGTTCTCAATGGGTTTCAGATCAGGTGAACAAGGAGGCCATGTCATTAGATTTTCTTCTTTTATACCCTTTCTTGCCAGCCACGCTGTGGAGTACTTGGACGCGTGTGATGGAGCATTGTCCTGCATGAAAATCATGTTTTTCTTGAAGGATGCAGACTTCTTCCTGTACCACTGCTTGAAGAAGGTGTCTTCCAGGAACTGGCAGTAGGACTGGGAGTTGAGCTTGACTCCATCCTCAACCCGAAAAGGCCCCACAAGCTCATCTTTGATGATACCAGCCCAAACCAGTACTCCACCTCCACCTTGCTGGCGTCTGAGTCGGACTGGAGCTCTCTGCCCTTTACCAATCCAGCCACGGGCCCATCCATCTGGCCCATCAAGACTCACTCTCATTTCATCAGTCCATAAAACCTTAGAAAAATCAGTCTTGAGATATTTCTTGGCCCAGTCTTGACGTTTCAGCTTGTGTGTCTTGTTCAGTGGTGGTCGTCTTTCAGCCTTTCTTACCTTGGCCATGTCTCTGAGTATTGCACACCTTGTGCTTTTGGGCACTCCAGTGATGTTGCAGCTCTGAAATATGGCCAAACTGGTGGCAAGTGGCATCGTGGCAGCTGCACGCTTGACTTTTCTCAGTTCATGGGCAGTTATTTTGCGCCTTGGTTTTTCCACACGCTTCTTGCGACCCTGTTGACTATTTTGAATGAAACGCTTGATTGTTCGATGATCACGCTTCAGAAGCTTTGCAATTTTAAGAGTGCTGCATCCCTCTGCAAGATATCTCACTATTTTTGACTTTTCTGAGCCTGTCAAGTCCTTCTTTTGACCCATTTTGCCAAAGGAAAGGAAGTTGCCTAATAATTATGCACACCTGATATAGGGTGTTGATGTCATTAGACCACACCCCTTCTCATTACAGAGATGCACATCACCTAATATGCTTAATTGGTAGTAGGCTTTCAAGCCTATACAGCTTGGAGTAAGACAACATGCATAAAGAGGATGATGTGGTCAAAATACTAATTTGCCTAATAATTCTGCACTCCCTGTATTAGTCCGAGGTATTGTTCCTGTTTTTGACAACTCCACTAAATTGTCAATTGAAGTTGGTAAATTGGTTTAAATTTGGTTTATTTATATCATCCCTCCTGGTTTTACGTTAATATCGCAAATTTCTTTAGGTGTCAATATCAGACCAGACTGTTTCATTCACAAGGGTTCTCCCATTCGTGGCAGCATTTGTCAAAAGTTCTCTCCTCACATCTAGGATTTGGGTAGGTTACTCTATATTACTCAGGTCTGCGATCTGGCCCACATATATTTCTATATACTCAGATACTTTATTACATTTTAACATTTAGGTTGAAATACATACCTACTCCCAACCTCCTTACCCTATTTCTACTGAGAATCATTTTTTCTGATTCTAAATATCTCAGGTACGACATTTACAATTTCCTATATCTTAGTCTCAATACTAACCCCGACAACTCGGATGCAGGGGAAGGGCCTAGTGGGTCCCAGGTGCCGGATGTTCATGCTATGATGACCTCAATAATGTCTTCCATTGGACTAATAAGTGATAGACTATACAAATTAGAAGCAGTATATTCCTCTACTGTGCCTGCAGGGCCTGCTATTCCTGATTCTGCGGGTTCATCTTTCACGCCTGGTAACTCTCTTATCACATTTAATGTCCCTGAAAGTATCAACTCATTGCATATGAGCCACTCAGTCCCTAACTCTGCAAGATCAAACAAAGGTGGGTAGGGATATCTTCTTAAAAGTTTGGTGTGGAGTACATGTAAAAGAACAAAAACAAAGGGTACAAAATAGTGCAGATGGTACTTAAAATTGGAATCCAGTATATCAGGTGACAGTCAGGACATTCACATTTAAAGAAGCCTGTGTATGAATACTGGCTCCGTAATCAAGCTGATGTGCTTTTATGGCAGCACCACCCTTCCGCTTCGTTGTGGAGTGATTCTCATGAATCAAAAAACAAGGAATCTATCTATACATATAAATTTATTGCAATACAAGTGTAGAAAATACATACAATATATAATATAATAGTGACCACATAGGCTAAACAACTAAACAGGTTTATTTACCAAATTCCACAAGCCTATCTGGGCAGAAACACGAGTCAAAAACAAGGCTACCAGGAGGAGCCGAAACATTGGGGGATTGTTTTTGACTCGTGACTCGTCATAATTACCAAAGAGTAAGACCTTCCTCTATTTACAATGTGGAAAGTGGCTAGGTTGTCAGAGAAACATCTGACTGAGTGACCAGCCCAGTCTGGCCCCCAGGCAATACCCAGGCCACGATTGGGTATAATTCAAACAAGGCTGACATAGTGGAGAAGCTAGGTAGGGACTTAACTTCTCTAGGCCATGGATCCCAAAGCCATTTGTTGCCACACAGATGGCTGCGAAGCCAGTAGTAGCCGCAGCGGCTGTCCATAGTGTAGGAGAATTGCCGTAAATTTGAGGGATGAACATGGCTTGGCAGTTCCATGATGTAAGGGAAATGCGCCACATAAGTAAGTCAACCGTTGCGTGTGTGTCTAACAGAATGTGTGATTCCTCTGAGGGGAGGTCTGGGAACAAAGAAAGTAGACAGGAAATGAATGATCTACCCGGTGGAATAATCCTCATGGCAAAATTGAGCTACTCAAGTTGATTAACTGTCTGAATCTATTCACATAATGATGATCTAAATGCTGTATATCTATAGAGTGTATGTGGCTCAGAGTTAACCCTTATACTGAGTGCATGAAAGAATTCTGTGCTTTGCTGATTGGATACTAGTCTTGTGAGTCATATCTGAAACGTTGATCGGTTTTATTGGCAAACAACCTTTTTTTCACCCTCTAAAAGTCCTCGGAGTTCTATCATTTTCAACTATTGTATATTTTTGCGGACAAGCACTGGGCCCTTAAGACATTTTTTACTGGAGTGCAGGCATGTGGCATTTTTATATATATGTGTATATATATATATATATATATGTGCAGCAACCATGGGCAGTTAGGCAAAAACTTTAAGAAAAAAAACAATAACAGGGAAACACAAAAAAGGTGCACAGCAAACAAATGCAACTAATACTTAAAATATCTTGTGGACAACGTTCATATGTATTTTCTTCCTAAAAATATAAAATGCAAGCACGCATAGTCCAAAATACCTGGCTCAGAGTTATGATACTGTGTGGTAATAGATATTACTACCCTGGTTGGGTTTTTCTGCCTCTTCTCAGAGAATGTTTTTTACATTTTTGTTAACATCCCCAAAGCAATGTTTTCAAGGTGAGAAAATTAAACGTTATTCTGTAAAAGTTGAAGGATAATTTGTGTTGATTCCCATACTGGCCAGAATCTGTTTTTTAAACTTATTTGAAAGGATTACTATTAGCACCAAAACCGGTCCATCCTAAATTACCCATGAGAAACCGCAATGTTTATATTTTTCTGTGATGAAGTGCAGGTGAGGCATGAAACGTGTCAGTGGTGATCTTTATACTTCCCCCTGTATGTCCTGGCCATATGTCTACTTTGCTTGAAATTTTTTTATTTATTTATCTTTTTCATTGGATCTAGGTTGTTTTTTTCTTCTATATAGAAAGAGATTGGCAATCTAGTCTTTCAGTCCAAGAACATGCCTACAAGCGGCTGAAGATCCTTACATCTGTGTTATCACACACATTTGTTTATATACAGTCTGCTTTGTTACCCATGTTCAAACACTCTGATTGTGCTTTCCATCTAGGAACTTTTTTGTCAGTGCCCCAGTTTTGAAAATGTTACAAAAGGAAGCTTAACAACAACCACATCATAAACCAAATTGTGCAATTTGCCTAGGAAAAAAATAGTCTTACAGAATGAGCCTATTCCAAAACATATAACGAGGTAGACAAGAGAGGCGGGGCCTGACCACAGAGCTGGGTAGACATTTGCCTCGGCAGCTCCGGTCTAAGATGACAGAAAAACTAAACTAAACAACTAAAAAGGCAACCCAAAGCCACACAAAGACCATCAAACACAAGGGGACAACGGGGTGCACAAGTAGATACCCATCAAGCGACATTTCCATCGGCGCGCACCTGAAACCCCGGCGAGGCCTACCAGCATGGCAAGCACAAGAGAGATGGCCACTCTCCTGCCCCCAACAATGGTGAGAGCCTCGACACAGAGCCCTCGTTCCCCCCCCCTTGGCCCGGCGGGGGTTATCCCGGACCACCTTCTCACAATTACCCTGTCAAGGGGTACCCAAGCGACACAATCTTTGAAGCGGAAAAATGCTAGTGAGGCCTACAATATGGCGTCTGGCCCACACACAGCAGCCATATGCAGGGCCAGAGAAGAAATGGAGCTCCATCTCAATGCCATATTCGGCACTTTCTGGGAGAAGCTGGAGGCACTCCTATGGCCAGGGCCGTCTTTAACGCGGGGCAAACGGGGCAGCTGCCCCGGGCCCAGTTTCTCTTGGGGGGCCCGAGGCACCTGCCCCGTGGGCCCCGCTGACCCCGGCGGGCGGGTGGCCAGTCGGGCGGGCAGGCGGGCGCGCGAGGGAGCACTCACTGCTTCCTCTTCAGCTCCCTCACGCACCGCACTGATGCCGGAGCCAGAAGATGACGTCATCTTCCGGCGCCGGCATCCCTACGTGGCGCGCGAGGGAGCTGAAGAGGAAGCAGTGAGTGCTCCCTCGCGCGCCCGCCTGCCCGCCCGACTGGCCACCCGCCCAGGAGCCCAGCAGCACCACTGGACCCCAGGGAATCCCCCCAGCACTCCAAACGGTAAGGAGGCTGGGGGGATTACATTTAAAAAAAAAATGTGTGTATGTGTGTGTTAGTGTATGTGTTTGTGTGTTAGTGTTTGTGAGTATGTGTGTGTTTGTTTGTGTGTGTGTATGTGTGTGTTAGTGTTTGTGTGTTAGTGTATGTGTGTGTTAGTGTTTGTGTGTTAGTGTATGTGTGTGTTAGTGTATGTATGTGTGTGTTTGTGTGTGTTAGTGTAAGTGTATGTGTTTGTGTGTTAGTGTATGTGTGTGTTAGTGTATGTATGTGTGTTTATGTGTGTTAGTGTGTGTGTTTGTGTGTTAGTGTATGTGTGTTAGTGTGTGTGTTTGTGTATGTGTGTTAGTGTGTGTGTATGTGTGTTAGTGTGTGTGTGTGTTAGTGTATGTGTGTTAGTGTGTGTGTTTGTGTGTTAGTGTATCTGTGTGTTAGTGTATCTGTGTGTGTGTCAGTATGTCTGTGTGTGTGTGTCAGTATGTCTGTCTGTCTGTGTGTCAGTATATATGTGTGTGTATATCTGTATGTGTCAGTATGTCTGTCAGTGCGTCAGTATGTCTGTTAGTGCATGTGTATGCATGTGTCAGTATATCTGTCTGTGTGCCAGTATGTCTGTGTGTGTGTGTGTCAGTATATCAGTCTGTGTGTGTCAGTGTATGTGCCTGTGTGTGTGTGTCAGTATTTCTCAGTGTATGTGGGTGTCAGTATATCTGTCAGTGTGTGGGTGTCAGTATTTCTGTCAGTGTGTGGGTGTCAGTATTTCTGTCAGTGTATGTGTGTCAGTATGTTGATCATGTGTGTGTGTGTCAGTATGTCGGTATATGTGTCTGTGTGTCAGTATGTCTGTATATGTGCCTGTGTCAGTATGTCTGTCAGTACGTCTACCAGTGTATGTGTCTGTGTGTGTGTCAATATATGTACCTGTGTCAGTGTGTCTGTCAGTGTATGTGCCTGTTTATCTGTATGTAGTCAGTGTATGTATCTGTGTATCTGCTTGTGCGTCAGAGTGTGTACCTGTGCATCTGAGCCGCAACTTTAAATACAAATACACCCCTCCATTCAAACTTCAACACTACATATAAAACACACTCCTGCATTGAAACGTCAACACTACATACAAGCACACTCCTACATTCAAAAACAAACACTACACATAAATGCACACTTGCATTCAAACTCCAGTACCACATACAAACACATTCACACAAACATACTCCATACAAACACATGCTTACATTCAAACATACTAACATGGCTCAGTGCTAAATACAACCCTGCAAGCATGGGAAATTGGTAGAGTCCCAGCTGTCAAAGCATTGTTGGAGTTGCACGACAGATGGGGTTCTACCTTTAGTCCAACCTTGCAATTGGGGGTCCCAATAAAATTCATTCTACTTTAGTACCGCCACTGCGTTGGGATGGATGCCGTGATTGCATACCAGGGAGTGAGGGGCGAGAGCAGCAGGGCACAGGGGGCCCAAGCAAACACTTGCCCAGGGTCCATTTGTTATTAAAGACGGCCCTGCCTATGGCCACCGGCACTGGGGATGCCACCAGACGGCACAACACAGGGCCCAAAGGAGAAGCCGTAGGGATGGACATAATTATCCTCCTGGACACCACTCCCAAGACGAGCAGGCATACGAACCGGGCCGCTCCGAAAGCAGAAGCATGGATCCCCACAGGGAGCAGACAAGGCCCAACAACGACCTACAGGGGGCAACTTACCAAAACTAAGCACAGGCCCCAGAGAGGCATAGCCGTTTGAGGCCGACCAAGAAACTGGCAAAGCACGAGACCCAACATGTCGGACATAGCTGACCAACTGCACAGGAAAAACAGCAGCCCGCCACCACACCAAGCAGGGAGATCCGCAACCGGGCCTAACCAATACCCACTGAGCGAGTCAAATCCCCACACAGGGACTATTCTCACCTGCACTCCTGGACCATTGAGAGCATGGCGCAGACCGCCACACCAGGAAGACTCCGTGACCCTGCAGGGCATTGGCTGACTGACACCACACACATCCAGCTTTCCTCCCAACTGTTTATAACACTCGCTGCACTTATCTAGCAAGTACATTTTTCTCACATTTTTCACATCTTAATTTAGCCATACATTAAGTCTCCCATGCCACACGATACTAGAACAGGGTTGTTTCACATAAATGCATACCCAGTAACGAGATTACTCATACATACTAAGAGATTTAAAGCTATGTCCATGTCATCTCTAACCAGAACTGCTGTTAGTATTTACAATGCATACCTCACACTTAAGTATATCTGAGCCTAACACTGCTGTTTTGTTTAGCATGGTTTACCATATATTAGATCTTTTTTTTTTTTAAAGATCTAAAAGTGAAGCTACCATATACTGATACAAATGCTTTTCATTTACCTTACATGAGCCTAAGCTTGAATTAAAAGAACCTTCAGTTTAAAACCAAATCTTATTGTGACATAACCTTTCTAGCTTTAGACTGATATTAATAACTTAAATTCTTATCATTTTGTTCCAACTTGGTCAATCTCTTTCTAACAAAAAACTGTGCATGTAACCTCAAATACCCCATTGTTATAAATGATGAAAATAAGCCTGAGGAATGCCTTTGGGGTACCTCACGCATGTATTGTACTTATTTGCACTGCAAAAATATTTTTAAAAAAATAAATAAATAAATAAATAATGAGGTAAAGCAAGTAAAGGAAAAATGGTCCCACCATCTGAGAGTACTGTTCCTGATCCTTCTTCCAGGAAGTGGCTTGTATGGCACAAAATGCATAAGCATCTCCGTCCTCTGTAACCCCGTCTGCACATTGTGTTCAATAAAGGGCACCTCTTAACCAACAAGATTGAGTCCAGTATTTTTGTCCCTCATGTAGACCCTTCGCTATGGAAGAATTTGCATACTACTGAATGCAAACTACATGCGAACTACATGATGTAGTTACAAACTGCTCACAACAAAAGGGCTTATAAAAACATTGCATACTGTATAATTTAGTGCTTGAAACTCTTGAAAAAAACTTAAAAATGTCTATGCCGACTGTTATTCTAGAAATCTGACAAATATGTGTCATCAAGAAATGTCTCTCCTATTGCTGGATGCTGTGTACATGGGTGGTTGAATGGAATCTAACTGTCCACTACATGTCCTGCAGTATTGAGAGCCAGGTCGGAACTCGATTAGGGACTGCTAAACACCCTGGCTTGTGAGTGTCTCTATGCGATTAAATCTGATGGAGCAATGAAAGGACAGACCCGATAGAGGCAAATAGAAAGAGGAGGAAAAGGAGAGAGTTGAGAGGTTCTGTAAAAATGTCAAGCAATCGCGCTGATTTCTGAAGCTGCGTCCGAGAGGGGAGGTGAAGGTGGAGAGGGAAGTACCTTCAGATACACCTCCAGAGAGATTGATTTGTTACACTGTAGGGGTTAACCACACAAAATAAGTCAACAAGAAAAAAAGAGGAAGGAGGGAAGGGTAAGAAAGGAGGATAAAAAGGAAAAATCAAATCAATAATTAAAATAGATATTACCTTCTGTAATTTAGTGCAAATAGCACCTAATTTATAACACAGCTTATTCTGATAAGCAGCTAAATAGAGGAGTAGCACTCATACTCACAAACCTCCCAGCAATATTGTGTAAGTGCAATTCAAGCAAGTCCCAGGAAAAAGCCAGGGTTAAGAATATACATTCCGTTAACTAACCCTTCCAAAAAGCTAAAATTAATTAAATTTGTTTTTTTAAAGAAAATTTTACTGTAAATTGCAGTCCACGCCCCAGACAGGGATCATTTTTCATAATGGCTAATAAAAAGCCACATGATCCAAAGCGATCAAAGAAAAAAACTGATAATAAAGGAGATGCTACAGAAAAAAAATTATCCTTCTCCCCTCATACCTTCCAAAAGACTCTCCAGACGACACAATGGGAAGCACTGAGGAAGATCTCTCAGAAAAAAATGTCTGCCCCTACAGAAAACCAAAATGTCACGATAGGCTTACTAAATCATGCCTTAGAAACCCTATTTGAAAAGATAAAAAAAGAAAATTGGGGTTTTACAGATGAATACATAAACGATATAATAAAAATCAATATGAAAATCTCTGAAAATTCTGAAAAAATATACAAGGCAGATGATAAAATAGCTTAAATTCAATCAGATTTTTACCAACTACAAGTTAAAGTGATGAGGCTACCTCATCATAATGGCATTACAGGCCAAAACACGAAAGGAAAAAAAATGTCAGATTTATATATCAAATTAGAAAAACTTTTAAGTATTAATAAAAAAAAAATCAATAAATATTTACAAGCAGTAATTAAATGGCCTAATTAATAACAGTTAATAAATAATACTAATAGAATAATGGAGAAAATGAAAACTGGCTGGTACTATAAATGCAATAGGGCAGATAGTCTATTAACATCAAAACTTAAAAACATATCCAAATCTAAAATTGTTTATGAAGGTAATACTTATCCCCAGAGGAAATAGCCAAAGCTTTTGAAAACTATTACAGAAAATTATATAATTCAATAAACCAAGTACCTAATGTTAACATGGAATCTTACCTTTTTAAATAGAATTTTGAAAAAATTGACCAGTCTTCAACTGAAGAAATTGAATATGCCTTTTACAAGCTTGGAACTCTCTAAAAATTAGACCAGGAGCTTTTTTTAGATGGCGAATTTTCAGATGGCCTTTTGGGATTATTTTATAAAACCTTTAGAGAAGAGCTTATTCCACATTTAATAACCGCCTTTAATGATTTTGCAGAAAAGAGCTCAATACCTAAAGATCTCCTAAGAGGAAATATAATTACTTTTCTAAAACCAGATAAGAATCCTGAGGATGTAAGGAGCTATAGACCTATTTCATTCCTTAATGAGGATATCGAGCTATACGCGGCAGTTATAGCGAATAGGATGAAACAGGTCATGCCTGATTTAATTCATATATATCAAGTGGGCTTTATGCCCCGCAGACCCTCATCCAATAATTTTCGTACTTTGATAAACATGTTTGAGATTTCCCAAGGCCAACGGATCCTTTTGCTGACCCTGTCATTTGATACAGAGAAGGCCTTTGACAGCTGGGAATTTCTGGAAAACACTCACAAACGTTTTGGTTTTGCGGGTACAATTTTACATAATGGCATTATATTCTAACCCTAAAGGTAAAATAATAAGCCTTGGCTTCTCCTCAAATTGATTCAATCTTGCAAATGGTACTAGACAAGGCTGCCCACTATCACCACTTCTTTATGTTTTGACAATTGAACTATTAGAAATAACAAAAAAATAAAAGGGTTTAAAAAAATGAAAATATCAAAGTTAAATTATATGCAGACAACATACTCATAACTATAGAAGATCCTGTGAATTCTGTTGAAGAAGTGATGAAGGTCATTGAGAAATATAGTCAATTATCGAATTATAAAATGAACTCCTCTAAATGCCACTTGTAAGGGATCACCTGGCACCCTGACTGGGTACCTCCATTAAAGGATGCTCCTAGCACTTCCTGAGGACTCCAAGCACTGCAGCAGACACCAAAACCACCGAACCATAGGAGCATTTGAATGCTCTCAAGCATATGAATGTTGTATACAGCCGAATAGGAAAACCATGCGAATAGGTTTACACTCCTAGCAGTCAAACTGGAACAGCATACAATAAATCCTTCCCCAATAATGAGACAACACTTCACTTTGAGGGCTTTAGCAGGAGCTGACTGTACTGGCACATACAGCCTCTTTTATTCCCAATCCACAAACTTAGTACTGCCCACCGGGTTTTACAGAACAACCAATCAATCTGTACAATACACACAGACACTCCCACACAAAATCCTCCCCTCTGCCTGTGATACAATTACCTTACACAATGGGTAATCTAATTATCACAGACAGAGAAATACAGTTTCATAAAACACATCACAGGGACCCCAAAACATGCAATAACCCCATATATCCTTGGAACCGGGGGATCTGGGTGAACCACATATCCAAAATTCACCCAGATCCGTTCAGTACTTTGGAAGATACAGTTTAATGCAGATTCTGCAGAACATATACAGGCTAAATGAAAAACAATCACTGTATAATGTGTCCCCTGCTGTATAGTCCAAAACCACTGCACGATGTCTCTGTGCCCCAAATACTGTCGAGATGGCACCGTGTTGAAAAGTCCAAACAGTGTGAGTTAAAATGGCCGCCATCCATTGTTCTCACCATGTGCTTCATCCATTGTTCTCACCATGTGCCTCTGATACAGGAAATGGTGGCCACCCAGTAACTCCACAGTATGTCCCCAGATGGTTCTTAAATGGCCAGCAGCAGCACAACACAAATCCATTATGCCCAAATCATGTCTTTAAAGGGCAATACATCCCAGGGGCCACAGTCACATGGCAGGAGGCTGGCAATCAGTCTTCTCCAATGCCCAGTGGCGAAGTCGGTTTCGCCACACCACTGTTTATGGATTATCAAATGAAAGCACACATTACAGCAAAGTTCGAACTACTTATTTTATTTGGGTATAAAGATATTGACAAACCCACAAAATTGGATAGAGCTAAATCTTTAATGAAAGAGATTAATTCCAATTTTAAAAACTGGAAGAAAAAAAGAGATATCCTGGTGGGGCAGGATTAACTCTGTTAATTCCTATGTTTTACCAAAATTACTTACCTTTTGAGCTTATTACCTTTTCAAAGCCCAAAGAGCTGGATTGTGTTAATTCTGACCTCATTTTCAAAATTTATCTGGCTAAAAAAAAAAATTGTTAACAAAGGATATTGAGCAGGGAGGTTTGGGCTTTCCATGTTAAGATAGACTTTAAAAAGCCCCTCTACTTGCTCATGCAATTCATACAATTCATCAATTAGCCATTAATAAAAGTTGGTATAAACTTGAACTAAAGAGAATTGACTCCTTTAAAAAAACTCACATCAGTTTTCTGGCTCCCTAATGAGGCTATTGGTAGATTAGCACAAAAAGTAGAGATTTCAACTATAAACCAGATTTTACAGATTTTACAAAACTAGTATAAAATTAAGGATAATTTGGGTCTTAAAGGCAAAATTTTACCATCTATGAGGATAGATTTCCTGGGTGACCTGTTGAATAAGGGGTATTTGTCTAGGTGGGACTCCAGTGGTATTACTAAGATGATAGATATATTGCATAAAGATACAATTATACCTTATGGGGAGTTGATTTCTAAATTTATGTTATCAAATAAAGAATTTTTCAACAACCTTAAAAATTCACACATATTTGTCGAAAAATCTAAACTTTCAAATGGATTCAGAAGCTGTTCTTTTTTTGATAAAATTATTAATAAGAATGATATTAAAAAATTAATTTCACTGAGTAATCAACGCTTCAAAAAATGGCAAAAAAAATTTATTTCCAAAGTTCTAAGAAAATGGGAACAATTAAAATAAATAAAGTTTAAAAAAAGTTAATACATTTAAATTTTTGTTATATATATATATATATATATATATATATGATATATGATATACATATATATATTATATCTATATATATATATATATATATCTTATATATAACGTCATACTAAGTGTATTTTTATTAATATATACTTATATTAATACAAAAATACACTTAGAGTAAAATTACACACGTGTGTGTATATATATAAAATATATATAATAACTATATATATATATATATATATATATTACATATATATTATTATAAAAATAAATAATAATGAATTAAAAATGTCCATATACATAATTACATAAATAATTTCATAAATATACATGTAGACTTCAAATATATATATTTTTATATTTAAATTCTACATGCATATTTATGCAATTTTTTACATAATTAAGTAATTTTATTAATTAAAATTTGGGGGACCGGCCTGACAACCCAGGCCAAAAGTCTAGAGAATTAACTATGCTAGAACTACAAATATATATATTTTTTATTCTTTATTTTTGCAGTGCATGGAGTAGTGTACAAGCTGGTGGAGACATAGAATAAAAAATACAGAGTTGCTATATAGCTTATCTAGGTATGGCTCTCAATATCACTGCACTTATATTTTTTTTGGTTCGCATGCAAGGATAACACGAAAAGTTTACAGGTACAATAAATTGTTTGTCAGAATTATCACACGTTTGTAAAAGTAATAGAACTGGTAAAATAAGATGAGCACTGTTCCTGCAGATACCATTTAGCAAGGTGACAGATCCTAGCCTGCGCTGCTTACAGACAATTTATTTTTCCAGACAGGCTCAGTTTAAGCACAGGAAATCATCAGGGGTATCAAATAGCGGCACATTGCAGGAAAAGGAGTGGCATGAGATACCTAGGCAAAAATAAAATTGGGAATAAACTGTAGGTTATCAAGTAGTGTTATGGGACCACTGGACTTCGGGGAACCCCGACATTAGAGTAATACATGTCACCTTTGTGTCTTTGGCAGGAGAATCAGTTTGACTGATGCATCTTCCAGATAATACAGGTTTTATATTTTTCCCTCCATTCTTATGTGCCCTCTGCCACCTTGTGGGTCTACTATTGGGTGTAGGGAACAGTAAGGTCAGTCTGGTGACTTTGAGGGGGGTATTACGACCTGCTGCTACTTGTGCTGTGGTGCCTTAGCTTTAGCTGGTCGGTATGTTGCGAGAAGTGGCTGTTGCTTGCGTGGGTGGTTGGCTAGTACTATATTAAACCCTGTAACTTTCCAAGACACCCTAAAACCTGTACATGAGGGGTACTGTTTTACTCGGTAGACTTTGTTGAACACAAATATTAGTGTTTCAAAACAGTAAAACATCACAGCGATGATATTGTCAGTGAAAGTTAAGTTTTTTTGCATTTTTCACAAACAAACTTATGATATCATTGTTGTAATACGTTTTACTGTTTTGAAACACTAATATTTGTGTTCAGCAAAGTTTCCCGAGTGTAACAGTAGCCTCCATGTACAGGTTTTATAGTGTTTTTGAAAGTTACAGGGTCAAATATAAGGCCATTTTTTCCACATTGAAATTTGTCAGATTGGTTATGTTGCCTTTGAGAGCGTATGGTAGCCCAGAAATGAGAATTACCCCCATGATGGCATACCATTTGCAAAAGAAGACAACCCAATGTATTGCAAATGGAGTATGTTCAGTCTTTTTTAGTAGCCACTTAGTCACAAACATTGGTCTAAGTTAGCGTTCATAATGTTTTTTTGCATTTTTAACACACAAACACGTATAAATGCTAACTTTGGCCAGTGTTTGTGACTAAGTGGCTACTAAAAAAGACTGGACATGCCCCATATTGAACATCCTGGGTTGTCTACTTTTCAAAAATATATGGTTTGATTGAGGTAAATTACATTGGCCAGCTTCAAAAATGTCCCAAATTGGACATGGGTGCATGATGACCAGCTGTGAAAATACCAAGTTTGAAAACTGGAATGCACACCCTCCAAATAAGGTCTTTTAGCTCCTAGAGAACCCGACACAGTGGTATCACTATACTCAAGAGATGTTGCTGAACACATATTGGGGTGTTCCTTGGCAGTAACCCTTAAAGTTCTCAGTACATGTATTCTTAAATTGCTATGTGTGTCAAAAGAATTATTATTATTATTATTATTATTATTATTTTATTTATTTGGCATAGATTGGTGGTAAAATGGTTGCATGAAAAGAGTAAAAAAAAACAAGTTTAATACCTTAGGTTGTCTTCTTTTAAAAAGTACATACATGTGAAGGGTTATTCAGGGATCCCTGACAGATATTAGTGTTACAATGTAACTTACGTTCATTTTGAAAAAAAATGGTTTGGAAATAGCAAAGTGCTACTTGTACTTATAGCTCTATAACTTTCCAAAAAAAGCTAAGAACATGTTAACATTCTAAACTCACGACAAAATGTAGAAACTATTTAGCCCGGGTGTTTTTTGGCGATTGTAGATGCGTAACAGATTTTGGGGGTCAAAGTTCGAAAAAGTGTGGTTTTTTTTAAATTTGTTTAACATATTTTATCATTTCTTTTATAGTACATTATATGATATGATGAACGACCATTGTGGGTACAGTAAATGAGTAAGAGGAAAGTTACAGCTAAACACAAACACTGCAGAAATTCTAAAACAGCCCTGGTCCCAAACGGTAAGAAAATTGAAAAGCAGTCTGGACACTAAGGGGTTAAAGATTGGTTTAACTCAATGTCTATAGGTAATAACAATAGCCATTGTCTTAATTTGAATAAACTCTATCATAAACTTCTAAATATATTGCACTATACCCCACAAAAATGGAAAAAAAAATCTATCCAAATTTGTCATCTGCCTGCTGGAAATGTGATAAACAAGAGGCAGACTTTTTACATATGTGGTGGAAGTGTCCCTTTATTGAAGTATTGTGGAGGGATGATTTAGAAAAACTAAAAAAATTAGCTAACTATGATATTGACATTAAACCTGAGGTATTGATATTACAACAAAATTTACCCTCAAACAAAAACCATTCGGTCAAATTTTTACTACATGCCCTATCAGCCACAAAAATAGTTATAACTAGACACTGGAAAAATCCTATATTTCCTACTTGGCACCTAATTAAAGCGCAACTAAGTCACCAGTTAAAAATGGAAAATGGAATTTTAACTCCTTCAAATGTATAAATATGGAACTTAGGCCTATGGGATAAATGGATTAAAAAATTAGAATTTATATAAACTGATAAAGTTCAACAGGAGAAAATCCCTATCACGGATATAGTGCTATGGGTGGGCACTCTCTTCTCTCCAAAGAGTGGGTCAATTTATTTATTTTGTTTTTTATTTCTCTATGTAGTATGTCATGTAGTATGTGTTGTTTTTTGCTTCAATTATTTTAATTTTAAAGTAATTACACAAGGGTTTATCTGAAAAAGTGAACTGAAAATGAGAATAAAAACAGCAAAACAATGACATAGATAGACATTCTCATACTATCGTATATACATATAATAAATTTTGTTCTTTTGGAGGTATGTATGATCTCTCTCCAAGGCATCATGAGTTCAAATCGAATAAAAAAGGGAAAGAAAAGGGAAAATAAGAAAGTGAAAAAAGAAAGGGAATTAATGTTTCAGTGTGATATGTATGTTTTATATGTGATATGAATGTTTTATATGTGATATGTATGTTTTATATGTGATATGAATGTTTTATTCTGTTTAAAATCTAATGTAGATTAATTTAAAATATACGTATATTTTAAATGCATCTTGCTGTTTAAGATGCAATAAAGCTATATTCTAGATATAAAAAGAAAATCTGAAATTGGCATACTAACCATCTCTAAGAGTATCGGAACAGCAATACAGGAGTGTTTAAATTCTTTGTAAAAATTGGAATTCCTTAGAACTCAACGTTCTATCCTACTTACACCTGTCTCAACCTGTCCCCTTCGTATCAGAGATTAGTAGATATATTGGCCCTGAATAATATTTATGGCTTTTATTATGTAACACATCCATAAAGTGTTTCAATATTATGAAATTCTATTACATACACAATGAATTAGAACTTTCTATGTGCTTTAAGAACCCAAACTAAAAAATTATTATAGAATTAATCTCTAGTCTTTGACTGCTATTGGTTTCCACTACATCTTTCAACAGCTATTACATTTCTCCTTTAGTTAGTTCTGTTCACAATTGTAAATGATATATACTTTACCACAGTGGGTTCATCTTACTCAAAGGGAATTAGGCAAACACACAGAAAAAAGACACAATTGCCTTGAATCCATGACCCCTATTAGTTTTAATGTAAACGGTGTAACGGATGGTAACTATAATAATACGCAGATTTAATTAGTAAAATAAGGAGGGTAAAACCTTGAAAAGAAGTATTGAAAGGGTTGTCCAGTGAATTGTTTAAATGCATTTTGAAAGCATTATTCGACATTTAATAAGCAAACTATAAAAACATTTAAAAATATAAAATAATGTTATATATTTATAGTCGTCAGCGACTTTAAAATGTAAAGTGCTTTAAACAATGGGGAAAAAATGTGTGATAAAATGAAACCTTGTGAAAATATTTTTATGTTCTTGATATAACTCATTTATTATTTAATGTAATGTGAATGATCTATTACAGTGATTCTTAACCAAAATTGGGTCAGATACTATTTTCATGGCTCTCCACGGGCATCATACTCGTTAGACCCTTGTCAACTGACCACAATAAACCAATTACTGTGGCAGCACACTGAATGAAAGTGCTTTTGCTGAATTAGTTCTCGTACATGTTGTTATAATTGAATAGATCAATGTGTATATTTTAATACTGAATGTAAGGTAAAAAAACTAATACAGTGTACGGCATTTGGGTTTAACACAAAAAGTTAAAAACTTTAGCTCTACTGTGTAATGTTTAACATGAAACAACCCATTAATTAAAATGAATGCCTCTATTGATCTTATAATAATTGTAAATTTCTTAACCCAATGCTAAAAGGTTACTTCAAGCATAATAACCCTTTCATCCTGCTGTATTGGTTATGATGCCCGGAGTACTTGAAGCCATTCCCCATGAAGGTGGCAAACTGATTTACAACAGATTGACTCTCACCTAGTTCCTGCCATTACCAAGCCTCCTGTAATGCCAACCACACCAGCATCTGTCTTCTACAGAGTTGTAGAAGCTGGTTACTGAACCAGAAGTTTATTAATTGGCTAAGCACTCTCAGCCAATGAATGAAGTTCTGTGAATGATATATGCATAGAATTTACATTAGTCGGTCCACTAATTATGATGCCTGAGGTTTAAACACCTGTGGCACTTAGATGAAATACCTCTGTTTGTGCAGTGCCCTATACTGAAATGCTGCATGTACATGTCCTTTGCACCACAAGCACTTCTTCACTGAAAAGGTCATGGTGTTTGGAGTAACTCTAAATATTTGTGGTTATGTCATGAGCATTTTGGGTGGCAACCTCTACTTGCTTTTGTAAGTGGTGATGCTTTGATAATGTGCATCTGTTAATTAAAAGTCAGTTTCCCAAGTTCAAGTATAATTTTTTGGGGGGAGTTATCTGTGCAAACAGATTAAATGAACCCCGAGAGTGCAATTTAGTGTAAAGGGTCTTACCAAGTAGAAATGTCCCAGAAAAGATTTTCAGGTGGAGGTAAATCAACCCCAGAACATGACTGAATTATAGAACAGTCAATCAGCCTGTGACGCAAATCAAGTACTTATTGGAAAAGGAAAAACATTTAGAATATGTGGATTGTGCATAAATTCCGCTTTCACGTAAGAAATATATACATATTGGACACTTGTCAAAAAATTTTAAAAATTAAAAACAACACAAACTCTGTGCAATCTAAGCAAAACTTCATTATTTTTAAACTTTGATTCACTAATAACAGGACAAGTCAAGATTGAGAATAATTTTTATTTCTTATTTTAAAGCCATCTATTTTTTTGTGCTGTGAAGGCCAGTGACTCACACTTTCTCTAAGCATCAAATCCCTAACAAGCAATCGACAGTTGTCTCTGTAAACAATTAGCTTATTGCTGGTGCATTTTTAACAAGATCACCCTTAACCCTGTTGCGATGGGTCAAAGGACTTCCTGGACATCTTGAGTTTGATATTGAAAATGAAACATGAAACCACAGGAAGAGTGAAAACAAATGGGGAACGCAAGACGTTCTGCTGACTTTGAATTAAAACTAGCATTATTGGATTGTCTTGTTTCAATACTGACATCAACCTTGCACCCTTGGCTTCTGGAGTATGCGTGCCTAATTTTTGCATGCCATTATTCAATTCATTAAAGTGTCTGGTTTACACCTTCTGTAAGGCAAGCAATCTCTTAAAAAAAGAAATGCTGCCTATAAAGACTTCTGCTATTGTCCTCCTATCTCCTACCCCCAATGTCTCAACACCACAATTCAACTTAAAAAAAATTAAAGAGATATTGAAGGGACCCTGGGATTCTATGAGCAGAGGTGATGGAGTCAATTTTGTACATCTGAACTCATAACTGTTGCGTCATTTACCCAACATATTTACATATAAATACAAGAAGCTGAGGCAGAAGAAATATTTATTGCTACTCCTACTTGGCATCCGAAAGCTTCCAGTTCATCACGCCAGGAGATATATACATTCAGGTAAATTAAATGTATTTAAATCTGTTTCCATCAAAGATAATTGCATGAAGTATGTCGTTTTTGTTTGTGATATGCAATCATCTTAAATATATATGTGAATTTGAGATATTATTCTCCTCCAATTGGTTCTAAAGATACAACAACTTGATGTGTAGTAAAGAGTGTCTCCGGAGTATGTCTGTCTGTCCCTCTCTCTGTTTGTATATATGTTTGTGTTCTTGCCTTTTATTACAATCATAACTAAAAAGAGTGTAAAACATTAGGTATTCCAATATTTTAGTATATTTTGGGAGAATTTAAACACAATGTTAAACAATAGCCAGTTTGGAAAAATTCACCACCATTTATTTAGCTATTTATTGAATAGGGGAACAACTGATTTATTAGCTTTGTTCCTTATATAGAATCTGCAAAAAAAGAAACCAAGATCAGAATGTTATTCTGGGTTCGCAGAATAGAATGTTATGGAATATTTTCCAAATGTTATTTCCACATTACATCGATTGGCTCTCATTCATATTCTCTAGAGTTATGTATTATTTATTTTACTTTCAACTTATTTTGTTAAATATTCTAACACTTTATTTCTATTTAAGCTTTGCTTATCGGCATATCTCTTTTTATTCATCCATCATGGAGAGAGATATTTAAAATCACAGTGAAATTAGCTGAAGCTAATATCCTTCAGGATTTTAATATTGTGTTGTATAAATCTAATATTGTATGTTGGATTGTATTTGTATCAGTAATTATTTCTAACATATTTAGATTGGGCTTAAAAGAGATGTTTCTACTACTCATTGCTTTAAGATTGGCTTAAAATGAAATGTTCCAATCTAAAGAGCTGCTAGTTCTAACTATAAAACAGTCCTAAAATCTTCCAAACAGGTTAGTTGTATTTTTTTATATACATATATTTGTTTACATTAAATTATGCAGGTGATCTCATAGTTACATAATAATATTTCGTATGTAATATAGACTGAAAAAAGACTATTAAAGTTCAGCCATTCACTCGTCTGTATTGCTGCTTCTGCTGCTAAACCAAAAAAAAAGTAAAAACTTAATTTGAAGAGAACACCTATTTTGCCACAAATTATGAAAAAAGCCTTCTTGAGACAGTCAGATTTTTTCACGACATCTCAGTAGAGCTATGCATTTAATGAATAGACCATATTGTAGCTAACTTTTTAGTTACGAAATTATAAAAATAAGTATGCTAAAACATCTGCAGGGTTCCATTAAATAAAGACAAATGGTTTGTAGAAATAATTAAAATAATGAGAATCTAGGATGTTTTTTTCTGAACAAACCATGCTTCTTCCATTTGTTTCATTAAGGGGTAAAGTTAGTAAAGTACGTATACTCTCTTTTTAAACAGATGTTGATATTTGTATGTGCCAAGTTAAAATAAATAAAAACAAAATATTATAATTATTATTATATTTTTTTTTATCACCATCATATCATTAATACTGCAGGAATTCAGGTCAAACTTTAGAGAGAGTAGTTTCAATACTCACTTCCATTCACGAGCAAATGTTAATTTGGTTGAATTATGAAGTTATACACCTTTATACAAAGAAACTGTGTCAAACAATAGGAATAAAGGACATCTGTAATCCAAAATTGAGCATACAAATGAATGTATCATTATTAATATTATTATTATTTATATAGGCCAACAATTATAGAATGGGAGAATTTGACAAGGAATAGCTAACGTACAAATTAATTTTGACAGAGACGCGATAAAAGATCATCACAATAAAACGACCGTTTAACATACAATAAAATCAAATATTAACAATATGGGATTAGTTCCCCGATTAGTAATTTATGATGTGTGAGGATTGACCTAAAATAGGACAAAACAGGAAAGCTGGATAAAATGTCAATAACAATTTTAACCAAATTGGAGCATAAATGTAAACAGTTTCACAGTTTCAGCTTCTTCACTGGCAGTAACATTGTTTTAAAAATTAAAAATGTTTTAATATATATATATATATATATATGTATGTATGTGTATATATATATATATATATATATATATATGTATGTGTGTAGAGAGAGATCGATAGAGATAGATATATAAGCAGTAGCTAGGTAGAGGAAATTAGATGCATGCTGTAATATGACATTGTCATTTTATCAAGACGCAATTTACTTTGTTAATAAAAAAGTTTCAATGATTACTTTGAGAAAGATACCTCTCTCGAACATGATCATGAATTTTTAATGTTCTTTCGGCTATTGTCAACTTTTGCCAGGCCAGCTTAATGTAAACCTGAATCATTGAGTATGTAAAAAGATACGCAGGTATAATTACTAGTGGAAGATGCTCATTATATTTGAACAGGTTATAGAAAAGTAATTGGTATGTAAATTATTCCCTTTTGCATACAGGGTATGGAAAAAAGAACTACTGGAAGATATTTCCTTCCAATCACAGCCCTCCTGGGGTACTGTATCGTGTTGTCTTCTGCTGCAATAATTCCATCCATTAGAAACCAAAACAGGTTTGTTCTCTACTTCCATGTTCTCTACTTGTATGTCATGTATGTCATCTGCTCGCATGTTTTTTTTTTTATGTTGTCTACTTGCAATACTGCAATATATACTGCATACATGCTTGATAAGGTTATTAGAATTGGACCAAGAAGAATTATATTTTAACCAATATAGAATGTCAGAAATTATAGACATTGCAAAAAGGAAGAAAATAGATATAGAACTCCCCCCTTAGCCCCCCCCACACACACACTCCCTACAATTTGATAAACCTTTTCCATAATTTTTGAGGGAATCAAATTTTCAGGACAAGTTTTTTTTTGTTTTTTCTTTATATATGATGTTCCTATGAAAGCTCCCTTGGTCTGCAGGGATAGATGGATAGATAGATAGATAGATAGATAATATTTAATCTAGTTTTGTGATTAATCTGTTATGTATTACCCCACTTTAGATTTTGGAGAAGAGACTTGTCAGACGAGTCCCTCAATGATAAACAGTTGGACCCCTTCCTCCCAAGATCAAATTCCTGGAGCCAACAGCTTCCCTCTATAACATTACATGACTGGAGCCTTAAAATGTTGTCATCTGACTTCCTGCCCAATGAACCAGCAGAGGAAAGAGGAAGGAAGTTGATCCTTCCATCTGCTACCAGACAACTCTTGTTTGGTTCCAATGATGTAACTAGAAAAGTATTGGCAGACAGCCAAGGGATACCTGACCAAAGATGGCTGCCATCGTGGCCAACCAATGAGGGGTTAGAAAAGAGAAATATTGTGGTAGCTGATGATGCTGCATTCAGAGAGAAGAGTAAAATGCTTACTGCTATGGAGAGACAAAAATGGCTGAACTCATACATGCAGAAACTTCTAGTGGTAAATTCCACTTAAAAAGGACCATGTAGTGGATAATGTGTTATGTGTATTTCCCGTGTATTCCCTTTAAATAAAGATTGCATTATTACTTGTTTTGATCCCTTTGTAAACTATGCTTATGTGAAGTGTAACATGACATGGTCTTCCAAATGGAATCCCAGTGTAACTTTATCCATATGTTAGTAAAGAGTGGGGTTTTCTCAGAGATATACATCCATTAAGTTTGCCCAATAAACTACTAAAATAATATATGGTTCACTTATCATAAGACTTTGCTCATTATATAGGTACATAGTTACAAAGTAATCCAGATTAAAAAAAGACTTAAGTCCATCAAGTTCAACCTTTGATACACATCTTTTTATCCTGGTGATCCAAAAGAAGGCAAAAGTACCCAATTTGAAGTGATGAGCAATTATGTCACATAAAGGGGGGTAAAAAACCTCCTTGACTCTCGAATGGCAATCATATTTCCAGTGGGATCAACAACACACATACATGTTAATTATAGTCTTGAATATTGAACAAAAACATATAGGCCTATTTTAAAAAAAAATACTCATAAGTGTTCTATATGTCTTTATCAAATTCCAAGCTTCAACAATCCCTATGATGGAAAGAACACTTCTTAACACTTCTTGAGATTGCAGTCCATGTGATTTTAGCACATGTTACTCATTGATCGATCGATACGCTGTGTGTACACTTTCCCCGTAAGGTTGGGGGGTTCAGACTTCAAAAGCACAGTAGGTCTAGCCCTGTTATATCTGTCTTGATTATTTCAAACCTATTTAGGGAGAACTTATAGGGAATCTAACACCTCACTTACAATTTTCTACACATGAGCTGCTTCCTCTCAAATCTCGATCATCATAAATAGTTACTTTGTACCACTTATACCATTAGCAGAGAGCTTGATACATTGTTTTATTGTTCATACCTGACATTGTCCATACCTCACATTGATCATATCTCACAGTGCCATACGAACTATCACAAGGGCAAGTAGTTTAGTACGTTTCTTGTTTTTATACCTTCTTTTGTCTGATCTTCACTTATATTCAGATTTTACTAATACAAATAAAGGTTATATTTTAATTGTATTGGTTTAATTTAGTCAGGTATGCACCAGCTCTTTCTTTTTCTTAGTTTGCTAACATCATATTTTTTGGAAAATGTACACACTATTTAATGAGACTACCTCTTTGAGTTAAATGTTTCTACATCTTTATTGATTTTACTGTAAATACCTCTTTCCTATGTTGCAAGTGAAAGAGGCTTTCTTCCAGTCTCAATGAATGCCTATTGTCTGTTGTATATTACTGATAACAAAACGGTTAGCATCTGGCGTTTTGTACTGACACTGTATATATTTGTAAAGTGCTATTATATCACTGAGATGCTTTTTTTTCCTAAAGAAAACAAATGCAGTTTTTCAAACCTTTGTTCATAACTCATGGTTTCCACCCCCCTTGTTATTCTTTTAGCTCTGCACTTTTCCTAGTTCTGTAATATCGTTCTTTAAAACTGGTGCCCTAAATTGCACAACATATTCAATGTGGGATGATACCCATTGCCGTCTTTAACGAGGGGCAAACGGGGCAGCTGCCATGGGCCCAGTTATTCCTGTGGGGGCCCAAAGCAGCGGCACCATGGGCCCCGCTGCCCACATAAAAAAAAAAATTCCCTAATGGGCCTGCGGTGCTGGTATTGTGGCTGCATTGGGACCCGCATGCTAAGGGGGCCCACCGGGTGGCCCTTACACTTAGGGCAACCCGGTGAGCATGTTTCAGCGGGGGCACGGTCGAGCGCTTAACGGCTGCATGGGAGGAAGTGACGACCGCAAGTCACTTCCTCCCACCTCAAAGACGATGAGCCGCGCGGGAATCTGAGCCAGGATGCAGTGAGGAGGGGGACTGAGAAAGGAGAGCCAGGCCCAACCACTCAGCCAGGCCACTGAACCCCAGGGAACGTAGCCTCTTGCAAAGGTAGGAAACTGAAGAGTGTCTTTAAAAGTGTAAAGTTTGTGCGTGTGTGTGTGCCAGTATGTCTGTGTGTGTGTGCCAGTATGTCTGTGTGTGTGTGTGTGTGTGTGTGTGTGTGTATGTGTGTGTGTGTGTGCCAGTATGTTTGTCTGTGTGTGCCAGTATGTCTGTCTGTGTGTGTGGGTGCCAGTATCAATGTTTGTGTGGTTCCAGTATGATTGTGTGTGTGTGTGCCAGTATATCTGTGTGTGTGTCAGTATGTTTGTCTGTGTGTTTGCCAATATATCTGTCTGTGTGGTGCCAGTATTTTTGTCTGTGTGTGTACTAGTATGTCTGTGTGTGAGCCAGTATGTTTGTCTGTGTGTTTGCCAGTATGTCTGTCTGTGTGTGTCAGTATGTATGTCTGTGTGTGTGTCAGTATGTATGTCTGTGTGTGTGTGCCAGTATGTTTGTCTGTGTGTGTGTGTCAGTTTGTATGTCTGTATGTGTGTCAGTATGTATGGCTGTGTGTGTGTGTGCCAGTATGTTTGTCTGTATGTGTGTCAGTATGTCTGTATGTGTTTTTCAGTATGTATGTCTGTCTGTGTATCAGTATGTATGCCTGTGTGTGTCTCAGTATGGCTGTCACAGTGTGTCAGTATGGCTGTCACAGAGTGTCAGTATGTCTCTGTGTGTGTATCTGTATATGTGTCAGTGTTTGTATCTGCATTTGTCAGGTTATGTATCTGTGTGTCTGTATGTTGTCAGTGTGTGTAGCTGTATGTTGTCAGTGTATGTATCTGTGTCAGTGTATCTGCATGTGTGTCAGTGTGTGCATCTGTGTGTCAGTGTGTATGTGTCTGTATAGCTGCCTCTGTATCATTGTATATATCTGTGTTTTTTGCAAGAGTTTCAGTGTGTGTGTGTGTGTGTGTACCTGTGTGTATGTGTATCACAGTGTGTGTTTGTTTGTGGCAGTGCATGTGTATATGTGCACACATCTCAGCATTCAAACACCAACATTACACACAAATACACACCTGCATTCAAACTTCAACACTACATACAAACACACCTCTTTGTTAAACACCAAAATTATATATAAACACACCTGTGCATTTAAAAACCAACACTACACATAAATGCATACTTGCATTCAAATGCCATTTCCACATACAAACAGACCCCTACATTCACACAAACATACTCAATTCAAAAACACAAACACTGCTCAGTGCTAAATACAACACTGCATGCACGGGAAAATGGTAGAGACCCAGCTGTCAAAGCATTGTTGGCATTGCACGACAGGTGGGGGTCTACATTTTGCCCCCCCTTGCCCAAAATAATTCATGCACCAGAGCCCTCTCTACTTTACATCCGCCTCTTTGTTGAGCTGGGGGGCTTGATTGCAGGCCAGGGAGTTGGGGGGGCCCAAGCAAATGTTTTCCCAGATTTTTAGTGAAGTTGTACTATGTTTAGACAATACTTTCTTACCTAGTTTTGTGTCACTGGAAACACTGACACCTTACTTTCAATACCCACTTCAAGATCATTTATAAACAGTTAAACAGAAGTGGAACCAGGACAGAACCCTGAGCCACTTACCACTTTTGTCCAATTTGATTTTTTTAAATTTACAATTACCCTCTGCACTCTGTCATTAAGCCAGTGTCCTATCGAAATGCAATATCTAATCTAACTAATTTCAGCTTTAATAATAACCATGTGTGGAACATTGGTGGATCCAGGGGGGGGGGGGGCAACGGGGCAATTGCCCCCTAGATTCCCCTCAGCTGCTAACGAGGGCTGGTATTGCGCAGTGCGGTGGGGACTGGGAGGAAGATCAGAGATCTCCCTCCCTGGTCCGCAGGCATCGTGCTGGCAGCCGGCGGGGGAGGGAGTGAAAGAGAGGACCCGGAGCTCAGTCTGCAGCTCCTCCGGGTCCTCCTCGCTCAAGATTTGGAGCGTTGCCGCGGTTACCACGGCAATGCTCCAAATCTCGTGAGAGTGAACTCTAGCCCTGGAACGCGGGCTAGAGTTCACTCTCCCCACTGGGACCACCAGGGAATCACCACTGGGACCACCAGGGAACGAAATATGTCCCCCCTCCTCCTCAATAAAGGTAAGAAGGGAGGGGGGACATAGAATATTTATTTTATTAAATAAAAAAAAATAATTATTATTTAAATGTCTCCAGCCCCCTCATTACCCCCCATACACACACTGCACCCCCATTACACACACTGCCCCCCCATACACACACTGCCCCCCCGTTACACACACTGCCCCCCCATACACACACTGCCCC
>OW240921.1:37501700-37520258 GCA_933207985.1 Pelobates cultripes
ATCTTGGCAGTGAGAGGAGCAGGGCCGCCGGACCGGGGAAGCTGCCACCCGGCCCGGCGGCTCCAGCCAGGAACCCGGCCGGCCCCCAGGTGCCGCGGCCCACCGGGAAATTTCCCGGTATCCCGGTGGGCCAGTCCGGCCCTGCCTATGGGGATGTCAGGGCAGGACCTCACCCTGCAACGACTATCTGCAGTCTGGAACAATGAGGTCTTGCCATGGTCCAGACTGATGCGAGAAATCATACAGTTGCATGACATCTCCAAGACCCGCACACACAATCGATCAAATTCCCAGAGAAGAGCCTCCTCTGCTTCAAGTAAGTCAGCAGGTCGCAGAGGTGTAGAACACATTCTATGCCTGCTAAAATTTGGCAGTAGTGAATCCAACAGTCAGCTGAGTGTTCTGTCAGAGAGTAGCCAAATTTTGTGCCCAAGTTGCGCTGAGTAAGTACCGTAGGTATTTGGCTTAATAATTAGATTTTTGAAGGAGCTCCAGCAACATGCGACTAGCTTGGTTGGCTGTCAAGCCCCGTGCACAAGTGTTTTTTAGTTTTGTTTTAACCCCTGCAATGACATTCCATGTATAAGACGACCCCCAATTTTAGACTAAAACGATTTAGAAAAAAACATAGTATTATATATGGAAACATACTGTAAGTTAGTTTCCCAATCACAGATGTCCAACTCACAGGTCTCTAGTTTTCGGGCTGAACCCTTTTT
This sequence comes from Pelobates cultripes, assembly GCA_933207985.1. NCBI lineage: Eukaryota > Metazoa > Chordata > Amphibia > Anura > Pelobatidae > Pelobates > Pelobates cultripes. The sequence goes on from OW240921.1 coordinate 37,502,420, forward strand.
AAACAAAAACACTACATCTGCTTTTTTCACATCTTCTGAAAGATTAAATACATATTTGTTATGGATATATCTACACAAACCTTCTTAAGTACTAGTGGGTGCATACCATCTGGACCCGGTGGTATGTTTACAATAACTTTTTTTATTTGCTGTAGTACCTTATCCTGTATTAACCTGTTTGCTGTAAGCCTTTTGTTTTGTAACAGGAATATGCAAATCTACAGCCATATATTCTCATTTGCTATGTATTCAAGAAAAAAATTATATTTAGAATTTCTGTTTTACACACCCCGTTCAGATTGCAATGGACCAGCACTTTCACTCTTTACCTTTTCAGCATTCATGCACTTATTGGGGTTAGTCTTATTCTGTTTGGCTATGAGCTTTTTGTTTTCTAGTTTAGCCACCTAATTACCCTTTTGCAAGTTCTGTTTATTTATTGACTGACCCTTTTACTAAGTCACATTAGTTTTTATTTATTTGTTTCCTTATGGTATGCAAAGTACCTTTCGAGAATTTGTTTAAAGACTTTTCATTTATTGTGCTTTTGCTCGTGCATAGTTCCTGCCAGTCAAGGGTTCTATAGATTCTGTTTTTCTTTTTAAATTATCCTTTTTTTAAATTAAGCATATTTGTCAGGCCCATACAAAAAAAATTTTTTAGTCAATCTCAAATGATAACATACTATGGTCACTATTTCTTGAGTGTTGACTTACTTTAATAGGTCAACATTTTACAAGTTATTACAAGACACAGATAATCTGTTCTAGTTGGTGCTTCTGTTGTAAAGGGTTAAAAAACCTCTTTCCCTTAGCCATACTACTAGTCCATCTGAACCTGTCAATATCTGAATAATTAAAATCTACAATGACTACTGTGTTACCCAGATGTACATCTTCTCTAGCAGTATTAATGTTAGGGAGTTTGCAACATATTCCTACCTATTAATGAATGCCCCGTTTCATCCTATTTCCTCCATAAGGCTTCCACATCCTTACCTGTATCATCACATATCATTTCTTCAACACTTGGCTTTAATTCACAATTGGTTGTGACAGAGCTCCAGTACTCCGACCAAGTACCTCCATTCAGTCCGCTTCCGAGCTGCTTGCAGGGGACCCTGGAACCCTTCAACCTCAATTACCGAAGCTTGGATGGGGTTTCTCTTAAGCTCTTCCACTGGACCAGACTGCAGTTCTCCTTCCAGGCAGGTTCCATCCCCTCTGCCTATACTGCTGCAACCCTTCTTCCAGGCAGGGATCGTCCCCTCTGCCTATTCCGCTGCAGCCCTTCTTCCAGGCAGGAATTGTCCACTCTGCCTATTCCGCTGAAGCCCTTCTTTCAGGCAGGGATTGTCCCCTCTGCCTATTCCGCTGCAGCCCTTCTTCCAGGCAGGGATCGTCCCCTTTGCCTATTCCGCTGTAGCCCTTCTTCCAGGCAGGGATCTTCCCCTCTGCCTATTCCGCTGCAACCCTTTCTACAGGCAGATATCCACTTCTGCCTGTAATGCGATTTCTAGTGCCAAAGGCACTTGTGGCTCTCAGGCCTAGCTCTCTTGATTTATCCCAGGGCTAGAGTGATTGTGCAGCCAGCCAACAGGTCTAAAGACTTTGTTACTGCGATCCCTACAAATCCACACAGGACCAAAAGGAACTAACATGCCCATATGTTCATTACATATTGCCGTGACAACTTCAATAAAATACAAGTAACCAAATCATAGCAGACAACATACAGCAACTTATTATAACACAATTACACATTTAAAAAAGGGATGGGGAAGACTATATTTAACACAAAATATCTCCTCTGCCTGCAGAATTATCAATATGCAAGTCTACCTGAATATGCAAATTAACAAGCCTTACTATTCAGGTAGTGCATATTGCTGTTGCTACCAACAGAGGGCGCTATACAGGCTACATAGCCAAATCCACCTAGTTGATAGCAATCCTCAGCAGTACAGGAGAGCAAGCAAAACATTTAACACTAAACGCTAAATATTTTGCACACATCCTGCACCTATAATGGGCACAGGGTGACTAAAATATGAGAATAATCCAGGGATTTACATAAATAGTCTGTCTGAAGCGCCTGGTCATGTTGATTACCGTCAAATTGGTATGTAAGCATAACCTTCTCTTTTCTATGTGTTGTATCTTTCCTAAATAATGAAGCAAGTGTTTCATCCCACGAAGTCGCGGTATTCCAATGATTATTCTTTAATGTGCATTGTTTCTGTCACCTAACTGACATGTAGTTTAAATAAATATAACAGACAATATTAATGCTGTCAGATTATCACCCAGGTGCAACAACAAATGAATCTGCTAGAGGGCCCTATTTTACTACATATGTGGATATTTATCACACAATTGCAGATCAGACATTTAATCATTACAGAAAAATATGTAAATATAGAATCCCAACACATTAAAAGGGACACTAACATAACAAATGTCAAAGTTCTGTTTTATAGTGCTGCAAATGTTATGCTGTGCAGGCTAAACAGGTTTCAAAAGTTTTATGGTGCGAAGGTGACATAATCCTGAGGGAAAAAAAAGGTTTTATAAACTCGTTTCCATGTTAACACTAGTCCTTTTTTTCAACCAGCTGCCACTCAAGTGCCCATTGCTACTCGAATCAAATAGCAGTTGTTTACCGACTCAAAATGTCATCAATAGCAACAGGGTGCTACAGCTACTTAAAGCAGTAAAATAAAAAAAAATAAAAAGTAAGACAATGAAATAAATTATAACATTTTTTTTTAAGTAAAATGCTTTTGTCGTGTAAATGAACAATTTACATAGTAGACATTATCTTCAAAAGTGTTCATTGTACAGAATCTTAGCTAAAAAGGAAAAAGGACATGAATGTGCTTATACCATTTTTGTTTAGCAAGGTTTTATTTTTGTCATAATCTACGAGCACCAATACATCTTTAATGCATTTTATCCTTATTATTATGCTATACACGTTTACTCTTTTAGGCATGCATGGTTAAGAACTACAGCACAGCATAACGCAATACATTTATTTTTGTGCAAAATCTATAAATGTTGGAGCACGTACACACAATACATGTTAAAGAGGCATTATATGCATTAACATTGTTTTGTAGCCTAAAATATATCTTTAAGGTTAGAATATTGTACTGGTTTCTCCTACTTGATTCTCTAACATTGTTATCATATCATTTTCTTATTGTGCTTCTAAAAGAATATACAAAAATGTGCAACTTACTTGTGCTTGTGTATAAGTGATGCCCTTCCATTGAGATTTGGAAAAGTTTACCTATATCATTCCATACAGAAACAAATAGCTACTGGTGTTTTATAACCCAAATGTATGTATCAATCTAGATACTAAACCTGGAAGGCGTGTAATGTATCTAATCATTTTAACTTCCCAGGAATCAAGTGTTTGTTATCTTGTAATCTGGAAACTATCCACAAATGATAACGAGAGAAAGAGATCAATACAGAGTTATAAATAGAGAGGTGAACCAACAGAAAGATTATTAGATGAGTAAAAATGCTGGTCATGTCCTGCTCTCGTCTGTTCTAGACGTCCAAATTCCTCTGTCCTTTATCCTAATATCAAGAGATATCAGCAGACTATATTCCACAATATGAAAGAGAATTTTATAGACAGCTTTTATCTCCTAGCCAAACCAAGAAGAAACGCACAAATGGTACACAACATCGAGTCTACTGGCCTGCCCTTTGGAAAACTGGCAATAAACAAAATGGGGACTCAGGAAGGGAGTCATTTGTCAGAAAGTATTAGCCAATAAAAATGTATGCTCTGACTATTGACAATACAATTGCCAAGCCCAACCTTATACTTAAAACTTGTCAGTAATACAAATTGAATATCAATTTCCAGCTACGTATCATTATCTACAATCAGTATATTGTACAGGTGCACATACTTAAGAAATGTCAGTTGTTCACATTTGTTACCTAGTAACCGTATTATAAGTGAGGCATTTCTGTGTCATTACAATTACTGTTTGTTGAATTATTTGTAAAGGGAGAGTAGGTGTATACTCTAGTGAGTAAAAAACAGAGGAATTTGCATACACTGAAACATATATACAATACAAAAGAAATATAAACTAAGGAGGGAAGTACTGTACTCAGGAACATCTACAAACCCAAAATACCTGGACCACGGGGAGGTACCTATTCTACTCACACTTGTCCTAGCTATCACTTTGCAATCACCCAATTACATGCCATGGTTCTATTTGTTTGTGCAACTGTTATCACAAATAATAACTTTGCGTCTTGGTATTAAATAAACCCAACAAGCAGAGTATAAACCAAGAGGAAGAATGCATGTATACCGGTCCTTAGAAAGGCCAGGCTTAACAATGCTTAAAGGAACACTATAGTCACCTAAATTACTTTAGCTAAATAAAGCAGTTTTAGTGTATAGATCATTCCCCTGCAATTTCACTGCTCATTTCACTGTCATTTAGGAGTTAAATCACTTTGTTTCTGTTTATGCAGCCCTAGCCACACCTCCCCTGGCTATGATTGACAGAGCCTGCATGAAAAAACTGGTTTCACTTTCAAACAGATGTAATTTACCTTAAATAATTGTATCTCAATCTCTAAATTGAACTTTAATCACATACAGGAGGCTCTTGCAGGGTCTAGCAAGCTATTAACATAGCAGGGGATAAGAAAATCTTAATTAAACAGAACTTGCAATAAAGAGCCTAAATAGGGCTCTCTTTACAGGAAGTGTTTATGGAAGGCTGTGCAAGTCACATGCAGGGAGGTGTGACTAGGGTTCAAAAACAAAGGGATTTAACTCCTAAATGGCAGAGGATTGAGCAGTGAGGCTGCAGGGACATGTTCTATACACCAAAACTGCTTCATTAAGCTAAAGTTGTTCAGGTGACTATAGTGTCCCTTTAACGAGGTTAACAGATATAATGAACAGGGAAGTGAAAGACAAGCCAAAGTCAAAAGAAGGCAGAAATCAGACAAAGAGGTACAAAGTCAGGTCAGGGAAACCAGAAATCAGAACAGTTAGGAATAGCAAAGTAAGTAAAGTAGATCATCAGAATTTACACTACAAACACACTACTGGCACACTAGGAACCACAGCAGGGCACAGAGTATGTACAAGGTGCCCTTTTATACGTTGGGGGGGAAGAGGGGTCTGCAACAGGCACTCCCTCAAAATGTGACAGACAGGCAACAGAGTAAAACCCACACCTCTATAAGACAATTGTATTAAAACAATCAGTTATCGTAATAATGAAAGCAGCTTCCTCTCGGGATATTCCAGACTTTATCGATTACAAAATGGAAAATGTATATAGATGGCAGAGGAGTATAGCTGTTAATTTACAGAAACAAAACACAACACAATAGTGTGATATTGTAAATAAACATAAGAACTGCACAAATATAAGTGGAACTCACAAGATGTAGAAAGTAAAATCGCCTTAGGGTGCCTCCCCTTGGATATATTGGTGGCATTTCCAGAACTCTGTCTCGGCTGGTTGATGGTATCGCCACAATATGGAATTCCGACTCAGGAAATGGTTAAGAAATCTGCTTTATTTATTAAGTATAAAAAGTAAAAAAACAAATATGGTCCAACATGTTTCGTCTGACAAAGTCTTCTTCAGGGACACAATAATAAAAACAAATAAGAATATCCTAACAAAAGGACAAAATAGTAGTGATAGAGTGAAATTTGTGTACAATGGCGCTTACAAAGATAATTGGAAATCAGAAAGTAGTAAAGCAGCTACCACCAAAGTGCCGTCCTCTCACAACCTAGCACTTACAAAGTCAATTGGATAAATATACTGAGTGGTGGGCAAAACCAATCCCAGTGGTAGGTGGAGCGCTCAGAAGATTAAAACAAACTTTACCCCCCTTGGAACCCTTGGTAACCTAAGGGGGGGAATACAAAATAATAGTGTAGAATGTATAGAAAATGGGGTAAGTGAAATAACTCAATAGGAATTCATTCACGTGGTTCTGAGCCTAAAACAGGACAGGCTCAGATCACTCAAGCAGATGTAAATTTATGGAGACACAAGTCCTTAAGGTGATGTTGCTTCTATTGTCCCTCTGGAAAGATGACAAAATACCAGTATCTAGTGTAGTAGATCTCAGATACCAATGTGTATAGGTGAATAAATAGAACTGCTCACCTTACATAGAGCCTTGGTTAAACAGCGCATGTGCCAGTAAGAGGACACATACCCTTCTTTAAATATAACAGGAACTCAGGATGCTGAATGTAAATCTCAGCTGTCACGAACTGTTGGCATAACGTCTGAAATCTTTCCTGATTAGCATCTAGCCATCATCGACTCTAAACAAAAAGTACCAAAATGTATAGCAGGAGTGCAAAGCGTGTATCCTCCAGAGCCATGAAAAAGCCAAGAGTCCTATTGAACTAAATTCTTGGCTTGTTCATGGCTCTGGAAGATACACGCTTTGCACTCCTGCTATACATTTTATATTTATCCAAAAGGACAATATAGCAGCATAACCCTTCCTTCCCCAGTCCTTCCATATATGTGGCTGGCTTTTCTTCCTACTGGTGGTCCAGGGGTTGTTGTCCTCACTGTCCAGCTGTTTCAAGGGATTCCTCAATTGATTTTCACGGGTATCAGATCTGTGTGACGTCACTTCCGGTATGTCACTTACGGTTTGTACTTTCGGGTGATTTATGCATTCCAAATGGCGGCCATTTTGCGTTCCACCTTCGTTAATACACAATAGCTGTCCCATACTTATGCAGACATGAATAAGTCCTTGGTTCAAAGTAAGGAAGCCTATAGGGCTCAAAATAGTTGTAAATAATAGTACATATACAAAGTATATCCAGCATATAATGTGTTTTTAAAGATAGAAAAAAATTTGGGATGGAACACAGACATTGAATGATGGGGAAATAGAGAAGATAGACTCACACAACGCGAGACTTTTTGAATCCACTAATTGGACTCTTTGGAGCCAGGTGGTCTTAATGCATATATATATATATATATATATATATATATATATATATATTTATTTATTTATTTATTGTTTTTTTTTTTCTATATAGAGGTGAACTCGCAAGTTAGATAACATTTATGGCCAGATATCCCTTTCCAAGAATATCTCTCTTTGGGTTACTAGGATTTTATATATTTTTTATTTTTTACCTTTTACTGCCCTTATGGTTTATTGCCTCCATTTTTAGATGGTATGTCCATCAAGTACTTTGTTCTATAGAATAAATAAGTCCCTTTGGCTGACTAATAAGTCTCCTGAATATTCAAAGCACCTACATATCAATATAGAGGAGGGATCTAAGTTTTGTAAATATATGTTTTGGATGTATCCGTTTGTCTGCATATTCCACACAAGTTGGATAAATATGAGACAGCACTGTCTTCCAATATGGGGTATTACAACACAATATAGAAACCAAAATTTTTTTTGGAATCTAAATCAAAATCTAGATTTCTCTACTGTGAAGAAATGCCTTTTTTTACTGTATATGCCCTCTTTGTATTTGTGTCAATAGCAATGTTTTCCTATGGCATTCGGTAGGTAAAACCGAATGCAGACCACCCTGTCACCCCTTTATACATCCAAACTTTGGGGCTTATTGGCTTCTAAAGACAGTTTCTTCCCATTGGAATCCATTGGAAGGTGTGTTTCTTCCCCTCCCCCGTTTCCTGTCTATTGTTCTCAAGCAGGGAGTTGTCCCAGGGACACTGCCAGACCAGTGTGAACTGGTTTGGGCAGAAAAGCCATGCTTCCTTTGGGTCACAAAGGACTTCTAACTAACTTTTGAACTAATGGAAGGATTTGCATGATTTTTGGGTATGTTTGTATTTGGGATGTGCTGATTAATAATATGTGACTTTTATTAATATTGGATGTATGGTTTTGGAGTTATGAAAGTTGGGTAAAAAGTGTGTTTTAAAATGTATTGATAATTGGGTTACCTCTCAGGCTAAGGGGAGGAGATGTGTGGGATGTAACCATTGTGTGATTGGTTGTACTGTGTCCCACCCTGTGGGATGTCCCCTTGCATGGGGACCTGCATAAAAGAAGGTTCTTTGTGTGCCAATAAACAGTTCATCTTTGTACCCTTATTCTGACTACGTATGCTGTTTGGGAGTTCGTGTGTTTTACTGTGGGAATTATCCAGGAACACTATTGGATTTACAATTGGGAATTCGTCTACTATAACTACCGAACGGAGGGCTATATTCACTGGGCTCTGGCTGTTCGGGAGGAAACTACCGATTAAGGTTTAAATGTACTTGGTTTCCTTACATCTACCATAAAAAAATCCAGATTATCATTTTCTATAATTATAATTTTTAGTTTTTCATTTTCAAATTATAAAAAAAATGCAAAGTTCATTCTATTCATCTAGATTGTGTTGTTCACCTATATACTGGATAAGTGCAGCCTAATTCAATGTCTGTGTTCCATCTGAATTTTTTTTCTATCTTTATAAACACATTATATGCTGGACATACTTTGTATATGTACTATTATTTACAACTATTTTGAGCCCTGTAGGCTTCCTTACTTTGAACCAAGGACTTATTCATGTCTGCATAAGTATGGGACAGCTATTGTGTATTAACGAAGGTGGAACGCAAAATAGCCGCCATTTGGAACACATACAACACCCGGAAGTACAAACCGGAAGTGACGTCACACAGATCTGATACCCGTGAAAATCAATTGAGGAATCCCTTGAAACAGCTGGACAGTGAGGACAACGACCCCTGGACCACCAGTAGGAAGAAAAGCCAGCCACATATAAGAAAAGACTGGGGAGGGAAGGGTTATGCTGCTATTTTGTCCTTTTGTTAGGATATTTTTATTTGTTTTTAATATTGTGTCTTTGTCAGACGAAACATGTTGGACCATATTTGTTTTTTTACTTTTTATACTTAATAAATAAAGCAGATTTCTTAACCATTTCCTGAGTCCGGACTTCCATATTGTGGCGATACCATCAACCAGCTGAGAGGGAGTTCTGGAAATACCCCCCATATATCCAAAGGGAGGCACCCTAAGGAGATTTTCTTTTTCTACATCTTGTGAGTTCCACTTATATTTGTGCAGTTCTTATGTTTATTTACAATATCACACTATTGTGTTGTGTTTTGTTTCTGTAGATTAACAGCTATAAGCCTCTGCCATTTATATACATACTCCCTCAAAATGTAAGAGAGTGAAATAGATGCGCTTCCGCTTCTATGATGTCATGAAGCTGGCGGGGAGCAGTGGTTGGCATCAGGGATATCTAAAAATCCTGAAAATTGCCAAGTTAATTGCAGGTGCCCTTATACAACTTTAAATTTAACTCACTAGCAGCCTCCCAAAACACTAAACAAATATGTAAATTGTTTACTTAAATTTTACAATAAAAATTTTAAATAAAAAAAATATTTTATCTATACCTGTATATAGGCAAACTGTGGATTCTTTTCAGTTTGCTGTCAGATTTCTTAAATTAAATCATATATTTTCTCTTATCATTTCCCTGTTAACTCTTTTAAAGATACATTCACTATGTCCATCGCTCTTTGCTATTTGACTATGTCATTAGTTATGGATGTCAGAAGTCCTCAACTAAACATTCTTATCCTTGCAAATCATCTTGCAATAATTGGGTATTTGTAATTGTATTAAGCCTCTAAAGGGTGGAATGTGAGTTTGTTTTTTTCCCAAATCTCAGTGTGTATTTATGAGTAGTTTTTAACATACTTCAGTATTTTCATCAGTGTCTATGGAATAATAATTTATTTTATATCTAATAACATCTAGTGAATATTATCCAATTCTAATAAGTGTATAAGCAACTGTTTTCTAGACATGTTCTTGTAAACTTATTTTGTTACCCACTACCCCACCTGATTGTCTGGCATAATGGGAGCCCCAACACACAGTGTGCAAATTATGATATAGACATAAACATATACTGGACCTTACAGTGGCCGGACTTAACATACAGAAGACAGAGAATGGCTAGAGAATATTGAGGTACAGTAGCTGTGTCAAGGAGCATAGATAGAAGAATAGTCAACAATAGCCAAGATCAAAAACAGACAAACCAGGGGTGCCCAAAAGGTAGATCCCCAGATGTTGTAGAGCTACAACTCCCATGATGCTTTGCATACATTTAAAATGGCAAAGCATCATGGAAGCCGTAGTTTTAAAACATCTGGATATCTATTTTTCAGGCACCCCTTAGATAGACAGTAAGACTCAATACAGAGCCACAAAAGTGCATATACCTGAGTGTCAGCAAACTATTTATAGTATGGCTCCTTAATTAGGTAGCCACACCCCTAAAATGTTCCAAATTTTAGATTTTCACAGTGCGTGATGTCATTGATATCATGATGTCAACGCGCACATGCCACATCATAAAACAGGGCCTAGCGTACAGTTCGTTTGGAACTGTGGAGAAAGAAGGAAGACCATGAAGAAGTTTTCAATACTGCCTGTAGGCATCCCCAGGCTGTGTTCCTGCAGGCTGTATACAAGGTACCCTGGTAAGAAGCCCCTCTTCGGGAGCCACCAAGAGGGCGGAAGGATTCGTTTTACCTTCAGGAGGTTATTCTGGTGCTTGACCTTGTTTTGCTATGATATCTGTAATAAGTGTAGATTGTATCTTAATACTGGCATTGGTTATTATATGTTGTTTGAAAAACAATATCAGACACCTCTGTTTCAAGACATGCCTGGGGTTCGTATTGGCAGGACAAAGCTTTAACTTTTGTGTTTTTTGACCCTGGTCTATATGTTAAAATAATTATTGACAAGAAAAGAGACCAAAGTGCTTGTCTTGCTGTTACTCTTCTCCAATGTAATACAGGTTTTTATGGTCTGCTAATATGGTTATGGGATTAGAGGACTTTTCTAAGACATGGTGTTATTCCTTTGATGCCACGATGATTACAAGTAATTCTCTGTCTCCTATTTCATATCTGTTTTCTATTAATTAAATTTTTTTATAATAAAAACCACATGGATGCAAAAGTTGTTATTCAGCTTTTTCTTGGGACTGTCAGGCTTAGCAGTATGAAACCCAACGAGCAGTACTTGCAAAAAGGGGCAAGGGGCAGGGGCAAGGCAAAGATAAGGTCAGGCAGTGTGGAAGTCAAATATCCAGGCTACAAAGGTAAAGGGACAAGCCAAAGGTCAGGTAATCCAGGAAAGTAGAAATCACACAGGTAGTTTTGCAGAGAAGTAGCACAGAACAACTGAGGAATGACAGCTCAAGACACTAAAGACACACCTATTCTGCCTTGCCTCCATAACACCCTAAAGGTGCATACGGCTGTCAGTCATCAGAGTTCCCATGGGAAGTAATAATGTTTTTAATTGATTTCAGGTGCACCCACAGGGCTGTCCTGTAGCATGCAATCATTGTGCACATCTCCAAAGTGTCTATCGTTGCCCTAGATATGTGGTGCGATCAGAATTTGTAGGTTGCGTTTGGGCAGCCACGGCTCGGAGGTGTTGCCGGAGCAGCGAGGAAACGGAGGTAAGTCTTGACAGGGACAGTAATGCTCCTACTCCTGTCTCAGAGGTATCTACCTCTCATAGAAAATGAAGGTTCAGATCAGGGTGTACCAGGATTGGTGTTGAGGCAAAATAGTTTTTGAATGCTTCCAAAGGATCAGGTTTCAATTGCTTGGGATTAGCACCCTTCTTTGTTATATTAGTTATTGGGGCTACTATGGACAAAAAACCTTTATGAAACGTTAATAATAATTTGAAAACCTTTAAAATAATTGTCCTTTAGTCCTTTAGGCAGAGGCCATTTATGTAATTCTAATTTAGTAGATCCGTAGAAAAAATATTTCCTGATATCATATCACATATCCTAAGAAACCAGTTTGTGGCTGGTCGAAGAGACATTTCTCAAGCTTACACAACCCATGTTTTAATAATCTGATTAATGCCTCTTTAACAAGTTTGTGATCTGTCTCTATGTCTTTAGAGTATATCAATATATCATCAAGATATACTATGACACATTCCTGTCAATTAACATGTCATTAATCAAATCTTGGAAGTCAGCGGGGTTGTTACAGAGCCCAAAGGGCATCACTGTATATTTATAATGCCCATACCTGTTGTTAAAAGTGTCTTCTATTAGTCTCCTACAAATTCTATTCAGATCTTATGCCCCCCCACCCCCCTCATAAATACAATTTTGTGAATACAGTGGAACCTTTGAACCTATCAAATAACTCAGTTATTAAAGGAATAGGATAAGTATTCCACACAGTAATTCTGTTTAATCAATACAAGGTCTGAGATCACCCCTTTTTTTTACACCAAGATAAACCCTGTCCCTGTCGGTGATGATAAACCCTTTTTTTAAATTCTCCTTAATATATGCCTCCAGGAGAAGATTCTCTTTGACTGAAAGAGGATACACAGCACCCTTAGGTTACATAGTACTGGGCAGTAGGTCTATAGCACAATCATAGGAATATTGTGGCATAAAGACTCTGCTTTTCCCTTGTTAAATACTTCTTTGATACCAACATATGGCTCAGCAACTTCTGTTGACAAGGGTGGCATGATGGAACATTTATAAGTAGAATAGGTTTCACTTTGGTAAACCCCCCCTGAAGACAATCACTCCTCCAAGATATAATGTCTCCATTTTTTCCAGTTTATCAAGGGATTATGCTTTCTTAACCAAGCAACTACCAAAACATCTGGAAAGACTAGAGAATAAATGAACTGTGGTACAATAATTTCTTTATTAAAATTGATTGGAATCAGAAGCCTGTGATCTTTGATTTTTATCATGAAGTGCATAGTAGAAACATCCAAGACCTATCCTTCATAGGAACTTAGGTGCAAGAGTTTCCAGCCTACTGGGAGAAGTTAATTGAAGGTGCCCATTTTTACTACAATATAGACACAGCCCCTCTCTTCTCCTACATTGTTTTTTTCCACCTCAGTTACCCATATTACTCCCAATTGCATTGGTTCAGGGGCCCAAGAGTATGCATGATTAAACAATTGAGCAATCTACTAGAAGTCCTTGTGGGTCTATCTCTTGTAAGATAGTGGTTATGGTGCCAGATGTGCCGTGGCCATCCACTCCATTGTAAGGTGTCAAAGCATTTTTTAACTGTTTGGAAGGCCAGTTTGGGTACATATTCACAATGTTGCTTTGACCATTCCAATTCCAGTGCATAGTTATATCCTATACTTACACACTGCACAAGGCATTCACACTATGCACATAACATTCTCGATGTACACCTACACAGAGCATTCATAGATTACACACAGAATTCACACACAATATTGACTTATCACCCAAAGCATTACCTGCCACCAGTAACGTCTTACTTTTTTTAGGAGGAGACGGCCTGGCTTACATGAGCAGTTTTTTGTACTCCTGAGATGGATTCATCACCAATTTAGTCACTCAGCATCATCCACCTGCACTGTCACTGAGACATTTATAAACCTTCAACATTGCCCCTTTAAAACCGGATTTTGGGGAACATTGCGTAATAATATATTGAAATTTACAATAATCATCAGGAAAAAAATATTTTTTATTTTATTCTTCTTTTGGTTGTCAGTTTATCTAAATGGAGTTTTTAGGTTAAGGCTGGGGCATGACTACATGCACTCTACGTACAGGCTGGGTCAATGCCGGCATATGTTCCTACGGCTGTGTAGATTCTTCAGAGATGAGGACTGCCAAATGGTCCAGAGCTCCAACTTCTGGAAGGAAAGAAGAAACATGTTATTATAGAGATATAATGCTTTTTATCACGTATTAAAAAATGTTTTTAGTATATTATTAAAATTTAACTGTAGGCCTCGAATTTCAAATTCAAAAATCCTTTATATGAAATATTTAAGATATTACATTGATAATAAAATAAAATAAAATGAACTTATCATTTGCCCAAATCCAATAAGAGACCAGTAAGACAAGACACTGGTATAAATGCAAGTAGGGTTGATATATTTTATCAAAGGAATAACAAGGAGGAAGGACAAAAGAAATGCTCACTTTTTTACTTAATAGTAAGAAGAAAAGAAATGAGTACAAGTTGTACTACTAGATTATAGTATATTTATACTGCAAGACAGTGAGGTAGTAAGCTGGAAGCAACAGGGTTCTTGGGAGTAAGAGATACAGCTGTAGGTTTAAACCGATGATAAACAGTGTAACCTCTGAAATTAAGAAGGCACCTGGACACTCCTGCTTCCTTAACAACTTAAATGAGATTAAAGGACCACTATAGGCACCCAGACCACTTCAGTTCAATGAAGTGGTCTGGGTGCCCGGTCCATCTAGTGTTAACCCTGCCTACTGTAAACATAGCAGTTACATATGGGTTAATCCAGCCTCTAGTGGCTGTCTCATTGACAGCCACTAGAGACGCTTCTGCGTTTCTCACTGTCATTTTCACAGTGAGAAGACGCCAGCGTCCATGGGAAAGCATTGAAAATGCTTTCCTATGGACTGACTGAATGCGCGCGCGGCTCTTGCCGCGCATGCGCATTCAGCCGATGACGTCGGAAGGAGGAGGAGAGTCCCCAGATTTTAACCCCTTACTCCCATTACAGCCTGGTGGGAGAGGGCCATGAGTGTGGTGGGCGACCTATTAACACTATAGTGCCAGTAAAACGAGTTTGTTTTCCTGGCACTATAGTGGTCCTTTAAGATGTTATGAAACTAGGAGTGATCCTTTAAGATTCAGTCCTGCCCACTTGAGACTGGATCTATTAGCTACTGGGTTGGTGCTGCACACTTTTATCTTAGGAACTGCTATTTTTTTATGTGACTAAAGACATATGTTTCTCATATATCATTCAATAAAGATACAGTCAGTATAATAGCTAGATAAGGATACAATAAATATTATTCTGCTTGCATGTCATCCAACACAAAGTACATTCGCTCACTTTATTCCATATACCAAGAAATAGCTTTAAAGTGGCATAGGATGATGAGTTATTGAACCTGACCTTTGAGCCGAAGGTAGGAAAGAAACTCTAAGACAGTTTGAATCGTGTTTTCATCCAGAGAATGGAGCTGGGAAACTGAAGAACAACAGAGATACAAAGTGATTAGATTTTTTATTTATTTATATACACAAATACAAATAATAGAAAATATTTAATTTACTTGAACAGTTCTAATTAGAACAAACTGCATAGTTATTTAGGTTATTATTTAGCTTTAACTTTACTTTAATTATATGTTCTTTGCACTTAAAGAATGTATTAACTGTATATACTTCTACACAAAGGGCCTCATTTTTTTAGTTTATTACTTTTATTTGCGGGACAAAATTTTATGTATTTTCATTCACAATACGGATATTAACTATAGATGAAATGCTAAATAAAAATGTTGCCTTGTGCTGCTGTAAAGATAGCTCATCGGATCAAAATCAAGCTGCAATATCTCAGAGTCTCAGGCTCGATTCCCGACAAGGTCAATAAAATGTGTACCATGAAGCCAGGTAATAACATCTAGAGCCCAGGGCATATTTGGAAACTAGTATCGAGCAAAGTATACCTTTCCTGGTTACTCTGATAATATTTCATTTTGATTGTATTCCTATTATTGTTTTTATTGAATTTGTCATAGATGCACTACCCATCTTAAGAGTCTTACGCCACAGATAGGAAAATAAGTATTACGGGACCTTGTGGACGGAAGTGTCTGCCTCCCAGTTGGCATGTTCGGTAAGTCTGAATTTTAATGCCGTTCAGGAAGACAGGGGCACCAGAGAGGACCAGAAGTCACAGCCTCTCGATCAATACATTTTGTACCCACACATATGCCAGAGCACCGCGTTAATTGGGTAGGCATCATGACAGTATTGTACTTGTATTATATATGTTATATATAATATAAACGCATAAAACACCTTTTATAATCTATAAATAAAACAGGAAAGTATCAGCGCTATTTGAGTATGGTATCTTAAGATTTCTATATAATCCAAGCAGCTGCTAACCACCGTGAGAATCTTTTAAACAAAAGTGATAGAAAGTAGTAGGTAATAACGGTGTAGCGCTTATGTGCAGAATTGAATAAAGAAGTTTACCCAATTTTTCTTCTATGTTAATCAGTTATTCTTTGTTAACCTTAAGGTAAAAATGGAAAAAATACATAACATAGTGCAGATTGTATGTAAATTGGTGGAAATAATTTTAAAGTAAGGGTTAAATTCCACAATTTTTCTTCTGAGCTGAACTCTTTACAAAGTATCAATATCCTTCTGAAGATACAGTCTCCAGTACTGCGCACAATACTCCAAGTGAGGTCTCACCAGTGTTCTATATAATGGCATGAGCACTTCCCTCTTTCTACTGCTAATACCTCTCCCTATACAACCAAGCATTCTACTAGCATTTCCTGCCGCTCTATTACATTGTATGGCTAGATTTAAAGGACCACTATAGTGCCAGGAAAACATACTCGTTTTCCTGGCACTACAGTGCCCTGAGGGTGCCCCCACCCTCAGGGTCCCCCTCCCGCCCAGCTCTGGAAGGGGGAAAGGGGTAAAAACGTACCTTTTTCCAGCGCTGGGCGGGGAGCTCTCCTCCTCCGATCCTCCTCCGTTCCTCCCCGTCGGCTGAATGCTTTCTTATGGACGCGAGCGTGCTCTCACTGTGAAAATCACAGTGAGAAGCACGCAAGCGCCTCTAGCGGCTGTCAGTGAGACAGCCGCTAGAGGCTTTGGGGGAAGGCTTAACCCATTCATAAACATCGCAGTTTCTCTGAAACTGCTATGTTTATAAAAGAATGGGTTAACCCTAGCTGGACCTGGCACCCAGACCACTTCATTAAGCTGAAGTGGTCTGGGTGCCTAGAGTGGTCCTTTAAGTCATCTGAAATAATGATCCCTAAATCCCTGTACTCAGATGTTGAGGTTAGGACTGTATTAAATATTCTATATTCTGCTCTTGGGCTTTTAAGCCCTAGATGCATTATCTTGCACTTATCCACATTAAATGTTAGTTGCCACAACTCTGACCATTTTTCTAGTTCACCTAAATTATTTGCCATTTGGCTTATCCCTCCTGGAACATCAACCCTGTTGCAAATCTTGGTATCATCAGCAAAAACATACCTTACCATCAAGACCTTCTGCAATATCACTAATAAAATTATTAAACAGAATGGGTCAAGTACAGATCCCTGAGGTACCTCACTGGTTGCAAGACCTTGCTTTGAATATATATATATTTATTACACTACAACCCTCTGTTGCCTGTCATTCAGCCACTGCCTTACCAATTCAACAATATTGAAATCCAAACTTAAAGATTGCAGTTTATTGATAAGCCTTATATGTGCAACAGCATAAAAAGCCTTACTGAAATCTTGGTAAGCAATGTCTACTGCACCACCCTGATCTATTATTTTAGTTACCCAATCAAAGAAAATCAAGATAATCAATAAGATAAGTGTGACATGATCTCCCTGAAATAAACCCACGTTCTTTCTGATCTTGAAATCCATGTGACTTTAGATATTTAACAATCCTGTTTTTGACATGGTTTCCATTACTTTCCCCACTACTGAAGTAAGGCTTAATGGACTATAGTTGCACCCCACACACATACAATGAAAAAGGTGGAAATTATGAGAGAGCAAGGGTGAGCCACACAGGATAATTCTCAAGACTCCAAATTATGCAAAATATATCCAAATGTCAAAACTGAGACATAGATAGCTGTGTTGTGATTAGAGCAGAGTTAGAATATTCAGAGTTCAGCAAATAGCCCTGTCAATTCCCAGGGCTCTTGGCAGGAAC
>OW240921.1:37520358-37595240 GCA_933207985.1 Pelobates cultripes
CTATGTATGGAAAATGTTGGTTGTTTTTTTTATCCATTTTTCAGCATTAATGCTTTTTTTAAATTGAGGTTGAACCGATCCAGACCTCTTTCCATATTTAGTCGGTATATGATCTGATTTTTTAGTTGGTTCCAAGAGATTGGAGAAACTCCAAATCAGTGTCTAGCTATTAATATCTGTATTGCTGCAAAAAAACTAATAATTATCATTGTTATAGATTTGGGTACATTGTACCAATTTATATTTAGGAGAGTAGTTTCGGGCCATTTATCTAGATTTAATTAAATATTTTTAATTTATCGAATACTGTTGACCAATGTTTTGATTAACCCCTTAAGGACCAAACTTCTGGAATAAAATGGAATTATGACATGTCACACATGTCATGTGTCCTTAAGGGGTTAAAGCATATTCCCACCAAATATGAATGTATGTACCTTCATTATAACCTCATCTACAGCATCTATTAGAATCAGGTGACCCCATAAATCCGTGTGAGAGAAGAGAAAGGGGGAGGGAGAGTAGGAACATAGGCTCCAGGAGTACACCCCGCTGACATCAACACAGATCAAGTCTTCACATCTGGTTAGCATTACACAGTGTATGTTGGTTTTACTGTTCATGTGGAAGTTGGAGGTGAGGTTTTTTTTTGTATTTTTATTATTATGATCTATCCTGTGTCCTGTACCCTGTCCTGAGTAAAGTTATCCCAAATTTCCTTTGCATTCACTCACACCGGTTTGATTCAGAATTAGTGTATGGATATATATGTCCAATTCAATACTGATTGATTAATAAGGTGGGTGAGTGTTGGTATTTTTGTGGTTTTTTAATTGTTTTGCAATGAGCATATTGGCTAAGATAAGTGTGTGGTACATGAGTGCTAGGTGAGTTTTTGGCACTTGCTCAGGCAGCATTAATAACAAGCATGCCTCTGGAGCTGGAGAAAATGAGTTTTGCCACCCTGAGCCAGAAAGGCCTAATGTGGTTACAAGCCCACCATATGTGAAACATTGTCCCTCTTTAATGTTCTCATCTTCAGCATATGCATGATGAGTTAGGCCATATCTTTTTTTTTTAAATTCTCTATTTTTGAAATGTTTTCATTTTCGTTGGGGTTAGGGTACACAATAGAACAAGGAAGTAAGATTATTGTTACAGAGTTCGTAGAGCTTATTTTTGTGGTTTATGACAGTCTTGCATATGAAACAGGATTATGACGATTTGTCTTTGGTTACAGTATCTGTTGTTTGCTTATACGATATTTCTCTGTACATAACATTTGTTGCTGCTCTAGATCTAAGGATTGGGGAGGGCTACAGAATAGAAAAGGGAGGGAATCTGGGTGCCCTATTGTTTTTTTTTCTTTTTTTAAATCTTTATTTTTGTATTTTGCCTTTTTTTATAAGAATAGGGTTGTACAGAAATGTGAAAGAATTGGGTTAGAGCACAGTGTACACTTGAATGGTTACATTTGTTTGCCTTGTACTGTTGCCAGCGCGCATAAGCTTGTCTTATCAGCGGTGTGGTGGTTGTGTTCCCAGAGAGGTTTTGGGGTTCGAGGGAGTAATGTTTGCTTTCGGGACAGGGCCTCTCAGTACTGTTGTTCCGTGTTTCCAGTCTGTAGGGGTGCGTCGGTTATGGTGATTTGGTGTTTGATTATTCAGTATGATTAGGTTGGTCGTGTGCTAGTGATTGAATGCTATTTGATAGTGATGCATGTCCCTGTGGGTCTCTCCACTTGCGTGTGAGGCCATATCTTTTGTATCCTATCTGGTACCAAATACTATCAATACAGGATCTTGCTTTGAAGTTCTAAGTGTTGTGCACAGGAGGCTAGCCCCTTGTGTATAGTTAGAACCATATTTCACTGATTTGTGCTGATCTTGAATCCCATGTATTTGCCCCATGTTATTTTGTATGATTTTTGTGGTTGTGTCTGCCTTTGAAGTAATATAGAATAACACAGAGATTAAGGGCTTTTTAAGGGGTGTACGTTCCGTAAATGCCATTTCAAACTCTGAAATAGGGC
The DNA here is from genome assembly GCA_933207985.1 of Pelobates cultripes. Taxonomy (NCBI): domain Eukaryota; kingdom Metazoa; phylum Chordata; class Amphibia; order Anura; family Pelobatidae; genus Pelobates; species Pelobates cultripes. Next base: position 37,522,391 of record OW240921.1, read on the forward strand.
TGTTATCCTTTTGTAAAGAGAGTGTGAGCTGGTTATCATGCAGAAATTATTTAAGTGGAAGGTTATGGGAGATACGTCCTGCTTGTAGGTCATGCTGCTCTTGTAAGTCTGGGAATATGTTAAGGTTTCCACCTCCGATACAATTGCAGGACATGTGTGATTCCTTTGTCTATTTATGGTTTATAGTTGAATGTCGGGATTGCTAAGGTAAGGGATTACATTTGGGCTGCTAATGATACATTGGAGTAGTATATTAGTGTTTTCCCCACGCTGTTTGAAGTGTGTATAAGCTAGGTCAGGTCTGAGCCACTGTTCTATCCAAAAGATACGGCATGGATCAGATATTTTTGTCCAATGTTTTTCTGTCTTGGCCCACTGTGGGTGTGGGGAATCGCTATTTAAATTAAGCATTGTGATTAAGAGAACTGCCCTATAGTACGTTTGTAAATTTAGTATGCCCAGGTACCCCTCTGCTATTGATCTTTGCAAGATTTTTGTAGCCACCTTGATTCTTTTATGTTGCCAAATTTTTTTCAAGAATAATATTGTAATGGAGGTTAAATAATTGTTGGGTAGGGGTATCTGAAGTGTACTCTTCTCTCTGCTTTCCACGCCGATAGTATATGCCTGTGTTTTGGGGACATTAAGTTTATAGTAGGAATGTAGTCCGAAAACATCAATCTGATTCATTAGGTTAGGTAGGGAAATGAAAGGTTGGGTTAATGTGACTAGAATGTCGTCTGCAAAAATGTTTAGTTTATAGTTTTGGCCTCCTAGTGGGATACTTTGTATGTTAGGATCTGATATCATTTTTGCTGGTAGGGGTTCCAGCGCCAGTACATAGAGGAGGGTTTGGAGCCGTTGGTAATGGTTATGGTTTTAGATAAAAATCCAGCATATAGGACCCGGGCTGAGGGCTGACTATATACTGCTGAGACTCCATCTATAAATTGCTTGGGAAAATCGAATTTGTGGAGCACCCTTTCTAAAAACGTCCAGTTCAAGTGGTCGAAGGCCTTCTCAGCTTCCAAAGACACAAGGAGGCCCCCAATCTGCAGTTTGTGTGTTCTGTGCATGAGGTTTAAAACTTTGCATTTATTGTTCGAACCTTATAGAAAGAGAAAGTTAGCAGTAAGTTGGCGCTTGTAATATTGGAATAGTGCAGCTAAAAAACCCTGTGAAATCAACCACTTAATTCCCCATGAAACATATAGAACAAAGCCAGAAAATGGAGGTTAACGCTCTGTGAACTGATAACAAGAATAAAGTGCACAGTGATCTCAAAAGTGCAGTAATAAGATATAGTACATACACTTAAAATAGACTTTTTCCAGAGAGAATTTTCTGAAAAATAAAAAGGCTCACATAGGGCAATATAGCCTGTATAAATGTCCACACTATGACTAAAATATTATAAGAAAAGTTGCATCCTACTCACATTTTCATTTGCCTGTATATAGACACTGGCTCAGGTAAATACATATAAGTAGGATGTATAGGTGTACTCCTTCAGCTTCTGTGCTCTCCCCCACAGGACATGTAATCAGAAATAATGGGCAGGGGTTAAAGATAAAATCACAGCATAAAACAACATAAAAAACACAGCAAGCTGCATACAAGGAATCTTCCAAGGTCAAACACTCAAACACAACGCGTTTCGGCTGGATGCCTTCATGAGGTGCATAAAGATGTAATCCTCCTTTCTCCTCTGTTATTCCATTATTTGGTGCCAAAAATGCATTTTAGCTCCACCCCGTTTAAAAGCCCTGCCCCCATTTAAAGCCCCATCCCTTTTCGGCGCGTCACATCACTTCCGGTCCCGCGTGATGTGCATTTCCGGTTTCTGCTAGGGATTAGTAGCCATAGACATAGAATACATAGACGCCGCACGTCTATGGCATTGTGTGCTGAGCGTCGAGGAATGCGTCTATGTATGACAAAGTCAGAGGAAAATGGAAGGTCCTTAAGAATGAGTTCAGGGAACTAGGAAGTAAGCTAAAGAAAAGGACCTGCAATGTAATATTTTCAGAAATATTACCTGTGCCGCGTGCTACAGCAGAAAGGCAGCGGGAGATTAGAGAGGTTAATGAGTGGCTGAAGTCTTGTTGCAGGAAAGAGGGTTTTTGGTTTTTAGAACACTGGGCCGATTTTGTGCTTGGGTACAACCTGTATAGCCGTGATGGATTGTACCTAAATGGAAGAGGGTCTGCTGTGCTGGGGGATAGAGTGGCTAGAAGGTTGAAGGAGATTTTAAACTAGTAGTGGGGGGAAGGGTCATAGCAATCTAGAAAATGGAGATGGACTTTAGCTCAGTATAAGGGGGTGAGGATTGGGGAGGAGAAAGCACATAACAGAGGAGGTATATAATATTGATAAAAATTCACAAAAAATACAAATGACTCATGATAATAATAAATTAATGCTTACCAATGCAAGGAGCCTATATAACAAAATGGGGGAACTAAAGGCAATAGCATACACTAAATAATAGGATATGCTTGGGCAAACTAAGGGAAATCAGTTATTGGTTGGGATATGTTATAAACCACCTAATGTAAATATTAATGAGGAAAAACAGCTGTTAGAGCAAATTGGGAAAGCTGCAAATCAGGGTAACATTAATTATTGGAGATTTTAATTACCCGGACATAAATTGGGATAGAGTGACTAGTACTTCAGCAAGGGGAATCAGGTTTTTGAATGTGTTAAATGACACCTTCATGTCACAACTGGTCCAAGCACCAACTAGAAAGGATGCTTGTCAGGATCTCGTTGTAGCAAACAATGTTGATTTTTTGACCAACATTTAAGTAGGGGAACATTTGGGAAATAGTGATCACAATACGGTAATTTTTTAAATAAACTCAAAAAAGCAAAAGCATGTTGGGTATACTAAAACGTATAATTTAAAAAAAGCCAATTTCAATAAGATTAGGGCAACTCTACAACGTATCGACTGTCATAAAACTCCTAATGGGGGTAAGAAATTCAAAAGTGGGCTATGAGACAAAGAGGTGAAGATGCATTGTTTATTTCTTTGGGGGGGAGGGGGGTGTCAAAATGCATCTTCGTCTGTGTCGTCAAACATCCTAGCACCGGCCCTGGATACATTGACTCACACGATACACTCTGGCACATACACTGACACACAGATACGCGCTGGCACATACACACAGATACACACACTGTTAGGTTACCTTTTTCTGCAGGAGGGTGACTTGCTCGGAGTGCTGCTGGCTGCCTTCGTGCTGCAGGCTGAGGCTGTTGTGCTGCTTGCTGATAGGCTGTTGGCTGCAGCTTCTCTTTGTCCCGGCGTGCTCTATGTCTGTGAGGAAGTAACAGGCTGTCATTTTCTCCCAGCATCCGATACTACAGGGGCCCTGTCGCAAATGTCTCCCACCTATCTCCGGTTTGCATGTTCAGCAGGTATCGTCAATAGTAGGGTCGAAAGTGTGTAGTGTTATGGAACTTGATTTGACCCACACCACCTACCTAGAGATTGTTGCAGACCACCTACACCCCTTCATGGCAATCGTGTTCCCTAATGGCAGTGACCTCTTTCAGCAGGATAAAGTACCCTGCCACACTGCAAAAATTGTTCAGGAATAGTTTGAGGAGCATGACAAAGAGACAAAGCTGTTGCCTTGCCCTCCAAATTCCCTAGATCTCAGTCTGATTAAGCATCTCAGGGATGTACTGGACAACAAATATATATTTTTTAAAATAAGTCCGTTTGCTCCCTTGTCCCCCCACAGCACCCTCCCCAAACACCCCCTGCTCCACACACTGAACCACTACTACACACACTGCACCCCCTCCACACACAGCACCTCTCACACACTGATCCCATACCCACCACACACACATAGCACCTCCCACACAGTGAACCCCTACCCCCCACACAGAGCACCTCCTCCACACACTCTGAACCTTGAGTTCAGCAGTCTGTATGTATTCGGCAGTCTGTGTGTGTATTCAGCTGTCTATGTGTGCGTATTCAGTAATGTTTGTGCGCGTGTATTCAGCAGTCTTTATGCATTTATTCAGCAGTCTTTGTGTGTGTGTGGCAGAACCACTCCTTGTTCGGGTGCTTCCCACTAGTATTGTGTTTTTTCCCTGCGTTTCTTATATTATACCCGCTCCCCAGGAGTCGAAGGAGTTTCTCTCGCATGAGCACTCCCGAACGGGGACCACCCCGATATCCCATTTAGAACGCTAGTTAGAACTGTCAGGAAACTGACAGGGATCCAATACGCAGAGTGCACACAGAAGGAGGTACGTATACCGGACCTTAGAATGGCCGGACTAACGTAAGGACAAGCAAGAATAGTCAAAAGGTAAGCCGAGGTCAAGGGAGCCGGAGGACAGGTAAGCGAGATACAAGCCGAGTCAAAGGAGAGGAGAGGACAACAGGACAAAAGACAAGCAAGGGTCAAAACCGGAAACACAAGATAAAGAACGCGCTGAGTGACTAGCAAGCTAGAACCACGACAGGGCAATGAGTAGTAGTAAAGGTTTCCTTTAAATACCCTGTACCTAAATAGAGACCACGCCCCCAAAAGGTCCGGAATAGCGGTTCCCGGCACTTTATGCAAATGCCGACGTCATGACGTCGACGCTAGCCGTCGCGTCATAAAAGGGGGAGGAGCTAGCGCGGCCGGCGCGAAAACGGCCGGAATATGCCGAAATGCTAAGGGAAGGGAGCCCCTAAGCAGAGAGGATGTCCTCCCTGGATACATCACCAACAGGTACCCTGACAGTACCCCCCCTTCTAGAAACGCCCACCGGGCGGATGGGACCTGGCTTAGAAGGAAAACGAACGTGGAAGGCCCGAAGAAGACGAGGAGCATGCACGTCTATACCAGGAACCCAAGACCTCTCTTCAGGACCATAACCTTTCCAGTCTATGAGGTATTGCAGCTTCCCCCTAGAAATACGAGAATCAAGGATGGACTTGATGATCTATTCCTCCTGACCATCCACACGGACCGAGGATGGAGGAGCAGAGCGGGAGGAAAATCTGTTACAAACAAGAGGTTTCAATAACGACACATGAAAAGAGTTAGGGATGCGTAGAGTAGGAGGTAGATCCAGCAAATAAGAAACCGGGTTGATCCTCCTCAGTACCCTGTAAGGACCAATGTAACGAGGAGCAAACTTCAAGGAAGGAACTTTCAGGCGAATGTGTCTGGTACACAACCAGACCCTATCCCCCGGAGAAAAAATAGGAGCAGGACGCCTACGCCTATCAGCATGTGACTTAAACACCGCGGAACTACGTTCAAGAATTTGTCGAGTCTGATCCCACAACTTTCTCAGGTTGGCTATATGAATATCAACCGACGGTATACCCTGGGAAGGAGACACCGACGGAAGAACAGTAGGGTTAAAGCCATAGTTCAAGAAAAAGGGGCTGTTACGAGTGGAACCACAAACAAGGTTGTTGTGAGCAAACTCCGCCCAAGGAATCAGACCGACCCAGTCATCCTGGTGTTCAGAAACAAAACAACATAGATATTGCTCAATTTTTTGGTTAGTGCGTTCGGCTGCTCCGTTAGATTGGGGATGATAGGCCGAAGAAAAATTCAGTTTGATGCCCAACTGTGAACAGAAGGATTTCCAAAAACGGGAAATAAATTGGGAACCCCTGTCTGACACAATCTCATTGGGAATACCATGTAAACGGAAAATTTCTCTAGCAAATATCACGGCCAGTTCGGGGGAGGACGGAAGTTTAGGCAAGGGAACGAAATGAGCCATTTTAGTAAACCTGTCAAGGACCGTGAGGATAACTGTATGCCTATTGGAAGCTGGTAGATCAACAATAAAATCCATAGCCAAACAAGCCCAAGGTTTGTTGGGAACGACTAAGGGCTGCAATAAACCACAAGGGAGATCCCGCGGAAGTTTATTCCTGACACAAACATTGCAAGCCTTGACAAAGTCTTCCACATCCCTACGTAAACCGGGCCACCAGAAGTCTTTGGAGATCAGGCAGTAAGTTTTGTGGATGCCGGGGTGACCAGCGATCTTGCTATCGTGGAAACAGCGAATAATGTCCACTTGGAATTTGGGAGACACGAACAAGCGGCCCACAGGAGTACGTTCGGGAGCAAGAGATTGTTCGTTCTGAATATCAGCGAGCAATGGAGAGTGTATTTTGACATTGGTGTTGGCGATAATATTGACTTCAGGAATAATAGGGAACAAAGTATCCTCTGTAGAGGTGGTAGGTTCGTGCTGACGTGACAAAGCGTCTGCCTTAGTGTTCTTAGAACCAGGCCTGTAAGTAAGCACATAATTAAAGTGTGTAAGGAACATAGACCAACGTGCCTGCCTGGCAGATAATCTTTTGGCCTCCCCCATATACGATAAATTCTTGTGGTCAGTCAAGATAGTAACTGGGAGGACGGTGCCCTCTAACAAATGTCTCCATTCCTTTAATGCCATAATGATAGCTAAAAGTTCTCTATCACCAATGTCATATCTCCTTTCAGTGTGTGATAGTTTCTTGGAAAAAAAACCGCAAGGGTGCAGCGGCTTATCTAAACTTTGTCTTTGGGATAACACTGCGCCTATCCCTGTTTCAGACGCATCAACTTCAAGTAAAAAGGGTAGAGAGGTATCAGGATGAACTAATACAGGTGCTGAGGCAAAAGACTGTTTGAGCGTTTCGAAAGCAGATAAAGCCTCAGTAGACCAGGTTTTGGTATCGGCTCCTTGTTTGGTCATATTAGTGATAGGAGCGATAACAGAGGAGTACCCTTTAATAAAACGTCTGTAATAATTAGAAAATCCAAGAAATCTTTGTATGGCTTTGAGTCCCTTAGGTAAAGGCCAATCTAAAATCGATTTTAGTTTGGTCGGGTCCATCATAAACCCGTCTTTGGAAATTACGTAACCTAAGAAAGTTACCTGAGACTGGTCAAAGCTACATTTTTCCAATTTACAATAAAATCCATGTTGTAAAAGTTTCTGTAATACCTTTCTGACTTGTCTATGATGTGAATTAATGTCTCTAGAATGGATTAATATATCATCCAAATATACAATTACACATTCATGTTGGAATTCTCTAAGAACTTCATTGATCAAGTCTTGGAAGACGGCCGGGGCGTTACAAAGCCCAAACGGCATTACGGTATACTCATAATGCCCGTAACGGGTATTAAATGCTGTCATCCATTCATCTCCTTGTTTAATTCGCACTAAGTTATATGCTCCTCTTAAGTCAAGTTTGGTAAAAATACTCGAGCCCTTTAGTCTGTCAAAGAGTTCAGTAATCAAAGGAATAGGGTAAGCATTTCTGATAGTAATTTTGTTCAATCCCCGATAGTCTATACAAGGACGTAAGGTACCGTCTTTCTTTTCTACAAAAAAGAAACCCGCCCCCGCCGGAGAAGAAGACTTTCTAATAAATCCCTTGTCTAAATTCTCCTTGATATATTCCTCTAAAACTAAGTTTTCCTTGGTGGATAGAGGGTATACCGTACCCCTGGGAGGCATAGTACCAGGGAAAAGTTTAATAGAACAGTCATAAGACCGGTGGGGAGGTAAAGTATCCGCCTTCCCCTTGTCAAATACAGATTTGAGGTCTAGATATTGTAATGGTATCTGAACGTCTGTGGATTGAGAAGTGTTAGCATAAGAGTTTACGGGGCAAACAGAAGTAACTCTCTGCAGACATTCTTCCCTACAACCCATACCCCAAGAAACGATTTCTCCACCCTCCCAGTCAATCTGAGGGTTGTGTCTCTTGAGCCAAGAATATCCTAGTACCACTGGGACTGCCGGGGAGGAAATTAACAGAAGGGAAATCAACTCCTCGTGGAAAATACCAACAGTAAGCTTAACGGGTTCGGTCTCATGGAATATTACTGGTTCAGATAAAGGTCTACCATCTATGGCCTCAACGACCAAGGGTGTATCTCTCAATTGGAATGGGATACAATGCTTATTAGCGAAAGTTTGGTCTATAAAGCTTTCTGCTGCTCCAGAATCTAATAATGCCATCGTAGCAATAAACCCCTTTTCCCAAGCTAGAGAGACAGGAATCAGAAGCCTATGGTCTTTTTATTATGCATAGAGGACAGTAATGAAACACCCAAGGCCCGTCCTCTAAGGGAACTTAGGTGCGAGCGTTTCCCGGACGATTAGGGCAACTAAGACGTAGGTGACCTCTCCGCCCGCAGTATAAACAGAGACCCTCCCTTCTTCTGTACTGTCTCTCAGCCTCAGATAAGCGAGTATTACCTATTTGCATAGGTTCTGGTGGAGTAGGATTATAGGAGTCAGGGTTCTGAAATGAGGGAGCGAGTCTTACAGGAAGTCTAGTAACTCTTTCCCGAGTGTTCTGTCTCTGTCTCATGCGTTCATCTATTCTGGAAATGAAGGATATTAAATCCTCTAAATTTTCCGGAAGTTCTCTTGTGGCAATTTCATCTAAAATTTCAACAGACAACCCATTCAAGAAAACATCCATAAAAGCTTGTTCGTTCCATTTCACTTCTGCTGCCAATGATCTAAACTCTAGAGCATATTCTACAAGGGTCCTATCTTGTTGTTTAAGGCGTAACAGGGATCTGGCCGCATTAATCTTCCTCCCTGGGGGGTCAAAGGTTCTTCTAAAAGCCGTGACAAACGCAGTGTAGTTGTAGACTAAAGGATTGTCATTCTCCCAAAGGGGATTGGCCCATCTAAGTGCTTTATCTATTAGCAGGGTTATAATAAAGCCTACCTTAGCCCTGTCAGTGGGGTAAGCCCGGGGTTGTAGTTCGAAATGTATACTTATCTGGTTTAAAAACCCACGACAAGCATCAGGCGAACCCCCATATCGTAATGGTGACGTGACATGGGAAGATGCGCCTACAGTGGCTACTTCCAAACCAGTACTTAGCGAGTGGCTAGCAGTGGAACGTATTTCTTCAGACTGGGTACTGGAGCGTGTCAACAAAGTTTGTAGCGCTAAAGCCATTTGGTCCATTCTATGGTCCATGGCCTCAAATCTGGGGTCAGGAGGACTAGCACCTGCAGGATCCATCTGGCCCTGTCGTAATGTCAGGAAACTGACAGGGATCCAATACGCAGAGTGCGCACAGAAGGAGGTACGTATACCGGACCTTAGAATGGCCGGACTAACGTAAGGACAAGCAAGAATAGTCAAAAGGTAAGCCGAGGTCAAGGGAGCCGGAGGACAGGTAAGCGAGATACAAGCCGAGTCAAAGGAGAGGAGAGGACAACAGGACAAAAGACAAGCAAGGGTCAAAACCGGAAACACAAGATAAAGAACGCGCTGAGTGACTAGCAAGCTAGAACCACGACAGGGCAATGAGCAGTAGTAAAGGTTTCCTTTAAATACCCTGTTACCTAAATAGAGACCACGCCCCCAAAAAGGTCCGGAATAGCGGTTCCCGGCACTTTATGCAAATGCCGACGTCATGACGTCGACGCTAGCCGTCGCGTCATAAAAGGGGGAGGAGCTAGCGCGGCCGGCGCGAAAACGGCCGGAATATGCCGAAATGCTAATGGAAGGGAGCCCCTAAGCAGAGAGGATGTCCTCCCTGGATACATCACCAACAGGTACCCTGACAAGAACGTTGCATTAGAACGTTCTCACGTCAGACATAAATGCGAAACCGCAAGGGAACCAATTAATGAGTGCTCCCCTGGGTGGCCACTATTTCGTATAGACGAACACCAGACAGGGGGAGCATTCGTGGATTGTTTCCCGACTCATTCGTCTCCCTGACGAGGACCACCCCAGTGTCCCATTTGAACGCTCCCACCAATTAATTAGAACGTTAGAAGTCGCAACATAAGTGTGAAACTGCAACATTCGCACTGGCAACATAAGTGTGTAACAGCAAAGGAAGTAATTTAATGCTCCCATGGGTGGCCACCAGTGGTGTGGCCCCCAATTTAAATTTTCTCCACCGCTTCCTGTCAAGGCCGCACTTTGACAGATGCTCACTCACTGACAGATGCATACACTCATTGATAGACACACACTCTAATATACACTGACAAACAATGACATACACACACTATTACTTGGACACACACAGACAGATGCACGCACTCATTGATTGACACATACACACTCACTGACCCACACACACTCATTGATCGACACATACACACTCACTGACCCACACACACTCACTCACACACACTTACAGACACATACACATTTCTCCCAACACAAATTATTATTTTAATTTTATTTTAAATCCACCAAGCCTCCCTGGGAGAGCTGGAGTGGATTGCTTACCTGTCCAGTGGTGCTGCTGGTCGGGCAGGCAAGGGGCGCACAGGCTGAGTTGGCAGCGCTTAGTTATGCCGGGAGCCGGTCTGACATCATATTCCTGCTTCATTAAGCGGTGTGGAGGGAGCTGAGCAGGAACTGCTCAGGTGAGTATGCTCCCTCGCTGCCCGCATCGGGGGGTGGTGGAGGGGGGCTCATAAGTGGCCAGCCGGCCAACTCTTGAGCCTCCTCAGGACGCGAGGCAAGCAATGGATCTGCCTGGGCTTTATGGGGGGGCGGCTTTTTTTTTGCCGCCCCCTGTAAAGTGCCGCCCAAGGCAGATGCCTTGTTTGCCTCGCGGAAGACACATCCCTGCAGACACACACACACACACTCTCTCTCACTGACAGACAGCCACACAGTGAAAGACACACTGACAGACATACACACACAATCACTCAGATACACACTGACAGACATACACACACACACACTGATAGACAAACACACATTGACAGCCAGACACACACAATCACTCAGATACACACTGACAGACATACACACACTGACACCCAGACATACACACATAATCACTCACATTCACACTGACAGACATACAAACACTGACAGCCAGACACACACAATTACTCAGACATACACACACTGATACACACACACACACTGATAGACAAACACACATTGACAGCCAGACACACACAATCACTCAGATACACACTGACAGACATACACACACTGACACCCAGACATACACACATAATCACTCACATTCACACTGACAGACATACAAACACTGACAGCCAGACACACACAATTACTCAGACATACACACACTGACACACACACACACACAGATAGACAAACACACATTGACAGCCAGACACACGCATCCTCAGATACACACTGACAGACATACACTGACACCCAGACATACACACGCAATCACTCCACATTCACGCTGACAGGGCAGCCACAGAAATTTTGACAGCCAGAGACACACAATTACGCCGGAACATACACACACTTTGGCATACACACACACACACTGATAGACAAACACACACTTGACAGCCAGACACACACAATCACTCAGATACACACTGACAGACATACACACACTGACACCCAGAACATGCACACAATCACTCACATTCACACTGACAGACATACAAAAAACTGACGACAGCCAGACACACACAATTACTCCGAACATACACACTGTGACACACACACACACACTGATAGACAAAAAGGCACACATTGACAGCCAGACACACAACTCAGATACACACTGACAGACATACACACACTGACACCCAGACATACACACATAATCACTCACATTCACACTGACAGACATACAAACACTGACAGCCAGACACACACATTACTCAGACGTACACACACTGACATACACACACACTGATGAGCAAACACACGTGACGCAGACACACAATCACTCAGATACACACTGACAGACATACACACACTGACACCCAGACATACACACACAATCACTCACATTCACACTGACAGACATACAAACACTGACAGCCAGACACACACAATTACTCAGACATACACACACTGACAGCCTGACATACACACACTGCAGACACACACACACACACTCTCTCTCACTGACAGACAGCCACACAGTGAAAGACACACTGACAGACATACACACACAATCACTCAGATACACACTGACAGACATACACACACACACACTGATAGACAAACACACATTGACAGCCAGACACACACAATCACTCAGATACACACTGACAGACATACACACACTGACACCCAGACATACACACATAATCACTCACATTCACACTGACAGACATACAAACACTGACAGCCAGACACACACAATTACTCAGACATACACACACTGATACACACACACACACTGATAGACAAACACACATTGACAGCCAGACACACACAATCACTCAGATACACACTGACAGACATACACACACTGACACCCAGACATACACACATAATCACTCACATTCACACTGACAGACATACAAACACTGACAGCCAGACACACACAATTACTCAGACATACACACACTGACAGCCCCTCCCCAAACATTAACCGATTACTTTTTTTTTTTTTTTAGTTTAAATCTACCCAGCCTCCTTACCTTTGGGAGTGCTGGGTGGATTTTTTTTACCTGGGGTCCCTTCTGACAGGAAGGGAGGCAGGTGGGCGGCTAACAAGGAATCCATGTGGGCGGGCGGCGCTGGCAAGGGAGCACTGTCTCTGCTCAGCTCCCTTGCGCGCTGCAGAGTGATGCCGGGAGCCGGAATATGACGTCATATCCTGGCAACACTCTACGGCGCGCAAGGGAGTTGAGCAGAGAGCTCACAAATCAGTGCTCCCTCGCCAGCGCCGCCCGCATGGATTTTTAGTTAGCCGCCTGCCTGGATCCTGAGCAAGGTATTTGCCGGGGCATTTGGGGGCCGCATTGTTTGCCGCCCCCTGGAAATTGCCGCCAAGGCAAATACGTCCCTGGTGGCCACCATGTCGTATAGACAAACGCCAACCAGGGGGAGCAGTCGTACCCTGAAAGGAGACGCTTCCCTTTCAGGTTTTAGCACAGGAACCTGGCAAACAAAGATTGATTGGAGAATGGGCCATTGTGAGGTCGCCTGAGGTTGGTGGGGACATTTTTGGGGCACTGATGAGTTTGGCGGGCCTTTCTGTGCCTGGGAGACCCCTTAGCCTTCTTCCCGCGCTTTGGCTTCAAGGCACAGAGGCTCCTGGGATGAGGACCCCCTGTCGTCATGGGTGGGAAACCCCTCGCCTTTGATATGCAAATCCAAAATTAAAAGTTAGGAGCCAATCTGCTAAATCGTATGCAAATTTTTTTTTATAATAATCCAAAGATGGATAATTGTGCCTCCTATAATAATAATATATCGTATTTACTCAAACCCAATTCGCATCTTTTTAGGAAAATAAAGTTTCAAAAATTTGAATGCGCATTAGTCGATGGCACATTACATTTGAGGTAAATTCTATATTTTTCTGGCGAATTGCATTCCAGAGAATTTCATTACGGCAAATTTAAACTGGTGAATTCAAACAGGCAAATTCCTTTTCGGCGAAGTCACACAGACAAATTACATGTAACACTAAAATTTAAGTACCATCAATGTTAACATTTTCATTGTAGCACAATGTTGTATAGTAGTATTTTCTTGTATAAATGCACATTACATTCACCAGCAAAAAAAATTTCAGCTTCCAGGTTTCAAAAATTGAGGTGCGCATTAGATTCGGTGGCCCATTATATTCGAGTAAATACAGGGATTTATAATTCTGAGGGTATTCTCTACATGAGAAGTTCAAACATGTCTAGTGTAACTTAAGCCATTTGGGGGAATTGAGAATGTCAGTTGTTCTAAGTCACAGATGAGTTTTCTAAGGTGTTTTTGAAAGGGAAAATTTGTGAAACTCTTTAATATAAATTTGTTTTTAAATCTGCCAAAGTTGAGATGAGATGAGACATTTCAACAAAAACTATAGCCACTTTTACCCTCCAAGAACTATAGAAAGAGGTAAAAAAGCCAAAGGCAGTTCACCTATATGAGTGGAGCAAATAGTGATGGTAACAGGCACCTACCCAACTTAAAGGGTCATCTGGTCCTAATATTGTAAAGATCACTTCCAATTTCAGCATATATATAACAAAGAGAGAAACATATACAAAATCATAGTGCAACTCTGTATAACCATATAGAATTTATATAGTAATCCTGAGAAGTGCCAACTCACGTATTTCAGAGCCCAAATAAGGATGGGCTCAGATCACTTGCGCTTTTTGGTACCTTCTAGTGGTACTATCCCCTTTCTTTTGAGCACGTAGGTAAATCACCTCAGAAATAAAATATGTATAGGGGAAAACCAGTATAGTGCAGTAATTTCAGCCAAAGGTAAATTGGATATATAAATAAATGAACGCTCACCTTGTTTTGAGCCCCAGTATTGGCTCAAACTTTCAGCATTAGTGTCTAAATTAGGGAGACACCAACCCTTCTTGGAGCAGCTTCAGTGAAGGTCAGTAGGAACTTGTATATAAAGATATTAATTTATTATGCCCACTGGCAAAGAAACATAAAAAATATATGCATAGAATTAAAAAGGAATAAAAAATGTCCCATGTATGTCCTCCTTTCCCGAGACACGTTTCGCCCTGCCTGAGGGCTTTCTCAATCGGATGTGTGCTGCTCTGATTTTTGTCCCGGTTTAAATATCCCGGTGTGTCCTCTCATTGGTGTATGGTCCAGGTAATTATCCAATCGTATTTGCCTTGGGGGGATGTACCTGTGGCTTCCGTTTCATTTACGGCCGTAACCGGAAGTGACGTCAGGCACATCGCCGCGTCACTTCCGGTACTCGCGGTCGCCATTTTACTTATGGGCAATAGTATGGGAAAAGAGACAGAACGCTAATACATCGCGTTTGTCACTTTCCCTATGCCCCTTAATCAATATGGGTCAATCAATTCATTTGAAGACATTTTTCAAAACACATAAAAACTGAATGGAGCTTATAGCTCCTAATTGTTACCAAATGTACAATTTCAAATACATAAAAGGCTATTAAAGGTATCTTTTAGTCACAGCTTGATCTTAAATTAAAACATTGCTGTATTATCTTATTAAAACATATATATATTGTAATATTAAAACAAATGTATAAAATACATATATTATTTAGAATAGTATTACAAAAAATGACACATTTCAAAATCACTGTTGAGGCCAGTGGGACTCATAGTATTGAGGTCAAAAATCCACCTCATTTCCTGTTGTCCCATTTTCCTTATTGGATCTTCGCCTCTCCAGTTAATATTTACAATTTGTATGCCTATAAATTCTAATTGGGTTGGATCACAGTTGTGTTTATATTTAAAATGCGCAGACAGGCTATGTTTATCAAAACCCTTCCTAATATTGCGAATATGTTCTTGTATTCTTATGTGGAGGGATCTGGTAGTTCTACCTACATAATTCAAACCACATTTGCATGTAATAAGATAAATAACTCGTTTAGAATAACAGGTTATGAGTTGATTTATTTTATATTTTTTAGACTGATTGTCCTGAAATTGTGTTTCACATGTAGAGAATGTCGTGATGTGTCTCTTTTTTTGACCACTATTCTTGCATGCACCGCACATACCACAACCATAAAATCCATTCTTTTGATTAAAGGCATTTCCAATGTTATTGTGTTCTTTTATATGATTACGTACTAAATTAGTTTTTAAACTAGGGACTCCTCTATAGGTAAAAATAGGTTTATTTGGTAACATTCCATTTAAAATTGTATCTGTTTTTAAAATGGGCCAGTATTTTTGAAATATCTTTTTCAACTTATAATTTTGACAACTAAAGTCACAGATAAATACCAGATTACGTTCGTCATTCTCAATTTGCGGTGGTTTGTATTTTAAAAGTGACTCCCTCTCTTTTAGTGCAACCTCCCGTTGGGCCTTATCTAGTAATTGGGCTCCATAACCTTTCTGTTTAAAATAATCTAAGATTTTGCATGACTGGACTTTAAAAACCTCTTCATCAGTACAATTTCGTTTGATCCTCATTAGTTGTGCTTTAGGTGCGTTGGTAAGCCAGGGGGAGAAATGGCAGCTTGATTCTTCAATATAGCTGTTTACATCTACTTTTTTTAAATAAGTTTTGGTTTTAATTTCACCCTTATCTATGTAAATTTGAAGATCTAGAAATTCCACAGATGTACTGCTGTGACTACTTTCCAATTTAATACCCCAAGTGTTGTCATTAAGGGCTGTTAGAAAGGATAACAGGGACTCCTCATCCCCTTTCCAGATCAAAAATATGTCGTCGATGTAGCGGCGGTAGAGCACCAGATTCTCCTCCCAGTCCTGCCTTGCATACACATATTGGTGTTCCCAGAATGACATGAACAAATTGGCATAACTGGGGGCGAATCTGGTGCCCATCGCCGTACCACATATCTGGAGGTAAAAATCACCCCCAAACCAGAAATAGTTATTGGTAAGAATCCATTTAATTCCTTTAATGATGAAATTGATTTGTTCTTCAGGGAATTCTCCAAACTTCTCTAGAAAAAATCTAGTAGCTTGGCATCCCTGCTCGTGTGAGATGATGGTATATAGTGAACTCACGTCCGCTGTTACCAAAATATAGCTTTCTTCCCATACCTGGTTATTCAAGAGATTCAGTATACTCATTGTATCTTTCAGATGACTAGGGCATCGGGGAACTATAGATTGTAAACACCTGTCTATGTATTGAGACAGCCGGCTAGATATGGATCCTATCCCAGACACTATAGGTCTCCCTGGTGGATGATCTTTATTTTTATGTATTTTTGGGAGCTGGTAAAATACTGGAGTTCTGGGATATTTAATATCGAGGTACTTCTGTTCCTTATTATTTAAAATGCCCAACATTTTTCCATGATCTATCAGCTGGTGGTAAGTTGTTTTAATATCATTGATGGGGTCTTTGGTTAATTTTTTATATGTATTGGTATCCATCAGTAGTCTTTGGCATTCCTGTACATACCTTTCCTTGTCCATTAAAACTATCCCCCCTCCCTTATCGGCTGGTTTTATTACCAGTGTATCATCTTTCTTGAAATCTTTAAGAGTGTTTCTTTCTTTGTTGTTCAGATTATATTCCCATTTTTTGGGTGCTTTCAGATTTTTTACTTCATTCATTACCATTTTTTCAAATGTAATGATCTCTTCTGAGATCAATGAGTGGGGATAAAAAGTTGATGTTTCCCTAAGGTTGGAATGGATGAAATCATCTTGAGGGTGATCGGGGGTGATAATAGAATTTTTTGCAAAAATTTTTTTGAGGCATAGCTTCCTCTTAAATTTTTGAAGATCTACATAGACATTAAATTTGTCTATTGGTTTAGTTGGTGCATACTTTAAACCTTTAGATAAAAGTTCGATCTGTGTGCTAGTTAATGTACGTGTAGTAAGGTTGAAAATGCCATTAGATTCTATGGGTCCCGTCTGTCCTGCCTTCCTTTTCTGTATTGTCGTTCCTCCTCTACTTCCCCTTCTTCTAAACTCCTTGCTCTTTTTCCCCACACTTTCATTGGTGTATTTTTGTGCTTGTCCCTGGTGTGGGTCCCTTGAAAATCCTCCCTCCTAGATGACCTCTCCCGGTTGCTAAATCTATTTTGGAGGGGAATATACGGTGTTATTTGATAATTCCTTTGTTGTTGGGGATTAATCGTAGAGTAATGGTGTGAAGGTCTATTTATTTCTTTTCTTCTTACCACTTGTTCTGGAGTGTTGGCATTGGAATATGTATAGGGATATTTTCCCTTAGAATGATCTCTAGCATTAGTGTCATGTCTAGGTCTCTGATCTTTATTTGTATTGCCTTGCCTTGCATACAATTGTTGCAATGAGTTAGAGCCATGGGGTTGATATCTTTTGTCTGGCTGTCTATGTCTAACTTCCTGTTCATTGTGGTCCTCTTTTCTATATCTAGATTGTGTTCTTGAATATGAACGGACTTGATTATGAGCATAGTCATTTTTATCCCTAATGTATTTCTTTTTTTTCGTTGTTATTACTGTTTTTTCTAGTTTATTAATATTTGTCTGAATGTTATCTACCATAGAAGAATAGTCACCAGATGACATGTTCGTGTTTAATATCTCTTGTAAAATATTTATCTCATTATCAATTTTTTTTAAGGGTACTGGTTCTTCTTTTCACTATTAAACCCATTAGCCCAAAAGAGCGCCTCTTATACACAGTTTTTTCTTTTCTTTTTCTGTAAACTGGTTGAGTCTCTCTTACACTGTGTGGCTGCTTCACCTAATACTATCATGTTTTCCAATCGCATGCAATGCGGTAAGAATATAGACATGATGTTTGATGAATTAACAATCCCTATGGACAACATAGGTGAAAATATTGATACTCGGAATTGTCAATATAAATTAGAAAAAACACTAGTGAGAGAAATGAAGATAAAGTGGGAAGTGGCAACAATGGAAAAATATATTAGAGAGAAAATTATCCCTAGAGGTTTGAGATTTACTAAAAACCCATCCTTTGATCAGGATGAGGAGGAATTCATAGAAGAATGGATGAATATGCTAGAGAGTTTCTCTTTTGGGCTAATGGGTTTAATAGTGAAAAGAAGAACCAGTACCCTTAAAAAAAATTGATAATGAGATAAATATTTTACAAGAGATATTAAACACGAACATGTCATCTGGTGACTATTCTTCTATGGTAGATAACATTCAGACAAATATTAATAAACTAGAAAAAACAGTAATAACAACGAAAAAAAAGAAATACATTAGGGATAAAAATGACTATGCTCATAATCAAGTCCGTTCATATTCAAGAACACAATCTAGATATAGAAAAGAGGACCACAACGAACAGGAAGTTAGACATAGACAGCCAGACAAAAGATATCAACCCCATGGCTCTAACTCATTGCAACAATTGTATGCATTATGATATAGACATAAACATATACTGGACCTTACAGTGGCCGGACTTAACATACAGAAGACAGAGAATGGCTAGAGAATATTGAGGTACAGTAGCTGTGTCAAGGAGCATAGATAGAAGAATAGTCAACAATAGCCAAGATCAAAAACAGACAAACCAGGGGTGCCCAAAAGGTAGATCCCCAGATGTTGTAGAGCTACAACTCCCATGATGCTTTGCATACATTTAAAATGGCAAAGCATCATGGAAGCCGTAGTTTTAAAACATCTGGATATCTATTTTTCAGGCACCCCTTAGATAGACAGTAAGACTCAATACAGAGCCACAAAAGTGCATATACCTGAGTGTCAGCAAACTATTTATAGTATGGCTCCTTAATTAGGTAGCCACACCCCTAAAATGTTCCAAATTTTAGATTTTCACAGTGCGTGATGTCATTGATATCATGATGTCAACGCGCACATGCCACATCATAAAACAGGGCCTAGCGTACAGTTCGTTTGGAACTGTGGAGAAAGAAGGAAGACCATGAAGAAGTTTTCAATACTGCCTGTAGGCATCCCCAGGCTGTGTTCCTGCAGGCTGTATACAAGGTACCCTGGTAAGAAGCCCCTCTTCGGGAGCCACCAAGAGGGCGGAAGGATTCGTTTTACCTTCAGGAGGTTATTCTGGTGCTTGACCTTGTTTTGCTATGATATCTGTAATAAGTGTAGATTGTATCTTAATACTGGCATTGGTTATTATATGTTGTTTGAAAAACAATATCAGACACCTCTGTTTCAAGACATGCCTGGGGTTCGTATTGGCAGGACAAAGCTTTAACTTTTGTGTTTTTTGACCCTGGTCTATATGTTAAAATAATTATTGACAAGAAAAGAGACCAAAGTGCTTGTCTTGCTGTTACTCTTCTCCAATGTAATACAGGTTTTTATGGTCTGCTAATATGGTTATGGGATTAGAGGACTTTTCTAAGACATGGTGTTATTCCTTTGATGCCACGATGATTACAAGTAATTCTCTGTCTCCTATTTCATATCTGTTTTCTATTAATTAAATTTTTTTATAATAAAAACCACATGGATGCAAAAGTTGTTATTCAGCTTTTTCTTGGGACTGTCAGGCTTAGCAGTATGAAACCCAACGAGCAGTACTTGCAAAAAGGGGCAAGGGGCAGGGGCAAGGCAAAGATAAGGTCAGGCAGTGTGGAAGTCAAATATCCAGGCTACAAAGGTAAAGGGACAACCAAAGGTCAGGTAATCCAGGAAAGTAGAAATCACACAGGTAGTTTTGCAGAGAAGTAGCACAGAACAACTGAGGAATCAGTCAGGAACAATTCTGCCTTGCCTCATAACTAAAGTGCATACGTAGTCATGAAAAAAGTTTTTACAGGTGCATGTCCTGTAGCGCGTGTTGTGCACATCTTCCATAGTGGCTATGTTGGTAGAGTGTGGTGCGATCAGTTTTGTAGGTGCGTGTTGGGCAGCCACGGGTGGGGAAGTTGCCGGAGCATGTATCAGAAACGGAGTTAAGTCTTGGGGAAGTAATGCCTACTTGTCTAGGGTATGAAATAGTGTAGAAAATGAGGTAGACCTAGTCCCCCGCTGGGATCCTGGTCGGGAGTTATATAGGATGTCTCGCCTAATCCTGGTTTGTGGCTGCGTTTGTTTGCCCATATGAAGCGGTCGATCTGCGTTTGTAAGAGCCTCATTGAAATCTTTGATCGATATGCTCATAATACAATTTTTGACTGGAATAGCGTTTCTGATTCAAGGTACAACCCAAGAATCTGTGGTGAGTAGATTCATTTTGTTTAGCAGGGTCTACTCAGTTCTAAAGTCAGCCAGGAGCATTCTGTGAGGGTATGTCTCACCATGTCTTTTCTTCCAGAGGGATCTGCCAGCGCTGGTTTTGTTGGTAGTACTTTGAGGTGGGTCCATAGTTTAAGGTGCCTACTACGTTTGAGTGACATCTGCTGAGAATCTACTAGTTTGATCTCTTGCCTAGGGTAAAGCATTTTTTAGTACGGAGTTTGTGAGAGGGTTAGTTGGAAAGGATAGCTGGTCTGTAGGTGGGAGCTCGTCAGCTGGGATAACTTCCGGTAGTGCACCTGTCTTATCTAGGTTGAGGCGATACCAGATTTTGGCATATTTCCAAGGCGTCCAAAGTGGAGGTGAGATTGTATGGGTCGGTGAGGGTTAGGAGGAGATCGTCTGCGTATCCTGCTACTTTGTACTCCTTGGATATTTTAGTCCTCCCATCCACCTCAATGATGACATATGCCCGGATTTTGGGGATTTAGAAATTTACAATAATATAGGTATGAACCTGTGGCAGCTTTATAAAGGGATCAAGCTGCCGATCTCCTCCCAGCCTTATTTTAAATCCAATAAGTATGGTATAAATGCCAACTGCTGTCAAACTACTAGATTACTGCAAGACAGTGACTTTCAGTTTGTAGGTTTAAACCGATCCCTCTGAAATTAATGGACACTAACAAAAATGAGATTAAAGGATATAGGCACCCATTCAGTTCAATGAAGTATCTAGTGGGAAACATAGGTTATATGGGTTAATCCAGCCTCTAGTGGATTGACTAGAGACGCTACTGTCATTTTCTGAGAAGACGCCAATGTCTTTCCTATGGACTGACTGAATATGCGCATTCAGCCGATGAAAGGAGGAGGAGAGTCCCCAGATTTTAACCCCTTACTCCCATTACAGCCTGGTGGGAGAGGGCCATGAGTGTGGTGGGCGACCTATTAACACTATAGTGCCAGTAAAACGAGTTTGTTTTCCTGGCACTATAGTGGTCCTTTAAGATGTTATGAAACTAGGAGTGATCCTTTAAGATTCAGTCCTGCCCACTTGAGACTGGATCTATTAGCTACTGGGTTGGTGCTGCACACTTTTATCTTAGGAACTGCTATTTTTTTATGTGACTAAAGACATATGTTTCTCATATATCATTCAATAAAGATACAGTCAGTATAATAGCTAGATAAGGATACAATAAATATTATTCTGCTTGCATGTCATCCAACACAAAGTACATTCGCTCACTTTATTCCATATACCAAGAAATAGCTTTAAAGTGGCATAGGATGATGAGTTATTGAACCTGACCTTTGAGCCGAAGGTAGGAAAGAAACTCTAAGACAGTTTGAATCGTGTTTTCATCCAGAGAATGGAGCTGGGAAACTGAAGAACAACAGAGATACAAAGTGATTAGATTTTTTATTTATTTATATACACAAATACAAATAATAGAAAATATTTAATTTACTTGAACAGTTCTAATTAGAACAAACTGCATAGTTATTTAGGTTATTATTTAGCTTTAACTTTACTTTAATTATATGTTCTTTGCACTTAAAGAATGTATTAACTGTATATACTTCTACACAAAGGGCCTCATTTTTTTAGTTTATTACTTTTATTTGCGGGACAAAATTTTATGTATTTTCATTCACAATACGGATATTAACTATAGATGAAATGCTAAATAAAAATGTTGCCTTGTGCTGCTGTAAAGATAGCTCATCGGATCAAAATCAAGCTGCAATATCTCAGAGTCTCAGGCTCGATTCCCGACAAGGTCAATAAAATGTGTACCATGAAGCCAGGTAATAACATCTAGAGCCCAGGGCATATTTGGAAACTAGTATCGAGCAAAGTATACCTTTCCTGGTTACTCTGATAATATTTCATTTTGATTGTATTCCTATTATTGTTTTTATTGAATTTGTCATAGATGCACTACCCATCTTAAGAGTCTTACGCCACAGATAGGAAAATAAGTATTACGGGACCTTGTGGACGGAAGTGTCTGCCTCCCAGTTGGCATGTTCGGTAAGTCTGAATTTTAATGCCGTTCAGGAAGACAGGGGCACCAGAGAGGACCAGAAGTCACAGCCTCTCGATCAATACATTTTGTACCCACACATATGCCAGAGCACCGCGTTAATTGGGTAGGCATCATGACAGTATTGTACTTGTATTATATATGTTATATATAATATAAACGCATAAAACACCTTTTATAATCTATAAATAAAACAGGAAAGTATCAGCGCTATTTGAGTATGGTATCTTAAGATTTCTATATAATCCAAGCAGCTGCTAACCACCGTGAGAATCTTTTAAACAAAAGTGATAGAAAGTAGTAGGTAATAACGGTGTAGCGCTTATGTGCAGAATTGAATAAAAAGTTTACCCAATTTTTCTTCTATGTTAATCAGTTATTCTTTGTTAACCTTAAGGTAAAAATGGAAAAAATACATAACATAGTGCAGATTGTATGTAAATTGGTGGAAATAATTTTAAAGTAAGGGCCAAGTGGCAACTCACAATTTTCTGAGCTATAAATCTAGCTCAGATTTAGGTGCTTTAGGATCCGTATAGGCGACCCTCTCCCTTCTTCTCTTTTCTTTGATCCAGTCCTATATGGATACAGGATGGGGTATATAGTGTAGTATAGTTGATATTATTATGAGAATTTTAAAATAGTAAATTTGGTACTCACAAACCCAGAGCCAGTCTATAGGCTCACTTCAGTGCGCATATGTGGTTTAAGGACCACACTCCTTCTTTCAATTAGCAGGAAAAAGCCATAAGTGTACTAAAAAATATATCTTATTTATTGACTATAAAATTGTAACACATATAAAAATATATATATATATATGGAAAAGATAAATAAATAAATAAAACACTTATATGGCTGAAATAAAGTCCAATAAAGTCCAAAATGAAGTCTTTCAGTGCTCACTTCGCTTTCCAGAACGCGTTTCGCCAGGTGGCTTCTTCAGCTGGTTAAATTCTGTGATGTCACTATTTTAAAATTCTCATAATAATATCAACTATACTACACTATATACCCCATCCTGTATCCATATAGGACTGGATCAAAGAAAGGAGAAGAAGGGAGAGGGTCGCCTATACGGATCCTAAAGCACCTAAATCTGAGCTAGATTTATAGCTCAGAAAATTGTGAGTTGCCACTTGGCCCTTACTTTAAAATTATTTCCACCAATTTACATACAATCTGCACTATGTTATGTATTTTTTCCATTTTTACCTTAAGGTTAACAAAGAATAACTGATTAACATAGAAGAAAAATTGGGTAAACTTCTTTATTCAATTCTGCACATAAGCGCTACACCGTTATTACCTACTACTTTCTATCACCTTTTATAATCTGGCTACCCATGTGCTCTGGATCAGATCAAGTGAGGTTAGAATTTTTTTTGTAATATGCTAATTAAATATGATTAGATATAGAAGGATTTAGAAGAAAAATATGAACAAAATATAAATATTTGTAAGTATATAAATGTATGTTTTACAAATATATTTTGTAGCTGAAAAACTCAAAATTCACTTTAGTAATTTTTATCTTGATTAATAGATTTAAGATTTAATTGTATTTATTTATTTAATACTGATATTTATAAAGTGCCAATATATTCTGCAGCACTGTACAATTGGGGAAAAAACAATACAATAAGAACAGACCGATACAACAGGTAGAGGGCCCTGCCCATGACCTTACAATCTAAAGGTTAAAACGTGGAGATGAGACAAAAGGTAGCAGTGGAATTTGTGTGAAAGTAGAGAGAGTTAATAGTATAACTGCAGCAGCTGATAGCATATGAAGGTAATAAGGAGGTGATTGGCTGTGGTTCCAGACAGCTGGAAGAGCATGCTATATAGGTAGAAGGAACCAGGAGGGCCTCTTGCATGGGTTGAGTCAAGTAAAATTAAATGGTCTTGTTGCAGGGATGGATGTAAGAGTGGGCCTAAAGAGTAGAGATACAGAGTTATTTAAAGGAATCTATTGCTAGGAGTGGCAATTGGGGAGAGAGGGGGGCAGGAGAAATGGTTGAGCAGACTAGCCATTTGTCTCATACAATTACAATATTTGCGAACCAAAATACTATCAGCCAGTTTATTAATAACTATATGTTACTACAAGTACAAAAAAATGTAAACTACGGGTACAAATAGTAACATTGTTATAGTAAATTAATAATCCGCTAGAATAACTTCTGATTCTCAGATGCTATTTATTATAGTAACTGTTTGGAACTAAAAGTGTTCATGATCAGGCTTGGACATATTTGATATGACAGGTAAAAGCCACAAACACATCCCTTGCTTTGGGATGATGCTCTTATTAAAAATGTTTGGTGATTACTTGTACAGTTGTAATTAAAATTAGTAAATTCCCATTGAAAATCGGGTTTATTGTCAAAATATACAGACTTTCAGTTGCATAAAATGAACAAATCAAACAAAAGCAATTGAAATAGCTCAACACGATGACTTGAATGCTTCAAGTGGTTTCTCCAAATTCAAATGAAAATGCAACTTGTAATGACTTCTCCATTCTCAAAATGATTCAACCCTCTGAATAGAATCCCTCAAAACAGGACAAATATACAAAACATGTATTGTTTTAAGCACACCTGATGCAACGAATCAAGAGCTTTATTAGTTGCACCAGGTGTGCTTGAGCTTGAACACTTGAAATACCTGAACTGGCTAGTGGTTTGTTGAGTGTCACGTTTGACTGCATGTTAGAAATACGGCTAAGTCAAAAGAACGGTCCGCAAAGTTAAGAGAAGAGATCATCACCCTTCACAAACAAGGAGCAGTATACAAAAAGATAGAAAAGGAAGCATAATTCACAAGTTCTAAGTTGAAGGAACAGTAGTTACATGACCTGGACGGGGCAGAGGAATGAAGCTATTAGTGGCTGCAACCAAATTTCTGATTGTGAAAAATTCATTTTCAATTTCAGGTTGTGAAAAATTATTTAATGTCTGCAAAATACCTGCAGCAAGACTTGGTGGCAACAGGCACTGAGGTTTCAGTGAGTACAGTAAGGCGCATACTAAACGCAGAAGGTTTCCATGTCAGAGCACAAGAAAATATGCTCAAAATAATTTAAATAAGCCACAGCTGTTTTGGGATTCTGTTCCCAAAACTGGAACTTTTTGGCCCAATGGATCAGTGGTATGTCTGGAGGAAGAAGAAGGAAGCATATGCTGACAAGAACACTTTGCCTACAGTTAAGCATGATGGTGGCTCTGAGGCAGCTTTGCAACCTCTGACACTGTTAACTTGCAGCATGTGGAAAGCAAGATGGATTCATGGAAGTATTAGGAAATCCTAGGAGTAAATGTCATGCCATGTGTGAGGAAACTAAAGCTTGGGCATCATTGGACCTTCCAACAAGATAATTCCAAGCATACCTCAAATTCCACTAAGGCTTGGTTGCAGACGTCATGAAAAATTCTACAGTGGCCATCAAAGTCATCTTACTTGAGCCCTAGGGAAAATCTTTGGTGGGATTTGAAGAAGGCGGTTGCAGCACACAAACCCAAGAATATTACTGAACTGGAGGGCATTGCTTAAGAGCAGGAACCCTGCCAGAAGCTGGTGTCTGGCTATGCATGTTGTTTGCAGCAGGTCATAACAGCAAAAATGTGCTCTACTAAGTACTAAAGATGCTTGCCATGAAGGGTTTAAATAATTTTGAGACTGGATAAGTCATTATAAATTGTATTTTCAGTAAAATTTGTTGTGTTGAGCTATTTCACTTGCTTAGATTTGTTCATTGCAAACAGCGGAAAGTTTGTAAATTTTTATAATAAACCTAATTTTTAATGGTTTAATAATTTTGATTACCAGTGTATGCAAATTATATTATAATTCACTAAATTAAGTATTAATTTTTTAATTACACATAAAGAAGCTCTGTTTTCTTCCTTAATTCAGAATTTGGCACTGACAAGAATTCATTAAACAGAGATCTCTTCTCTTACTGGTTCTTACCATATGCATCTCGTCCCGATTTATACATATCTTCAACTATCTCACGTTTTCCAGGCAGGCCTCCTTTATCAGCCAGAGTTCGGTGAGCATCTGGTAAAGAAAAAATAAATAAAACAATACTCTATAACATATGTTCTATAACATTTCTTTCTTACTTTTCTTAGACATTTTAACAACAATTCTGATCACTTTAGACAAAATTATTATCAACAAAGTTCTGAAATATTTAAAAGACAAGTTTAACAAACTGGAAGTGTATCCTTGCTTTAGTTAATGGGTTTTGAATGACGAGACTGAACAGGAAACACTAGAAATGGTTTGTTTTGGTGAGTTTGTAATAACATTTTAAATGAAGTGATCTAGAGGGATACTATTGGCATCAAAATAACCTTTGTCATTTATGAGTTAAAATTACTTTTGTTTCTGTCCATGCAGTCATAGCCACACCTTCCTTGACTGTAACTGACACAGCCAGCATGAACAAAATTGCATTTCAATCAGATGTTATCTTGCTTTAGATGTTTTTATCTCCAGCTCTGTAAATTGAACTTAATCACACATGGGGGTGTCTTCAACATATAGGAGGTTATTAATAGGGCAGGAGATAAGAAATTCTAAATTAAACAGAATTTGCAATAAAGGAAGTTAACCCCTTAAGGACACAACTTCTGGAATAACATGGAATCATGACGGAATATTACCGTCATGTGTCCTTAACGGGTTTAAACATAACATCTCTCTTTACAGGAAATGGTTAGGAAGTCTGTGTGAGTCACACGCATGGAGGTGTGACTAGGGCTGTATAAACAAAGTAATGTAACTGTTAAATGGCAGAGAACTAAGCAGTGAAACTGCTGGGTCATGATCTGTACACCAAAACTGCTTCATTAAGGTAAAGTTGTTTTGTTGTTACAGTATCCCATTAATAAATAATTTGCCATAAACTGAATGTTTTAGAGTTGTCTTTTGATGCTTGAGAATTCTTGCAAGTTATTTTGTTCAAAGGATGTGGGATCAAATGTTTTTTTTGATAATAGACAACATTTAAGTAGCAATTTATGAATATTTAGACTTAACATTATTGAAGGTATTTATATTAGGAACAGAATTGTTCAGTCCAAGTAGATTACATGTTGGGTTTAGCACATGTCACTGCAGACTGGAATTCTAGATATTAAACAGTTCACACAGAATCACGGGTGAATCATACTGTGTTCTTGAGTTTTGGGTTCTAGACTTGGGACGAGCCCTTCAATCAGATCTAATTGCTTCCCAACTGAATACGTAACTTCAACATTACTTTAACTGGAAATGGCATCTATATGCTTTCCCAATTATTTTAGGTCTCTGTGCTTTAAAGCAGTCATGTTTCGGCTAATAATTTTATGAGCATTTAAAAAAATTTAATCTTTATGAAATATTCATATTGACTGCACTGTAACATAAGAATTACTTTGTCTGGTTGACACAAGTTGACAAAAGATGTATGTTCCCACAGCCATCGCTAGTGCTGCTGTGAGAAGACATATCTTCTTATGCGATATAGTAGACAAGAAGGGTGACTCAATGCTGATATATATGTATAAATAGAACAGTAAAATACTTAACAGCTAGATAGATAGACAGACAGACAAACAGATGCTATATTTAGTCTGATGCTCCACTGTTGTATATAGCCATAGGATTACTAAACATTTTTTCACTATTTAGTGAACTTTTTTCTACTCCCTCTATATATATTTCTCCCTAGCATTTGGTCTTTGCAGCAACTAATAGGTTGAAGATCAACTACATACTTTTCTACTGCCACTTTAGACCATTTGATGGAGACAAAGTGTGAAGTGGCTTCATAATGTCATTGTATTTCAATTTTTTATTTTTTTGCTACCCAGCGATAGACCACATTGTACCTTGTATATGAATGAAATAAAGATATTGTTTTTTTGATACATGTGGTAGTATTTTGAGCTGTGGGGCATTAGACCTCTTACAGATTACAATTACTCGGAAGGAAGCTATTTAGCTGTATTTTTCTGTTCTATTTATATATACATCAGCATTGAGTCTCCCCCTTGCTGGGGCTACTCTCCCTCCTTGTCTACTATATCACATTTTTAGGTAGGTCCACGTAGGTGGAGCTGATACCACCAAACTGACCTCTGTCTCTGACCCAACAGGTTTGGGTTTGCTTTTTATATCTTCTTATACATGGCATGCAATGGTCTATGTAGGAAACCACAGGCTCATAGACCATAGTCCTCTGTGATGGACTCTCTCATGTGTGAAACTATAGTAGTGGCACGATCTCCTAAAGGATGAAGTGCCAAGAACTGTAAAAAGGACATGACGGTACCTATGAGGGAGAGCTGTAGGTTAATATATCTACCCTTAGCTTCACCACCTAACACCACCATTAAGACCTCTGAAAGTAAAATATATCCATGTGAGAATGTATATAAACCAGTTTCCCCAGCTATCCGAAAGTCGTCAGTCTGACGGAACTGAAAATTCAAGCAGACTTAATAATAACAACTAAATAGTAAACTAAGCCAATACTCACGTGGGCCAAGTAGGTAACCGGCACTGTTTAAAGTCCATCCTCTCTTATCTTTAGGCTAAAAGTTATTGGAACAAAAGAAGAAAGATCAAAAGAGAAGACTAAAAGCGTGCAGTAATATATTTGCACTATAAACTACAAAACAGAGATAGTCCTGGAGCTTTATGTAAAGAGGAATTTGTCAACCCAGAATGAATCTTTGTATATTAAAATTTTATGTCCTACTCATTTAGTGACAATAAAGATGTATGAATTGAGGTTACTATATCTATCATTACAGAAACCATTTGAGAAGACAGTGTAACATTGCATATAAGGCACTAAGAGATGTTATAGCTATCACCTTGGCTTCCAAAAAAAGATGAATTTATGGGCTTGTGTCTGTTAGCAATCCTGTCATTGCTGTAAAATCCAAGAAAAATCCCAGTGGTATATCTGATAGGGGCACAGTCACAAATAAAAGTGCTTATTTTAAATGATCCAATTAATATCACTTTACCAGAACTGAATGTGCGGTACGATTGCACTCAAAGTATATAACTTGACAAGCACAAGGCTATTCACTGCCAAGAATTTAGGCTAAAGTAGCCATACTAAAAAAAATGGAGAATTTTACCAATTCATCTATTTTGGCCTCAAATATGAAAGTCACTTTGAATGTCTAGCAGCTATTCACACTTTAGTGAATAACACTGCAGTGTACATATACTAAACACCAAATTGTGGTGAATTGACAACTAAGCTGCAAGATTTAGTTTAACATGCTTAGATCTGAGAATTTGCAATGAATCAGCACTTGCCTAAACCTTGCAATTCATTATTCAATTTGCAATTCAGTGATTAGTGAATTAACTCTTTTGTGTAAAATGAACTTTGATACTGCTGTCTCCCTGTTAGAATATCCCTTTTTGCTGCGTTTTCTAGTCCTTGACCTATCAGCTCTGTGTAATCTTTTTGTAACACTGAGTTTATGTTTAAACAGAACGTAACAGATATACATTTGTAGTCGAATGCGTAATAATACAAATCAGTCGAAAATACATGTTTATTACTTAACATAGATAAGATAAAAGAAGAGCATTCGTGTGGAAAACTGTCCTTTTTCACTAAAAAGATCGTTCTACTTTCCTGAATAAAATAAACTTTATTCTCTTTTCTATATGTAGTCGATATATATATATATATATATGTTTTATTATCAGTTATTATTTTTTGCAAAGCCTGTACCATAAAATAAATTAGATTACAAGCAAGGGCAGAGTTTTTTAAGAGTTAATAAGTTTCCTTCCAGCCTTATTTACTAAAATGGGATCTGTCAAAAATTCAAAGTGAATTTTAAATGTTGGGTAAATTCATTTGAATTCTCCATACAGCTATGCTAGTATGCTAGCTATGATAGCTCGTCAATTTTATTTTAATATCTGAAATCTACTTTGAATTCCATTTTAATTTGTGACAATTGTCATTTTAGTAAGTAACCTGTCTGACAGTTGATTACCACGTTTCCCATAGACATCAGTGGAGGAATTGCTTTTCAGTAAGCAGAGTAAAACCTAACTCCAGTCCACAGTGGTTTTTATACAAAATACAAAAGTAACGTTAAAGGATCACTATAGGGTCAGGAAAACAAACATGTATTCCTGACCTTATAGTGCTAAACCCACCATTTAGGTGGCTTGCCCCTCCTTTGCCCCTCTCTAAAAGTTTAAAACTCACCTTATTTCCAGCGCCTCGTGGGTCCACCTGCACTGGCTCTGCCCCCTTTGTGACATCATCAAAATGACCGATTTTTTGCCAATCCAATGCTTTCCCATGGGGCGGGGCCAAATGTCATTTTGGCCAATCAGGACCCCCTCATAGAGATGCATTGAATCAATGCATCTCTATGAGGAAAATTAAGCGTCTCCATGCAGAGCGTGGGAACACTGAACAGTGTGGCTGCTTACTGTGCAGCACTGAGCCAGGAAGCCCCTCCTGTGGCCATCTAAGGAGTGGCCACTTGGAGGTGTCCCTAGAGGCAATGTAAACACTGCCTTTTCTATGAAAAGGCAGTGTTTACATGAAAATGCCTGAAGGCAATGATTATACTTCAGAACAACTACATTAAGCTGAAGTTGTCCTGGTGACTATAGTGTCCCTTTAAGAAAATGTAAAATTCAGCAATATATTGGGACTTTTTTTAAAGAAAGATGAGCATCTGAAATAATACTTATTTTCCCCATGCATAACCTTGTATTTTTAAAGTACTCAGAGTACCACATGAGTTCTGAAACTCTTTCAACCCTATTACTATTAAATAAAAGCATATTATATTAGAAGAACATAGAACAAGCGAATTCTAGGAGAACTTGAGATCTATACACTGTTTATTGTGGAGCAGAGGTGACCAGACAGTAAATTCAGATTCTAAGGCTACCTCTTTCCAAGCACAGGTGAGCCAACCAAGCCTAAAAGCCACATTTAGATCTGTATTTGGTGTAATATGCAGTGTTTCCTCTAAGACAGTGGTTCAGAAAGAGATATTTCTGATAACAGTGCCATGCAATGTGCTCTGGATAGAATCCACTAGAGAGAACACTGGAGTGCTTGGTTGATAGATTGAGTCTTCCCTTCATTGTTCCAGTAATCTACCTCTCAAAAGTACTTAGAGGGAGCACTGATTTTCAGCGGCCTCATTAATTTTTGTATAATATATCATTAAAGATCTACTAAAATGTGACCCCAACTGATCATGCAAGTATATTAATTGTTCTTGTGTCTATAATAAATATATGTCAAATTGTTTATAAACCTGTGCTGCTCCTTTCCTTGCTTTCCTAAAGGGACACTCTAAGCACCAGAACCACTGCAGTTTAATTTAGTTTTTCTGGTGTAAAGAGACTGCCCTTGCCGCTGCTGATTTGTAAAATCTGCCTTTTCTGTGAAAAATAAATTTAGGGGCATTTGATCTTAAAAGGACACTATAGGCACCAGAACACTTCATCTCATTGAAGTGATCTGGGTGCAGTGTCCCTCTCCCCTTAACCTCATAGCTGAAAATATTGCAGTTTTAAAGACAGCCACCAGAGTCGCTTCCTGTTGTTTCATAGAGTTTAAATCCATGAAGTGACGCTTGATAACATCAAGCATCTTCTAACTCCCCATAGAAAAGCAATGATTCAATGACTTGCAATGGAGAAGGACTAAAATGCACAAGGCGCTCACCATGCATGCGCATTAGGTTCCCCTTCGCAAGGAGGAAATGGAGACGAAGCCAGCACCAAGGCACTGGATTAAGGTGAGTGCTTAATGGATCATTTAAATAAATGAAACCTAGAAAGTTCACTCTTATGGAAAGTGACCACTAGGTTTGGATCCCAGTCCACTCTAAATAAGGTCTTAAGAAAAATTAACAAAAAACTTTATTAATCACTCTTAAAAAATACTGAGGCAAGTATGTAAATGTAGCCTAATGAAAAAAATACAAAAATTAAGTAAAAATAAATACTCAATGGCTACAGTTTGGTGGTTCACAGAATCACACTAATTCAAAAGGATACAAAATGTAGCAATATGAGGACTACACAGAAAAAAAGTAACAGCAATCTGAATCTATCTAGATACTGTCATCGCTAATGGAAATAAATGAAAAACTGGCTTAAACAGAGCCTGGTATAGTGACAATAGTCCAGTAGCAAATAACAGAAAAAACGGTAGAGATATACTAAACAGTATTATTTATTTAAATTTGCATTTTCTTGGGTTAATCCCTATGTTCCCGGTCTAGGTGACCTCCTTTTGGTTTGGGGACAGGACGTGGAAGCTTTGTTAAGCCCCTATCCTAGACCTTTACCCTCGTTCTTCTCATTGAGTGTTTAAAGGGTTATTTAAACCTTTGGGTGCTGTGAGAGAGGTGGGGTGTACAGGCAGAGAGTGGGCAGTGGGACACTATAGTGTTAGCAATACCACTTTGTGTTCCTAACACTATACTGTACTTTTAAGGACACTTTTAGTGACTGTCACTCAGACCGCAATTAGAGGTACTTTCTTTGTAGGACCTACTTCTAGCATCCTTACGCTTTGCATTAAGATCCAGAATGCTCCCCATGGAGATGCATTGGTATAATGTGTGTCTATGGGGAGATGCTGTACATTTGTAGAATGCCCCCCAATGTTTCTCAGCAACGGACAGAGCAGCAATCATGAAAAAAAACATGACATTTAATTAAAGGTAAGCAAAACTAATTTATGTTATGGTTCCAAAGTGGCCCTTTAACTTAAGGACACATGACGTGTAACATGTCATGATTCCATTTTATTCCAGAAGTTTGGTCCTTAAGGGGTTAATCTAAACATGCAGGAGACAACTCTAGAGGTAGATATACAAGTGTATTTCTGTTTTAACCCCTTAAAGACATATGACGGAAATATTCCGTCATGATTCCCTTTTATTCCAGAAGTTGTGTCCTTAAGAGGTTAAGGATTACTAAATAATCTAAGTTGATAAACATGTGTCTGTTTTAGAACAGATTAACCCCTTCAGGACGGGTGACGGACAAGGTCCGTCACAGAGGGGAGACCCTTAACGACGGGTGACGGACCTCGTCCGTCACGCGGTAAAATTAACCCCGGATCGCCGCTATCGTCCGTCACGCGGTAAAATTAACCCCGGATCGCCGCTATCGCGGCGATCGCGGGGTTAATGGTGCTCCCGGTATGCCTCTGCATTGGAGGCATACCGGGAGCACCCGGTCAGGCTGCCCAGCACATGTGCTCGCTCTGACCGCAAGTCTGAGCGAGCACATGTGCTCTGTATACTCACCTACCGGCTCCCTGCACTTCCGGGTTCTGTGTGAAGTGCAGGGAGCTGGATCAGTGCTGATCCTGCCCCCTGCTGTTTAAAAAAATAAAGTTTATT
Organism: Pelobates cultripes; assembly: GCA_933207985.1. Classification (NCBI taxonomy): domain Eukaryota; kingdom Metazoa; phylum Chordata; class Amphibia; order Anura; family Pelobatidae; genus Pelobates; species Pelobates cultripes. The sequence continues at coordinate 37,556,477 of OW240921.1, forward strand.
TAAAGTACCACCCCCCCTTTACCCATTTTAATAAAAAAATAACCCCTTCCCTGCCAATTGATCACTGACTACAGTGATCAATTGGAAGGGATTACATTTTACTATGATCTGATTTTTTTTTTAACCCCTGAGGGTTAATTCTTTTTTTTTTAACCCTCAGGGGTTAAATTAATTAAATTAATTAATTAAATTATTTTTAAATTATATATTTAGCTAGCTGGGGTAGGTGGAAGTTAGTGGGGAATTGGGGGATTTGGCGTTAGGCTAACTAGGGGTTAACGTTAAAAAAAAGTTTTAAAAGAAACTTTAAAAAGTTAAAAATTAAGCTTAAAAAAATGTTTTAATAACATTTAAGTAAAAAAAACAAAAAAAACACACTTTACCTAGTCCAAATAAAAATTAACCCCTTCCCTGCCAGTCGATCACTGCCTACAGCGATCAAATAGAGATCACAGTATTATACTGTGATCTAATTTTTTTTAACCCCTGAGGATTAATTGAGGATTAACTTTTATTTATTTTTTTAACCCTCAGGGGTTCAATTTATTTAATTAATTAATTTAAATATTTTATAACTATATATTTTGCTAGCTGGGGTGGGTGGGAGTTATGGGAAAATGGGGAATTTACTGTTAGTGCTGCGTACTGCTAGTTAGGGGTTAACGGTAAAAAAAAAAGCTTAGAAAAATGTTAAATCTGTAAAAAAGTTTTAAGAAAGTTTAGGAAAGTTTAAAAAAAATTTATAAGCAAAACAAAAGTTTAAAAACTAGTTTTTAAAAGTAAAAAAGTTATAAAAAGTAAAAAAATACATTTTAAAAATGCTCATTACCACTACACCTGGAACAAACTAGAGAAAAAATTATCCCACGCCAAGGTTCAAAATATGCCTTTTGAATTACCCCAGGGTGTATTCTTTAATAAATAGTATGTGTTTGTGGGGAAGTTTCAATAACCAACCGTCTAAACTACTCCAAATTGGAACATGGACACAGCGTAAAACTTCAAAGTTAGAAAAAAACTGAATGGCTGCGTCTCAAATGCGCCCCTTCAACATCCACATATACCTGGCAAAGGTACATACGGGGGTATTGCTGTACTCAGCCGACATAGCTGAGCAACATATGAAGTATTATACAGTCATAGTACACATAAGGTTTGCAAAATATGCTGCGCAAACTCACTTTGTATGTCAAAAAGGCAGAAAAAATGCTTATTACCACTACACTTGGTACAAGCTAGCGGAAAAATGATCCCACGCTAAGGTTCAAAATATGCCTTTTGAAATACCCTGGGATGTCTTCTTTAAGAAATGGTATGGCTTTATGGGGAATTTGGATTATATAGCCTGGTAAAATACTCTAAAATGGGACATAGGCACAGCATAAAAATTCAAAGTTTGAAAAAAACTGGAATGGCTGTGTCCCAAATGTGCCCCTCCGATGTCCACACATACCTGGCAAAGGTACATACGGGGGTATTGCTGTACTCAGCCGACATAGCTGAGCAACATATGAAGTATTATACAGTCGTAGCACACATAAGGTTTGCAAAATATACTGTGCAAACTCACTTTGTATGTCAAAAAGGCAGAAAAAACGCTTATTACCACTACATCTGGTACAAGCTAGCGGAAAAATGATCCCACGCTAAGGTTCAAACTATACCTTTTGAAACACCCTGGGGTGTCTACTTTAAGAAATGGTAGGCCTTTGTGGGGTAGTTTGAATTTAAAACCTGCGAAGATGCTTGGAAATTGCACATAGGCACAGCGTCAAAATTCAAAGTTTGGTAAAAACGGATATGGCTTGGTCTCCTATATGGCATTGTAGCTTCACAAAATAGTGACAAAGACATTCATTGGGGGTGTATTTTTACTCAAAAGACTTAGCTGAGCATAATTTGGGAGGTTTGAACTTAGTGGCACATATGAAATATACAAAACGCCCAGCAAAAATGCAATCCGTATGTAAAAAATGCACAAAATAATTTTTTACCACATACTTTGGCATATATTGGTGAAAAAATGGGGGTATGTTAAGGCACAATATGCACCTTATGAGATACCCTGGAGTGTCTACTTTTACAAATGGTAGGCCTTTGTGGGGGTTTTTTGAACAGTCAAACTGTTATAATACCCCAAATGGAAGCTAAGGCTCATTAAATCCATCTCTCAAAATTCTACTGTGAATACTGTAAAGGACAGGTCTCCTATATGGCACTGTAGCTTCACGAAATAGTGCCAAAGACATTCATATGGGGTGTCATTTTACTCAGAAGACTTAGCTGAGCATAATTTGGGGGGTTTGAACTTAGTGGCACATATGAAATATACAAAACGCCCAGCAAAAATGCAATCCGTATGTAAAAAATGCACAAAATTATTTTTTACCACATACTTTGGCATATATTGGTGAAAAAATGGGGGTATGTTAAGGCACAATATGCACCTTATGAGATACCCTGGAGTGTCTACTTTTACAAATGGTAGGCCTTTGTGGGGGTTTTTTGAACAGTCAAACTGTTATAATACCCCAAATGGAAGCTAAGGCTCATTAAATTCATCTCTCAAAATTCTACTGTGAATACTGAAAAGGACAGGTATCCTGTATGGCACTGTAACTTCACGAAATAGTGCAAAAGACATACAATGGGGGTGTCATTTTACTCAGCAGATGTAACTGAACACAAAATAAAACTTTGTACAGGAATAGCACACACCAACTTTACAAAATATACACGAGAATTTCTCTGTTATAAGTTTGTGTGCCAAAAACCAAAAAGAACACAATTTTACTCCAATATTTAGCAGAGGTTGGCGGTGAAATGGCTACGTAGAAAGTGTCAAAACAACCTTAGGTAAATAGCCCGTGATGTCTACTTTATATAAATATATACTTTTGTGTGGCAATTTTGTTTTCTTTTATGGCTATTAAGCTTACAAGACAAACATACCAAATTCTAAAATCGCTCCACATTAAAAGTTTATTTTACTCCTTGTGCTTTGTGACCTGTAACTACCAAAAAAAACTTAAAATCCCAGACACATTATATATTCTGTAAATCAGAACAAATAAATAAATTTATTTTTAATTACTTTCCTTAACCTGCACTAATTATGCACACATTATTATTGCAAAAACTGTAAAAAAAAACAATATTTTTCATTTTTTTTGCATTTTTCTGTATTTTTTTTATAATAAGTAAGCATTTATATATATATATGTTATATCAAATTAAAGCCCTTTCTGTCCTTTAAAAAACAGTATATAATATGTGTCGGTGCAATAAATGAGAGAGATGCAAATTGCAGTTGAACGCAAACAGCAAGAAAATGCAAAAATTGCTTGTGTCATTAAGCGTAAGTCAAGCTTCTGAAGCTGTGTCCTTAAGGGGTTATACAAATAGGTATATTTTTATTTTCTTACCATTAAAGTGTAGCCAAAACATTCGGTCACCAAACCACAGACAATAAGAGAGACGCAGAGCAAGACCCAAGAATTCCTCATCTAGAGAAAAGAATTTTATTCAGAATATGGTACGGTTATAATACAGTTAAAATGTACCAGTGTGTCCACCTTTTGTAAAAGCTTTAAAGAAGTAGGGTGCCCCTAATTTTTTAAGGGTCTCTAAGATATAGATATCTTTCTCCAAAACAACCAATGTATACTTTATACATGATATATAAAGAATACAATATACATAATTATGTGTTTCTGTATGTTTGAGAATCATATTTAAACATTTTATAATAATAAAGTTTCTTTGTTAAAAGATTCAACATCACAACACCTATAAGTAACTTTAATGCTTTCTCAGTAAATAATCATTTTGAGAGATTTAATTAATGCATGCTTTGGAATTTACACCATTGATTAAACCATTAAAAATCAGCTATAATTTGTGTTAACCTTTATTTCATGAGAAATGTTTTCTATTAAATTTCTATTAAAGGGACACTATAGTCACCTGAACAACTTTAGCTTAATGAAGCAGTTTTGGTGTATAGAACATGCCCCTGCAGCCTCACTGCTCAATCCTTTGCCATTTAGGAGTTAAATCCCTTTGTTTATGAACCCTAGTCACACCTCCCTGCATGTGACTTGCACAGCCTTCCATAAACACTTCCTGTAAAGAGAGCCCTATTTAGACTTTCTTTATTGCAAGTTCTGTTTAATTAAGAATTTCATGCAGGCTCTGTCAATCATAGCCAGGGGAGGTGTGGCTAGGGTTGCATAAACAGAAACAAAGTGATTTAACTCCTAAATGACAGTGAATTGAGCAGTGAAATTGCAGGGGAATGATCTATACACTAAAACTGCTTTATTTAGCTAAAGTAATTTAGGTGACTATAGTGTTCCTTTAATTTCTCATTTTTTCTGTATGTTTTTTTCTATGCTGAGTGCCACGTTCAAAAGGACAAAGTTTAGAAAAATGGCTGACAAGGAGTTAAGATGGAGGCACCCAATGACAGGATAAAGAGGTGTTAACTTACATTTCCTTTTATTTTTCACACCTTATAAATATATATTTGTTATATATATGGAGAAGTAAACGTAATATTAAAGGTATTGGGATGTTATGGTTACCCTTTAAAGACAGCTAGCTAATGTCAAATTGGCAGGTAATGTAAATATATTATTAATTGGGTTAGCGTTACACAAATAAATGACAATATTCTCTTTTGGACACTCTATTATAGTACAGATTTCATTAGAGCAGTGTTTCTTAACCTCTGGGATCGAACCTAAAATGGATCACCAGCGTAAATAGACACATTATATTCATAAGAAGCCAGATAATTGTTTACTAGCATAACACTGTTTCCATATCAATGAAGGTGTATTTCAAATATATTAAATCATTTTATTTCACTTGAAGAATGAGTCACTGCTTGGCCAGATAAAATGAAAAGTAAACCAAGATGGCCATCTATGTACCATGGATTAGACAGGGATGCCAGCCAAATTTGACTCTTCTCACCATCCCTATCCTAAAGACCCAAACTAATAACCTGTGTAGGGATATACAAAACTGGAGAGAGAGAAGCTCCCACCAAATTTGTAGTGGTTGTGGGGTAATACAGGGCCTAACCCAGAGAAAATGCCACTTAAAAAATGCTACTTTATTATATATTTGCATGTTAAAAATATTCTTTTAAGTTGTGGAATGTTTTTTGATAAGTTTGTTAGGATAAGTATTATGTACTTTGATTTTTTTTTTTTTTAAGTCTTTGTATGGTTTGAAAATGTGAATCAATGATGCACATGCCCTTTGTAATATTATTTAATTAAATAATATTATTTAGTAACAGTTTCTCCAGTAACTCCAGCATAGAGGTGTAAGACTAACTATTTATGGGAAAAAATTATTTAGTTGCAATGTGTACATGGATAGACATTGTAGCTGTTACTGAAAATATTACTATCCTCAGCAAGCCATGAGCTGAATATGCTCTAATAGTAGTTGACTGGAGTATATGGAGTTAATACAACGTTGTCTTTAGTTAACCGGTAAATAATTTATAAAAGACATACAATGTATATACTGTTAAACAAGGAGTTAATTCAAAATATTATTTCAACTCGTTTAAAATAATAATTCAACTCGTCCTAGGGATTGTGTATCATGATCTCTTGTGAAAGTTAGACTGATAGAAAGGAGATTTAGTCTAAGGCAAAGGAAATAGTTAATTACAGTAAGAACAATAAGGATGTGGAATACTTGCCTAATAAGGAGGTTTTATCAAAGTCTGTACAGATTTTTAAACAACAATATATTCTTGCAAAAATTTAATATTTAGGGATATAATATGCAAAATTGGAAATCACTTCCAATTGATTTTTTACCTTCTTTTGGATCAACAGCAGAAATTGATGTGAAATAGGCTGAAGTCTTTATTTCAGCCTATGTAACAATGCAAATATGTAACTAAATTATTATCTGTAAAAACATAATTTTTTTGGCTCTATGGCCAGAGCCAGCTCATTAATTTCATCAATATCTTTAGAAAACACAATATTTTACAGTACCAAAACAGGATTTTGGAAAGAAAAACTTTAAATAAATAGTCCTAAGTAGCAAAGTCCATTCTAAAATTACTATAAATGTTGCTTGAGAAATAAGATGCTTTTATACAATAATTGTGTGTATGTTCTTTATACACATCCCGGTGCCTACTACTAGAATCTTACACACTGATGTTAAATATCAACACACGAACATAACTGAACAAACACACATTTGTTTCTGCTAGAATTTGAAATGGTATCAGCAATGAACTTGGATCTTAATAGCAAGCTTCGACATTACATATACAAATAAAACAGAATTATTATTTTTTCACAAACAAAAACAGAAAAATTACAATCGAAACAAACAAAAATGTAATCAAGTCAAACTTACCTTTATTTTATGTTGCTTTGTTTTCTTGTGGGAAAAAAAGAGGTTTTCTGAAAATTGATTTTAGAGTAGCTTCTTTTTTTTCTAATATATACTATTGTTCAGTGACTCTTATTTGAATGTCATATATGATGGCTTGGATACAGGATAGAATCTTGTAGTCTTTGGTGTTACTCTGCCATCAAGTCACTGATGTGAGCCTCGATTGACTTGGCAGATATTTATGCAGAGAGTGAAGATGCTGAACTCCAGTAAGCTTCATCATTATCAAGAAGGAGGGTAGGAGGAAAAGTATGGGATAAAAGGCAAATACGCTAAAAGGTTTATGATTAGGTAAATGCTATTATTTGGCATCTCAACAAGAAAATGAGTTTGATAGCTATAATTACCTGTAATTGACTTTCCCATTATGTCATTGCTGGGTGTAAGCAGATTATATTTTATTTAGTATTAGTTGTATGGCCTTTTTTAAATGCCTATTCACCCTACACAAAGCCCTTTTTGTCTAATTTGCATTAGTTTTAACTGACTTTATACAATCAATCCAAAATCCACTTACCATGACTAAAAGCTTAATGAGTATGGGACCTCGCATGTACTAGACTAACAACAGACTCATATCGGCATACTTATTGAATTTACTGTAATCCCCCTAAACAATAATGTCAACATTGAAGCACTGAGCACACCTGTTGAAGCTACATATTAACTTCGACACTACCAAGTTGTGTATATTTAAAAGAATGTCATCAAATAAATTTGAAATATGGAATGTACAGCTGATAAATGTAGGTTAAAAAAGTAATTTCATATATGATTGTTCAGGAATACCTAAAGAATGATACATTTTCCTATGGAGCAGGTGTAGACAACCTTAGGCGCTCCAGATATTGTGGACTACATCTCCCCTGATGCTTTGCAAGCATTATTGCTGCAAGAGCATTATGGGATACGTAGTCAATAATATTCGGAGTGCCGAAAATTTCCTACCTCTGTTAGAGCCTAGGTAACGTTGTGATTTTATTTCCTACGAGGAAGGAATTAGTATAAGCTATAAACTGTCACTAAAGTTCCAATAGTCACAGAGTAAAGTTGGATGAAAAACAACAAAATCATATTCAAAGATCTCTTTGGATCAGGACAAAATATACAATTACATTAACATAAGTCTAAATAAAATTACATATTTCGTTAAATTTCAATGGTCCAACTGATAAAGTGTTCTTTAACCAGTAACTGTCTCTTGTCTTATATCACATGTTTGCCTGTCTTCTTGGTTAAGCGTGAACATTTTTAATTGTACATAAACTTGAAAGTGGTAAGCAAAGTAACTCCAGATCCCAATATAAAACGTTTCATTCCTTCCTTGTCCTATAGAATTTATCGTGAAAGCAAGATCAACAGAAGAGGAAGAAAACACAGCGACTTCTAACACAAACAGAGTGGGTTACAATACAGAAAAAAAATAAAACTATTGGATAATTTATTCACCTCCAGTTTTATTAATAAAATTTCTATACACTCTTCCACCATTTAATGACAAGATACAGAGCCTCATAATGTGGACGTTTAAAGCATATTTACTAACATATTAGAATATGACCCAGGACATACTTGAAAAATAGAAAAATCTCAATGTATCTTTCCTAGTAAAATATTTTATAAATAAATAATTATTAAATTATTGGCATTTATATAGTGCCAACAGATTCCACAGTTGTTTAACTTGGGAAGAGATGGCAGCAGGAGGCACTATGGTAAAAAAGCAGACAAGTGGAGGCAGTGTTATGCTCTAGGCAATGCTTTTCCCAGCCAAGTCTACTTGCATTGGATTCGATTATGAGCTACGGAGCAGGACCGAAGATAGTGCAACTATTTGATGTCTCTATATGTTACAGCCACAAAGAGCGCTCCTCCCAGGCATCACAATCAAAAGGAATAACAGCTGAATAAAAGAGGCCCAAGTGCAAGTGGCGAGTTTTGAGAGGCCCTGGATAGATGTCTTGAATTGAGGAAATGAGGAGGACAATTATTCTAGCCAACTGATGAGTGGTGAGTTAGGACAACACACTGCAATTTTTTTGTGTGATGTTCTTGATCTTGGAGTCTGGTAGGTGGAGGGAGCCCTCGAATGAATTTATATTGAAGCCTAACAATTCCATGTACTATGAAGGGGCAAGGATGGATTCTTTCCAATTGACCACAAATCCCAGGTTCTAAAGTAACAATTGTGTCCAAGTAAGAAGTCAACAGAGGATGTTGACATCTTGGGATATAAGGAGTAGATGATTAAACAAACCCCACTGCTGTGAAGGAGTGTGACCACTGGTCTCAGCAGTTTGATGAAACATTAAGGGGCGGAAGAGAGGCCATTCGGGAAGCATTTAAACTCTATTTGGCTCCATGCTAAAGAACTTGAAGGTAGTCTTGAAAGTTGTCAGTGATGTGTACTGTTAGGTATGCATCCCTCAAGTTGAGCTTGACCATCCAATCCTCTCATTGGACTGATCCTGAAGGGAGTGAATTGCTGATATGAAAGCGTTCAGCAGACAGAAGTTTATCACTGGTCTAACACCCCCTCCCTTTTCGTTGACTAAGAAGAAGTTGCTCACAAATCTGGTTGTCACTGGAGGGATTTGTACAATGGCACCTTTTTCCTGCAAGGCGAGTACTTAATTCAAAACCAACTATTCGTCATGGTCTGAGAAAACAATCTTTTGCGAAAGAACCATCTGGACTGGGTTTGCAGTGAAATAGATCTGATAACCCATGACAGTTTGCAGGATCCAAGCATCCTAAGTCATGCATTCCCATGCCCTGTAAAATAGGCATAGCCTGCTATTTGCCTTTGTTTAAGAAAAAAAGGTGATAAATTGTGCTTCCATTTGGCTGTCTGCCATGAGAAGCTCCTCTGGATCCACGAGCATGTCAAGGACCACGCACAGGGAAGAAAGAGGGTGCTGGTCTGGTGTCTAGCATGACAGGTCTAGTGGGACCCTAATTTTCCTTAAAGGAACCCTTGTAGTAGAGGCTGGCAGGAGGGTACTGTGTTCTGCCAGCCCCACCAAAAACCTAGGAGGAAAAAACTTTGTCATGTTAGCCTGTGCTTTGCCCAAGGCAGTGAAAGTGCTAATATATGTGCCAAGCTCCTTAGTGAAGCTATCTCTGAAAAGGATACCTTTTGTCTATGGCCCATGTTCAGTAGTAGCAAAATTTACCAATTTCACCTCTATCTTGAGCGTAACTGACTTGAATTGCCAAAGCTGTGTTGGAGTTACCTATCATGAAAATAGATCTTTGGATCAAACTTTGAATAGCATGAAGGTCTACTGGGTTCCTTATGCCAAGGCCATCTCCACCATGTCAAATATCTTGGTATTGGGACCAAGAATATCAAGAGCCTTGCCTTGGCACTTATGGAGGGAAAAAGCTAATCCCTTCTTGGCCTTCCACCCTGACTTACCCAAAAATGTAGCAATTTTTGTGTGGGGTGACGCATACAGAAACTGGGACATTGTGATGTGGGCATTTTGCCCTCAGTTTATTTCTGGAAGCCTTGTCAAGAGGCTTACGGACTCTTTAAGGCTCGATACTTAGCCACATGATCATGGGGGTACTAGTCAGCGGACCTGGATGTTGCAAGTTCTCCGGGTTGAATATTGGTTCACTCTCTGGATTCAGGAGGACAGAATCATCAGATTTGGACACTTCACTAGAGGGCTTCATAACCAGGTGGTCATTAGGAAATCTACAACAGAATAGGGAGTTTTGCTATTAGAATCAACATTGTCAGATACCTCCTCCGAACACAACGCTGAACACAACGCTGAACTTTCTGGGAGAGCCTTGCCTTAGCATTTTCTGACCGATGTTGTCCAGTGAGAGGCTCTTTTCTGTGGTGCAACTATGGCATCATGAGTGACAGGATGTACCTTGTTCTGATATATAATTTTGGAGGTATGGGTCCAAGAATTGCAATATTTACATGGCAATACTAGAAAACAGTAAGCAAACTATATTAGCAATTGAACAGTAAAAGTGCAGCATAAGCTGACAGTAAGACAGATGCATACTGCAAAAGAGGTATGGACTGGAAAGGAATGAAGCCCTATAACGCAGAGTGAGTGTGGAAGCTGACAGTGAGACAGATGCATACTGCAAAACAGGTACGGACTGGAAAGAAATGAAGCCCTAAAATGCAGAGTGAGTGTGGAACACTGGCACTCATGGAAATAACATCCAGCAAACAGGCAAAGAAAACATAGACAGGATAGAGAAATGTAAATACAAGTGCAATCTCTGATATAATCATAAATCAAATACAACAAAATACAGTAAATTCGAATCTGAGCCAGAATTGAGGTACTTAACTGAGAGGACAGCAGCAAAGAAAGAGGAGTGGCTTAGGGTCTTGTGTGGATTTGGCATGTGTCAAGATGTTATTGGTTACTGTGTTCTACCCTTGCCCCTTTCTGAATTTGTTTTTTCACTTGTTTTTATTGCTGAGAGAATAAAAGAAAGAGAAGACCAATATGAGCCTCTGTGTTTTGTAATAAAATCTCAAGTAAGGATATTAGGGAGCTATCTACTAAACTGTTGATGAAAGATTAAAGAAAAGCTCCATTGAATGAATAAATCTAAAAAGGTTTGAGAAATTAAGACATTTTATTTACCAAGTTCCTCGTGGCATGTTAACTGGGAATGTCATAATACTGTTAGCTTTTACTGCAATAAAACATACATATCTGTATTCAGCAATGTCTTATGAGTAAGAAAGTACCCCTGCGTGTATAGGTTTTAAGGGGTTTTGGAAAGTTACAAGGTCAAATATAGCACTTTTCCCTTTTCAGTTTTTGCACATTAAAATTTGACAGAATGGTGGGCCTATGTTGCCTTTGAGGCTGAAAGCCAAGTTGCCAACGCAGGAATTAAATTTACCCCATCATGGCATACCATATGTAACAGTAGACAATCCAGGGTATTCAAAATGTCTTGTCCTGTCTTTTTTACAAACTCTGGTCAAAGTTAGCATTCATATTTGTTTTTTGCATTTATTATTTAAACTGCCTTTTCACAAATGATATAATCAACATTATACATTTTACTACTCTAAAACACTCATATTTGTGTTCAGTGATGTCTCATGAGTACAACAGTACCCCCATGTACAGATTTTATAATGTTTTGGAAAGTTACAGGGTCAAATCTAAAACTTGCCCATTTACATTTTTACACATTGAAATTTGCCAGATTGGTAAGGTTGCCTTGGAGACCATATGGCAGCACAGGAATGAAAATTACCACCTTTAATGGTAAACCACTTGCAAAAGTAGATAACACGAGGTATTTAAAAAGTAGTCACAAACCCTTGCTAAAGTTAGAACAGTTAGCAAGTTTTTTCACACAAAAACTGTACTTTCACTGATTATATCATTGTCATGATACATTTTTCTGTTTTAAAACACTCATATTTGTGTTAAGCAAAGTTTCCCTAGTACAAGAGTACCCCACATATACAAGTTTTGTGATGTTATGGTCCTATGTTACCTTTGAGGCCATATGGTTGTCCATGAATTAGAATTGCCCCCATAATGGCATACTGTTTGCAAAAGTAGACAACCCAAGGTATTTAAAATGGGCCATGTCTAAGGCCGTATAAGGCTGCATTTAACTGTACAATAAATCTGTACGAGGCAGTAGTTAAATGAGGCCATGGTTAAATGTAATAATTAGGCCATATGAGGCCCTGCTTAAATGTAAAATCAGGCCGCACCAGTCAATAGTTACATGTAAAATGAGGCTGTATGACGTAATAGTTAAATGTGCAATGAAGACGTACTATGCAACGGCAAAATGTAGAATGAGGCCTTATGAGGCAATAGTCAAATAAACAATGAAACCGTTTGAGATAATAGTTAAATGTACAATGTGACCATATGAGGTAGTAGTTAAATGTACAATGAGGCCATACTAGGCCATGATTAAATGTAAAAAACGTTAGGATACCTCCTTTTAATTTGTTTTATTTTGTTTTTACAATAACAAAACAGAGAACACTATTTCTGTTTTTATTCTCATTTTATGTATTTGGTGAATATCTGTGACATTGCAATTTGGAGGGAAATACCCGTGAATGCTCAACACTCTAACTGATGCTTAACCGTGACCTACCATCTACAAGGATCCAAGCTGTGCGACATATCCACAGACAGGGATAATACCGCCCAGGCACATATATCTGGAGTTGAAATAAGGCGTTGCTTCCCTGTACCCTTTTCCTGGCCTATACCTAGTTGCTGCCAGATAGAAGAGACTCTGGTTTGGGAAAAACCACCTGCCATACCCAGATCTAACAAGCGCTAGTAACCTAACCATTGCACGTATTTACACTGGGCTCGGTGTTTGTCCCATCCTTGCATCTCAAGAGCCGCTGGTGTGCAGTTCCACTTGGTGCCAAGGCAGACCTGCCAATTGATCTGAAATGAATCGATAGTTGACAACCCAGGTAAGTGGGTTGACCAAGGTAAATAGTAGGTAACTCCTCCCCTACCACAACTACCAGGCCACAGCCTTAACATATATTTAAATATATTTATATATAGATCTGTATATATGCAAAAGGCCAAAGGCCTGAATTTGTGGGAGGAGCTTTCCCTATATAAACTTAACTCCCTACTTACCTATGTCGTTTCCTGGTCGAGGGACCTGGTTGGCAGGACAACCAGAACTTCCGCTATGGTCCTTCCCACCTATTTTTCTGACTTCAGGCTGCGTACCTGACCTTCATCGACTCCGACCCGAGCATGCGATAGCTGTTCATCACTGTTCAACTTTTTATTCATGGATACTAGAGTTCATTAAACTGTCAATCTGTTTGCCGCTCATCACCTCTAACAAATCATTTAATAGACTTTCACTGTATTGCACTTTGTCTTTTAACTTTGGAGTCTACTGTTCCTTAATCCCATATTTTCATAAGAATTTGTGTTCGCCAAATTGGTGGCAAGCGACGGGTTTCAAACTGCACAGCAAAGCAGCGTTTGGCAGTATTAATGCGAACAGAGTAAATGGAAACAGCGATTCGTGAAACAACCGTTCGGATAAAACCGGAGTTCAGGAATCAATTCCAGGAGATGACTTGTCTCTCCAGGACACTCCTGCGAGGCCCAGTACGCCTGTCAGACCCGGTTCCCCTGCAGAATCTCTCATCCCTGCTACCCCCGGGTCCCTAACATCCTGGACAATACTTAAACTGGCATTAGAGCTAAGTCGTAGAAACATCCCTTTCTTCACCACAACTAGGAAATCGAAACTCTACAAGTTGCTAGCTGCCCAGTCCAGCAATCCCAGACCCAGCACAAGTTTATAGGGGTTCCATGCCGGCAGTTTGGGAGAAGTGCAGGATACGTTGTCATCAATCTTGACTACACTTCAGTCACTTAACGAAAGAATGATCAAGATAGAAACAATCATCCCAACTACAATCCGCGCATCTGACATTCCAGCCCCTGCATCAGCACCCACAAACACACAGGGTAGTGCCATTAATATAACTCCCCAATTCAACACACGTACCCAATCTAATTTTCAGGAATTTTTCAAGGTATATTCCTCAGCCAACGAATACCCGTCCAGAATCCCGGCATTCCCAGAGGTAACTATGGACTAACGGAATTGTTGAACCATGCACGATCACTTTCACGTAACGCTCTTTCAGCAAACACTAAGACAGCATACAATAGGGCATTGACAGCTTTTTGCAAATTTGGTGTGAAATTTCACATACAGAACAATTATTCTATTGAGACCATGGTGGCTTTTGCCTCTTTCTGTTATTTACATCTTAAATTAGCACATAACACCATCAAACTATATCTTACAGGCATACAACACCACGTCCTCACCAACTTTCCCAATCACCCCTCTTTTATTTCTTCATTTCCCATCAAAACTATCCTTAAAGGTATAAACAAAACAGACCACCATCCTAAAACCAATAAACTACCTATAGACAGACCCATATTGAGGAGCCTATCCAATCTTCTGGATACTAACCCCTTCAATATCCACGCTAACTCAGTTATCAAAGCAGCTATTTATATCGCCTTTTACGGTTTCCTTAGACCCAGAAAATGCATGGTGGTCCGACAATCCGAAGTCAGTGCATGTCTAAAACTATCTAACCTGGTCAAACACAACAACCATTACATTCTCTCATTACAATCGTATAAAACTAACCAGACTAACCACTGTACTACAATCCCTCGCTTTCTAACAGACAACCTCTGGTGCCCTGTTAAAATACTTGATTAATTTATATACATGTGCATCAGCCACCCATCTAACTCTCCATTACTGCTTCTTCATGGACACACACTTATCACTTCCAATTTATTTTGTACGTTAGAACATTGTTGCTAAGATTAAGGCATAACCCCTCTTCCTTTTCTGGACACTCCTTCAGGATCAGGGCAGTCTCAGGAGCATCCAGTATGGACACACCAGTCCATATTATTAAAAGACTGGGCAGATAGAAATCCTCCGTCTACAACACTTATATGCCGCAACCTGAGAAAGAACTCAGGAAAGCTTTATAAGTATGCAATATCTTTTGCCCTCTTTTATTACAGGCCTACCCGTGGTTTCGGCACAACACTACCAACTCTCTCCCTTTCCTCTATTACATATACTATTAAATTCTGACCACAAATATATATAGACCTTGAGGAAAGACCGGGAGCAGGTCAAAAACCATAAAGTTTGTTATTTTTTCCATTAATTAAGACCTACGAGTGCCCACCTTACTTTGCATATATTTGATATATATATTGGTTCCAGCGTAGTGCACCAAGGCATTAGAACATCTGAACCTCTTTGAAAAGAAATGGGATATCAGTGAGTGTCCTCATCCTCACATTGTATATATAATTTCAATGTTACTGCACTTTAATATTAATATCCGCCGTCCTTAAGGGATTAAAGGTGTGAAGAATTGAATGAGGGAGTGTGGTCACTGAGGGTCACTGTGAATATTTTTTGCTGACAACACCAGAAGAACTAAGAATGGCTCTAGATGGAAACACCAGAGAATTGCCATTTCAGTTAGCCTGGTCTGACTTAAAATGAATAGTGACACCACTGGGCCAGGTCCTTCTCAGTAACATATTACAGCAAATCATGGTCAGAGAAATGGTAACATCATCATCTTGAACTGGGAATGGATGCTGGCCAGCCCATCTCACCAGTAAGTGTCCTTGGACAAGACACCTACCAATATATATATCTGTCTACCTCAATTCCTCATAGATTGCACAATTGAGCACCTCGAAATATCCTCTTTCTATAATAGTAAAGTGCGATGGAATATGTTGTTATTATATAAATGCTAATAATTATAATCACAACAATACGTTCTGGTATGGTTCTTAAATGCTTCTATTTTGAAAATAATTTTCAGAATGAACAAAGAGTAAAAAAGTTATACTAATACAATTCAGTCTAGATCTTGTTCTAGATATCTCAACTAACCGTTTTCCAATGCATGTTTTATTGTTTTGAAAATGTATTAAACTGATTTACTACTCACATTGGCTTTTTTTATTTCTACAAGAATCATAGAGTTTGAAGTAAATAAAAATAAAGTGAAATCAATCCAATTACTAACATTTCACTTAAAAGAACATCTTATTATGTCAATGCCATCCAGTACTTGGGAATACATTATCAATCCAGTAATCGACTGTGAGATAAAAGGATAAGAGCGAGGAAATTGTAAAATACATGTAAGATACAAAGGAAGAAAGAATGGGAGTTTGAGGAACATTGTGGGATTAGTGTGTACTCTTGTGTTTGCGTCAGGGCTTTCATTTCCCATATAAAAAGAAGCCATAAGGCATTTTATCTTCCCAAGTGCCTTCATTTACCTCAAGTATTTCAATGAAAAGCCAGTAAATGGTTTCACAGAATCGGACATGCTTTGTATAGCTGAATTTAGTATTTATTTAACAAAGATCAATTAATCAATAAAGACAAACTTAAAAAAAATTATAGTGGAGATGAACTAGAAGAGATACAAAAACACACTTACTTATACACTATGTATACTACAGATGGATAGATAGACAGATAGATAGATTAATAGATAGAGAGATTAATAGATAGATAGATTAATAGATAGATAAAATTTTATTTTTACAATTCTCTCATAAACTTTTACAGACGGTGAATAAAACATGAAATAGCTCAGAAAGCACATATTGAAAACTTGTTTTTTTTTATTGCATATTGAATAGTTTAATTGGAAGGTTATTTTTTGCATGCTCATCTTTTGACAAACAGTAATAGATTAGAAAAGATTTGCTCCTGCCAGGTTACAGAACAGTTCCACCCATCCAAAATGATGAATTGAACTGTGGCTGGGGTGGCAACTGTATCCCATAAATGGCTTGACTAGTTTGAGATACTTCTATGAGATACTTCTATTTGGTGGTGCCTCTTCTTCTTGAGCGATGAGTCTGTCTGCAGCAGCAGTCACTTCTAAGCTGTGAGTTTTTGTGAAGGTGTGTTAATAGGTAGGTGTGGCAAACCTAGCCACTTCAGAGGGTTAAAGACAGTATTTGTATGCTTTCTATACATACTAAAGTCTGCAGCATTCGTAGACTTGTTTCACGAATCCTGTTAGATTAATATGATTCGTGAAACGAATGAACTGCCGAACGGGAGACCACACAAGGGAGGCGTCTGTCTCCAATTAACGAACCGGCAACATTGTAACAACAGAACAGTAATGGGTTTTATGGGTGGCCGCTGTTCGTATAACCGAACACGTGGCGGCAGCCATCTTTGTTCACGAAAGCCCAGTGGTGTTTGGTCGT
Organism: Pelobates cultripes; assembly: GCA_933207985.1. Lineage (NCBI taxonomy): Eukaryota > Metazoa > Chordata > Amphibia > Anura > Pelobatidae > Pelobates > Pelobates cultripes. Next base: position 37,573,750 of record OW240921.1, read on the forward strand.
CGAGTGCCTGGAACTAAAATTGGCTACTCGACTGTACAAACACCGCTGGACTTCCAGGTCTTTCGTATAAAACATGTATTCGTTCAAATAGGGCGACGTGCAACAGTTTTATAACTGTCAAACAGTTCACTTTCTATGGTATAATTGTAATGTGTGTTCATTTGAACCCTTCATTCGAATGGCTTTCCTATTCTAGTGAACAGATCTGAGCGGTATTTCGCCAGATGGTGCACTCAGATCCCAGTCATTCAATGAAGGGTCATTCGGTTAATTCCGAGTAAAAATGTACAAGTTATGGATTTTTCTGTGAAATTGTATATTTTGCTGTACGGAGAGATAATGTAATTAACAGTATATTCTTACGCAATTATCTCTCCAGTACAGCAATGCATGATGGGAAATAACCTTGCAGGGTAAGTTTTCCACAGAGTCCACCCAAGGAAAACCCCCTGCAATGCCAGCATGGAAACCCCTTGCATGGGGACTTGTATAAATACGGTGACTTTGGAATAAAAGCTCAGTTGACTCCCAAACTATGTGTCATCTAGTTCTTGGGGAAAAGGGATTATTACTACGCTACCTGTGTTTTACATGCCGAACCCCGAATACTGGCAGAGATACTGTGGATTAACCTACTACTCCGCTACAGTAGGTTTGTTTTATTTATCCATCAAAAGCATTAGAAATAGACCATTGTTTCCCTCTAACAATTTAACAATCTTCTTCAGAGCTTTAAGAAAATGGGATAACAAAAAGAACAGAAACAAATAGTGTTGACGATGCCAAAAAGTGGTGAGGGCAAAATCAAGCTATAAGTAATGCATAAAGAACTTAATTAATGTTGCATGCTGAAGAGCAGACATAAAACACCTCATTGTGCTATTATTAACTTCAGGAGTGAAAACCTTGACTAGAGGACACCTCTAGAGGACTAGAGGACACTAGTGATAACACTAGTAACCAATGAATCTGGGAATAAAAGACTTTCTGGGGGTATTAGCAGTAGTGTGAGGGTAAAAGGATAATGCAGTTCAAATGTGCAATCCAAGGGCATAACCTGAATGTATTTGGTGTGAGTCCAGGCAGCATAGGATCAAGAGAGAGAAGACACCTCCTAAATATACAGAAACCATGAACTTATGTTATGAGGGCACATGGAAAATTTATAGGTATGCTGCCATGGTTAAGACCCCTAGAGGATCACTTGCATCATTAATGGGAATTTGAGTGCTTACCAACATAGACATTAGACTTACAATAACGCATCATTACTGGCATTAACTCTTAATAACATAGATAATGATAATAGCCAAGTTTAGAAAAGGAAAATTGATGATGATGTCGGAGCTAAGTTCTGATAATAAGAAAGATCTAATATAATAAAATCGACTGCTCAAGCAAAGCCCCTGAAATATCATGGAGCAGGTTACCCTTTATTTTTCATAGAAACATTATATTATTCCTTGAGTATCAGTGAGTTTTGAAAATAGGGGCATGTTCAATATGACTGGATTTCTTTATCTCCTATTTGTATGACCTTGTTACGAGTAGTGCATTTTGGAATCTTAAGTTCAAAATATATGAAGCACAGTGTCTTATGGTGGTCATAGAGTGTGTAGATGTTTCTTCACCTTGTTTTATAATCTGTGTTCTGTCTAAAACCCAGCTTGACCTTAAATATGGCCTATTCAGAAAAGGGAAAGCATTGAGGCATGGTAAATTAATTGGAGTTCTCCATCCATTAAGATCTTTATTCTTAATGATGCTTTTCCAACAAGAGGGTACTTGGTTCAATTAAAGTCCTTCTGTGATTCCGGAAAGAGTAAGAACAAACGTAAGTTAAGAACATAATTAGTTGAGCAATTTCAGTGAAGGTAATAATGATTGTGTAGAGAGCAGAGAGAATTGTTCAAAAACATATGAGGTTGAAGACAAAACAGCCATAGCTTTTTACCACTTTAGGCATCCATTAAAGAAATTTTATAAGCAAAATCCAAGTTTTCCTGTATATTAATGCACATGACATTTTCATACAACATTACTTTTTAATATTAATCATAAAACTATTTAACTTTTAAAAATAATGCAGAGTCATATACAATATTCTGTAAATCATTCATAACTACATGTAGGTAACATGATAATTACTTTAAAAGCCAATTTGTTTATAAACAAATTTTAAATGTGTCCAGGTGTCAGGATTATAATGATCCAGCGTGCAGAATAGCATCACACCATAGAAATAAGGGTAAAGTCTTACCGGACCTTAGACTGGCCAGACGTAATGTACCTGAGAATAGTCAGAAAACTAGCCAAGTTACACAGGGATCCATCACTTTTACTGACAAGTACATCCAAAAAAACTCACAGCAACACTGCTGGTAGTAATAGTAAACCAGATGTCCCCTATGGCACTGATTTAAAAAGGCAAGAAAAATATCAAGATCAGTCTGGGTACCATGCCAGAGTAGAAAGCAGTCATCAATGTACCTTAACCATTTCCTGGCATGTAAATTAAAAAGCTTGTGTTGGTATACAAACCATTCTTCAAAGTCAGTCAAAAAGAGGTTTGCATTATCACTGCATACATAAACACATGTCTGGTATACTGGCAATGTCACTCTTACTCCAAAACTCCTTGACGACCAGCCAAATTGTAATTACTTGTGTAGAATATGTATTGTTCAAAGGCATGTTGCCTTTCCCTCTTTCACTAACATGAGATATTTTATTGCACTATAACTGAATTTTGCACAAGTCATGTGGCTACTGTTATGTTCGCTGACTCTGTCAAGATAAAAAAAAAAGAATAAAAAAAAAAAAAGAGGTTTGCATACGATGGAGCCATATTGGCCCCCATCGCATTGTCTTTGACAAATATCAAAAAAAAATTTTTCTCAGAACAATCTCAAGCAGTTTAATTACAAAGATGCACAGGTTCTTATTTACAAGAACACTAGAGAGTTTGTCACGTATTATCCTCAAACCTTCATCATGGGGTATAGAAGTGCAAAGACTAGACACATCTAGTGTCACCAATAAGTCTGAAGGATCAGTCTGTAGATGTCGAATTTTTTGCAAAATGTTTTTAGTGTCTTTTTTATTTGCGGTGGCTGGCATTTTTAATAAGTGGCCACAAACTATGCATTTGTAAGCGCACCAGACTGTTATATCCAGTGTACCTTTGTTTTTATGTAGTAATTTTCTTAATATCTTTAGATTGTTTTTGTTTGTGTAATATAAACTCTTTTAAGTTATCTTTGTATTCCAACATGATAGGGCTATGGTCATACCATGCAATATCCTGTATCTCTATTCTATTGACAAGATACAGCATGGTCATGTTTCCCAAGATACGATCTATTCTGGAGTACGAATTAAATGTTCTAGAATTACATGTGTAATCTAGGTCAGAGGGATGGAATGTTCTCCATATATTTCTTAGATTATGATTGTTCAGTACATTTTGTAGTCTGTTTTCATTTGTTTTCCTACTTTTTCTATCATTCTGGCTCTTTCCATCTTTTAGAGGATCAACTACGCAATTGAAGTCCCCCATGATTAGTACTAACCCTTGTTTGATCCGCTCTATGTTTTTTAAACACTTTTGTGATACATTTTATTGTAGCTTTATTTGGTGCGTAGATGTTAACTAGTGGGAATAGCTTATTATTTATTTCACATTAAAATAATGTACTAGCCTTCTGGCTAATTCTTGATATTTAATATTTAGGGAAACATTTTTTGCGAACATAAATGCTATGCCTCTTTTTTATTTTCTAAAGCCGCACTTCTAATGATGGGGTATATTGTTGAATTTATTGTATTTTCCTTGGGTCTCATCCAGTGGGTTTCTTGCAGGGCGCAGATTTGTACCTGATTTTTTATCAAAAAGTCTACAATTGTAGACCTTTTACATGGTGTTTTGATCCCCCGGGCATTTATTGAGGTCAACTTAAATTGTAGATTCTTAATAGTTTTTGGGACTCTATCTCTCCAAAAGTTACCATATGTATGCGAAAAAAACAAAAAAAAACATCTTTATTGGTATTTACAAAGTAAGACGGGTTGATCCAAAATGATAGTATCAACCTAAGACGAATGTAATGTATGGCAAAAAAAACCTGCCATACAGTATCTCGAATAATAGAAAATATGACTCAGATATAGGTCCCACGTGTCATGTGGGAAGAACGTACTGAGGGTAGACGATCTAGGGGGAGCCTACCTAGAGGTACTGTTAGTATAAGAAAAGATAAAAATATATAAATAAATAAACAATTAAATTAAAAAAAAATAACAAAAGAAGAAACCACCCAAGTACACATTAACGTTCCTAATGTGTGAAGAAATAGGGATGGGGGGAACCCTGTAAATCTACACCCCACACTCTTTCAGCTTATTGTTGAGTCTATTATTATATGTTTTAACTGATTATTATTATACATTTTAATGTTACAAAACTTGTGTTGTTCTTAAAGCTATCAGTCTTTCCCTTACCCCTTTCTTTCTTTTCCTCTTTGTGTAGGTGTGTGCCTTTCTGTGTATTCATAAGTTCCTTTTATTTAATATCATTTTTTAGTGTACATAAAATCGCTTCATTCTAATTAGTGTAAACTTAAAAAAGAAGATACCGGGTAATCCTAGGCTATTCATTGAGCTCTTTTCTTCCTGGCTTCCCCACTTCCTCTCATCTAGCACTCCTTCCCTTATACTTGGGGATTTCAATATCCCAATCAACAACTCCAACTGCACTGATGACTCTCATCTCCTCTCTGTATCCTCCTCCTTTGGCCTCAGGCAATGGTCCAATTTAGCAACCCATACAGTGGGAAACACTCTTGATCTCACCTTCACCAATCTCTGTACTGCCTCTTATCTCTCCAATATTCCTTTTCCTCTATCTGACCACCATCTGCTGACTTTTGACGTCAGCGTACCCAAGACCCAATTGACACCACCGTCTGTACATCAATCTCACAGAAATCTCCAATGTCTTGACCTAGAGCATTTCTCCACTAATATCCAAACTCTCCTTTTACCTATCTTAAATCTCACCTGTTCTAGCTCTGCAATCTCCTTATACAATTCCACCCTCTCCTCTCAACTAGACATCATGGCACCTCCTACATTTAAATGCAGCAAGTGCCTCCAACAACAACCCTGGCTCACCAAGCTGACTCGATACCACTAAAAATGCTCCAGAACTGCTGAACGCTGTTGGAAAAAAGTCTCACTGTGCGTCTGACTTTCTTCACTATAAATTTATGCTGCATTCATATAGCTTGGCTTTTTCCTCTGCAAAAGTAAATTACTTCAATAACCTCATAACCACACTCTGCCACAAACCCAAACGACTATTTCACACATTTAACTTTCTTCTTTGCTCCTCCTCCACCTACTAACTTGACCGCCTCAGACTTTGCAATTCACTTCACTGACAAGATCTCTACAATCAGGAAAGAAATCTCTCATCTTTCTTCTGCCCTTTACAGTACTTCCCCTAACCTCACTCCCTCTGCTGTTCTGTACATCTGTACGAACTCTGATAAAACCATTTCTTCAGGCAGAGTATTCCACATCCTTATTGTTCTCACAGTAAAAAAAACTTTTCTTTGCTTGTTGATACATTACAATACATTACAATACTTCCCCTAACCTCACTCCCTCTGCTGTTCTATGTTCATTCGCACCCGCAACAGTGGTTTCTGCTCTGCTTCTGTCCTCCCGCCCCACCACCTGCTCACTAGATCCAATTCCCTTGAATTTCATCCGTACTCTGTCTTCTTCACTTTTTCTACCTCTCACTAAAATTCTCAATCTCTCTCTCTCTCCTCTGGCATATTTCCATCGCCCTTCAAACATGCAACTGTAGCCCCAATTCTAAAGAAGCCGAACATTGACCCTAACTCCCCGTCCAACTACCGTCCTATTTCGCTACTGCCTTTTGCGTCCAAGATCCTTGAAAGAGTTGTGTCTGCGAGATTGACAGACTTCCTCAAGTCCAACTCTCTGCTAGACCCGCTCCAGTCTGGTTTCCGCGCTAAGCACTCTGTGGAAACGGCACTGACCAAAGTATCCAATAATCTACTCGCTGCAAAATCTCGTGGTCATTACGCTATCCTAATTCTCCTCAACCTTTCTGCGGCTTTTGACAATGTTGATCATCAACAGCTTCTTCTCATGCTCCGCAATATCAGTCTACAAGATATTGCTCTCTCCTGGTGCTCCTCATACATCTCCCAGTGCTCTTTCAGTGTTTCTTTCTCTGGCTCTGCTTCTTCTCCCCAACTCCTCTCTCTTGGTTTCCCCCAAAGTTTAGTCCTTGGTCCCCTACTGTTTTCTATCTATACTGCCTCCCTTGGTAAACTCATTAGCTATTTTGGCTTCCAATATCATTTCTATGCGGATGACACGCAAATCTATCTGTCCTTTCCTGATCTCTACTTGTCACTCTTGACTAGTGTCTCTGACTGCCTCTCTGCTATTTCTAAGTGGATGACTGCCCACCTAAACTCAACTTGACCAAAACTGAAATTCTGGTTTTTCCTCCCTCAAGTGTTGCTACTCCTGTGTCTGTCTCCCTCCAATTCAACGGTGCTACTATCAGCTCCACCATGCAGGCTTGCTGCCTAGGTGTTCTCTTTGACTCCGACCTCTCCTTCATGCCTCATGTTCAGTCTATCGCCAAATCCTGCCGCTTCCATCTCAAAAACATTGCGCGCATCCAACCCCTCTTAACGCTATATGCAACTAAGGTGCTGGTCCATTCCACTGTCCTTTCTCGCCATGACTACCGTAATCTGCTTCTCAGTGGTCTTACATTTGCCCAACTTGCGCCGTTATAGTCCATAATGAATGTGGCAGTGAGGCTCCTCTTCCTGTCCGCCCACAACTCCCACGCCTCACCCTTCTGTCAGTCCCTACATTGGCTTCTTGTAAGATATAGGGCTCAATTAAAAATTCTGGTTCTTGCTTTCAAATCTCTACACAATTCTGCTGCCACGTATCTTGTCTCCCTAATAAACAAGTATCTCTCGTCTAGGCCCTTACGCTCTGCTGAAGACTTACGTCTATCTTCTGTCCGTACTCCTACCTTTGATGATCGCCTTCAACTCACTTCCCTCCTACATTAGATGCTCACCCAGTCTCCACTCCTTCAAAAAATCTTTAAAAACACACTTCTTCATAAAAGCGTATCAATTAAACTGTTAATAGCTCCCGACTGATTCCTCTCTTGCAACTGTCATTAGTCTAATACTATCCTTACTTTTTGTGTCAATTTGACCCACTCCCTCTAGCATGTAAGCTCATTGAGCAGGGCCCTCAACCCCTCTGTCCCTGTGTGTCCCAAGTTGTCTGGTTACAACTACATGTTTGTTCGTCCACCCACTGTAAAGCGCTGCGGAATTTGTTGGCTATATAAATATTAACATAATAATAACAATAATATCTCCCTGTTATCCCCTTTATTCCCTTGTGCTATTAACTGCAAGAAAGCAAAAAGGAGAGAAAAAAAGTCTGTGATTTCTCTTGTTTCATATATAATTCTTTTTTCATCTTCCCTTGTTAAAAGGTTGAGTGCCACTAGTGCCCATTTTTCTCCTTTCTTTTTTCTTTTCTCTCCCCTCTAAATATTTAGGACCTCACCATTTGTTGACTAGTGGTTGGAGCTGTATCCGATTTTATTTTTATTTAACCAACTTTTTAGGTCTTCTGCATAATTAATGGAGGTGATCTACCCTTCATGAGATATAATAATTCTTGTTGGGAAACCCCATCAATAATTAATATTATTTGTTCTCAGAATTAGTGTGCCATCAGAAATGACTTCCTCTTTTGTCTGGTTGGCCATCACAGGTCCTGGAATATTTTCAATGTTTCGTATTCTTCTGTGGAGTTATTGCTTCTTATGGCTCTCAGAATTCCTCTATGTATGGTTCCAGATTTTTTAGATTTATTTGTTCTGATACTCCTCTAATTCTTAAGTTGTTCCATCTTGATTGGTCCTCTAGGTCTATCAGTTTATAGTCCATGTCAGCCATCTTTTTTTCCAGTGCCAGATGTTCTTCTTTGTGGACATTTTCCTTTTGTTTCAGCGCATTTAGTTTTTCTTCTATTCCTTGAAATCGTTGATTAAGAGTCAACAGTTCTTTCTTTGTCTAGAGTATTAGCTTGGATTTCTTCTCTTAGTTTTCCAAATTGTGTGTCTAAGTGTCTGAGTAAGTAGTCATATTAATTTCTTCCTTCTCTTGACTCTTGAATTTCTTCTGCTTGTCCTTTATTGATGCCTTCCTCTAGTGGGATATTAGAGAGAAGAGATTCCTCCAGGTTTGTTTTATTACTTGATAGGTTTGGTGAAAAGAAGGAAAGGCGTTTTTCTGGTTTATTTTCAGGCTTATTTTCTTTTTTTAGGTTCTTGCCGTTTTGTGTCTTTTTTTTGTAGCCATTTGTGTTTTAATTTGTATTTGTACTTTAGTTTGTTAACTCTTTTTTTCTGGAGGTTATATGCTCTTTTGGCTAGTACTATCTTTGCTTTTAATGTAATACCCTTTTGTGTCTTCAGTTTCTTGCTCCCCAAATTCTTCTCCTCCTCACCTTCACCCCCACCTTCACCTTTCTATCCTGGTACACAATTCTGTTTTATTTTTTTCCTTTTCCTTCCTATTCTGTTTCCTATTCTGTTGCACGTTCCCCCACTCCTGCTTTATGGAGTAGTAATGGAAAATTGCGCTAAGTAACAGGAATAAGGGAGAAGCGCAAGTGGTGTGACAACAATTTTTTTTTTTTTTTGTAAACGCTCACAATAACTAAAAGGAAAAGCACTAGGAGTGCCAAAAGCCCTCTGGGAGAATCAACTTAGCACACTACAGACCTTTTTAGCAATCTGTTACACGCTGTGGGTAGAGATTGACTTGATTTAAATAATCTTTAAATCATATATTGCCCTCTGTATGCTGCTCTCTATGTTGTCCCTTATTTTTACCTCATTCTTAGGGGTCCACTAATTTTCAGGAGACCCAATGTTTATACTAACCCCTACAGTGTAGACATACAGTGTGAACAGACAGATTAGTAACAACTGGCACTTAGCTTGTGGAGGCGTACTCCTACTTGCTGTTTTCTCCTGTTATCCATGTTTTACATTCACTGTGGATGTGCTCGCATGGGTTGGCTCCCTTGGGTTTATCAGTTGTGGTATCTGACTGTGGCTTTATCCGGCGTAAGGAGTAGCTTCCTGCATCCCCCTACTTCTCCATTTTGTCCATCACCCCGAGTGGTACACTAGGTAAGTCAGGTCGTCTCCTCCACTTTAGTGGGCTTCCTCGATCGCTCCCTCAGCTGCGTTCATCTCGCTCTGCCCCCCACCTTTGTAAGACAGACATGAGCTTTTCCATCTCTTTGCAATATAAATTTGAGTGGCTGTACAAATACTATGTGTAGGATATCCCTTCTTCATCCATTATGATTATGTTTGCCATTCAGTAGTGCCACTTTTACGTTGGGTCCACTCATAAGATAATCCCTAGCAAGTTGCAGACCAGAATGGTTTGGCCATGCTGTATCACCACCATGCATGGTATTTGGAGTCTACATTTCCACAGTCTTTGGAGCACAGTGTAGACAAAGTTGTAATTCCCATTCAGCAGAGTAGGCATCTGTCTACAGGTAAAAAAAAAAACACACAAAAGTAGGTGGAGCAAACTGTTAATACTTCTCAAAAATAAAATGAAATGGAGCCTGCAGGAGAGAAACAAAAATATAGAGAGGTAATAGTGTAGGTGTTTAATAATGAAGTAGGCTAGAAATACCAGAATTACAATCACTCACAAAAATAGAGCCGGTTTAGACACTGGGCTGTCATCTAGAAGACGGTAGGTTTAGTAAGGGAAATCCTGCTCCCTCTTCTGTAGTAGAGCGCTTTTGCAGATGCTACAGGGAGAGGGAAAAACTCCATAGTGTTATGTTTTAAATTTACTTTTTAATTCAAAATTGATTTTGGACTATTTGGACTGTTTTATTCATTTTTATCGTTGATCCATTGGAATTCCAGCGTCTGGTTGTATATACATGACCTTTATTATCACACACTGTGAGAATTAAAAATAAAATTTAATTTAAGAAATAACATATTTAAAAATCATTAATTAATCCACGAAGGAAAACAAGTATTAAAATAAAACAAAAATTCAATTTCTTCCATCCCAACTTTCTTGTTGAAATCTCTTTCCCTCCATTATTTTTTTTATTTGTTTTAAAATAAAAAATAAAAAAATAGGCCTTCTGGATTCTGAATGTGGGTTATTTCAAAAGTCTGTGAAACACTGTATGTTTCCAAGCCTTTTTTATGTTTCTGATATGTTCAGACATTCTTACTTGGAGGCATTTAATTGTTCGTCTCATGTATAAAAAACACAAGGACACTTTAAAATGTATATGACACACATTAATTGATTTTGAATTTCAAATTTTATATTTGTACATGTCTCTTGGCACTGTAGGTTTCTCTGTATGATAAATAGACATTACATCCAAAAAAGGATTTGCTTTGATTTAAAAAATGTGTTGGTTTCTTCCTGCTTAAATTACTTTGTACTAAATATTTCTATACTTTTAGAACCTCTAAAAACTATCTTTGGTTTAACTGGTATAAGATTTTTTAAAGGAACACTATAGGGTCAGGAACACAATCATGTATTCCTGACCCTATGGTGCTAAACCCACCATTTAAGTGGCTTGCCCCCCTTAGCTCCCTTAAGAGCAAAAAAAATTACCTTATTTCCAGTGTCGCGCGAGTCCTATGTTTCTATGTTTCTACGATTATAAATTAGTTAAGGTAAAGCTGACTTTGCGGACTATGCAAATGCTCTTGCTATTCAGTCTCTCTAACTCTGTGGCCTTTCTTCTACACTCACTACATCTACCTTTTCTCTGTCCCAGACCGTGTAACAGGAGCTTCTGCCTGCTGGTAAGAATGTAAGGAGAGGAGTGGACAAGCAAGTGCTGGGGACAGTCCTTTGAAATCGTGGAGCAAGCACATCATTAGATGCATTTATGCCAAGTTTAGGGTGCTGTTTGCATAGTATGCCCTTAGTTGGTCAGCCTGCGTGATTGGTAGGCAACCTGATATACATTCACGCCAGGCTGGCCTTCTAATTTCTTGGGCAGATTTTTTCGGACATGATTCACATCAGTGCCTTCCCTCTACCCCCCTCCCCCCTTCGCCCAATGAAATCCTGCTTCACCGGACACTGCTGCTAGTGGGTATGGATTTACTTGAAAGATGAAAGAGAGACATTAGCACTGGGTATGTGTTTTCTTAAATATATATCCTGTGAGTTTCCCTCCAGGACCACCTCCAGCAGATTCATGACGATTGGGAGGTATGACTGTTTTAATGTTTTCTGCCGATACAATTCTATAATTCCGACCATTATAATTGTCAGCATCAGACCCAATGGGCTCTTAATCTGGTCCTGCCACCTGTACCCAAATACTACATGTATCCATACTTTAATCCTAAACCAAATAATTGCAAACATCACCTATATTTCGTGTTACCCATCCTTTAAATCCTCTGAACACTAAATACCCTCTGTAATCTAACATTAACTCCTCCATAACCTTAACCCCAACCCCTTTTAACCTAAACACTTCTAACATTATCCTTAACCTAATAAGACACCGATATTCATATATATGGGTCAAAAAAACATCCACAGCTTTAATAATAATAAAGATAATAACGTATCATGTACAAATATATATTAAGGTCATTACCTGCCACAACCCCAAATTTTATAACATCTCCCCCATGTTTAAATCAAAGGCAATGACCCACAACATAACATAACTTAACAATATATAATAACAACATAAATATGAACATGTAAAGTGCCAACATTTCTTTTCTTTACTCCTGGTAGGGGTATACCCAGATACCCCTACACCACCGAGGTTCTGAGCCACCAACAGGCTCAAATCCTACCAAAACTTGTCCAAACAGTGTACCATTTTAACCAAGCAACTAACTGTCCTTATTCCTATATTAACTAAGAAAACCTGTTTCCTCCTTAATCTTCCTTACCCCACCCGCCATAACCTCAGACCTTGAACCTATGTCCGAGAGATGGACCCCATCGGGATAGGAATATCCTGCCAACACATCCTCCAGATCCCTGTGCCTAACACCCACCTTCCTGACAAAGCTTGCCATCAGTCAGTTCACTTTAGCCCAGCAGTGCCCAATCGCTGTTGGATCCTGTGCATGCCCCAACAGAGCCGGGGGAACCATTTCCGACCAAACCAACTGCACTAATCCAGTTAATATCCTGCTTCATCCGTTTTACAAGGAGACTCTGAGGGATAAGTCATTATCACCTGCATGCAAAATCATCAAATCCGGTCTCCTACCTCCCCCCTCCACCACCATCCTGAACACCTCAATGCAAACCTCTTGCCACCTGTCGCTCCAGTAGCCAAACCAGAGCAGCCTTATCCGGTCCTCAGGAAGGCCCAGCTGCTGACGCCAAAAACAAGCTATGGCTCTCCCTTGGCACAGAAGATGAAGGAATGGCCGACGATCCAAGCCATATGACCTATGGGAACAAGAGAAACATGTCAGCCCTGGCACCCCCCACAATGGAACCCCCTGTTCGAGTCCTCACACCAGTTTGTTAAGCCACACGTAGGACCGGAACCGGACCGATTCCCACTGACATTCTCCTAAGATCCGTCTTGCACCCGATAAGATAAACCACTACCCGTGCTTCGTAGCCATCGAAGCAAATGACTGGGAGGGAAAACACCAGCTTTTCAGGAAGCTCAATTGAAACTGGTCTCCTGGCGTCCTGGGTCTTGCTCTCTCTTTAGAAACCCTTGAACGCTTGCCGTACAAAATGCTTAGTAAAGCACTCCCGGCAGCCATGGAAAGATGGCACTCAGCCCGCTGTGTCGATTTCAAGCCCGAGGAAAGTTAGACACGAGGTTGTGCCTTCCATTTTTTCCGCTGCCAGCAGCACTCCAAACACACTAGCAACCCACTCGAATGTCCTCAGGAGGTAGAGGCAAGATAGGGAATCTGCCGGGCTCACATGCAGAAATCCATCCAAGTAGTGCACCACTGACCGATTTCCAGACTCCTGCTTCACTACCCATTCTAGAAAGGAGCTGAACTTCTCGAAGTAGGAGCAAGAAATAGAACAACCCATAGGGAGGCAAAGGTCGACAAAGAACCGTCCCTCAAAGAAACAGCCCAGCAGACAATGGCATGCAGGGTGAATGGGCAACAGCCGAAACGCTGCCTCAATATCTATCTTGGGCATCAACACCCCCCACACAGTCTTCTTAACTAACTCGACCGCATGGTCAAATGGTGCATAAGAGACCAAGCACAGCTCCCTGGCAATGTCATCATTGATGGACACCCCTTTAGGGTGAGATAAGTGATGAATAAGGCGGTATTTCCCAGCCTCCTTTTTGGGGACCACCCCCAATGGCAACACCCTTTAGACAGCGGGTGACCTCAAACGGCCCTCCGTACTACCCAGCTGGACTTCCTTGTACGGCTTCTCTCTTACCACCTCAAGAAATTCCAGTACCGACTTCAGATTACGATAACACAGCCTAGCCTCCCTGTCCTGAAATGGGATAACAAAACCCTTTTGAAAACTCGCGCTCAATAACTCAGAGTCTGCCCTATTACCATAAAGGCTTAGCCACGGCCGCATCGCTAGGGTTCTGCCCTGGGGCAGTGGGTGTTGCAGTTTTTAAAAAACTGGTGAAGTCCATGCGCACCACCGCAGCCAGAGCTTGTATTTGCAAGTGCCTGTATTTGCAAGTGCTTGCATTGGCCCTCATTAAAGAGCCAGCAGAAACCTTTCCTGTGGGAAGCCCAAACAGGGTACTTCCCCCCCCACCTCACGACACTGGCCAAATGCTGAAATGGCAATGCCATCCACAAAGGAAAGTTTATCTGATCCCACCTCATACCAGGTGTTACGGTACCTCCAGTAATAAAATGTACAAACCGCCGTTTAGCGAATGCTCCCCGTTCGCAATAATGTGGTCTGGTAGCGGGTATAGTAAAACCATGCGAACCGCCAGCTAGGGAACACTCCAAACTCCCGAACGGTACCTGTACGGCTCTTTCCCTTCACGAGCTCCAAATCCACGAACTGATAATAGTAACCGAACGCCAATATCTTCCAAGCGGCAAATAATCCAAATAAGCAGTCCCTAGTCGCCGGTAATAAAATCCCCCCAATAACGAGACCAAGCTCCGCTTTGAGGGTAAAACACAAACTGATTTACTGTGGGCTACCTGCCCGGTATTTATGCAGGTCTCCCACTTGGTGGACACTCCCCTAGGGGACCAAATGGGAGACTGGAATTACAGAAAGACATGGGGACATTTTGGACACACATCCCCACAATATTCCCATCATGCATCACAGTTCCCTCCCCTCTGCTCGGGGGATAACTGGGAAGTAATTAAATTATCTCCCCGAGCAGAGGCAAATCGCCATTTTACATACAAGTCACAAAACACATAAAAATATATAACTTCAAAACTGCCGAACATATTGTATTCGTGTAACACATCCCCAGATAGCCTGGATCTGAGTGCATATTATTGGCGAATAGCGCTCAGATCCCATTCGCATAGTTCAATCGCCATGGAGTCAAAGTCTATTACAGTTCTTCGGTATGCGATTGACTCCATGGGACGGCTATCTGGGTTAAGTCCATTCGTGTTGTTGAATCTCCCGAACGGCCGGCATTCGTATGCTTTTGTCGATTGAGAAGGGGAGGTCGACGGCTTCAGCGGTGTTCGGTTGAAAAAGTGTCCGTTTTCAGATCCATGAAATAATCGTCGAACACCGCTGGTCTTTCGCATGGTTAAAATGGCCGCCGCCTCGTGGTCGACATACGAACGACGACCACCCGGCATTCGGTTTTAATTGAGAAGTGTCTGTGGTTAACCGCAACGTTCTAATGGGAATCAATATGTTAACCAGCAGCACACTTCTCTTCTGGGTGGCCGTCCGTTCGGTAGTTTCATTCGACAAAAACCGACATTCCCTTAAACAAAGCATACGAATGGGGAAATTCATGTAACCAGCAAAGCAGACGAACACAGTACTTTTAATCCAGACAGATGGGTCTGTCACACGGCTCCCCCCTTGTGGAACACTCCGGCAGACCCGGCTTGACCCTTTGGCGGGTCAACTTGGGGATGACCGGACTGGGAAGAAGTAGGGACGTCTGTTTGCCGGGACAACCCATCCGCATTCCCATTCTGCTTACCGGGTCGGTAGCTGATGGTGAAGTTGTAGGGCTGCAGGGCCAAACTCCACCTCAGCACTCTGCCATTGTCTCCTGAGACCCGGTTAAGCCAGACAAGGGGGTTGTGGTCCGTTATGAGAGAAAACTCCTGCCCGTACAAATAAGGGCTCAATTTCTTCAGTGCCCAGACCAGGGCTAAACACTCTTTCTCCACTGCCGCATAACTCACTTCCCGAGGTAGTAACTTTCTGCTTAAGTATGCGACAGGGTGCTCTCCTCCATCATTCCCGACCTGGCTTAGCACAGCCCCCAGTCCATACATGGAAGCATCTGTATGAACAAGAAAACGTTTGTTAGGGACTGGGGTAGCCAGGACAGGAGCATTCACAAGAGCCTGCTTAAGTGCTTGAAACGCGGCTTCACAAGCTGGAGACCACAGGACCTGCTTAGGCAAATTCTTCTTAGTCAGGTCAGTCAAGGGCTTAGCAACCGTACTGTAGTTGGGGACAAAACGTCGGTAATACCCTGCCGTCCCCAGGAAGGCCAGCACTTGGGTCTTGGTGATAGGTGTGGGCCAGTTAGCTACAGCCTCTACCTTGGCTGGCTCCGGTCTCTGGCTTCCACATCCTACCCTGTGACCCAAGTACTGCACTTCTGCCATGCCTAGATGGCACTTGTCTGGCTTCAAGGTCAGGCCTGCGGCCCGAATCTTGTCCAGCACCACCCCCACGTGTACTAAGTGGTCTTCCCAGGTCTCACTGTAGACCGCAATGTCATCCAGGTATGCACATGCAAAGTCCTGGAAGCCATCGAGGAGCCTATCCACCATACGCTGGAAAGTAGCCGGAGCATTCTTCATCCCAAATGGCATAACCTTAAACTGGTACAGGCCAAATGGGGTGACGAATGCCAACTTAGGGATAGCATCCTCGGCCAGGGGGATCTGCCAATAACCTTTACACAGGTCAATGGTGGTCAGGTAGCGCCCCCTGGCAATACGGTCTAATAACTCGTCTACCCGGGGCATAGGGTAGGCGTCAGTGGTGGTCCGCTCGTTGAGCCGCCTGTAGTCCACGCAGAACCGGGTGGTCCCATCCTTCTTAGGCACCAGAACTACAGGCGAGGCCCAAGGGCTGTCTGAATGTTCGATAAACCCCAGCCTGGTCATCTCCTGTATCTCCTTCCGCATTCCTTCTCGGACTGCTTCAGGGATACGGTATGGGGGTTGTCGTAGGGGATTCTGTCCGGGTGTCTCGACCTTGTGTACAGCTAGAGTAGTGTACCCGGGTTCTTGGGAGAACGTCGCCTGCTTCTCCCACAGTAACTGTCTCGCCTGTACCTTCTCTGCCGGGTTTAGCCAGTCCCCCAGCTGTACAAGACTAGTAAGGTCTGTCTGGGGATCCCTCTCTAACAAGTCAGGTAAAGGTAAGTTCTCGGGGTCGTCAGTAGCTGGGGCACATACTGCCGCAACATCCTCTGGTCGTTCCTGATACTCCTTCAGCATGTTCACATGGAAGGATCGCTGAATCCTTTCATCGGAACAGCTGGCTATAAGGTAGGTAGTATCACATACCTGAGCTAACACTTTATACGGGCCCTGCCAAGATGCTTGCATCTTGTTCGTCTTCACAGGTTTGAGTACCAGAACCTTCTGCCCAACCTGGAAGACCCGCTGTCGGGCACCCCGATCGTACCACCGTTTCTGTCTCCCCTGGGCCGCCTGGAGATTCTCCCTTACCATCAGGGATAGTTTCTCCATGCGGTCCCGGAGTTCCAGGACATATGGTACTATGGGGGTCCCTTCTTGCTCTGTCTCCCCCTCCCAGTGTCCTCTAATGAGGTCTAGGGGTCCACGGACCCTTCTCCCCTAGAGTAACTCAAAGGGGGAGAACCCAGTAGATTCCTGGGGCACCTCTCTGTATGCAAATAGCAGATGAGGCAGGAATCGCTCCCAGTCTCTGCAAGTGACAGTAAAGGTCCTCAACATCTGTTTGAGGGTGCCATTAAATCGCTCGCAGAGACCGTTAGTCTGTGGGTGATACGGTGAACTAAGCAGAGGTTTAATACCGCACACCTTCCACAGCTGCTGGGTAAGCACAGCGGTGAACTGGGTTCCCTGATCGGAGAGAATCTCCTGAGGGAACCCGACCCTAGTGAAAATTTTAACCAGGGCATCAGCAACCGTCTCTGCCTCTATATTAAACAGCGCTACTGCCTCTGGATAACGTGTGGCATAGTCCACCACGGTGAGAATATACTTCTTACCTGATGGGCTAGCCCTGGCCAGTGGACCCACAATGTCAACGGCTATGCGGGAAAAGGGTTCTCCAATGATAGGCATCGACTGAAGCCTAGCTTTTGGGTGATCCCCCCGCTTACCTACCCGTTGACAGGTGTCACACGTGCTACAATAAACCCGCACATCTCGGTTAAAATTGGGCCAGAAGAAGTTTTGTGTGATCCTATGAGCTGTGCGGCGGGAACCTAGATGGCCTGCTAATGGCACATCATGCCCAATCCGCAGAATCTCCTGCCGGTATTTGGCAGGTACCACTAGCTGTCGATTCTGCGGAGGGGTACTCGGCTTCTGGGACGGTTTCGGGATCCTGTACAGTCTATCCCCCACCCACTCGTAGTGCTCCCCATCTACTCCTTCTCCCCCAGAATCGGCCCTGGCCCTGTACTTGCTAGCGTCGGGTCTTCCCTGGTTTCCTTCCCGTACATCTCTGGGGTATCCCAGCCTAAAGGGGCCTGGTCTAAGGTACAAGTCGGGGTAGAGAGTCTTACCTGGGTCTCAGCAGCAGGTGGGCCTGTCTCGGCGGCACGGGTCTGGGCACGGGTCGTGACAGCATCCACTTCAGCGGGACCCATGGGAGCAAAAGCTGAAACAAGGGGCGCCAAGTCATTGCCAAGTAGGACATCCGCGGGTAAGTCCTTCATGACCCCCACATTCACATGTCTAGCGCCCACTCCCCAATCCAAATGCACCCGGGCAACGGGTAGACGAAACACGGCACCCCCGGCTACTCGTACTGCTACCGTGTCCCTGGTATGTTGGGCTTTGGATACCAGGTGCTTCTGGAGCAAAGTCATGGTTGCCCCAGTATCCCGTAGACCACTGACCTCCTTCCCGTTTACTCTCACACACTGCCGGTGGTGCTGCCTGTTATCTCTGTGGGCAGCCTGAATGTAGTCTGCCTCATGCAGGATGCCCCAGCACTCCTCTTCCTCTACACAGTGTGCGGCTGGGAGGGGAGGTCATGGATTGCCGCCTGCTGGTCTCCTCCAGGACTGGTTCTGGTTGGCGCTGTTCATCGGGCACTCGGGTCGCTTGTGCCCTAGCTGCTTGCACAGGTAGCACCGAATGGGTTGAGTGTACTCTCGTGCATTAAACCGAGGTGGCTGTTGGTACGGGGCAGATGGAGGAGGTGCTGATGGGCGATTCATTGGAGGCTGGTATAGGTTGGCTGCTGTTGGTGCTGCTGGCCTGTACTCCACTCTGGCGGGCGCCTTGCTAATGAGACTGTCCAGTTTGCGGGCGTCGGTATACTCATCCGCCAGGCGAGCTGCTTCGTGTAGAGTGGAGGGTTTACGGTCCCTTACCCACTCTCTGACCCCTGCTGGTAATTTGTCAAAACAATGTTCCAAAAGAAACATCTGTAGCACCTCTTCTCCGGACACAGCCTGGCACCCCGCCATCCAGTGGGCGGCTGTGCGATGCACCTTACATGCCCACTCTACGTATGAGTCCCCAGAGGTCTTGACAGTGTCTCGGAACCTCCTCCGGTACGCCTCAGGTGTAACGGCATACCGGGAGAGTAAAGCTTCCCTGACGGCCCCATAATCCCCAATCTCCTCATCAGGGATGGCCCGAAAAGCCTCGCTGGCCCGGCCGGATAACTTGCCGGACAATATAGTAACCCAGTCTTCCAGGGGTACCTTGTGCAGGGCACATTGCCGCTCAAAATCAGCAAGGTACCCATCAATCTCTCCTTCTGTCTCACTGAAGGCTTTAAACGCAGTAAACGGCACCTTCTTCTTTCCCCCAGGTTTGCTGTGACTGGGGCTGCTGCAGCACCGCTTTGGCGTAGCAGGTTGGCCTCCACAGTGGCTATGACCTGGGTGATGATCTCTGTAGTTGGGTTGGGACCATAATGGGCCAGCCTGATTCTTACCGCCCGGTCAAAGCTTGCCTCCTCGGGGGTTCTGTCAGCTGTGCTGGGTCCATTGGTTCCCTCTGCCGCTGGTACTCCATCCATTTCCAGCAATAGTGCAATAATATCCCTCTTCCTGAGGTTACTGGCTTGTCCGCCTCTTTGCTCTAATAAATCCTTTAGGGTAGCTCTTCTCAGGTTCTGGTATTGTAATTCCATTTAATCCTGGTTGTAGTGGTCTCTTTGGGCGCTGAGGATCATCCCGTCGCTTGCCACCAGTTGTTACGGTACCTCCAGTAATAAAATGTACAAACCGCCGTTTAGCGAATGCTCCCCGTTCGCAATAATGTGGTCTGGTAGCGGGTATAGTAAAACCATGCGAACCGCCAGCTAGGGAACACTCCAAACTCCCGAACGGTACCTGTACGGCTCTTTCCCTTCACGAGCTCCAAATCCACGAACTGATAATAGTAACCGAACGCCA
The DNA here is from genome assembly GCA_933207985.1 of Pelobates cultripes. Classification (NCBI taxonomy): domain Eukaryota; kingdom Metazoa; phylum Chordata; class Amphibia; order Anura; family Pelobatidae; genus Pelobates; species Pelobates cultripes. Next base: position 37,593,676 of record OW240921.1, read on the forward strand.
ATATCTTCCAAGCGGCAAATAATCCAAATAAGCAGTCCTAGTCGCCGGTAATAAAATCCCCCCAATAACGAGACCAAGCTCCGCTTTGAGGGTAAAACACGAACTGATTTACTGTGGGCTACCTGCCCGGTATTTATGCAGGTCTCCCACTTGGTGGACACTCCCCTAGGGGACCAAATGGGAGACTGGAATTACAGAAAGACATGGGGACATTTTGGACACACATCCCCACAATATTCCCATCATGCATCACAGTTCCCTCCCCTCTGCTCGGGGGATAACTGGGAAGTAATTAAATTATCTCCCCGAGCAGAGGCAAATCGCCATTTTACATACAAGTCACAAAACACATAAAAATATATAACTTCAAAACTGCCGAATATATTGTATTCGTGTAACACATCCCCAGATAGCCTGGATCTGAGTGCATATTATTTGCGAATAGCGCTCAGATCCCATTCGCATAGTTCAATCGCCATGGAGTCAAAGTCTATTACAGTTCTTCGGTATGCGATTGACTCCATGGGACGGCTATCTGGGTTAAGTCCATTCGTGTTGTTGAATCTCCCGAACGGCCGGCATTCGCATGCTTTTGTCGATTGAGAAGGGGAGGTCGACGGCTTCAGCGGTGTTCGGTTGAAAAAGTGTCCGTTTTCAGATCCATTAAATAATCGTCGAACACCGCTGGTCTTTCGCATGGTTAAAATGGCCGCCGCCTCGTGGTCGACATACGAACGACGACCACCCGGCATTCGGTTTTAATTGAGAAGTGTCTGTGGTTAACCGCAACGTTCTAATGGGAATCAATATGTTAACCAGCAGCACACTTCTCTTCTGGGTGGCCGTCCGTTCGTTAGTTTCGTTCAACAAAAACCGACATTCCCTTAAACAAAGCATACGAATGGGGAAATTCATGTAACCAGCAAAGCAGACGAACACAGTACTTTTAATCCAGACAGATGGGTCTGTCACACCAGGATAAGCCGATAGCTGCTGTCGAAATTCTTGTCGTAGACCCCATCCAGGTAGCAAAATAAGGAAGAGCAAATCCCTGCTTGGGCTTCCCACAGGAAAGGTTTCTGCTGGCTCTTTAATGAGCGTTAATTAAAGAGTCAGCAAAAACCAATAACTCTGGCAAGTATACAAAACGCCCACAGCCAATTTCTAAAGGACTTAGGTATCTTAAGTATACTGTTTCTTGTTTTCCTCCTCCTCCTTCTTAGCATCCTTTTTGTCTTCCTCTTTGACATCAAGATAGTCCTCCTGCAGCAACCACGCAAAGACCTCCAGAAACTCACACTTCCATGTCTGTGCCTTGAGATCCTGCTTTAAATGCATGCCCAGGGGACTTGCAAAAGAGACATAAGCATTTTGCCACGCCGCATCATGAACGCTGCAAAACAGCTCACCCGTTCACTCGCCGTCTCGACCGTCACCACCACTCCATCACTTTTGGACAATGTCACTACCGCTCCCCGTGCCACTGATCCAGCACCCTTGTGCCCTATCCATACTAGCGCCAAGACCCAGCCCGCATTTGACTTATGGGTACCCTCCTTTCCCCA
>OW240921.1:37601130-37703792 GCA_933207985.1 Pelobates cultripes
TCAGGGGCTCTGAGGACAGGTGTCAATCCATATGTCAAGGTGTCAATATGTCATATGTCGGGTGTCAATCCATATTGATTGTGATTTAGGAATGTTAGGTGATTTCTGCCCTTTATGGATTAAAACCAGACTCTGTATCAACTGTGTAATTTTCCATGGGAGTTTTGCCATGGATCCCCCTCCGGCATGCCACAGTCCAGGTGTTAGTCCCCTTGGAACAACTTTTCCATCCCTATTGTGGCCAGAAAGAGTCCCTGTGTGTTTTAAAATTCGCCTCCCCATTGAAGTCAATGGCGTTTCGGGCGGTTCGCCGGTTCGCGAACATTTGCGGAAGTTCGCGTTCGCCGTTCGCGAACCGAAAATTTCGGGTTCGCGACATCACTAGCAGGCTGTAATAGCAGACAGCTATACCCTGCTTAGCTAAGATGCTTGATGTAACTACACCTAATTTATCTGAGCAAATGTTCACAAACATTTGGGTTAGCCATCACTATGTTTAATAAACAAAGACATGCATTTATTGTATATTCAGTGTGCCCATCCCATCCTTTTATATTTGATTTCCAATAGAATTTCTAAAGGTAAAATTAATTATTTGAATATTCAGAATGAATAAATAATATCTTCTATTGTACGGTGCAACCCTTTATGTTGGAGTTCTTATAATACTGACTATGTAATAATTAAATGAGGTTTAGTACTAACCATTCCGCATTTATTCATAATCCCTGTTTGCATAGTTCTATGCTAATTTTCTGTAAATGAGGAAAATATTCATTCACTCTTATAATATCTGAAATTATGTCTATAAAAAGGCACTTTTAGATTCAAAATTAAAATCAAGAGCAGTGAGTTTAATGATACATACGTATGTCAATTTACTTAGCAACTCATGATTTCTAGTATGTAATTGCTAAAATGTGACTATGGTCCTACGGTAAGTATACTCTCTGGACATCCACTTCTAGCTATTATCTAATCCCTTTTGAACAATGAAGGTCTGGTAATGAGTTGAGCAAATTGGTTGATTTGCTCACAGATTTCCAGACCGTGATTTCTACATAAGTGGATTGTTTGACATCTTCCTTTTATCTTCCTCTTCAAATTCAATTAAAATAATTTATATTTATGTTTATAGTTGAGCAAGTCAGAGACTGGAATCCAAGTATATAACTATGCGTAATTTTATTATTAACATGTGAGCATATATAGGCAGAGGCATATCTACTGAAGATAGCGCCCAGGGCCGGACTAGCCCACCGGGATACCGGGAAATTTCCCGGTGGGCCGTTGGCACCTGGGGCCGGGCAGACACCTGGGTCTGCTGGCGGCCGCTGGGGAGGTCTTCCGGGGGCTTCTGGCGGCTGCTGGGGGACTTGTACTGGTGGCCGCTGGGGGAGCTGCGCTGGCTCTGCTCCCCAGCGCGCAGCTGAATGAGATGGTGCCGGAATATGACGTCATATTCTGGCGCCGGTCTCATTCAGCAGCGCGCAAGGGTGGGAGAGCAGAGCCAGCGCAGCTCCCCCAGCGGCCGCCAGTACAAGTCCCCCAGCGGCCGTCAGAAGACCTCCCCAGCGGCCTCCAGAAGACCTCCCCCTGGCAGGTATTAGTAATGTGTCTGTCTGTCTGTGTTATGGTGTCTGTCTGTCTGTATGGTTTGTGTGTGTGTCTGTCTGTGTCTTGATGTCTGTCTGTCTGTATGTATGGTGTGTCTGTCTGTCTGTCCTGGTGTCTGTATGTATGGTGTGTGTGTGTGTGTCTGTCTGTGTCATGGTGTCTGTCTGTATGGTGTGTGTGTGTCTGTCTGTATGTATGGTGTGTGTGTGTCTGTCTGTGTCATGGTGTCTGTCTGTATGGTGTGTGTCTGTCTGTCTGTCTGTCCGTCATGGTGTGTGTGTCTATCCGTCATGGGGTGTGTGTGTGTGTCTGTCCGTCATGGGGTGTGTGTCTCTGTCCGTCATGGGGTGTGTGTGTGTCTGTCTGTCCGTCATGGGGTGTGTGTGTGTCTGTCTGTCATTCATGGGGTGTGTGTGTGTCTGTCTGTCATTCATGGGGTGCGTGTGTGTGTGTCCATCATGGGGGGGGTGTGTGTGTGTGTGTCTGTCTGTCCGTCATGGGGTGTGTGTGTGTCTGTCTGTCATTCATGGGGTGCGTGTGTGTGTGTCCGTCATGGGGTGTGTGTGTGTGTGTGTGTCTGTCTGTCCGTCATGGGGTGTGTGTGTGTCTGTCCGTCATGGTGTGTGTCTGTCTGTGTCATGGTGTGTGTCAGTCTGTGTCATGGTGTGTGTCAGTCTGTGTCATGGTCTGTCATGGTGTGTGTGTGTGTCTGTCATGGGGTGTGTATCTGTCATGGTATATGTGTGTTTCTGTGTCTGTCATGGTGTAAATGTGTGTTTAAAAATAGTGTTTTTGCTCACCTTTTTTTTTCCCACGCAGCGTGCTGGTCTCCCCTCGACTGGCCCTGCCTCTATAGCTGAGATCATCAAGCTTGATGATCTCAGCCAATCCAATGCTTTGCCATAGGATTGGCTGCAAAACGCCACTCCAATCAGCATCTCCTCATAGAGATGCATTGAATCAATGTATCTCTATGGGGAACGTTCAGCACCTACAGAGTGTGGAGGCCCTGAATGTAGGTGCACTAACACAGGAAACACCTCTAGTGACCGTCTGAGTGACTGTCACTAGCGGTGTCACTTTGAAGCAATGTAAACACTGCCTTTTGTCTGAAAAGTCAGTGTTTACGTTGAAAAGCCTGTAGGGACATGCTATAGACACCAGTACCACCACATTAAGTTGTGTGTGTGCGTCTGCTAGTGAGTGAGCTTGCTTGCATGCGTGTGCCTGCTAGTGAGTGAGCTTGTGTTTTTATGTCAATGAGCTGATGTATATCAGTAAGATTGTTTGTCTATGAGGCTGTGTATCAATGAGCTTGTGTATGTCATTGAGATGTCAGTGAAATTGCATGTGAGTATGCTTACTGTATAATTAAACGTTTTACCCTGAACGGACCAATATTTTATATTAGAAAAAGCAATATATATATATATATATATATATTACTCAATCGTCTGTCCTGGCAAGACATATTACACGCGACAATATATGGCGCAGTGACTTATCGGGCTGGCACAAATTTTTTTCCAGGGCTGCTTTGTATCCCCAGTCTGGCCCTGATAGCGCCTATGGCAAGCACTATGGCGAGCCCTTCATGGCCCCTTTCCAAACATCTGACACCCTTCTTTTAGATAACTTTACCATACAAGCAGCTCAAAAGTTCAAGCTGTATGTACTGTGTGTGTTTGTGTGGTGTGTGCTGGCTGTATGTGCAATGGCTGTATATAATGTGTGTGGTCATGCTGTGTGTGGCCCTCTCCTGCTTGGCTTTCTTCAAGGAAAGGGGTCTATGATCTCTGGTGGTCCAGTGGAGGGGTCATACTCCCTGGTAGTCCAGCAGGGGTTAGCTGAGCCTGTTGAGCTTAATTTAAACATAGAAAACGGGCAATTGGGGGCAAACATGCATTTCTCAGTAGTGGTTCTGCCATAAATAACAAAATTTATACAAAATACAGATTACGAAACAGTGCACACACACACAAATAAAACAGTTTTAAATTGTACAAGGCCACTTAAAATCCCCTATCTCAGCAAACAAACATGGGGGCATGGGCGTCCACAGGGGGGAAGGGGGGGCACTTGCCCCCACCCCCTGGATTTTTCATCTTGTTCTGCTATTTTTCGTGTGATTGCAAATGAACTGCAATACTGGCGCCAGCCAGTAGGTGGCGCTGTGTATGGAGAGAGACAGGGATAGAAAGTTGCATCTATCCCTGCTTCTCTCTGCTGATTAAAACCGTAGGGGAGCAACACATACAGCCAGAGACTGCCTACAGATAAGGTAAGTGAGGGATGGGGTGGGGGGGTTTAAAATAGCCTATAGATTAGGGGAGTGAGGCATGGGGGGGCAGCCTATAGATTAGGGAAGTGAGGGATGGAGGGGAGAGATAGCTTATAGCTTAGGGGAGTGAGGTATGGGGGGGCAGCCTATAGATTAGGGGAGTGAGGTATGGGGGGGCAGCCTATAGATTAGGGGAGTGAGGCATGGGGGGGCAGCCTATAGATTAGGGGAGTGAGGCATGAGAGGGCAGCCTATAGATTAGGGAAGTGTGTGCACCCTAAAGCACAAACACAAGCCACATGTATATGTATGTATGTATGTATATATATATATATATATATGTATATATATATATATATATATATATATATATATACACATACATACAGTGCTGTGAGAGTGCTGTGTGTGTAAGGGTGCGGTGTGTGTGTGTGTGTGTGTGTGTGTGTAAGGGTGCTGTTAGTGTGATTTGTGTGAGGGTGCTGGTAGTGTGCTATGTGGGTAAGGGTGTTTGTGTGTGCTGTGTGTGAGTGCTGTTAGTGTGCTGTGTGTGGGTGCTGTGTGTGAGGGAACTGGTAGTGTGCTGTGTGTGTGAGGGTGTTTGTGTGTGCGTGTTTGTTAGGGTCCTGTTAGTGTGCTGTGTGTGAGGGCGCTGTGTGTGAGGGTGCTGTTTGTGTGCTGTGTGTGGGTGTTGGGTGTTTGTGAGGGTGCTGTTTGTGTGTGAGTGTGCTGTTTGTGTGTGGGTGCTGTGCGAGTGTTGTGTGTGGGTTTTGTGTGTTTGTGAGGATGCTGTTAGTGTGCTCTGTGTGTGTGGGTGTTGCATGTGTGTGGGTGCTGTGTGTGTGTGGGTGCTGTTTGTGGGCTGTGTGTGTGTAGGTGCTGTGTGTGCTGTTTGTGTGTGTGTGCTGTATGTTTGGGTGGAGGTGGGGGCAGATTAGTTAATATCCCCCCTCCCTTCTTACCTCATGTAGGGAGGGGGGCCCGTGCTGCTGCCTTCCCTGGTGGTCTAGTGGAGAGTGAACTCTAGCCCGGGTTCTCTGCTGCCTCCCTCCATGCTGATGTGGAACGGTGAGGTAGATCTTTGATCTCCCCACCGGCCCATGGAGACTCAAACCAGAGCCGCCGCTCAGATAGCGCCGGCTCTGCATGACCCAACCGGGGAGATCCAGAGATCTCCTCTGCCGGTCTCAATCCATTGGCATGCCGCGGGGATTAGAGTGGGCCCAGGCACACCCGACACACCCCGTGCGCATGCCTATGGAATGAGGGATGGGGGAGACAGCCTACATGAAGAGTCAGCAAGGAGCAGGAAGGTAAAGTAAGAGAAGGAGCAGAAAGGAGAAGGAACAGAAATGAGCAGGAAGGGACATCAAGGAGCAGAAAGGGACAGCAAGGAGCACAAAAGGTAAAGTAGGAGAAGGAGCACAAAGGAACAGAAATGAACAGGAAGGGTCAGCAAGGAGCTGGAAGGTAAAGCAGCACAAAGGTAAAGTGGAAGGAGCAGAAAGGGTCAGAAATGAATTGGAAGGGGCAGAAGGAGCACAAACGTAAAGTAGGAGAATGAGCAGGAAGGGCCTGCGAGGAGCAGGAAGGTAAAGGAGCAGAAAGAATCAGAAGGAATACAAAGGTAAAGTAGGAGAAGGAGCAGAAAGGGACAGCAAGGAGCACAAAGGTAAAGTAGAAAAAGGAGCAGAAAGGGTCTGCAAGGAGCAGAAAGAGATCAAAATGAGAAAGGAGCAGAATGGCGCAAAATGAGCAGAAGGGGCCAAGGATAGAAAACAGTGTCAGAAGAAAAAGAAGACTGTCAAATGAAGCAGAGGAAAAGGGGATTGGAGCAGGAAGGACAAATGAAGTGAACCCTCCACTTTATTCTGGACACCACATCATAAGGCTTTGGTACCTGGGCCTGGCAGGGAAACTCTGGACCTTCTCATCTCCAAAGGTAAAAAAATATCAGTATTAATGTGTTCACTTTTATTTACTGAGTGTCAGGAAGCACAGAGTGCCGTTGGGTAGGGGTGTTGCTGATTGGCTAGAGGGTCAGCTGGCACTCTAAGCCAATCAGTAGCTCCCCATTCATAAAAAAGTAAAAATATTTTATGAACCGGGAACTAGCGATTGGCTTAGAGCGTCAACTGTCCACTCTAGCCAATCAGCGGCACCCATGCCTGACGTCAAGCTGCACTTCCTGACACTCTGTTTCAGAAGCCGAATACCACTGAGCGACCTGGAGCTGGAGGACGCTTTTGGGGTTAAGCCATTTGAGAGTGATTTAACCCCTAAAAGGAAAGCGAGCACCCAGGGGCTTCCTGGCATCATAGCATTTTCATTTAGGTGAAGTTGTTATGGTGACCAGAATGTTCCTTTAATTTGCTTAAAGGAACACTATAGTGTCAGGAATACAAACATATATTCCTGACACCATAGTTGTGAAAACGCAATTCACCCTGGCTTTATGTGAAAATGACTATGCCCCTTCCCTTTCATGACACTGTCAAAAAGGTACCAAGCATGGATGTCATTACAATTATGCCCCCCCCCCCTGGAAAAATTCCTGCGGACGCCCATGCATGGGGGTTCAGTTCCACCATATGGTCAAATCGTGCATTCGCCCTATTACAGTGTTGAAGTGTTCATGGCTCAGGCTAAATGGTTGAAAACCACTATATGGCAATATAGTTGCTATATTCTGAGCATGGCAACAGAAACCATACCAGTTTTTTCTGTTTTTTTATTTTAAATTGTCCTAACCCTTACAATCCCAGATTATTTTTAATCTCATATAATTTAGTTTCCCCCTGTACACCTTGGAAAGGGGGATCATGACTGCTGCCCATGTATGGGGGGCTGGACTAAATTGGATAAAATGTTGCAAAGATATGGGGTTTGGGGAGAGGAGTGGGGAGGAGACTTACCAGTCAGCAGAGACTCTGGAAGGAAACTGGTGAAAATTCCCACCCACTCTCTCCTTGATTATGGATGTTTTGGCTTTGTTTTGTTTGGTGTCTTGCTGGTGTTTCTTGTTTTGTCACAGCTTGGCAGGATCCCTGGACAGCACAACTGGGAGTAAAGGCGAAAGAAACGGAGTCGAGTTGGGGAGACGACAGACCGCACAAGGGCTGATGGCAAGTGCCGGCTGTTGAGGCTCTTGGGAAAAAGAGGTGGAGAACTGTCTGTTGGGTTAACCGCCCAACAGCTGACAGGTCATGGTTATTGGATTTGAATTAAGTTAATAAAGCTGTGGCCGTTGCCCTTATCCTCAAGAAAAGTGTGTGGTGTCTTATTGGGAGGGCAACGGGGAGGTAAAAGGAGGATGGGTCAGCAGTCATGTAATGAAAAAGCTCTTGGTCATTTACCAGGTTGTCACTTACAGCACTTACAGCAGAGGAAAGAGTTCTTTATGGTAAGAAGATGTGAAATTCCGTGCCTGGCGAGGTAGTTTTATCAGATTTTATAGATCATTTAAAAAAATAAGTGGGTGAATTTTTTTTTAGCAAAAACAGAATATTCACAGATATAATTAAATGTGTGTGAACAGTTTGTTGATCCAAGGAGAAATCTGTTTATGTCAAGAAGTAATTGTTTCCATTTTTGCAGCAAACTGGAAAGTGCTTCAATTGTTTTTCTTGTTGCTTTTTTGCCTTCTTTTGGATCAACAGCATAAAAGAATATGTTCTAAATTAACTTCAGGTTGCATGTTCGGATTGGCAGGGCCCTCTTCACCTACTGTGCCTGCATGTCATATGTGTTTTGTTAGAATTACAAAGATACATAGACTGAAAAGAGTCACACGTCCATCAAATTCAGTCTTTCTCACATTTGTTTTTGCTGTTGATCCAAAAGATGGCAAAACAGTTTAAAGTTCTCCCAATTTTGCAACAAATTAAGAAAAACATTCCTTCTGATGGTAGTCAGATATCTCCTATGAACAAGAAGATATTACTTCACAAATTAAGAATAGTATCCCTGAATATTATGCATTTGCAAGTATTCATCCAGTTGCTGTTTAAACATCTGTACAGACTCTGATAAAACCACTTCTTCAGGCAGAGAATTCCACATCCTTATTGCTCTTACTGTAAAAAACTTTTTCCTTTGCCTTAGACGAAATCTCCTTTTCTCCAGTCTAAATGTACACGTGAATTAAATAGGAGGCAAAATTATATTACGTTTGTCTTGTTTACCTATTGTACAGCGCTGTGGAATATGTTGGCGCTATATAAATAATTGTAAGTTGATGGAATTTAGTCTTTTTTTTCAACCTAGATTCCTATGTAACCACGTAACCCTCAATAAAAAAATATTGACGCAGCACACTATGGTGTCACTGGCATTAATGCGGGAAGATACCAATAGGGATATCTAAATATTATTATATTATTTATATTTACAGCACACTACATACATGAAACTAAAAGTTCACTTAAATTGGACTGTTATATATTTTTTTATTAGTACATGTATAATATTAATAATATTTATTATGAGCTACTTTATTGGTTAAAATTACTACCAAGTCACTGTGAAACTATGGAAACAAGCAGAAAATAAACATGGGTTTGAACCCTTCCCATTACAGGTATGGGCACTGTCTGAACGCTCGGGACTTCATTTCCCGAAATGCTCAGTAAGTCGCGTTGCTGAATGAGCAAAAAAAGCAAAGCATCACGGGAGTCGTAGTTCATAGCTGCTATTTAGAGTGTGTGGCAAGGCAAACACGTATTTAGGGGCGGGGATATCGGCTTTCAATCTCCGTGCTGCCTCTGCTATTGGCGGCAGGAAAGGACCGGAAGTGACGCGTGGACTTCTTTTGATTGGTCAGCTGGGCGCGTCCATCCACCCAGGGCTGTGGGCACTTCCGGTATCTCTGGTGTCAGCTCTACAGGGGGGAGAGAGGTACTGGCAGGATGGGAGTTGCTGGTGACCTGTGACCCCTCGGGGGAGACCCAGCCGCGGGGCAGGAAGACTCAGATTGTGGGAGGGGGGGGGAGATAAAGGTAACAGCCGCAGAGACTTGGGAAAGCAGGTAAGAGGCGCTCCTTCCACCCTTCTCCTCTATGGTGCCTGGGAATAGCCTGTCATTATAGTAATAGCTCTCCATTTAGGGTTGGACTACCACTCCCATTGGGGCTGGCTGAGCATTAAAGGATCTCTCCTCCAGCAGGAGCAGGAAGGACACACCTGGACCCCCAGGTACCCAGGCTGTGATATTTCCACAGCTGCTGATTGGTTACAGTGATGCTCAGCAAGATGGTTGTGTGGCTGAGTATTATAGGAGTGTGCATCATAGTTGGTTGAGCATCATAGGAGTGTGCATCATAGTTGGCTGAGTATTATAGGAGTGTGCATCATAGTTGGTTGAGCATTATAGGAGTGTGCATCATAGTTGGTTGAGCATCATGACAATTTACGTCTTCAACAGCTGAAGTGCAGCTTTTAGTCTAAAACTCAAAACCAATTACTGAAATAAAGAAAGTCAACTAAAATGATGCTACCTCTTGTCTCATACCCCCATTTCAACCTTTAGATTGTAAGCTCACGGGCAGGGCCCTCTACCTGTTGTATTGGTCTGTTCTTCTTGTGTTTGTCTTTTTCCCCAATTGTACAGCGCTGCGGAATTTGTTGGGGCCTTTCTAAATGATGATGATAATAATAATGTGTGTGTAGAGAGAGAGACAGAGTGAGTTAATGCAGCGAAAGGAGCACTCTCTTGTTTTTCACAATCGTGTATTAATTCACTTCCATTGACATAAATGTTTCGACCGTCCTGGGTCTTTATCAAGATCTTGATAAAAACCCAAGAGGTTTCAAAATGCTTATGTAAATACACTATTGCGAAAACCAAGAGAGTGCTCCTTTCTTTACCTGATTATGTATCTTGTGCTGGAAAGCACCTAGGTGATCACTGAAACTTTTTGGTTTGTTGGGATTGACTGTGTGTGTACTCTCAAGTCACATACTGCAGTGGATGATGTCACATTATTATTATTTATATAGCACCATCAGATTCCATAGCACTGTACAGTGGGATACAAAACATGCATTGCACAGGGTGACTAACACTTTCTAATGCTAAAACCTTAGAGACACATTGGGTCATTAAGTCTTACTTTGATGGTTGTTGATATCCTTGGCAGTTTGACCGTGAATCTCTCTTCTCAGAAGTTTAATGCAAAATTGGCACTTGTGGAGTCCTTACGTTTTCCCAATGGTTGCATATTTATGGGTTATGAATCGGAGGGAGAAAAGTAAATTTACCTAGCTGACTCTCTCCCACGTATGCTCCATCTCTTGCTGTTTCCATGTGGAAAACCCAGCAAGACCAATAGATTTTTCATAAGTTATCTTGTGTTCCAGCAGTGAGCTGCCATAGTCATTTGCCCATTGCAATAAAAGATGCATATTCTCTTCAGCTGTTGCTAACAGCTGGTTTGAAATGACAAGTTGAGATTCTGATTTGTATTGGAATTTCAGTGAATTCCAACATTGTATTGGAGATTCTTTTTTTTTATTTTTATTTTTTTAACTAAAGATTCTATCTTTCTATCTGTAATGGTTATGATGCCAGGTGTACCCTTACCCAGTTCCCTGATAATCGGGCAATACGTTTAGTAACGGTTTGCCCCTTATCTGGTTTACCTCTGGGTTCAGATGCTCTCTGGAGGTCCAGTGATGTGCTTTGCGGCTTCTGCAGAGCTGTAGTTAAACCTCCAGCAGCAGAGGGGTTAATCTCTGCATGGGCACCTTTTGAAAGTGAAATGGTGCACATACAGACTGAAGTGGTCATGGTGCCCGGAGTAACCATTTAAAGCTGTTTTTGATGCTTGGTGTCCCTTTTTAAATTTGTCAATTCGTAAAAGTGTAAGAGAACATGGGTTGTAACAGGGCCTGGTGACCTTTTTAAGAGGCACTCCAATCACTTTAGCCACTAAGTCATGTTGTAGTGACTATGATGCACCTCCATAGTGGGGTGCACTTACTCATTATCTATAAAAATAAAAATAAAATAAAAATTTTTTTTTTTTTTAGTATGGACGGAGTGGGCACACACTGCATCTTGGAGCATGACTTCATAGGGGGATTCTGCTGCTGTTCCAAATAAACAAACATAAGCCATGATGTATGTTGCAGTTTAGAATTTGCTTAAATAATTCATAAATTCTCAATTTATTTTCTTTTATACCATATTATGTATGTTTTTTATTAAAATATAATTTTCACTTAGACAGATGTTCTTCAACCCTATGTATGCATCTCCAATCAACCATGTTTTTAGCTTTCCAATTTTTCTCACTTCTAAATTTCAGCTTAATTTGACCTTCTACAAATTTGCTTTCTGTTTCAGATTCTATACTGAAACATCTATTAAAAAAAAGTCAAAAAAGGTCACTATCTACTATTTATAGTTTACCTGTTCCTTTATGACTGTGTCCTTTATGACAGTCTAATGAATTGTTTTGTTGATGCTTTCTACTAATAATGTATTTTCCCTTCTCATGGGATTGTGTCACGATGTGAGTCTTGCTTACTTAAAGCAAAGCGTAAAGTGATTTAACCAAGAACAAGGGAATAGTGCCTTCAGCCCAATGATGCTGTAAGCAGTTATGGTGCCTTGTCTACTTCTTTAAAGTGAACCTGCTGTGACACTTTAAAGGTACACTCTAAGCTTCAGAAATCCAACTGACCATGATAAACACTGCCTTTTCCGACAAAAGGTCACTTTTAGTGGTTGTCACTCAGGCAACTACTAGAGGAGCTTCCTTGTGCAGTCCTTAAATGTATTCAGGACCATTGGTTGACCTTTACACTCTGCATATAGATGCACTGATATAAAAGCCTCTCTTTTAAGAAATGCCAATTTGCGCAGCACAGAGATTTCTCCACATTTACAAAAGTCTCACAATGCTTCCTTATGGAATACAGACATGTTCTAAAATGTAATTGCTAATTTTGCTAGAAAATAATGACTTGATGGTAGACTATGGATATTCTTTCTTTGGTCTACAATTAATGAGGGAGTGATAGTCAACCTGGTCTGTGTGGCACACTGGTGTTAATTTTGATTGTTGAGTGACATTCCTTATCAAACCTCTTTAAAGGAACACTAGAAAAGGATACAAAAATGTATCCTATTTGGATTATTTACTCCCCCTGCGCTCCTGTTTTGATGCTTCTTTCCTAGTTGAGATTATCAGTCCTAGATGATCTCAGCCAATCCAGTGATTTCCAGTCTAGTGTGCGTGCATAGTGAATCGTCATGCTAACTCCATGAATCTCAATGGGGAGCATTTAACATCTCCACACTCTGCATGGAGATGCTCAGTGTTGGTCTAGGAAGTCCTCCCAGTGGCTTTCAGAGGAACAGCCAGTAGAGGTGGCCTTAGGCAGCAGTATAAACACTAAATTTTCTCAGAAAAGTTTATACTGCTCATGCTGCAAGGACCATCTCTACGGCCCAGAACCGCTAACTTAAAGCTGTAGTGGTTCCGGTGTTCCTTTAATGAGTTTATGTCCAAAACAACCATAATCTTGGTATCCACCCAGACTCCCACCTATCAGCCTACTCCCCCACCAAACTAAGTGACTGACCCTGCTTGGGAAAGCTTCCCCAAGCAGGGATCCCCAAACCTATGATGTCATCTCGCTCTTTAGCATCAGAACAGAGTGCCATCTGCTTGCCACAATGTATAATCATCACTACAACTGTGGTAGAGAGCTACCTTTTTTGACTTTGGCCTCTTTGACAATAGTTTTATGATGGGTGGGAAGGGACCAAATACTTATTTTGTATTTCTGAATTTCAATGCTCTTTCGTTAGCACCAATGACTAGCACACTTTAAAATCCTGAACCCTTCAGAAAGCTCTAATTCATTCAAATAACCTCATCTATACCTTTCCACTCTGGCAATGACTTTATATTTACCATAGTTTCTCACCATGACTCATAACTCAACATCTTTATGGCTACCCCTTTCTAATGGAATGCCCTTCCTTGTCCCATTTCATATTGCGCTTTTTCCAGTCATTTAAAAAAAATCCTAAAATGCATTTTTTTTAATTTATTTTTTTTAAAGAGAGAAGCATATCAGTTGTTGAATTCTGTAGATGGCCACTCCTTTCTTATAGTCTTACCTTTACTAAAACCTATATACCATGTTTTTCCTTGTAGTTTTCTATAATTGTATGTCCTGTATATTGTTACACCTAGCAATCCGCCTTCCCCCTGGATAACCTGCCGTCCATTTGACCTTTTGTATAATTTAACCCCACTCCTAAAGAATGTAAACAATCACCTATTGTTAACTATTTTCCTATCTTGGTTTGTCATAGTTACAATGTCTTTTGTTTACCCACTGTACAGCAGTGCAGAGTATGTTGGCACCTTATAGCAAATATTAGTCATGCGGGTCTACTAAACCACAAACGTGTAGCACCAGTTCTTCTCACTAACTAGACCAACCATCTCTTACTGTGCACCAGCCAGAAGGCACCTAATTCTATTTTTGGAATGAGAGTGGAAGGGTAGAGAAAAGGTTATTGCAAGGTCATGTATCACAGCAGGGTTTGATCAAGCTTGGTAACCAATGATGTGTGGTGGTGTGTGGGTTTTTTATTTTTATTTTATTTGTTTTTGTATGTGTTTTAGCAGGGAATTACAGTGCAAATTGGGCTTTGATCTCACCCTGCTTTACAACAAATATTGCAAAGCACACATCAGTTCACTGCTAATCATATTTTTAGACCAGTAGGTTTAGCAGTGCAAATATTTTAGCAGTTCCTAAATAAAAAAAATAAAAAGTCGCATGGCTATTTCTATGTTTAATTTTATTCCATTTTAGATCCTGAAATTTCTTCTACAGACTGCTATGCTGTAAATTATTGCAGAAATCACTGTTAAAAGGCAACTCCAGACTAGAGTTAAAGGGACACTATAGTCACCAGAACAACTACAGCTTATTGTATTTGTTCTGGTGAGTGTATGCATTCTCTTCAGGCTTTTTGCAGTAAACAATCTTTTCAGAGAAAATTCAGTGTTTACATTACAGCCTATGGATGCCTCCACTGGCCACTCCACAGATGGCTACTAGAGGTGCTTCCTGTGGCAGTGCTGCACAATGCAACTAAAACTGTGTCTCCATCCTCTGTATGGAGACACTGAACTTTCCCATAAGATACATTCAATACATTTCTATGAGAGTATGCTGATTGGCCAGGGCTGTGTTTGGCATGTGCTGAATCTGCCCCTGATCTGCCTCCTTGACGGACTCAGCCAATCCAATGCTTTCCTATGGGGAAGCATTGTGGTTTGCTTTGAGGATCACTTCTGATGATGTCAGCAGAGGAGGAGCAGAGCCAGCAGTAGCAGACTGGAGTAAAGGTAAGATTATACTATATTTAAGGGGGGTCCAGGAGGCCTAGATGGTGTTTTTAACACTAAATAGGGCCAGGGATACATGTTTGTGATCCTGACCTTATAGTGTTCTTTTATTCTCTTTTTGTCAGGGATTCATGCTGGTACACCATTGATAAGTGCCAAAATTATAATTTAAAAATAAATACTGTTGGTGTTTCTGCATTTGACGCACATCCATTGTTTGCGGTTTCTTACTATGAGCTCTGCCCAAACCAATAAGTAGCTGACACCTGTCAACCAATCCTGGCCTTCCCATTGTTTTCACCGGGTGCTAAGAATAACCCAGAAACACCTACCCAGCAAGTGTTTGATGGGATATTTTTGTAGGCTATCAGCAATTCTGTCAGCTAAGATAAATAAAACAGATGCTTGAATTGATAGCGATTAGACCCCGGCTGCCAGCTGATTGGACAGTTAACATGAATGGTGCTATATATACAATGAAATGATGCTGTACGTGCCCTGGTGTTACTCCCTGTCAGACTTTTGAGAGCCTGTTGTGGTTTGATACTTAGACTGCTCCTTTTTTATTAATGCATTTAATCCTGAGCGGTGAAAATTTCCACTTTAAGGGACTCCAAATGTAATTAACCCGTTATATAGACTTGACATGTACTTTAAAGCAGTTGATACATTACTTGAACGTCCTAAATATGCAGCTATTTCCCAGGCCATGCAGGGTCTGCATTAAAGGACCACTCTAGGCACCCAGACTACTTCAGCTTAATGAAGTGGTCTGGGTGCCAGGTCCAGCTAGGGATAACCCACTTTTTTATAAACATAGCAGTTTCAGAGAAACTGCTATGTTTATAAATGGGTTAATCCAGCCTTCAAATCCTCTAGTGGCTGTCTCATTGACAGCCGCTAGAGGCGCTTGCGTGATTCTCACTGTGAAAATCACAATGAGAACACGCAAGCGTCCATAGGAAAGCATTGTAAATGCTTTCCTATGAGACCGGCTGAATGCGCGCGCAGCTCTTGCCACGCGTGCGCATTCAGCCGAAAGGGAGGAGGATCGGAGGCGGAGAGCTCCCTGCCCGGCGCTGGAGAAAGGTAAGTTTTAACCCCTTTCCTCTCCCTAGAGCCAGGCGGGAGGGGGACCCTGAGGGTGGGGGCACCCTCAGGGCACTATAGTGCCAGGAAAACGAGTATGTGTTTTCCTGGCACCATGGTGGGCCTTTAAAATGTCACACAACATGAGTTTAAATTAAAGAGCAGAGTATTTCATCTAGACATTGTGCTAATAAATATATCATTTTATTTTTTTTAAACCATTAAAAAAAAAAAAAAAAAACACCTGTCAGTCCATTCTCATGATTTACCTCTGACAGCAGAGGTCTGTGGCAAAGATGAGTTATGCGTGTACAGGAGAACCATCATTCAGGTAGTTCTGCTGCTCATCACAGTGATCTTCGTGTTTCTAATGCATACTGTTGAAAAATAGGAATCGAATGACTGATGTCAGCATCTTGCTCTATTTGCGGGGGAAAAATCCTCAACAGGGCCAGTGATAATACAAAGGTGGGATCGAAGGGTGGGTACTACATTAATGTAAAATCCACAGTCCTCTGAAAATGGAGGTGTTGTGGGTTGTTAGGCAGCATGTAAGTCTGTAATATCTCCAAATGCATTTAAAGCAACTCTGCAAGTACCATAACCACAGGTTGTAGTGGTTACGGTGTTTAGTGTGTTCCTTTAAATGTATAATTTACCCTTGCTTTGGGATCTGCTATACTGTATAAACCTAATTTATGAGATCAAGTACAACAATATTCTTGTAGCACAATGGTAAATATTATTTGGGGAGCCTGCAAAAACTATAAACATCAGTCAGTGGCTAAAGGTAGCCAAGCTGAAATATGTGTGGTGGTTATGAATACCCCTTCTTTCTTACTGCATATAATCCCCTACCTGTGACCGCCAATCTAAAATCACCTTGTGCATGAGGACAGTATAGGAGAGGGTCAAAGACAAATAAGAAAAAGAAAAAAAAAGATGATTTGAATATTGATGATAGATATATCTGGGTGAGGAATGGGGTTTCCTTAAAGGGATACTCTAAGCACCATGAAATGTGACACATACCCTATTTAGGCTGGTTGCTGAAGGCGGAACTCCACCTCCAGCAGCGCCATTAGCCAGCCCAGAGGAGAAGGTCATGGCACTCCTAGCATCATAACAGCCTTCAAGGCCTATATCTATCTAAAAAATATACTGTAGTATATAACAATGTGTCTTTGTATATCTATCCAGATATGATTTTAGTATTATCTTGAAAACTTTTTAGTCTGCCTCCACCATAGATATGATTTGAACAACCAAGTACAAAGGAAAGCCACTCCTGAAAAAATTTATTTATAATCTCTTTTAGCATGACTACACTTTCAGTCAGACATTTCACTGATACAGCATGGTATCCTCTGTGTAATATTGTTATGTTTTTAAGATTATATTTTATTCAGCTTCTGTGCTTGTGGTATGTTAAGAGATAGAGATATATATATATATATATATATATATATATATATATATATATATATATATATATATATATATATATATATATATATATATATACACACACACACACACACGTATATAGATATATATTATTTCATTCTACGTGTATTTTGATAGAGAGAGAGAGAGATAGAGTATATATATATATATATATATATATATATATATATATATATATATATATTCTCTGTTAAGCAGGCTAAATATTACAGAAACACTTACTTAGGTTATGTTGTGTGGTTTATCTGTTAGAGCAGAATCTGAGACCAGCAGCAAACACTGAAATGGTAAATACCAAATTGTAATATTGCATGGGTGTTCTCAGTGACATTATCTTTTATGCCTTTTTTTTTTTTTTTTTTTAAGGTGACCGATCTGTGCAGGTGAAATGACTGAATACAAACTTGTAGTGGTCGGTGCTGGAGGCGTGGGAAAGAGTGCACTGACCATCCAACTTATCCAGAACCATTTTGTGGATGAATACGACCCTACCATTGAGGTTAGACCAGATCATCTTGTTAAAACTCTCATTTATTATATTTGGTTCCGACAATCATTTCTTTTAGCCTATTCACATGAACCATTACAAAATGTATAACTTGCACTGATTTATATTTTTAATTATTATTCAATAAATGTTAAAGGAAAATTCGAAGCACCAAAATTACACCTTAATGGAGTGTACTTTTATGAGTAATGTGTAAATCATGTAGCGATTTAGCTGTGCACACGAACGTTACACTGCTTTGCTGGGAAAAGCATTGGATTGGCTGAGATCATCACTCTTGATTATCTCAGCCAGAGTGGTAAAGGCAACTGTAGTGAGACCAGCGGTGCATGGGAGTAAAGGAATGTAAAACTACCTTTTTAAATGCTCACAGAGAAGGACGGACACCTAAATAGGTAGGATAACACTATAGCTTTAGGAATAATTTTTTTTTTTTTGTATTCCTAACACTACAGTGTTTCTTTAAAAGACCACTATAGTGCCAGGAAAACATACTCGTTTTCCTGGCACTATAGTACCCTGAGGGTGCCCCCACCCTCATGGGCCCCCCTCTCGCCGGGCTGAAGGTGGAGGAAGGGGTTAATCCCTTAACTTTTTTCCAGAGCCGGGCTCCCTCGGTGCTGGGGACTCTCCTCCCTCTTCTACCGCCATCGGCTGAATGCGCGGCAAGAGCCGCGCGTGCATTTAGCCAGTCTCATAGGAAAGCATTCTTAATGCTTTCCTATGGACGCTGGCGTCTTCTCACTGTGAAAATCACAGTGAGAAGCGCAGAAGCGCTTCTAGCGGTTGTCAATGAGACAGCAACTAGAGGCTGGATTAACCCTAAAATAAACATAGCAGTTTCTCTGAAACTGCTATGTTTACAGCAGGCAGAGTTAATCCTAGATGGACCTGGCACCCAGACCACTTCATTAAGCTGAAGTGGTCTGGGTGCCTATAGTGGCCCTTTAATATGTTGTAAATCTTTCTTTTAATCAATTCATGCTGAACTATACGCTTGAAAAATGCCACTAAGGCACATTTTTGGATACTAATGATCATTAAATTCTTTTTATTTTGAATTTTGTTTTCCCCTAGGATTCCTATAGAAAGCAGGTGGTGATTGATGGCGAGACATGTCTCCTGGATATTTTGGATACTGCAGGTCAAGAAGAGTACAGTGCCATGAGGGATCAGTACATGCGAACTGGAGAAGGATTTTTATGTGTCTTTGCTATAAATAATACAAAGTCCTTTGAGGACGTTCACCATTACAGGTTAGATGTGTAGATATGTTACAGTATTATTTAGCTTTCAGTTCTCCTAGCCACAAACATTGGAGTGTCATGTGTTGTGTATTGGAATATTAAATGAACACTGTAGGCACTGGATCTACTTCATCTCATTTAAGTGGTTATGGTATCTAAAGTCCCCTGGTACCAATCTTTAATTCAGCATTCAACAGGTTGTGTTTTTTTTGTTTGTTTTTTTTATAATGCTAAACAAGTGTTCCCAGCAGCCTATCCCCTATGTGGTGCTTTGGATAATAATAATAATAATAATAATAATAATAATAAATTATTATTATTAATATAGCCCCAGCAAATTCTGTAGCACTGTACAATGGGTATGAGGAAGTATTAGCCTAAGCAGCAGTGATTGGCTGAGAGTGCCAGCTGACTGCTTGTAGCCTATCAGAGTGCCCATTGCCAGCATAAATGGGTATGACTACAGGGAAGTGTATAATCTCTGCCTTAGCCACGCTTGCAGTAGGTGGCCAGGGATCCTTATTTAGTTTTAAACTGTTTGAAAATTGTTTAACACTAAATGAAGGGATAGCACAAGGAGATTCCAGGCACTAGAACCAATTCAAAGAGATGAAATTGTTATATCTACAGTTCACTGGCAAAATGAGAATTCCTCATGCAAAATTACTATATTTGAACCTTTATAGCCTGTTGCTACATGACCTTACAGCAAATTTTTGCTTATGTTTTATATTTTAATTTGCTTTTATGGCTAAAAGACTGTAACAAATTACTCTTCTTGTGTTCCACCAGGGAGCAGATTAACAGAGTAAAAGATTCTGATGATGTTCCGATGGTATTAGTTGGTAACAAATGCGACCTTCCTTCAAGGACAGTGGACACCAAACAAGCACAGGAACTAGCAAAAAGCTATGGGATCCCATTCATAGAAACCTCTGCCAAAACTAGACAGGTTAGTATACTCTCCACATGGACATTGAGTAGTTTGATGAACTTCATTGCCCCCTAATATTAAAGTTTTTGTACAATTTGACTTATCTGGTGTCTGCTGGGCATCGCTCCCTGCCCACTACGTCTAACAAAGAGCTGGATCCTCTCTGAGCTAAGCCTTGCGGAGCAAGACTTGGCTTGTTGTCTGAGCACGATCAACTGAGTTATCAAATGTTTGATTACTTTTTGGGTGCGCTAGGGCACTCCTGGCACCAAAACATACCACAGCATGCTGTAGTTATGGTGCTTGGAATGTTCCTTGAATGTCACTTTTTTGCTGGCATTAGCTTGCTCCTAAAAACTAGTTATCTATGTTTTTGTTTTTTGCTAATTTGTAATGGTTTTCATTATTTTCTTTTTTCTTGACAAACAAAGGGAGTTGAAGATGCTTTCTACACCCTCGTGCGTGAAATTCGTAAACACAAAGAGAAGATTAGCAACGGAAAAAAGAAAAAATCCTCCAAGAGGAAATGTGTCATTCTTTAAACCAAGTACCATGCCCGGGGGTGTTTGTCACATGCGCCTCTTCGCCAACAGAGCCTTCGTATGAGTTGGAAGCAAGTGAAATTTGTGGACTTTTGTAATGCAGTGGAATGAACGTAATTGACATGAAAACCAGTGCTCACCTCATATACTCCTATTTTGTTTTTCTATATAATATATTATTTTAAGCAAATTCATACGCCAGACTGTGAGGTGAAAGTACTATTCAGAGAACTGAAGATCAAACAAAAAGACTGTCTTAAACATTTTATTTTCCAAAGGAAAACTGAAGCAGTGCCCCCTCTCTCATAATTTCAAACCAATTTCCCAAGTGTTTCCTCCATCACTGTGCTCGAAAAGATGACGACTGCTGAGGAAGCTCTTGCCACCATTTTTCTCAAATTGTGTAAAGATTGAAATTCTCATCAGTATTTTTTTTTTTTTTCTTTTTTCTAAAAGCTCCTGTTTAAGGGTGTGTTGTTGAATTCATGGTTGTGCAACTTGTCTGGTAATGGGAAACATACTAGTAATAAAAAAAGTTTAAAAATTCTATGTGAATTTAATGGCAAATCTGTAATTTTCTTATGGAAATTTCCACTAATTACCGCCTTTCTAAATAACCTTGGCAATTGTAATGAATTAAACAAACAAAAAAAACCTATGACTATAGAATCAATATATATATATATATATATATATATATATATATATATATATATATATATATATATATATATATATAATATTGGGAAACGCTTTCCATACAATCCCATTAGGATCTTCGTGTATTAACTCCATGGTTCATACACAAAAGTTCCATATTCATCGTTAACATAAAATCACTTTATGATTTCTGTTATTTGAAACTTTAATACGTACTCTAACACAAATACCGAGTATCTCCTTACACCTAAGGGGTAAAGAGGAACACTTATGTAACCTTGGCTTCATTTTAATAAGCTTTCAAAGTGACTCAACTGTTAGAAAAACTTTCCAAATGATTTATCTACATTTCCCACAGACTTTATCGGTGACCTCTGTAAGTAGTAATAACTATTTTTGAAATTTTTCTAACCGCATTGAATCATTTGGAAAATGTATGGAAGCTGAGGCACTTGCCATATCTCCTGACAGCTATAAAAGAAGTATCTTTGCAAAAATGCATAATTATCTATGTTACAAATGGCTTTAAAATACTCCTATTGGTAAAATATTTGATTTCTGGTTGTGGTTCATTTACAAGCTTTTTCACTCAAGTGTGAATGATCTTAAAGGGATGCTCAAGGTACCAAAATAACGTAATCTAAAGGCAGTTATGGTGCCAGGAGGTCCGTGGAGGCATTCTTTCCTTAAGGGGTTAAACCGTTTTTGAACAGTTGTCTCCAGCGGTGATATCTCTTCCCCCAGGCCAGTTTAGTTAATGGAGAGGCACTGATTGACTGCGAGCGTCAGCAACTCTACCAGTCGGCACTCTGCACTTCCTGAAAATGTAGAAGTGAAATGCCGCTGGGGTGGGTGGATATTGCCGCTGGAGGCAACTTTGGGGTTAAATCAATCTCAAACGGTTTAACCCCTTGAGGTAAGTGTCTCTGAGGGCCTTCTGGCACCATAGCAACTTCATTTAGATGTAGTTTATTTGGTGCCTGGAACGTCTCTTTAAAGACCACTTCAGTTCATTGAAGTGTTCTGGGTGCAATGTCTCTTAACCCTACAGTGGCAATTACCAACAGTTATTTTGAAACCATCATTCAAATAATATATCTAGAAAACCAGTAACATTGTTGGAAGAAGACTGGTTTGAAAAGCAATGAAATAAATACAAAGATCTCCTGTGTTAAAACTAAGGATATAATTTATACCAGGATTATTTACTAAAGTGAGACTTTACATTGATTCTCTTGAGTTATGCCCTGCACTACAGGGCTACCTCTTTGGCTGAGGCATAATCTGATTGCTCTCAGAGAGCTACCAGCATGTAGGCTCCACTTTTTACCTGGTAGATCTCCGGTAAGAAATAAAACTGTTAAAAAACAATGGTGGGAGCCAGGGCCCCCTAACCACAACAGAGGACTGTAGTGGTTATGGTGTTTGGAGTGTTTTTTAAATTGGTTTCAATCCATTTGTTTGATACGTGTATTCTAAAGTATTGAAACACAAAGCCTGTTTGTGGCCCTTTTTAATCAGTGTTTTGAGTTCTATCGGTAAACAAAACAAAACACTGTACTTTGCTGTACTTCAGACCTTTATCACACAACCAAATGAGCAGATTTTCATCTTTCTTGCTGCATGACAAGTGTGGCATTAAAAAAGTGGTGGTTCCAAATACTGCAGCTGTACATGGTCCGATAGGAGTCCTTGCACAAGTGTCCAGATGCTGTCTCTTTGTTGTACTGGCTGAAAGAGGCATGAGCCCATCAGGAGAATAACCAGCATCTTCCTCCATGACCTGCTCTGAATCCAAACCTGACCAATACGGCATTTTTGAATTTTGGTGAACCTAAAGATAGAAGTAACAAAAATTACTAACATCTGCCCATTATTATGATAGACCCACTTTTCTTGTTTAGTTTCTTTCAGTAATATAAAAAGGTACACCCTAAGCACCGTAACCACTGCCCCAGTGGTTTTAGTGCCAGAAGAGCCCGGTGATTCCCTCCCAGTGAGCAATCAAAACTTTTTAAAGCAGTTTGACTTCTTACCTGGTGCCTGCTCCTCACCTCTATTGTGAACTGAGCTAAGCCCTGCACAACTGGATTTAATGGTTTGTGTTTTTTAGTAGACATGTGCTTTTCTTACATGAAACATGGACAAATCGAATGTCATCCTAATTTCAGAAGAATCCGAATTTGTCAGCATACAAAATTATCAAAATTAAAGCTTTAACAAATTGAGCCATACATTTTCATACCAATTTTTTTTTTTTTTTTCTTTTTAAATAAGGATAGCAAGTTAGGGACTTAACTAAGGAATAACTGAAACAGTAATATTAAAGTTTTTTTTTTTTTTTGATCTTTTACCTGTTTAGGGATAGCACCCTAATTTGGTACACATACGTGGAAGTACCATAATTAAAGGACCACTCTAGGCACCCAGACCACTTCAGCTTAATGAAGTGGTCTGGGTCCCTCTAGGATTAACCCCTTTTTTTTTTTTTTTATAAACAGCAGTTTCAGAGAAACTGCTATGTTTATAAATGGGTTAATCCAGCCTCCAAATCCTCTAGTGGCTGTCTCATTGACAGCCGCTAGAGGCGCTTGCGTGATTCTCACTGTGAAAATCACAGTGAGAACACGCAAGCATCCATAGGAAAGCATTGGAAATGCTTTCCTATGAGACCGGCTGAATGCGCGCGCAGCTCTTGCCGCGCGTGTGCATTCAGCCCAAAGGGAGGATCAGAGGCGGAGAGGAGGAGGAGAGCTCCCCGCCTGGCGCTGGAAAAAAGGTAAGTTTAACCCCTTTCCTCTCCCCAGAGCCCGGTGGGAGGGGAACCCTGTGGGTGGGGGCACCCTCAGGGCACTATAGTGCCAGGAAAACAAGTATGTTCTCCTGGCACTATAGTGGTCCTTTAAGGGTACCAAATTAAGGTGTGCAATTGAAAGAGCAGAATTAAGAAAAAGCGCTTTACCTGTTTTTTCTCTTTCAGTTGTTTAGTAGATATCTCCCATAACTTGGTAACCTGATAAGGGTTCACCTACTTTGGATACCACATTTGGGCACTGTTTAGTAGGTGACTCCATTAAAAAGAAAAGGCAGATCAGTCATTGGATACTCACACAATAAATTCTTGGTGAAGGGGAAAAGACAAGGTCATCTTTAGGCAGTGGAAAGCAGGCTGTCAATTTCTCCCTCTCTGTGATTGGAAGTACAGTCTGATCATATAGGATTGGACATGATTTGTGATGCAGAAGGTGTGTTCATTTATCTGCTCCACATATCTCTTTTCTTAGGACAAATACATACATTTTGCATGTCATCTCATGTAGTGCTGCTCACATCTCCAAAGAACACTACCATAAAAACGTACTGGAGTAGCACTAATATGTGTAATATTATAATATTTTGCACACAGGTCTAACAAAATCTTTCTCATCACACAAAATAAGCTGGACAGAGCTGTTTTACTTTACTATGAACAATAAGAGGTATTTATCAAAGTTTTCTGGCAAGCGATTGTTAAAATCTGATTAATTTTATCATATACATTAAGTTTTACTTTATAGTAAATTCCACCAATTTTCACAGAAATTTCTGTTTGAAAGGTTCAGAAATATTCATTTCACAAATTTAGAATGGAGGGAAAAAGAAGTGCAACACATTTCTGTCAACAAAGTGGTGAAAATTCACAGATCAGGTGAATCGCTGACAAAATGGCATATAGTCAAAAATGACAAGTCATTTAAAAAGTAAAATTTGAAAAAAATCCAACAGATTTAAAATATTGCGCCAAAACGTAGGCGTAAAAGTGTTGGTAAAATTTTGATAACTCCATAGACTCTGGTTGTAGACTGTACCGGATATCTTTTCTAAACCTTGCATAAAATTCATTTCAACCCTGACAAATGACTTCTACATTCTTTTCCATATGAATATATATACATATTTTTTTTAATCAGCACAAGGTAGGCTTGATGACAACAAATATTCCCATAATTTGCATTAATATAGCCACCCTCCTGAAACTATACCTTTTGGGTGCAAGGGGGTGTCTTCCCTGGGATCTGACTGTAACAGTTGCTGGCTGAGGATGATGCGAATTTGAGGCTTGCCCAGGCTTCCAGTCTGCTCTTCAGGTCGGGTGCACTGTTAAAGGGCACCCGCTGGGCCCCGGATTAGAGATGCCCACCAGGTGGCCGTAGTATGAGGACCACCCAATTTCAGAACCCTGGTGTACCCACACCAGCGGTGGATCGGCACTGCCAGGTAGTTTGATTCAAGATGACCTCCCATGCCTAATGGCTCAAGTCAAGCCAATACTATTGTCTAAAAACCTTTTGTGACGGACCACCTAGCACCCCAACTGGGTGCCTCTGCCAATCGCTTCCTATCTGTCGCCGAGTACCATAAGCACCGCACCGGACACCATAAGCACCGTAGCCCCTTAGCCGCCGCAGCTTGGCTGGGGTCTCGCTGTCCCTTCTCACCCTGGACCAAACTCCTGGATCCAGCTCCCAGCAAGAAGACCTATCCTCCAAGAGAGTATAGCAGGTATAGCAATATAGTTTCAAGAGCTAGTTCTTACAAGAGCTAGTGATTATAATCCAAGGGAATATAAGAGTATAGCAATCCCCAGAGTGAATATAGCTGTCCCCTCCACACATGAGACGAGGCTCTATGTTAAGGATGAAGAGGAACTCTTTATTGGCAGCCACAACTGGCCT
This sequence comes from Pelobates cultripes, assembly GCA_933207985.1. NCBI lineage: Eukaryota > Metazoa > Chordata > Amphibia > Anura > Pelobatidae > Pelobates > Pelobates cultripes. The sequence goes on from OW240921.1 coordinate 37,626,570, forward strand.
TATATGCAGGTCCCCATGCAAGGGGCACTCCTCACTGGACCTGAGAGTAGATTACAGTACAAACATATACACGATTACATTGGCTCTCAGGTCCAGAACACTCCCACATAAAACAAGATAATCCCTCCTCTGTGCCCAAGAGATAATTGAGTCAAGCACTGTATTAAACTCAATTATCTCCAAGCACAGAAAACATACATTTTTACAAACCACCCAAAATACCTTTAAACACACAACACCCCCACAAAAGTTACATCCCCTGATAGCCCCGACATATCCAAAAATGACCCAGATCGGTTCAGGGGTTCGGGAATTTCCTGGAAGTCATAATTTGACCGACCATACGCATGGTCCCATGCCCAAAACAGTTCCAGAGAATCAAGGCTTGCGGTTGGTCTGGTTCGGTAGTTTAAAAACCAAATAAACTACCAAACATAGTCAATGTTCTTACCCTGGAGCTTGTTCACCTTGTTCGTGGGAACGTTTCCACCGATCAGTGCCATTCTAAATTGTGTAGAACCGAACGCAGGCGATCCTTGAAGTCCAGCTGTGTTCAGAGTTTCAGTGTCTGAAAACAGTTCCATGAACTCGACAACCAAACACCGCTGCCTGCGTTCGAGGGCCGCCTCCTCGTGGTCGTTCATGCAAACAGTGGCCGCCCAGACGAACACGTAGAACACTGCGGTGGAAAGTGTTACAAACGATCAATTAGGCCAAACAAGCTCCCGGGTGGTCTCTGGTTTGTGCAGCTGTTCAGGAACCGAACCATATAATCCCATTTGCATGAACAGAGCCTTTTTACAGTATTTTGCAGAGGGCCATAGTCCTGAGGCTGGCAAGCAGGCCCCTCCAAGAAAACGTGGCAGAGGCATTTCTGACACACCTTTGTCCCACCATCCCCCATCTCCACCATAAAGCATGCATGAATCTTTAAGTCTATAGGTTACTTTGATATAGAACCACTTGTAGAAAATATTTACCAAGCATATAAAGATGACAAATGATACTTATGTAAGAACTTTTCTCTCTCTCTCTGCATGTTCACTGTTCCATATAACTTGCTTGAGAGCTGTTCCCACGCACACTTCAGTTGAGTTAAGCAGCTGTATGTCTGTTGCAAGGCATCGTGACATTCCTCCAACTTATATTGGAAATACAAAATTCCAGTCAAAATAAAAAAAGAAAAACAGTAAAATAGAATTGTACTTAAAAGACATAAAGTAGCTGTGTTCATTACCAAGGGCTTGAAGCCTCTAATAATCAATCATAAAGTGTATTGTTTGACAAAAGGTTAACATACTATTTGGTCTGGAGGAATAATTACTTACGAATTCAGGTGAGTCTGGTGGAGCAACTTCTTGGAGAAGATTAAGTAACCCGTCAGTTTCACATTTTATTCGAACAAGCTGTGAGACATAGTAAACATAATAAAATCATACCTAATCGTTATTCTGTGTGTATTGTTAAAAAATGGGAAAACAATAATGCATTAACTTAATTCATACATAATTCAAAATACAAATCCCATTTTAATCTCCTAATAATTTAATGTATACGTTGTGTAAACAACAATGTTTAGTGGAAGCAGGAATTCATTGGGATGCTCTTTAATAAACCTTAAAGGGTTGTGATTTTGGAGTCTTCTGGCCTTGTCTCCGAATGGTAGATGTAAACCAGGGGTTCTCAACCTTGCCCTCAAAGACCCCCTACCAGTCCAGGGTTTAGGGATTACCTGGGTGTGTCTAAGGTGTTTAGAAAAAGAAAAAAAAAAACACCTTAGAGTCTAAGGTTTTTTTTTTCTTCCCTTTTTCTATACACCTTAGACACACCCAAGTAATCCCCAAATCCTGGACTGGTAGGGGGTCCTGAGGACTGGGTTGAGAACCCCTGATGTAAACGAAGGCAGAACAGAACCTGCTGGAGTAGGGAAGTAGTGAAAAATACTGGAGTCCTTAAACTCCTTGTGGTAAGTTTTCACCTTCAAATCGTCCTTGGCAAAGCTGCAAACCTCCCACTTGAAACATGCCTTTCTCCTACTGTTTCCAGTTCTCTTCCGCTTCCAAAATCTGATCTTTATTTCTGATCTATTTCTCTTCAAAACATAAGACAAAGTAGAGACTATTTTGTCTTATGTATTTTTCCAGTGTATGACAAATCTTAACACAGGGTGGAGTTTAAGGCAAGCTTAAGAAAAATATATGTCATATAAAGTAGTCCCTACTTTGTCTTATGTTTTAAAGATAAAGATAAATTGAAAAAAAAAAAAAAAGATTCTGAAAGAGGAAGAGAAAAGGAAACAATAGACAGGTTTGAGGTGACTTTAACTCCTTAAGGACACATGATGGAAATAGTCCGTCATGATTCCCTTTTATTTCAGAAGTTGTGTCCTTAAGGGGTTAAAAAGATATGTGAATCCACTGTGACTGGATATAAAAGTATGGGGAAAAAGGGTGCAAAAAATGGTGAGGTGCGGTTGAAGGTATAATAGTAACAGTCTGACAATGTCAGAGAGAGGTTTCCATTTTTTTCCATACTTGCATGAAGTATTAGAGGCAGAGTGAATGACACATTCCTTTTGCTGGGTATGTGTCAATAATGCTTCATTCTTTCAGTTTATAGCTTTAATCATTTTTAGAAAAAGGATGATGCTTTTTCGTGTGAATTTCTAAATTTTATTTCCCTGGATTGTCCTGTGCATTAAATTGTGTAGGAAGGAAAATAAGTGCACCTGCCACATACCGTTAACTCTGTTTCAAACCAAATGTCATCATCCAAAGTCATTTCAGCATCCATGATTAGGGGAACCACTTGCGAGTTGGCGGTTTGCAGTATACCGCACAGAGGAGGTAAGAGCTCAGATTTATCATTATCCTCATGCTACAATGATATTAAAAAAAATCATATAAAGCTTGGAGTTAATCATGCTGAGATTCAATCCATAAAAACAGTCAGTTGGCTAGATGTAGCTTAACAAGCTAGTGATAAACAAAGCAAAATGAATTTTGTGTATAAATGGCACTAATAAACACAAAAAAGTGCAGCTGTAACCAAACGTGTTTTACCACTTATATAGTACATAAAACGTAACCCTAAAGAAACCAAATAAAAATGAATGTGGAACAAATGCAGTTAATTCAAACTCAGAATTATAGAAAGTACAGGTTTATTTATTCACAAAGTTCGGAGAACCGAGCTCACAAATGTTTAATGGAGAAAGGGTAAACCTCATACTGATGACCACATTGAGATTAGCCCAGATTCTCAAATATTAACAAAATACAAAAATCTCCAATTTTAACACCTAATGCTCATGTATCAGGACCTCACTCCCACACTCACCTACCTCACGCTCCCATGCCACGTCTCTCGCTCACTCCACTAGGACACCGTGTTGGAGCGCGACCCCCTAGACAGCGCGGTAGGCTCAACCACCCACACCAACCACTCACGTTCATGCGAACGGCACCTCTGTTCGTGCGAAAGCCACTTACCAGACACAGAAGGCAGAACTCTGTGCATACAAACGCCAGCTCTGCGAACACAGTTTGCAGACACAGGATACAGAACTTTGTTTGCATGAACGCCGCTGATTCTCACACACGACCACACAGGTAACAGAGCTTCGAGAGAGTTAAAAGGGCGCACGCAAGCTGAAGCAGATCCTTTTAAAGGTACAGGAGGTGGAGAAAAGTGAGGAACTACAATGAACAAACCACCTACTTTACCTATTTAAACCACACACACCCTGAACTCTTTATTCAGTTGTACTGTGCTCCTGATCCTATAAAGACCTTCAGTGACTGTCCTGCTGTATCCTGATCTTTGACCCTTGCCTGAACCATCGCCTTGGAACCTGTGCCGCCTGTCCTGACCTCAAGCTTCCCAGACTACTCTCTTTGTCTGATCCCCTTTGTACTGCGAACTTGGTCCATTGGTCTCAGCACTACTCTGCATCTTGGGCTCCGTCTACTAAACAATGAACCCGACAGAACAACTGAGCCATAAAATGGAGCTTGCAGACGCGACTGAAATGCTTAATACCCTAATGAGACAAGTGACCAACCTGATTCAAGCAGTCCAAAAATTGCAAACGCAAGCATGAACACCAATGCCTGCTGTAGCTGCCAATCTAGTATCCCTTCCAGAAGATACGTCTATGGCACCTGAACCACAGATCACCATGTCTGAAAAATTTACAGGTGATCGTTTGAAGTACCGATCCTTTATCATGCCCTGTGAGTTGCTGTTCGATTTACAATCACTCACATTCCAGAGTGGGAACTCTGACTCCCATCAGCCTGAGCCACTGGACCCCAGGGAAAGTCACCCTCCTTCACCTAATAGGTAGGAAACAGGAGGGTGAGTAAATTATTTTGTATGTGTGTGTGTTAGTGTAAGTGTGTGTATATGTGTGTCTGTGTGTGTCTGTATGTTTGTGTGTCTGTAGGTGTCATCTGTGTGTATGTTTCTCTGTATATGTGTGTGTGTCTGCATGTGTGTGTGGGGGATACGTGTATGTATGTATGAATGTGCGCCTGTATGTATGTGTGCCTGTATCTGTCTGTATTGTGTATCTGTTTGTATGCATGTGTGTGTGGGGGGATGTAAGGGGGAGTGGGATAGACGTATGGGGGGTCCCCAGGGCTATTTTCGCACCGGGGGCCTGTGGTTTCCAGTTATGCCTCAGGTCCATGATGTACAACGACACCAACAGGCAATATACTGCCCAAACAGCCATCAGAGGACGCCGACCAGTAGAGGAATACATCACCGATTTCAAACGTTATGCCAAAGATACTCAGTGGAATGAAATCGGACTTATCAAGGTCATCTATCCCCAGCTGAATTACAACATAGAAGAAAAGAAAACCTATGCCTTTATCATAAACATACACAACATACCACAAACACCTACCCCAAAAAATGTAGAGCTACAAAAGGTAAACATGTATCTGAACTTTCCTGATCTCTACTTTGAATACAACAAATAATCCCTTATCAGTCTACCTCTCCTTGCAGTGGAGTATGACTAAACATAAATGTCAGGCGTTAATCAACTCAGGAGCAAGTGGATGCTTCCTTGATTTCTCCTTGGCTGCTACCTTACAAATCCCAGTGATCAATAAGGACGTTCAACTGAAAACACAAGTGGTGGATGGGTCCTTTCTAAAATCAGGTCCCTTACTGAAACAAACCAAACCTATTCTTGTCTCCATAAGGAAACATCAAGAGTACATTGTATTTAATCTCGTCCCCTCACCTCTATTGCCGGTAATTCTCGGCATTCCCTGGTTACACAAGCACAATCTGGCTATCAAGTGGGCCTCAGGAAACTTATCTTTCTCCTCCACTCTCTGCACCACTTAATGTCTTAAAAACAACCTCACCACAGGCTATATACACTCCATACTGGACGCAGATATGAAGAAAAATCAAGATGTTCTACTTCCCAAAGTATATCATGAATATGCGGATGTTTTTGACAAGAAAGGGGTTAATACCTTACCCCATATGATTGTCCCATAGACTTGCTACCTGGTAGAATATACCCCTTGGCAGAAAAAGATCTTCTTATTCTTAAAGAATATATTAATGAAAATTTAGCAAACGCATCTATCCGACCTTCCATTTCTCCAGGAGGAGACGGGATCTTCCTTGTGGGGAAGAAGGATGGTAGTCTACGTCCCTGTGTGGACTACAGAGAGCTGAACAAGATCACAGTCAAGAATAAATACCCACTCCCTCTCATCCCTGGTCTAAATGAGAGGTTACAAGCATCCTCCATTTAGATCAAACTGGATTTAAGGGGTGCCTATAATCTCCTTCATGTTAGAGGAGACAAATGGAAAACTGGCTTTCGGTCCCGATATGGACACTATGAGTATACAGTAATGCCATACGGTCTCTGCAATGCCCCCGCTTTATTTCAACACTACCGCAATAATATCTTTAGAGACCACCTAGACCAGTATGTGGTTATCAATCTGGACGACATTCTCATCTTCTCTTCAGAGTTATCCACACATTGTCACCATATGCTGGAAGTATTGAAATGCCTTAGAGAACAGAAGCTATATGCCAAGATTGAGAAGTGCATTTTTGAAACCACCTGTATTGAATTTCTCGGTTTTATTATCAGACCTGGCAAAGAAGAGATGGATCCACGCAAAGTCGAAGCCATACAGCATTGACCTGAACCTCAAATTAAGTCCAACAGTTTGTGGGTTTCACCAATTTTTACAGGCGTTTTATATGCAACTTCTCACAGATCATACAAACTCTCACGCATCTTACGAAGAATGATGTAAAGTGGCATTGGGGTCACCAAGCACAAACTGCCTTCGATAAACTAAAACAAATTTTCATCATGGCCCCTATTTTATGTATACCCGATCAACATAAACCCTTCTTTCTTGAGGTTGATGCCTCCGATATTGCCGGAGGGGTCAGGTCTCAGAGAGACGAAAAAACAGATTTACTTCATCCTGTCGCCTATTATTAAAAGAGACTTACCAAAGCTGAGACAAATTAGGACGTCAGTGACAAGGAATTACTGGCTATTAAGAGAGGCCTGGAAGAATGTAGGCATCTGTTAGAGGGTACAAGTCATCCCATCACAGTTTACACAGATCACAAGAACCCAGAGTACCTATGCTCAGCAAAACGACTTAATCCACGAAAAGCCCGCAGGGCATTATTCTTCTCTAGATTCTTATTCCACGTCACCTAATGGCGGGGATCAAAAAAACTAAAGGCAGATGCAGTTTCAAGAATATTCACCCCAGATGAGACTAAACAAATAAAATAAGAGATGGTGCTAAGTCAACAACACTTCCTGGGCAGTATGTCTACTTCCTAGGGACATCAAGACCACTGCTGCCACTACTAATCTGCCTCTGTCTTCAGAAAGATTTCCCAATGTCGCATAGGAAGATCTATGTTGCTGAACCATGTCGCCTCCGCATACTGCAACAATTCCATGATGCTCCAATATCTGGTCATAGTGGACAACGAAAGACCATACTTGCCATCCAACAATATTTCTGGTGGCCCACCCTTAAGCAGAACATAAGAAACTATGTGAGTACCTGTACTACCTGTGCCAGAGCAGAAGCACTAACTAATGAAGGCAGCTGGCCTATTACAACCTCTACCAATCCCTTCCAGACCCTGGAGTCATCTCACCGTCGACTTCATCATTGAACTCCCCGAATCCCATGGATACGATACCATAATGGTCACTGTCGATCGTTTGACCAAGATGGCCCATTTTATCCCCATAAAGGGACTCCCCACTGCCAAAAAGACGGCCACTTTTTTCACGACCCCGTCTTCAGGTTGCATGGGATTCCTGACTCTATTTTCTCTGACAGAGGGACCCAGTTCACCTCCCACTTTTGGAAAGCCTTCTGTCAGTCCCTCAGTATCTCGGTGGACCTTTCTACTAATTTCCACCCTCACACTAACAGGCAAACCAAACTTTAGAAACATATCTCTGATGTTACACAACACATCTGCAATCCAACTGGAAAGAACTACTACAGATTTTGCCTATAATACGCATATACACGATTCCACACATGCTTCTCCTTTTATGTTTAACTACGGATTCCAACCCACATCTCTTCCAGGACTGTCCATTTCTTCCACTGTCCCAGATGCCTCCGCTCACATTAATCAACTAATACAAGGATTTCTCCATGCTCAAAAAACAATACAAGACAGTCAACAAAAATGATAAGCTTAGAGTCATGTCTACAAATGCTCGCAGTTTAGGGAATAAGATCCATGAACTTGTGGCAATAATGGCAACTGATAGTGTAGATTTAGTCGCTGTTACTGAGACATGGTACAATGAGAAAAATGACTGGGACATAGCAATATCAGGGTACTCTTTATATAGGAAAGATAGGGAAGACAAGAAAGGGGGAGGGGTGGCCTTGTATGTGAAGGATAGCATAAAATCTAGCCTAATAAAAGTTAGTGAGGCAAACATAGAATCCGTTTGGGCTACGTTAGAATTTGGTAATCACACAGTAACTCATGTAGGTGTGATTTATAGGCCCCCTGGACAAATTGAAGAGTTAGATAATCTACTAGTTGAGGAAATAGCTAAAATGACAATGAAGGGGGAAGTTATCATCATGGGTGACTTTAATCTTCCTGATGTAAATTGGAAAACAAAATTAGCTACTTGTGCCAGGAGCACACATATTCTAAACTCCCTACTGGGATTGTCTCTAAAACAAGTTGTTGAGGAGCCAACTCGTAAAGAGGCCATACTAGATTTAGTGTTAACAAATGGAGATTTGGTATCAGATATTACTGTAGGTGAAAGTTTAGGATCCAGTGATCATCAGTTAGTGTGGTTTAATATAAGAACAGTGACTGAGTCACACCACACAAAAACAAAAGTTTTAGACTTTAGAAAAACAGACTTTTCTAAAATTAGAATATGGGTAGATGAGTCATTATCAGACTGGAGCAATTTAAATGGAGTCCAAGAGAAATGGGATTATTTAAAAGTTGCACTATTGAAGGCAACAGAAAATTGCATTAGGCTTGTCAGTAAAAGCAAAAAATTCAAGAAACCACTGTGGTACTCCGCAGATGTGGCCAAAATAGTTAAAAACAAAAAGTTAGCATTTAGGAATTATAAAAAAAAACAGAGTGAGGGAGACAAAATTATCTATAAGATTAGGCAGAAAGAGGCTAAGCAAGTTATAAGAGCTTCCAAATCACACACAGAAGAGAAAATAGCACAGTCAGTAAAAAAGGGGGATAAAACATTTTTTAGATACATAAATGAGAAAAGAAAAGTAAAACAAGGATTAGTTAGATTAAAAACAAAAGAAGGAAGGTATGTAGAAGAGGATAAAGGTCTAGCTGACTGCCTCAATGAATATTTTTGTTCTGTATTTACAGATGAAAATGAAGGAAAGGGACCTCAGTTGAGAAAAAGGATAAATGAGTCATTTATTACACGAGTTTACAGAGGAAGAGGTTCTATTTCAACTGTCAAAAGTAAAGACAAATAAGTCAATGGGACCTGATGGAATACACCCAAAGCTATTAAAAGAGCTTAGTGGTGTACTAGCAAAACCATTAACAGATTTATTTAACCAATCATTGTTAACAGGAGTAGTCCCAGAAGATTGGAAGTTAGCGAATGTTGTGCCCATTTACAAGAAAGGTAATAGGGAGGAGTCGGGCAACTATAGGCCAGTAAGCCTTACTTCAGTAGTGGGGAAAGTGATGGAAACCATGTTAAAGGATAGGATTGATGAACATCTAAAAACACATGGATTTCAAGATCAGAGACAACATGGGTTTACTTCAGGGAGATCATGCCAAACTAATCTTATTGATTTTTTTGATTGGGTAACTAAAATTATAGATCAGGGTGGTGCAGTAGACATTGCTTACCTAGATTTCAGTAAGGCTTTTGACACTGTTGCACATAGAAGGCTTATCAATAAACTGCAATCTTTAAGTTTGGATTCAAATATTGTTGAATGGGTAAGGCAGTGGCTGAGTGACAGGCAACAGAGGGTTGTAGTTAATGGAATATATTCGAAGCTTGGACTTGTCACCAGTGGGGTACCTCAGGGATCTGTACTTGGACCCATTCTCTTTAATATTTTTATTAGTGATATTGCAGAAGGTCTTGATGGTAAGGTATGTCTTTTTGCTGATGATACTAAGATATGTAACAGGGTTGATGTTCCAGGAGGGATAAGCCAAATAACAAATGATTTAGGTAAACTAGAAAAATGGTCAGAATTGTGGCAACTGACATTTAATGTGGATAAGTGCAAGATAATGCATCTTGGACGTAAAAACCCAAGGGCAGAGTACAGAATATTTGATAGAGTCCTAACCTCAACATATGAGGAAAGGGATTTAGGGGTGATTATTTCTGATGACTTAAAGGTAGGCAGACAATGTAATAGAGCAGCAGGAAATGCTAGCAGAATGCTTGGTTGTATAGGGAGAGGTATTAGCAGTAGAAAGAGGGAAGTGCTCATGCCATTGTACAGAACACTGGTGAGACCTCACTTGGAGTATTGTACACAGTACTGGAGACCGTATCTTCAGAAGGATATTGATACCTTAGAGAGGGTTCAGAGAAGGGCTACTAAACTGGTTCATGGATTGCGGGATAAAACTTACCAGGACAGGTTAAAGGATCTTAACATGTATAGCTTGGAGGAAAGACGAGACAGGGGGGATATGATAGAAACATTTAAATATATAAAGGGAATCAACACAGTAAAGGAGGAGACTATATTTAAAAGAAGAAAAACTACCACAACAAGAGGACATAGTCTTAAATTAGAGGGACAAAGGTTTAAAAATAATATCAGGAAGTATTACTTTACTGAGAGGGTAGTGGATGCATGGAATAGCCTTCCAGCTGAAGTGGTAGAGGTTAACACAGTAAAGGAGTTTAAGCATGCGTGGGATAGGCATAAGGCTATCCTAACTATAAGATAAGGCTAGGGACTAATGAAAGTATTTAGAAAATTGGGCAGACTAGATGGGCCGAATGGTTCTTATCTGCTGTCACATTCTATGTTTTTATGTTTCTATAAATTGTATGCAGACTGTAATAAAAGAACCCCACCTTCATACCAAGTTGATCAACTCGTCTGGTTACCTAAAATTACCCTGTCCTTACAAGAGGTTGGTACCAAAATACATTGGTCCATTTCATATTAAAAAGATCTCATCCGTGGTACTTCAGTTAGATCTACCTCCTCAATACCGTTTCCATCCATCCTTCCATGTATCACTCCTCAAACATTTTAAGGAAAATACCTTCCCAGATCGGGTCATCCTTACTCCCGTTCCCGTGATTGTCACTGTTTAACCCGAATAAGAAGTACAGGACATACTTGATTCTCGCATTCCAAGAGGGAATCTTGAATACCTGATACATAGATATATCTTTGCCAGAGGCTCAAGGAAGCAAGGTGAAGGGTCAGTGTAGGACCCGTCTAGGGGGTCTGCCTTGATGTTGGCAGGTGGGCATTCCCTCCAATGGCCATTGGAGTAACTAAATTACCTCCATTTGTTTAAATATACAAAGGGATTTAGGAGAGAGCGGAGGTAACTTTTTCTTTGGTTTTTACTGTATGTATTGGAGCTGATGTGTCCTGTGATGTGTCCTGTCATTGCTGCCACCCAGGATTGATGGGAGTTAGCGCAGCACCTGTTTTTTTTTGTATTTGTATTCACGTTTTGTATCACACAGCTATGTTACAATGCTGCCGCCCATGCCGTGTGTTCCCTATTAAGGGTTGATAAGTATATAGGGGTGTATATAAAAAATATACTTCTCTGTTTCATTAGAGATATCTTTGCCAGAAGGGGTGTCTGCCTTGACGTTGGCAGCAGGCATTCCCTCCAATGGGCATTGGAGTAACTAAATGTCCTCTATTTGTTTAAATATACATAGGGATTTGGGAGAGAGCAGAGGTAACTTTTTTCTTTAGTTTAATTGATATGCTTTCCTAAAGAAGTAAGTTTTCAAAGATTTAGAGATGTGGAGACTGAGTAAAAGTCTAACAGAGAGGGGAAAGGTGTTCCATAGGAACGGTGCTGCCCTAGAGAAGTCTTTAAGGCAAGCATCAGAGGTAGGAGTACGAACAGAAGTTAGATGTAGGTTGGATGCTTGGAGTAACCCTTTAATAGCATACGTGGGTACCTAGACACTCAGAAAGTCTATTAATTGGCTTTTCTTTCTTACCACTTGCAACTCTGCAATCTCCTCTACCACAGACTGCACTGAGCGATTGCTGGTAAGTTTATTCACAGAGTCCTGTGAGCTTCTGCAAAAATATACAAATAAAACATGTTTCAGTTGTATAAAAAATGCTATTTACACATACAGAGTTACTCACTAAATAGCTGAACTAGAAACATATATGACTTGGATAGTTAGACCCTCGCCCTCCCTTCCCTATTTGCTAACTTTCTTTATAATTAATGTCGTGGTGTTAGGAAGCATTGGGACAAAAGTTCTGAGGAAGGATATGGTGTTAAATGGTTGTAGATAAAAGGCGTTCAGGTTACCGATGACTGACTGGCAATTAAGTAGTGGTGAAAGTTAAAAGTTTTGGAAGTACAGTTAAAAGTTTATGTAAATATTTTACCGTTGTCAAGTTATGATTGTATGCCCCTTTTAAGCTTTTTTAATAAACACTGCGGCCTAGCCCATTGAAATATAAATAAACTGTGTCTGTGTTTATTGTGTGTTCCAAGTTATTTATACTAAATATTGCCTACCATAGATATATGTGACCAGCTGAGGAGCCTGCATCACATATATGTAACCAGCAGAGGGCTATTAAATAGGGAGTTTCACTTGGCTATCTCAGATTTAAACCTCGCAATGCAAACACTGCCATTCTTTCGAACCAGCAATGTTTTCACTTGCAGGGTTAAAATAAAATGGGCATGGCACCCAGACCACGTCATTGAGATTAACTGATGCTTTTTGGATGACGTGAAGTGTCGCTATTTTGGCCTCAAATTTGAAATTCCCTTTGTATTTCCTAACAATTGTTACTTTAGTGAACAACCCTGAATTAGCACCATTATTCTAATATAAGGACCTATTACTATGAAGTTTATTGTTTTGTTATACATTAAAATACAAGAATTCTGAACTGCAAACGATTGTAAAGGGATATAAAAGAGGGACAGAGTGAATGGGTTTCTAAAAGAGGGAAATGGTGATATGCATGAGCTGTAATGTATAATTGTGAATGGAGAGGATTAGAGAGACCATTACTGAGTGTTTTGTGAAAACGTACACAATAATTATACAGGAATACAAATATGTTACTGATGTATATAGGTTGAAATTGGGGACTGATATACCAAACCACAATACCCTTTACATAGAGGAGACAGGACATTTTCCTAAAGATTAGATCATTACAAATACCATTTCACAATACCAGGCAGCTGTCTGCATTGCTATTGTGTGGTCCTAACCATCAGGAAGAATGAACAGTAGTGGAAAAAATAAACATATACAGGTGATATTCGAAAAAATTAGAATATTGTACAAAAGTTCATTTATTTCAGTAATGCAATGTAAAAGGGGAAACTAATATATGAGATAGATGCATTACATGCAAAGCAAGATAGTTCAAGCCGTGATTTGTCATAAGTGCGATGATTATGGCCTACAACTAGATGAGAGACTTGAGACCGAACAATGCAGAAGAGCTGAATGCCGCTATTGAAGCATCCTGGTTTTCCATAACACCTCAGCAGTGCCACAGGCTGATCGCTTCCATGCCACGCCGCATTGAGGCAGTAATTGCTGCAAAAGGGGCCCAAACCAAGTACTGTAACCATATGCATGCTTATACTTTTCAGAGGTCCAATATTGTTCTATGTACACTCCTTGTTTTATTGATTGCATGTAATATTCTAATTTACTGAGATTGTGGATTTGGGGTTTTCATGAGCTGTAAGCCATAAACATCGCACTTATGACAAATCATGGCTTGAACTATCTTGCTTAGCATGTAATGCGTCTATTTCATATATTAGTTTACCCTTTTACGTTGCATTACTGGAATAAATTAACTTTTGCACGATACTCAAATTTTTCGAGTATCACCTGTAATACCCATCCCATAAACACAATATTATACATTGTATTACACAATGAAAATATGTGGCATTTTCAAAACCTACTGTGCTTCCTTAGAGATTCTTTTCACAAGTTCTCTTTCAAGTTAATTCATATTTAAGGTATTAGTTTTGGGGAGGTAGCCAGTAATTTTCACATTTGGGCAAGAAAGTTACTATAAGAGGATATCGCGGTGGCACTACTCACCATCTGAGTTACATAGCCCTTTTCCAAGTACCGTAGATACCTGTTGGAGATGAAATCAACCTGGAGGCACCTCTGCCCACATTTGGTGGATATGCCCCAATATCCAAGCATACTGGTTAAGGATAGGGTCAATGATTGAAGCTATAGTGGGAACCTGCATGAAACTTACACCAAAAACGACCATATACCTACTACACCAGACCCCATGTCCTAAACCTCAAAAAACCCTAATATCTCACTTATTGGCAGCAGCAAACCTTCTTATTCCAGTAAAATGGAAGAACACCATACCCCTTCACCTAGGGAATGGATACAAAGGGTTGAAACGATTAGGCTAATTAAAGAAGAGATTAACACCTCCTTATCCCATGACTACCATATCTACTCGGCCACTTGGGAACCATGGTTGAAGTTTCTGACGGACAACCCGGAAACATAATCAAACTCACACCAGCCACTTATCACCACGCCTTTCTCATTGGCTTTACTGGTGCTCTATGCTTTGGTGCTGCACTGAAATTAAACGCACATAACATTGTTGGTAAAAGATGGATCAAGGAAATTGAGCAGCCCCCCAAACCCCCACCCTCCTGGCAAAACAACAGAGAGGCCCAAGTGGAGCCTCAGAGACAAATTTAGTCCATACGGTTATTAATATATCTGAATTAACAAGTAAATTTTTTGTATTCCTATCCTATGCACGGGTTCCAGGGTCTCCTGCCTCACCCATGAAAGGGGCCTTTTGGTGACCGAAAGCGAGAAATGGCCCCGATTTGAGTGAAACCCACCCAAAGAATATAATGGGACCCCAATAGTGTCCATCCATACTAAGTGCCAATTGTATCAACGTACGCTGGAAAGTACAGTGTAATGTATTACTGCGTACTGTTATCAATAAAATGTTGTATTGAGGGACCCACCTTAATGGCTTAGAGTATTGCTTGTACACTGTATTGCCATGGTTTCCGCACCACGTTAGCTCTACTGCAGAATACATTAATTCATTCTATGTGAATACCAGTAATGTACATTATCTTCATCTTTATGTACTGCATGACTATGTATGCTATTATGTTATAACAAAATAAAACAAAAACTTTTTTTTTTCACATTTGGGGTGAAATCTGGTCAAGTAGAGATTTAGCGACTACATCCTTGTATTTGAAGGCTGAATATAAACGTTGAGACACTAAAGTGATATTTATATGTCCCATTCAAGGGCAAAGTGCTAAACATAAAGAGAACATAATTGGCTTGCAGAGCGACTGCTCAATATTTGATATAATATATTTGTAGTAAAATGACAGTCAGACAGACTGACTTACAGACAGTAGACAGACAGAGGGAATTGCTCATTGTATTATTGTAGCCTACTTACATAGCCATGTCTTCACTTGTCTGTAGCAGTTGCTCTTGCAAATCAGTCTTCTGGATCTTAAGCTCCTTGACAGCACAAATACATAGCAACAGGTAATTGAATAATTATATAATATTTATATACTTTCAATGGGGTTGAAGCCACAACGCAGTAATGTTTTATTTATCAGTTATAAAAATGATTATGATGCGTTTTAAGTAGACATGGAAGCAATACACGTAGATGAACATTGGAACCTGTAAGTCAACAAAAAGGATCCCATGACCAATGACTCCTTTTGATTCAATTGACAATGATATGCATTTACTAAAAATGCATTAAAGGGACACTCCAGGCACCAAAACACTTTAATCTAAATGAAGTTGTTATGGTGCCATGTGGCTCCTGGAGGCACTCTTACCTCAAGGTGTTAAACCATTCTCCAATGGTTTAACCCCTAGGCTGCCTCCAGCGGCTATTTCCAAACCTCCTGCGGCATCTGGCTTCTGAGTTTTCACTTACAGGAAGTGCGAAATGCCGCTGATTGGCTAAGAGTGGTCAGCTGACACTCTCAGTCAATCAGTGGCTCCCTATTCACTAAACTCGCTTGATAAGAAACGTACCTTTTCCAAGCCAGTTTTTTTTTTTAAAGTGTGAATGATATTAACTCCAGGCACCTAAACAATTTAATCTAAATGAAGTTGTTTAGCGCCGGAGGCTCCTGGAGGCACTCTTACCTCAATGGGTTGCTGGAGGCAACTTTGTGGTTAAACAGTTTGAGAATGGTTCAACCCCTTAGTAAGAGTACCTCCAGGAGCCTACTGTCACCATAACAACTCCATTTAGATTAAATTGTTCAATTGTCCCTTTAATTTATGTATATATACAATCTGCTCTGACTGACACAGGGCAGCATAGGGATATACATTTGTAGGTACATTTTACCTCTTTCAATAATGGTAAGCTGAGAGAGAAGCAGAGGAGACAGTCTGATTCTCATTTTTCTGCTCCTCACCCAGCATATACAATTTAGAGAGTTAAAGAATTAAGGACAGCAGTCACAAAGATCACCTGCCACTTGGGATTGTAACTCCCACCAATTTCAAATAAATCGAGACATCTGCCATGAGCTGCTGTAAGATTAAACGAAAATCAAGCTCTAACTAGAATATTACATTATAGAATATAAAACATACATCATCATGAAGTTTTTATTATAGGAAGTTAATGCTTTCTCTGGGTTATATGAGACGTTCACTTGTCCCTTGGTCTTATTGTTTATGATGATGTTTCCAGAAACCCCTTTGTTTATGCAGCCCTGGTCCCATCTCCCTGCATGAGACTTGCACAGCCTTCCTAATCACTTCCTGTAAAATGAGATCAAGTGTTAAAATTACTTTACTATGTAAACTAGAATTTCTTATCTCCTGTTCTGTTAGTTGCCTTCTAGACCCTGCAGGACCCTCCTGTGTGTGATTAAAGTTCTATTCACAGAGCAGTAGATAAATTCTAAAGTAAACAAACCTGAATTAAAATTAAATAAAACATTTTTTTTCATGCAGGCTGTGTCAATTACAGTCAGAGAGGTGTGGCGAGGGTTGCATATAGAGAAATAAGGGCGATTTAACTCATAAATGGCAGAGGTTTGAGGGGCATTATATATAGACTAAAACAGCTTCATTAAGCTAAAGTTGTTTTTTATGCCTACAGTATTCTTTTAAGACCAAATTCTCTAAGTCAGCTATGCTTCCACTTCGGCTACTTGGCCTAAAAAAATTATTACTTTGAATTCTGACTTATGCATAGGAATGTTCTGCAATTCTTGACTATACAAGTGTAAATGCATACAGGGAGTGCAGAATTATTAGGCAAGTTGTATTTTTGAGGATTAATTTTATTATTGAACAACAACCATGTTCTCAATGAACCCAAAAAACTCATTAATATCAAAGCTGAATATTTTTGGAAGTAGTTTTTAGTTTGTTTTTAGTTATAGCTATGTTAGGGGGATATCTGTGTGTGCAGGTGACTATTACTGTGCATAATTATTAGGCAACTTAACAAAAAACAAATATATACCCATTTCAATTATTTATTATTACCAGTGAAACCAATATAACATCTCAACATTCACAAATATACATTTCTGACATTCAAAAACAAAACAAAAACAAATCAGTGACCAATATAGCCACCTTTCTTTGCAAGGACACTCAAAAGCCTGCCATCCATGGATTCTGTCAGTGTTTTGATCTGTTCACCATCAACATTGCGTGCAGCAGCAACCACAGCCTCCCAGACACTGTTCAGAGAGGTGTACTGTTTTCCCTCCTTGTAAATCTCACATTTGATGATGGACCACAGGTTCTCAATGGGGTTCAGATCAGGTGAACAAGGAGGCCATGTCATTAGATTTTCTTCTTTTATACCCTTTCTTGCCAGCCACGCTGTGGAGTACTTGGACGCGTGTGATGGAGCATTGTCCTGCATGAAAATCATGTTTTTCTTGAAGGATGCAGACTTCTTCCTGTACCACTGCTTGAAGAAGGTGTCTTCCAGGAACTGGCAGTAGGACTGGGAGTTGAGCTTGACTCCATCCTCAACCCGAAAAGGCCCCACAAGCTCATCTTTGATGATACCAGCCCAAACCAGTACTCCACCTCCACCTTGCTGGCGTCTGAGTCGGACTGGAGCTCTCTGCCCTTTACCAATCCAGCCACGGGCCCATCCATCTGGCCCATCAAGACTCACTCTCATTTCATCAGTCCATAAAACCTTAGAAAAATCAGTCTTGAGATATTTCTTGGCCCAGTCTTGACGTTTCAGCTTGTGTGTCTTGTTCAGTGGTGGTCGTCTTTCAGCCTTTCTTACCTTGGCCATGTCTCTGAGTATTGCACACCTTGTGCTTTTGGGCACTCCAGTGATGTTGCAGCTCTGAAATATGGCCAAACTGGTGGCAAGTGGCATCGTGGCAGCTGCACGCTTGACTTTTCTCAGTTCATGGGCAGTTATTTTGCGCCTTGGTTTTTCCACACGCTTCTTGCGACCCTGTTGACTATTTTGAATGAAACGCTTGATTGTTCGATGATCACGCTTCAGAAGCTTTGCAATTTTAAGAGTGCTGCATCCCTCTGCAAGATCTCTCACTATTTTTGACTTTTCTGAGCCTGTCAAGTCCTTCTTTTGACCCATTTTGCCAAAGGAAAGGAAGTTGCCTAATAATTATGCACACCTGATATAGGGTGTTGATGTCATTAGACCACACCCCTTCTCATTACAGAGATGCACATCACCTAATATGCTTAATTGGTAGTAGGCTTTCAAGCCTATACAGCTTGGAGTAAGACAACATGCATAAAGAGGATGATGTGGTCAAAATACTCATTTGCCTAATAATTCTGCACTCCCTGTACAGACATGTAATTAATTAGTTGGTTCTCAATTGTAATGCTCACTCTCAACAGGTCTCACTGTGAGTATCTGTTATATAGGAGCTCAAGGTGTAGGGCACCAAATCCAAGGGGCATAGATCAGACACAGTCCAGGGTCAAATATTTAGACTCCAAGGTTCATACATGAATACAGCAATCAGAGAACAATGTCAATGTTAGGAAAACACACAGGGGCATATCACTTTAAAGGGCAACTCCACAGAATAAATTACTTTAGTTTGCTGAAGTGCTTTATGTGTGAAGAATGTGTCCTCTTTTATTCATTTCACAAAAAATGCTGATTTCTACAGAAATTGACACATACATTAACCTGGTTATATCCATGTGGTTATCAATCAGACAACAGGTCATGTTACTTCCTGGTTTGGTTAGCTCAGTGGAGCTAAGCTCAATAGGCAGCAATTGCCCAGAGCACCTGCCTTGCAAAGACTTCTCATTGAGCTGCATTGGGAAGTCTGTGATTGCACAGACACAGAAAGTCTGGGCTGGGACAAAATGGAGGGATTACAAAGGCTGCAAACAAGTGATATGCAGCATTTTCACACTGCTTTTAGATATACCCCAAAAATTACATACGTAAATGCAAGCATATTTTTACTAGTGGTATATCAAATAGTGATTTAAAAATATTTTTATTTTTTTACATATGTGCAGTTTAGCATTTCTTTAAGGGTCAATAGGTTAACGTGAGCTGGGATTGGGGCATTTCTGTAGACTGGCACAAATACACCAATCCAGATACAGAATTTGGTTGAGCCCTCTTACTGTGACTGGGACCTCGTTGGGTGCCATGTTCCTCCAACAGGGAACAAACTGCCTAGGAAGAAGAGATAGATTGCTGTGCCAAGAAACCCGAGGTCTCTGGAGGTCCCTGTCACGCTGTGTGCGGACTGGGGCTGCAGCATCATGGATACCATGACTCTTTTGTTGGCAGACAAAGAGGGAGCCAGGAACAGGTAAGTGCAGCCATACAGACATCCAGCCCAGCTGACCAGGATATCAGTTCTGGTGAACTCTCTCTGGCAGACTAGAGTAAAGAATGCTCCCTGACTGCTGTCATTTTTAGCAACTAGACTTTGAGAAGTGGAAGAAGTTCTGTGCAACTCACGCACTCCTGTGTGTATGGTCCAATTTACTGTGCATAGGTGATATCTAGGCCTGACAAGTGGAGGATGCTGGAGTCTCAAGTATTAGTATCATATGCATCATATACATAATTTAACATCAGTCTGGCCTGTGCAGTATGGCCTTTACATAGGTCTGAGCGTACCCAAGAGATGCAGACTCTGTGTGGTGTGACTCCACTGACAGCCAGCACGTGTGATTAGTGTTTAGAGCACTTTCTCATCTCACATCGTGGATGTTAACAAAATCTCTAGGGGCACCAGACATACTCCTCACAGTTTGCTAGCCTCATTAGCCAAGTATTCTACAATCTACATTGAGATTATGGGCTACCATTCCAAGCACAAAAGGACTGCATATAAACACATACACCACCAACTGTCTTGGCACAAATCCTACCCGACAACTTTCTCCTACAGTTCTGCTTTGATTGACAACCATATGCACCTCCCTTTGTATAGAATGAATGGTGCTGTGAGGCTGCAGCTAATAACCCCTGTATGCTTGCTGCAACTAACTCCCTGCAACCTTTGCTAGCATACCATTGGTTTCTGTTACAATTACTAATATTAACAAGTCTCGAAATTTCCACTTTTCACTCGCCACGGGCAAGTACAAATTTAGCCATGGTGAGTACACTATGGCTTGTTGGCTTGCAGTGATGAGTAACTTTTATGGCCTGGCTAGTAGCACAGGACTACACATGGCTGGAGGGTAATGGGAGGTTTATAGAAACAAAGAAAGGAAAAAATTAACTAAGGAAATATATGACCGCTTTGATGCAACAAATATATAAATTTAATTTACTGCAAAGCTTCATTTAAAATATGTTATTTTTGTGTGTTTTTAAATTTCGGGAAAATTGAGCGTTGATGAATGCTTAGTGCTATGAAGTTCCAAACATATAAGGCATGGTAGAAAAAAATTGTACTCGCCCTGTCCCTGCCTAAGCCATGTTTCACGAGATATTTTCTCAATTCTGCAAGTCAGTCGCTACCTACTCTAAAGGGGATCTGAAGCCCAGAAATAGGAGCCATGATACATTTTTACATCCACATCCCTACCTGTATGATAAATGTATATTCTTCTACTATGCTTTGAAGTTCTTCTGACTGCATCGATTTCTGAAAATATATATAATCAAATATCAACAACCTAATCAAACTATATATTACATATTGTCTACTGGTCTAAAATTTGGACCTTGACCATTTCACCAGAGAGCTATTTCATAACTTAAAAAATGAATGATTAGAACTTAACCGTGTCGTTTTTATTATAATTTTTTTATACTTAAGACAAAGGCAATCTAATATCGTAAAGGGTCCATAACAACCTTGTGTCACTGACTGCTGTCCACTTATCAAGTGTTTCCATTCATCCTATAAGATAAGAGGAAGTGAGCAGGGGTATTAACTACCTGTAATAAATTTCTCATGTGAAAAAATGGTAAATGTAATGGATTTTTCTTTATAGGAAATCTGGTATAATGTTATTCAAAATTATTAGAGATATTAACTAAACTGGTCAAGTTAGCCTACAACTTGCATTTCTGTTGGCAATTCTCTACTAATTCTTGTTTAGTTAATAAATCTATCTATCTATTAAAACTGTTTAATGGTGCCTTAAATCAACACTATAGTGTCAGGAATATAAACGTGTATTCCTGACACTATAGTGTTAAAACCCTATTTTGGGTGTCAGCCCCTACTTAAAACGAATGAAAACTTACTTTTATAGAAGTGCAACTCAGGTCCGCCACAGTTTGTTCTACACCCACTCTGCCTTTTTAGCTGAGATCATCAAAATAGACAATCTCAGCCAATCCAATGCTTTCCCATAGGAAAGCATTGGGAGGCTAATGAACACGTGTGGCAAAACGCATTGGTGCATCAATCAGCATCTCCTCATAGCGATGCATTATATCAATGCATCTGTGAGGAACGTTCTGAGCCTCCATGTGGCGTTTTGAGACGCTGAACGTTAGTGTAGCACTGACCCATTAAGAACCTTTAGCGGCCATCTAAGTGACTGCCACTAGAACTGTTTCATGGCAGTAATGTAATGTTTACATTAAAAAGTCTTTAGGGACAGGCAGTAGTCATCAGAACAAGTATATTAAGCTGTAATTTTTCTGGTGACTATAGTGTCCCTTTAAGATGTAAATTAGATTAAATGTCCCTTTAAGATGTAACTAAGATTAAATTAGTATCATGTAATGCCCTTTTTTATTGGACTAACAGAATTTTGGAATGACAAGTTTCCAGGTGATCTTCTCTTTCTAAAGCTTGTCATTTAAAAATTATCTTACTGCATTAAAATAGGTATTACAAGACAGTAATTTCATCTGTTATTTCACATCTGCATAATTGGACTAATATGGCTAAATTTCTACAATCGTGATGCCTTAAAAAAAGTTACTTGGCAATTTCAGTATTTATGGATTCAGCGACACCTGCTGGATTGTTAATATACTACACAAAAAGGTTTTGATACGATTCTGTAAAATAGTTGGATAGTTTGAAAAACAATAAAACACAGCATTTGCCAATAGCTCATAAAATTATGATATTACAGAAATGCAATATGAACACGTGGGGTCCTTTTAAGTGGTGGTGTTGATGGTGTGATATTAGAAGAGCAAAACAGAGGGACTTTGGAACGTTAGCCACAAAAAGTTAAAATGGCATCCAAAAAAATGTGAATGTTTTAGATTCCTCAGGAAAAATATTTAAGTGGAATAGTCAGTTTAGAGTTCAATTTAACACAACCAAGTTTACAGTAGGGGAACCCTCTCTTGGATGAAGTGTGCATCATACATTAGTGGACACTAAACCTCCACTGCACTCATGGATGCGTGGAACATATATATTTTCATAATGGCTGAATCATGGGACTTCACATGCAAAAACACAGTTGATTATAGAATACAAGAAAAAGGAGATACAGATAGTGTTAGAATATGCCATTTCTTTTGAAAATGATGGTTCGTCTTTAAAGTGCATCTGTCGTGATGGGTATGTCAATTTAATGAGCATTCAACTTCATAGAAGAGTTTCATAGTAGAATTGCAAGAAAATGAATAGAATTCATAAATAAAAAGGCTAAATAAATTACTTGTAACCTGTCCTGATCTGTCAGTCAATTTCCACTATAACTTCTGTACTAATAGCATAGCATGTATTCTGAGCATTGATTGACAGGTGAAGACAAGGAGAATCACCTTTAAGGTGGTTCTCCAACTTACTTTAACAGCAACTACACTGTACATGCACCAATGTACAGAAACTGCTGTTCGAAAAAGTGTTATACAGATCTGTGATTAGAATTCTAAACTTTCCCCTCATCCTAGATTGACGGTGGTTTTGAGTGACAGTTGAGAACTGGGCATGTCAAGATTATGTAAAAAAAAAAACATCCAGTCTGACGTCAGTAATGTTCAGGACAATGTGAAAATAGGTAAGATAACACTTTCCACTTTGAGAAAGACCTGCTGGGTCATATGTAGATCTTTAATCACACACCCACAATAGACTAATACAACCCCACTATCCTAGGATTGAAGTTCTGGTGTAGTGTACAGTTATTATATAATTTTAGCACCACCCCCATGGCAAATCCCCATTTCCCATAATCCTCAGATAGGATTTGCTGTATAAAAGTACATAGTAAAGGCACTGTAGCACATCTCCCAAACTAAAAGTGCCATCCCCATCATCACTGGATAGGGGTTATAGTGTAGTAGTAGAAATAAAAGGTTTAGTTAAACTAGCGCTCACCGCATACAAAGTGCCTGCACACCATAGCAACAACCAAATGTCTCCTGGAGCAACTCATTTTTTATTTTTTTTATAACATCAGAAATTGGAATTTAGGATTTCATCGACACCAACTTAACCATTAGTAAAGTTAAATACCATTATCATTTGTTACTTTATAATCCTTTTTTTCCTCTTACAGGTTTAAACTTGAACATCTAATAAATAGTAATAAAACTCATTCAAGGGGGAAATTAAAATCTACTCATATTGTATGAATTATTCATTTTTTCCCATAGCATTTATACCACCTAAAATGAAGTATATAATCTAGTTCTAGTATATATTCTGATGAACGTCGGATTTCATACTACCACATATATACAGTCATTCCCATACAGCATGGGACGCTTCACACGACTTGGTCATAAGTGGTAGACCACCGACATGCTATCTCTAGTTAACCAGGGGTTCCATATCATAATACAACTCGAGATTATTCAAATTAGTATATGATGCATCTAAGGCCACAACAATCTAATTCAAATTTTTGTATCAAATTCAAGATTTTGAGCACATTATCACTCCCAGATCTATTTATGATAATACATGATTGGTCTGGGTAGATCAGACTAGATATAACTTTCTTCACCCTTTCCACTAGTATCTAAGAAAACAGTTTTATGTCAATATTTATGAGGGAAATATGATGATAGTTACTAGCAATCATTCTCCAATGTAAGAATTGGTGTTATAAGCGTCCGAAGCCTTTTATGTTGAAATTCCCACTGTTTAATAATTCCATTAAATAAATTATAAAGTAATGATGAAATCATTAGGCTCAAGTTTCTTATAAAATAATGCTGTAAAGCTGTCGGGACCTGGGGCTTTCCCAGGTCTTAATGTTTTGATATTCATTGAAACCATCTCCAATGTTATGGGGGTTCTGATCTCAGGAGCTTCTGGACTTAAGGACCACTCTAGGCACCCCAACTTCAGCTTAATGAAGTGGCAGGTTAATCCTCTAGGGTTAACCCATTTTTTCATAATATAGCAGTTTCAGAGAAACTGCTATATTAAGTTAAACCTTCCCCTAATCCTCTAGTGGCTGTCTCATTGACAGCCACTAGGCTTCTCACTGTGATTTTCACAGTGAGAGCACAGCGTCCATAGGAAAATGCTTTCTATCGTTTCGACTGAATATGGCGCAGCTCGACTTTGCGTCAGCGAAGGGCAATAACAGGCGGAGAGGAGGAGGAGAGCTCTCCGCCCAGCGCTGGAAAAAGGTAAGTTATTACCCCTTTCCCCCTTCCAGAGCCGGGCGGGAGGGGATCCCTGAGGGTGGGGGCACCCTCAGGGCACTATAGTGCCAGGAAAACGAGTATGTTTTCCTGGCACTATAGTGGTCCTTTAATTTAAGTAAGTTTAAGTTTGTTTAGGAATTCTGCCATAACTTCAGTAGATGGGTGTACAGCCGATACGTTATATAGAGATTTTGAATAGTCGCCAAAGTGATAACCCATAGCTTCAGGGGATAAATTAATCTTACTGCCTTCAAAATTATGTTTTCTTAAATTTAAGTTTATTTGAAAAATGTTATCCAAAGGATTTAGATACATAAAACACAGCACCAGTTCATCAGCTAGTATTTGTCACTAACACTGCTGCTAACAGTCCACAAAAGAATTGTGGATATCACCGTGGAACAAGTACAGCTTGTGTTTGCAATGTATGGGTGGTTGCGGGTTAAGCTCTTCCCTTCCTCTGGCTCCACACAGATTCGTCCAAGGGCTTTTTAGGTACCCTACGTGTGACAGCTCATCAATATTTTAAAAATACAAATATAAACTCCACAGTCTGTCAAGAACAACATGTTTAGCACTGACCAACAATACATATCATTTTCATGTTGGTAGATGTATATAAAAGTGACATTCATTTTTTATTTGTTTTTTAAATTATATTTCAGACGTATACCTGGCTTATCTATTTTACCTGGTACTTCTTGTTTCTAGCCTAGGTATTCTTGTCATCATAAATATCTCCTCCCTTGTTCCCTCCTATCCAACCCCATTCCTCATCTCTGTACTGATATATTATCTTCTTTGTTTAATAGATTTATGGGTATAAGAAGAGAGGAGACAGAAGAGGTGGTGTGCTTAAGCTCTAGTCCCTCCTACCCCATCCCCCCACCCCCTGCCTTATTTAGCTTCTTTTTATAGATTCTTAGTTGTTGATTTATTGTAACTGCCTGTCCTTGGAGAGAGAGAACACACTATTCTGTATGATGTTATATTGTTTATTGTTCTGTCCTTTATTATTTGCCCGTTTCATGGGATCTTCGGGATCCAAATGAACTATTACACCGTTATGCCGGTTCTTGAATTATGGATTCCAATTTATTTATCCATGTGTCCCAGTTTTTTATCTGGGTGTATCTGTTTCCTATGTTCATTAGTATACCCCTTTCCATTTTCACTTGCCATATAACTTGAGTAATTAATTCTTGGATGTGTGGAATTGTCACTGTTTTCCAATTACGTGCTAGTAGGAGTTTAGCTGCCGTATTGATATGTATTGTTACCATTTGTTCTTTTTTTTATATTTTGGGCCACTTTAGGTTTAATAAAACTACTTCAGGTTTAAATCCTATTTTCATTCCGGTTATTTGATAAATTACCTTCATTACATTCTTCCAATATTGACTTATTGGAGCGCAATGGCACCAGCTGTGGATCAGATTACCCTCATTAAAGGACCACTATAGACACCCAGACCACTTCAGCTTAATGAAGTGGTCTGGGTGCCAGGTCCATCTAGGATTAACCCTTTCTGCTGTAAACATAGCAGTTTGATTTTCACAGTGAGAAGACGCCAGCGTCCATAGCATTGAGAATGCTTTCCTATGGACTGACTGAATTCCCGCGCGGCTCATGCCTCGCATGCGCATTCAGCAGATGACCGGGAAAGGAGGAGGAGAGTCCCCAGCGCAGAGGATGCCCGGCGTTGGAGAAAAGGTTAGGGATTAATCCCTTCCTCACCCTAGAGCCCGGCGGGAGGGGGCACCAGAGGGTGAGGTTGACCCAAGGACCCTATAGAGCCAGGAAAACGAGTATGTTTTCCTGGCACTATAGTGGTCCTTTAACGTTGCATTTCCAACACCTGTCTGATGTCTCTGGAAAGATTCTATTTAGACCTTTAGGTGTCAAATACCATCTATTAGCGAGTTTGAATTGTGTTTCTGTGAGATTTAGGCAGTGTATATGTTTATATAGTTTATTTAGGGAAACTATCCATTCTTCTTCTTCTATGGATACATGTAGTTCTTTTTCCCATTTATTAATCAATCCTATTGGTTTATTATGCCTCCATCCGTATTTAACTTTGGCGCATTTTGCCCATAGATTTTTGTAATTCTTTAGTTCCAGATGTCTGAGTTTTAGATTTTTCTCCTCCTTGTTCTTGGATAAATATTCAGAAATAAAGCCCTTGATTCTCAAGTAGTTAAAGGTTTCAA
This sequence comes from Pelobates cultripes, assembly GCA_933207985.1. Classification (NCBI taxonomy): domain Eukaryota; kingdom Metazoa; phylum Chordata; class Amphibia; order Anura; family Pelobatidae; genus Pelobates; species Pelobates cultripes. The sequence goes on from OW240921.1 coordinate 37,653,640, forward strand.
TTCTGGAGATGTTAAATTCCTCCATGATTTGCCTAAAGGGTTTGATTTTATTCTCCACTATTATATTTTTTAATTTCCTGATCCCCCCCAGTTTTCCAGGTGTCTATTTTTATGTTTTCCAGCATATCTGAAATCATAGAGAATGGAAGCACCTCTATTATTTTATTTCTAAACCCTATATTGAATGTGATTTTATCCCACCAGCTCGTTAATTCTTTGAGTATCTGTGATTTGCCCCGTGCGTCCTCAATTGCTTTTTTTTTCAGATCTAAAATCCAAAATAATGAGGACAAATTGTTTTCCCCTGTTTTTGTTTTTTCCATATTGTATTAAGTTTCTTTGGTTGCCATATTATTTTAGGTGAGCAAAATGTGAAAGAGTTTGCTAGCCATTTAACATTGCATAATTTCTGGACACCCCAGACCTCCGTCTTGCTTTGACCTAGCTAGATTTTTCATTTTCACCCTAGCTTTTTTGCCTCCCAATACAAATTTGCAGAACAATGAATGCAATAATGCTAACCAGTTTTCTGGGGAATTCAGAAGTATCATTCTCTATAAGTAAAGCCATTTTGGTAAAATGTATGTTTTTAGAATATTAATTCTACCTGACCAAGAGAAGCCTAGTCCTTTCCAATCCGTAAATTTTTTTGTTAGTTTGTTTTAGTAAGGATAGAAAATTAGCTTTGATTAGGTCTTTTAAATCTGGAGTTATAATTATATATCCATATTATCTGGGAGCCCAATATTTTGTACAAGACAGTTAGTTACTCTTTTACCCATAATTTTAACCATATATATTGATTTATCTTTGTTCATTTTATATCCTGAGACTTTAGAGTATATTTTTATTTCCTTCAGTAACTCTGGGACCGAGATTTCAGGATCTTCTAGTGTTAACAGAATATTATCTGCGTATATGTTTAACTTTGTTTGTCCAGAAGTGTTGGTGAAGCCTTTTATTTTTTTGTTGTTCTTTCTTATTGAAGTTGCCAAGGGTTCTAAAACCATTATGTACAATAGCGGAGAAAGTGGGCAGCCCTGTCTTGTTTTTGTGATGTAAATCCTGACCCTATAACTTATTAATTGATTTACTTTAGCAGCATGTGTATGCTACATACAGCAAGGCAACCCTATTCACTGACTTTATGACACGTTTAACTCATAGCTGTCTAAGAAAACATGAATGGTGTGACAGCCCTGGGCTATCTTCCCAGTCAGGTTTACACTCCAGAGACTTTGACTGGTTATCTGCAGTTTGGTTGGTGTTGGTTGCTGATGTTAATTATTTTGACAGTCAGATTAGTTCCTAATGTACAATTAGTGTTGTGGGTTTCATGCAGGTGCTGTATTTGCTAAAGTTAGTCTTCCTTGCACCCCTTTTTTACATGATCCCTGCATTATTCCCTATTCACAGAGTAAAACACAATTCTTACCTGCGTTAGAAGATCATCCTTTTCTAAGATTAGACTTTCACATTCACAGAGCTTGCGCTAAAGGAAGACAGTAAATATTAGCACGAAACAATACAAATGTATTTTACAATGTCATCTACAGAACTATTAATTAGGTTACCATGATCCTGGAATTTTCAGCCATAAGATCATTCAGCAAGTCTTTGGTTTTGTCCTTCTCATCTTGTAAGTTATCATTCTAGAAGGTAAACAAGACAGGTAACAGGATAATTTATACATACATACATACATACATACATTTTATATTAAAATGTACCTCTTCCTGAAGGATCTGTATTTGTTTTTTTAATGAAACCTTCTCCTCTTCCTGTGAAATTAAAAAAGGAACACACAGTTAAGCAGTAGAAAGAGTCAGGACTAGAAAAATTCAACAAGTTTCAATATTTAAGTTATGTCAATGCAAGCAACATACAAGAACAAATGAGTTCAAACAGTAATGGTCAGGGCAGGCATAAAATACCCCTCATTGTCTCATTAGAGAATGTGCCGTTTAATTGAAATCTGCAATCTTGGATAAGCATACAACTTATCCAAGAGATTTGCTGTGGAACGGCACATGCACTTACACATTAATGGCTAATGCAGTGGTACTAAAAATCTCTGTTATTTAAATTTGGGGATTTGGGATAGTGTGCAAGTAAAACATTTTTGGGTTTGTTTTGTTATATGTATTTGGGCTAATAAACACTTTAGCAAGTACTGCCACCCAAGAGTAGCAAGAGTTTGAGTGCATTGTTTTGTTCTTTTTTTTTTTTGACAATCTTTATTTCAGTATTTTAACACATGTAAAACAGGTATGCGTTTACACAAACTTGTAAGAATTCATTTAACAAGAACGATAGGAGTTGTCACAGAGAATACTAAGTCCGCTTGATAGCCATAACAGTCGAATCATTATTGTGAACAAGCAACCAGGCTGACGTAGAGCCGAATCATCACAATAAACTCTCCCCTCCACCCCCAACCCGACAGACCGCTGTCACACCACTATGAGCAGCTAATATAGAAGGGCTCCACCAGTGTAATGGGGGCTTCCAGGTCTTCTATTTGGGTCTGTGTTAGCGTCCGATGCACGTGTTGTTCCAGGTATTCACGCGTCCTAGTCAACCTCCATTGGGTCGCCGCGGTCCCAGTGTCAACCGGCAAATTGTATAGTTTGGTGTACAAGTCCTGAAATTCTGCGTTATTTTATCCGGCCGTCTCGTGGGTATTGTGTCCGCTGTCTGGAGCGTAGTAATCTGTGCCAGTCGTCGTTTCCGTTGTAGCATTTTGGCAAGCATACAGCCGCATTTGTTTGAGTGTTCGTAGAAGTATCTGCGTGATTTGCGGAGCGTATGTATCAGTTTCTGGGACAGCCGTCGTTTCAGGTCCCTTCGAGCTTCCAGGAGGATCCGGTAGTTGTCTTCCGTCGGGGTGGTTCTATGGTCCAGGTCAAATTGTGCGGTGTGCGGTCCGCGCGTAGAGGTCGGCTAGTTGACTGTTGTACTCTTTTTTGCGCTGGGTGCAGGTCTTGATGAAGTGACCGCGGATGACGCATTTCTGTGCTTCCAACCGAATCAGGGGCGTGATATCCAGGGTGATGTTGGTTTCAAAGTATTGTCGTAGCACCACTTTAGCCTTCGCAAGAGCCAGCGAGTCTCCCAAGATCTGTTAGTTGAGCCCCAATTGTCTGCCCCTGGGTTTGAAAAGAGGGGAGCACATCGTAGCCAGGACCGGGGAGTGATCCGACCAGACCGCAGTTTGGATGTCGCAAGTTTGAAGGAGGTGTAAGTATTCCTGCGAGACAAGGATATAGTCGAGGCGGCTGTGTCAGTGGTCACCGGGGAGTAGTACGAGAAGTCCCTATGCCCTGGGTGGCGGACCCGCCAAGAGTCCGCCAGGCCATTGGCGCGGAGCATGTCATTGGTAGCTCGACGGCAAAGGTCGGAGAGCGAGCTGCAACCTTTAGATGTGTCCATGCGGGGGTCTAGGGGAACATTGAGGTCACCCGCCACAAAGAGGAGCCCCTCTCTGAAGAGGTTAAGTAGCTTAAGGGTCTTGGAAAGGAAGCGGTGTTGGTTCGTGTTCGTAGCATATATTGTTGCGAAAGTGTATCGTCTGTCGGCGATGGTGCCTTTGAGGAACAGGTAGCGTCCATTCGGGTCTGCTTTTGTCGCTGTGCACAGTCGGGAGAAGAGTATCACCACTCATTTTTGGCCTCCAGATGGTTGGCATAGTACCCGGTCGGGAATCTCGCATCAAGCAGCGTGGGGCATTTTGAACCTTTAAAGTGGATCTCTTGGAGGAATACTATTGAGGCCCTAGCAGTCCACAGGGACCGTAGCAGGTGCCATCGCCGCTCTGGTCCGTACAGCCCTCTTACGTTGTTGGTCCAGAGGCGCAGCGGCGCGGGGCAGAACACCCCGACTCCCGGCTGAGCCATGGAGCATGCAGGTAGGGCGTGGGGATGAAGGGGCAAGGAAGCACAATATGTGTGAGAGAGGAAGGGGGGGGAGTCAGGGGAGGACCAGTGTGGGGTGCGGTCCTAGTCCAGGAGAGGGATCAGTGGCCCGTCCGGGTCGGAGCTATGAATAGGAAGGGACTTGACTGTCTGGAGAGAGGTTCCTGTTGGGGAAGAGTCCCCACTCTGTTACGTGACCCAACCGCCCGTACCCCTTCCACACCACCTCTGGCAGTCTGTCCTAGGAGTTGTGCGCGGTACCCGCACGAGATGGTGAGCTGTACTGCTCTTACCCAAAAGGGACTGTGTATCGTGTCTCTGTGCCCCCAGTCTCCCACCCCAGGCCAACAGTGTGTAAGGTGAACAGGAACTAATTACAAACAAGGTTCAAGGTTACATATAGTCAGGGAGAAACGGTTTGTCTCGATGCATATATGGCAAGGTCAATAGCAGGGGTCCCCACCTGTTGGCAGCGCGCCGCATTGGCCACAAAATCAGCTTACGTAGCGGTTCCTCGGTACTCCGGTGGCAGTGGCATTAAAGCCACTATTAATTAAATGTGCACAGGTATTTGGGATGGTGTGCAGGAACTCGTTTCTTTTGTTATACGTGTTTGGGTTAATGAGCAGGACTCTCCAGGCTTCCAGTGGTGAGCAATGTTTAAGACCATTACTGCTGCCTAAGAGATGTAGTTTGAGCACATGGCATATTTCTGTGCAGGGCTGCCATCAAAAATTTTGGGGCCCCTGACAAAGCACAAGGTCTGGGCCCCCTCCCCTCCATCCCGGGCCCGCCCACGCCCTCCCTAGTCCACTGACAATGATGCAGGGCTGAATGTGGTGTGTATAGTGGAAGTGAATTAGAATGTATGTAATGGATGTAGTGTTTGTGTGTATTAGATACCGTTTGTGCAGTGAATGCAGAGTGTGTGTAGCGGATGCAGTGTGCATAGTGAACGCAGAGTGTATTTGAGTAGTGGATGTAATGTGTGTACAGCGATGTAGTGTGTGTTTATGTAGTGGATGTAGTGTTTGTATGTACTAGATGAAATGTGTTTAGTGGATGCAGTGTCTGTAGTGGATGCAGTGTCTGTGTATACTGAATGCAGAGTGTTTCAATTTGTGGTGGATGTAGTGTGTGTACTGTGAATACAGGATGTTTGTGTAGTGGATGCTGTTTGTACAGTTAATGCAGTGTGTGTGTCAGTTTAGTGAATGCAGAGTGTGTGTTAGTGTGTAATGAATGCAGAGTGTGTGTTAGTGTGTAGTGAATGCAGAGTGTGTCAGTGTAATGAATGTAGAGTGTTAGTGCAGTGAATGCAGAGCGTGTGTAAATGTGTAATGAATGCAGAGTGTGTGTTAGTGTATGCAGAGTGTGTGTTGTGTTAGTGTATGCAGAGTGTGTGTGTTATGTTAGTGTATGCAGAGTGTGTGTTGTGTTAGTGTATGTAGTGTGTGTGTTGTGTTAGTGTATGCAGTGTGTGTTGTGTTAGTGTATGCAGTGTGTGTTGTGGTAGTGTATGTAGTGTGTGTTGTGGTAGTGTATGCAGTGTGTGTGTGTTGTTAGTGTATGCAGTATGTGTGTTGTTAGTGTATGCAGTATGTGTGTTGTGTTAGTGTATATTAAATTAATTAAATGTTTCTCCCCCCTCCCTGGTTACCTGTGTGCAGGGAGGGGGGAAGATTCCATGATCCCTGGTGGTCCGGTGGCATGGGGGGGGGCCCCCAGCTCCCTGTTACTGCAGGGGGGCCCAGCACACTGCTTCTACTCTTCTCTTCCAATAACTCTCACGAGACCCATGGAGCATTGCCATGGTAACCGGGTCTCGCGAGAGTTATTAGAAGAGAAGAGTAGAGGCAGTGTGCTGGGCCCCCTCTGCGGTAACAGGGAGCCGGAGGCCCGTGGCTGCACACATAGATAGCGATATTCGCTATCTACGTGTGCAGAGAAAGTGGGGCCCAGGACTGCCAGAGCAGCCGGGCCCCCCAGGACCGCCGGGCCCGTGACAACCGTCATGGTTGTCACCCCCTGATGGCGGCCCTGTTTCTGTATGGCTACTAGAGCTGGACTTGAACAGTCAATCACTGTATACATAGAATTTTGTAAACCATATAAGTCATATGTGCTACAAAAGCATGTCTAAAAGTACCTCTTTTTGGAGAGTTTGTATTTGGTTATTTAATGACACCTTCTCTATTTCCTGTAAAATGAAAGTTAAAAAAATAAGATAAGCGACCAGTAAAAAGTCCAGTCAGGACTGGATGAATTTAGCATGTTGAAATATTTACGTTCATAAATGTAATGCACAAGAGCAGAGGAGTTCAAACAGCTATGTTCAATACAAACAGAATAAAACAAATTAAATACCAATTGTTAAATCCACTATTACATCACTACCAAATGATGGCATTTTTGCAAAGTTTCTGTGTTGCCCCAGGACAAGGTAAAAATGTATGCTTCTAGAGAGGCATTGGATTCAGTGCCTCTATGAGATGTATTGCAGGTTCAGCGTGGAGACTGCAGTACACAAGCACTGACTCCCAATGCTTGTCTATGAGAAGCATTCTATTTGGCCGACATCATCAGTAGTGTGGAACTGTCGATGGAGCAGAGCTGTGGCGACTAGACACTCTATCTCCTGGATTAGCGGTAAATTAAAGTCACCAGAACCACTTCAGCTTAATGTAGTGAGATTCTGGTGTCTAGAGCATGCCCATGCAGCTCAGCAATATAAGTGCTGCCTTTTTATAGAAAAGGCAGTGTTTAAATTGCTTCCTAGTAACACCCTAGTGGCTGTCACTCAGACAGCTACTGGTGGGACTTTCTGGCGAGGTCCTGCAATCTATGCACGCTGAACTATTCCTATAGAGATATATTGATTCAATGCATCTCTATGAAGAGATGCTGATTGGTGCAAGATGCAATAGCCTCCCACTGAATTGGTTGAGATCATTCTGAGGGGGCGGTACCTAAACATGTAGTCCAGCACTATAGAGATACAGTGTTCCTTTAACCCTTTATTTTACAAAAAACTGTATCAGTATTTTACAAGCGCTTTCTCTTTGGTTTTATTTTTCTTTATTTTACATGTTTTGCTGAGAGAAAGGGGGCCCATGAATCTCTTTTGGATTGTTGAAGCTTGTCAAAATAGTGTTGAACCTGCAGTTGAGTTCCAGTAATTGAAAAGTCTAACAACCTTTATTAAAGATTAGTCAAGCAGCCACGCCGTGTTTTGTTCGAAACATAAGGACTTACCGTGTTTCCCCGAAAATAAACCCTACCCCGAAAATAAGCCCTAGTCGGATTTTCGGGGTGGGCTGCAATATAAGCCCTACCCCGAAAATAAGACCTAGGCATTGTACCTTTGCGGCGAGACTTCCTTCTTCTGCTGTAGGAGGAGCGTCGCGCAACGTGATGACGACATTTTGCAGCGCCGTCAGTCTGCCTTCACGGATCTTCAGCGGAAGGATCCATTTCCGGGCGGTGAGGCTCCCAGTGGTCGGACTCGGCAAGGAATCTTTGAAATGTGAGTACCGCTAGATATTTTATGTCTGGGATTAATTGAATTAATTAAAGGGGGTGGGGGGGTGAATTAATTAAAGGGTGGGCTGGATTAATTAGAGGGGGGTGAATTAATTAAAGGGTGGGCTGGATTAATTAGAGGGGGGTGAATTAATTAAAGGGGGGTGAATTAATTAAAGGGTGGGCTGGATTAATTAGAGGGGGGTGAATTAATTAAAGGGTGGGCTGGTTAATTAGAGGGGGTGAATTAATTAAAGGGGTGGTGAATTAATTAAAGGGTGGGCTGGATTAATTAGAGGGGGTGAATTAATTAAAGGGGTGGTGAATTAATTAAAGGGTGGGCTGGATTAATTAGAGGGGGTGAATTAATTAAAGGGGTGGTGAATTAATTAAAGGGTGGGCTGGATTAATTAGAAGGGGGGTGAATTAATTAAAATTAATTAGAGGGGGGTGAATTAATTAAAGAGGGGTGAATTAATTAAAGGGTGGACTGGATTAATTAGAGGGGGTGAATTAATTAAAGGGGTGGTGAATTAATTAAAATTAATTAAAGGGTGGACTGGATTAATTAGAGGGGGGTGAATTAAAGGGGTGGTGAATTAATTAAAGGGTGGGCTGGATTAATTAGAGGGGGTGAATTAATTAAAGGGGTGGTGAATTAATTAAAGGGTGGACTGGATTAATTAGAGGGGGTGAATTAATTAAAGGGTGGGCTGGATTAATTAGAGGGGGTGGATTAATTAGAGGGGGGTGGATTTATTAAAGGGGGGGTGGATTAATTAAAGGTGGGGTTCAATGTACATACCGGTACCGTAAATAAATAAGCCCTACCCTGAAAATAAGCCCTAGTGTGTTTTTTGTGACTAAAATTAATATAAGACCCGGTCTTATTTTCGGAGAAACACGGTAAATAAGCTACACTATTACTGCAACACTTAATGTATTTATTAAGCTCACATAGCTTCCTTGTTACAGTAGACTTAAAAGAATTAGAAATAACTGTGTGATCACAACAAATACATCTCAAACTGCTACATCTGTAGCTTCCTTCCCGATATAGCCAAGTGTTACCCCTGCTAGAAGATTGAAAATAACTAGGGAGTTTGTGTCAGGGAGGCAAGGAGCGGAAAACACAAGAAAAGTAATTGACATACTGCATAGCCTGCCCAAACTACACAAAGGGGGGGGATTGATCATGGCCCTAGACGCAGAAAAAGCCTTTGACCGCCTGCACTGGACATTCCTGGAAATGGTCATGATCAAATTTGGCATGCCGGAAGGGTTCAGGTCAGCGGTCAAGGCGATGTATAGTGAACCAACCGCCCAAGTTCTTAATGCAGGCTTCCTATCTGAGCCCTTCACCATCTCAAATGGGACGAGACAAGGGTGCCCTTTATCGCCCCTGCTGTACGTTATGGCGTTAGAACCATTAGCAGCCAGGATCAGACAACATGAATCTATACACGGTGTGAGCATAGGAAAGAGAGAATATAAGGCCAACTTGTTTGCAGACGATGTGCTGCTGACCCTGACCCAACCGCTGATCTCCATGCCGAACCTCCTAAAGGTAATAAAAGAATACGGGGACAGCTCGTATTACAAATTAAACGTATCAAAAACTCAAGCCCTAGGAATAGGGATCCCAAACACTATAATGCAAGTGCTGCAGGGACAGTTTGAGCTTGACTGGAGGACTGACGATGTCACGTTCCTGGGAATTAAATTGACGAAGTCAATGGGTAACATGTTTAAAACAAACTACGAGACCCTATACAGGGAACTAACCACCAGATTGAATGGATGGGGAGATAAATATCTATCCTGGCTGGGGAGGATGGCGGCGGTTAAAATGTCTCTCCTCCCCAGGCTACAATATCTCTTTCGGACACTACAGATAGAAGTACCGAACTCCTACCTACACAAAACTCAGACACTGCTATCACGATTCATCTGGGCCAATAAAAGGGTGAGAGTAGCGGCAAAATTCCTCTACAGGTCAACCCAAGAAGGGGGTCTGTCGCTCCCAAACGTTAGGTCCTACTACCAGGCGACAATACTGGCGCCAATGGTGGAAATGCAAACAAGAGACTCCACACCGCAGTGGTTAGACATAGAGGACTACTGGATTAAGGGAACCACACTTAGACAGCTCCTTTGGGTGCCCAAACAGATGAGACCAAATCAACTCGACATGTTGCCAACTACAAAAACCCTGTTGAGAGCATGGGACAGGACTAGAGACGTACTGACATCCCTGTCCCCGTGGTCGCCAGCAGCACCGCTATCTAGCCTATCTATAACCAACGACACATTGGCGCATAGAGAATGGTCCCAGAGGGGATGTACACACATAAAGCACATAGTGGAAACACACAAAATACTACCATTCCCTGTGCTCCAGGACGAGTATCAGCTACCCCCTAGACTAATATTCTCTTACCTACAACTTAAATCCATGCTAGAAAACCAGTCAGTCACTAAAGGAGGCCCGAGCACACTTACAAAGTTTGAGCACACATGTCTGAACCCCAGACCCAAGAAAGGTACAATCTCAATGTGTTACTCACTCCTTATGGAAAACACTACGGCCCAACCAGATAAGTTTAGAGTAGCCTGGCAGACAGACCTGGGAAAAGAGTTTGATGCAAAACAATGGTCACAAGCTCTCACAGCACACAGAGGGAGATCTACCTGCACCTCGCATTTAGAACTGATGAGGAAGGTGTACTATAGGTGGTACATGGTACCGACCAGACTAGCGAAAATATATCCGGGAACGCCATCCCAATGTTGGCGTTGCGGGGAAGAGGTGGGAACAATGTACCATATATGGTGGACATGTAGGGAGATCAGACCTTACTGGGGAGAGGTAGGAGACATTATCAAAACGACAGTAGACAACAACACCAAGATCACCCCAGAACTATGTCTCCTATTTATAAACATGGGATCCCGACGTAACAGTGAGACAATCCTGACATACCACATCCTCATAGCGGCACTGACACTCCTAGCTAGAGAATGGAAGTCGACAAAGGCCCCGACAATACACACCCTGAAGAGTCAAATAGCCACTAACTTGAGGTATGAAGTGGCGACCAGACAATCACAAGGTAACAACCAGAGATTCAGAGAAGCAATAACTAGATGGGACACTCACCATAATGAGAAGCAGTAGAGAGGAGACTCCAAGCGGACTTCCCACGATAGGTTCGAATCATACGACAGAAGTGGCCACAGGAAAACACAGGGGTACGACACCCATGAGAAGGATAGGGGACCCTGACTAGTGGGATGCAACTAGAAGTCAAATAGGAAGACCTCCTAGTAAAATACAGCCAGACAGCCTCAAGGAAATACCAAAGGTGGCAAACCTTGAGCGGCAGATAGACAGGACATGGGGAACTCGCTTTACCCACCCCCCTCCTCCCCCCCTCCTCACAATCCCCGGTTTATCCCCGGTTTACCCCCTATCCCGTTGAAGAGGAGTGTAGTGGTAGGACATCAATGGATAACCACACCAAGAGCAGCGAAGCAACCGCAGAGCACGCACCACTCAGGTGTAGCGGACCAATTGTAGGTAAAGAGAGTAACATACATAGGCAGGGAACTCAAGCCCAGTAGACATGGAAGGCCACAGAGACTAGCCAAACAAAAGAGGGTATATATAGAGTATGCAATACCATGCCTAACACACAAATGTCAGATTGAAAAAAAAATGTGTTTTTTATGTTGAACGCTCATTGTAACCCCTCCCTACTCTCTTCTGTACCCCACTGTTACTTTATAAAACAATAAAAATTGTCAAATTGAAAAAAAAAGAAAATAACTAGGGAAAGCATATTGGCCAAAGATTTACTTCTCCTGACTGACACAATGTACAACATGTACAAACTAGATCAAATCATCCACCTATCCTTTCTTTAGCAATCAACATTTCAGATCTGCTTAAAGCGACACTGTCGTGTCGAACTTACCTTTCTTTAATCGATTCCTCTTCTCTTCCTCTGTCAGGATCTGTTCTTCATTTCTTCCTGTCTGCTCTAGTTTTCTTTAAAACATAAGATAAAGTAGGTACTACTTTGTCTTATGGATGTCTCCTATGCTTGACCAGCTTTGACCAGCAGAGGAGCAAAGTGTGCTTCGTTTCCGGTGATCAAAGCAATATTCCCACAATTCTCACCTTTGATCCGTGATCTTGCGATGCTTCCTGTCAGTATTCCTGAACGTCCGTTCACTTAGACAGAACGGCGTCCTAGCAGAATGACAACAGTTTCTCCATTGGTGTTAGGACGCAATTTGGGACTTTGTTTGGATCGGAATTTCATCTTGCAGCCGCTTAGTAGATAACTCCTTAAATGCCACGGTATCAGGGAGCTATCATAACTCTGTGATTGATTGGTTGTTTTATTTTTTAAATTCTTTATTTTTGTTGTGCATGCAATAGCAATAAACTTACTCAGCCTCAATAGCTGTCGCAAGCAGAATGATAACAGGTACAATAAGCTTCATATGGCATATGAATAGACAGCACAAATTTTAGGTTATGGTGGAGGAACATACAGTGGAGGAACATAGCATATTATAAGATGCAAGCATTGTCTTCAGCGTTTATAATACATTCTATGCAGATTATGCGTTTAACGTTTATAAATGAACAGGCTTAGATAACCCCACGTCTAAAGCGCATTCCTGGCAAGTCAAATTTTTAACGTCAGTATATGAAAAGGCTATAGCATTTTTTTTTAATGCCGGCAGGCCCTTCTCTCAAGACGATACTGCACTATTATGAAAAGTGGATTAATGAGACTAGCGTGATGGCAAACATATTGATTAAAGCAATGTAAGGAACAAAGTAATAGCTCAGTTCAGATGTACATTTCTAGTGGTCTGTAGAAGGAAGAGGAGCGTTTAACCGTTAGATTGTCTGTATATGCTAGAAGAACACAATATGGTATGATTAGGTTACCGCAAGCATTGCAAGAGTGTTGTATGTCCCTGTGGGCTGCTCAGCCGATGCCCAGCGGTGGGAGACTGCAGAAATGTGAGTTTTTGTGAGGGAGCCTCCCATTCTGGGTTCTTGATGTCCGTTCAGAACACCCGTTGTGGCGGACGTCGGCAAGTGGAGTATGGGGTAGTTCTGCATTAGTAGAGGTCCACTGTGTTTTTGTTGGCATTGTCTGCATCTGGAGCGGTGAGTGGCAATTTGCATTCCGTGGGGGGGGGGGTTGCTTTTTAGTCCTTACAAGGACATTTCCTGATGCATCCTCCACGAGCTAGAACAGTGATTAACCCTTTCCCTCCAGTAACTGGACGAGACACAGCTCTGGGAGTACAACACTGAAAATGCTTTATTGGTACAGGCTTAATTTATACACACACCCCTGTGGGGAGATGGTCTCCATACTATTCAGTACAAATTCCTCAGTCCCAGGCTTGAAGGGGGTGGTTTACAGATAACCATTTCCCATTCTGGGAGATGCAAACAGCACAACATTTACAGACAATAGGACACAATACATACATGGGGAAAACTTAGGGGGCTCTGCACCCTGGAAAGTAAAAGGGGTACACATATAAAATATACGTCCCTGGATAGCCCCGGGTCCCAACTAGGATCCCTGCAAAAAGCGGATGTACAGAGCCCGAGAAATCATCATACAAAAGTCCGGGGCCGAGGCTCTGTACATCCTCGCATTTAGTTCCACAGACTTGATTGGTTTAGTCCAGCAAATTCAAAGTTTGCGCCTAAACCAAGCAACAGCCAATCCAGAGAAAGGGCGCGAACCAAACTGCACCAATCGGTGCCCAGGGAGGGGAACATTTTCGCCCATTAGGGGAAAAAGCGCGAACCAAATTGCACCAATCGGTGCTCAGGGAGGGAAGAAAATTGCACCAAATGGATATGGGACTTAGTGACGTTGTTCCGTCACACATCTCTCCTTGTCCACCTCCGACAGGCACAGCATGATCTACACGGATCAGCAATATGCTGTCTGGAGTGGACACATAGTGAGTGCCATTCCCGCAACAGTACTTGTCCTCGGTCAGCCCCTACAGTCCTGGGGTCTGGCCGGCTTTGCACCCTGCACCCTCCAAGGTACAGAGTGACTTAGACATAAGACGCTGTTAGCCATAGAGGCCGCCCAGTCCAGGCCCTGGTACACAGGGGTCTCTGAGCCTGTAGAACCGCCCACCCAAACAAGCGTGCCCTCTCGGCCATTCCATCACCTGTGTCTCTTCAGTTTTCCCGGCTGCCTGAGGATGATGGTAGTTGTCGGCTGAGCCCGTCGAGGCTCTGCTTCCCTGGAATCGCTGGGGTCGTGGCTGGCATCTGGGAAGGAGAGCTGGCTGGGTTCTCCCCCTGGATCTCACTTAGCTACTGGTGGCGAGACCAATTGTCTCCGTTCACTGGCCCTCATACTGCCACTGGGGAACGAGACCGGTTGTCTCCGTTCCCTGGACTTCGCACTGCCGCTGTGGAACGAGACCAGTTGCCTCAGTTCCCTGGACTTCACAGTGTCACTGTTACCCAGTGAAACAGGCGTACACAGTCCTGTTCGAGCTCCCACTCCTGGTCAGCCAGAAAAGACAGATCTGGCTGTAGTTCGCTATCTCTGTAAAGTCAAAACTGTCTTCCCGCTCATCCTGGATGGACCAGAAGCGGGAACTGTCAGGGTCTCCTAACCACAAATCATCTTCCAAAGCCTCCACAAAATACCAGGGCCATCATAGTCTTCTCCCTCCACACATGTAGGCTCGACCAGCCACGGTTAAAGGTAGGATGCAGGCCACCGCAAGTACCGGTAAGATTCATCCAACTACACTTCGGTTGCAACAAGCATCTTCAGTTATCCTACCCATTCCTCTAAGGGCTGGTCTCCCAGGAGCGACTTTCACAACTCTAGTTGTTCCCATTGGCGCTGGTCAGGGGGAATTCACTCCGCAAGGGTCGCATTTCGTTGAGATCCTCCTTTCAGACATCGGTTGAGATGGCCATTCTCCATTCTGGTATTCTCTTGTCAGAGATAGGGTAATCACTACAGCGCAGAACATTCTGTAGCAGCTGCTGGAGCCTTTCTTCGAAGTGGGCTGCTGCCCGACCATATGTGCCTGTTCCCGAAGAGATGCAAGTTTCCCCACGGCTAGAAAGCCATCCCACCGCTGCCACCACCTGTGACGGAGCTCCCTGAACCCCTGCTGGGTACCTCTGCCAGGGACCACTTTCTAGCTGGGGAACGGATAGGCTCTATCCGCTCCCAGGGGCTGGACAACACAACACAGTCCTGGGTGTTTCTTAGTGCTTACAAGGACTTTCCCCGCTGCATCCTCCATGAGCTGGAACAGTGATTAACCCTTTCCCCCTCAGTAACTGGAAGAAACCCAGCTCTTGGAGTACAACACTGACAATGCTTTATTGGTACAGGCTTAATTTATACACAGACCCCTGCAGGGAGTCTCCATACTATTCAGTACAAATTCCTCCGTCACAGGATGGAGGGTGATGGTTTATAGATAACCATCTCCCGTTCTGGGAGATACAAACAGCACAACATTTACCGACAATATGACACAATATATACATGGTGGAAAATTAGGGGGCTCAGCGCCCTTTAAAAGTAAAGGGGTACACATATAAAATGTACATCCCTGGATAGCCCCGGGTCCCAACTAGGATCCCTGCAAATAGTGGGGCTATAAGATGTACAGAGCCTGAGAAATCATTGTATAAAGTCCAGGCTCGAGGCTCTGTACATCCCCGCAATTAGTTCCACAGACTTGCTTTGTTTAGTCTGGCGAATTCAAACAGCCGATCTGGAGAAAGGGCGCAAACCAATTTGCACTAATTGGTGCTCAGGTAGGGGAACCGTTCCGTTCAGGAGGGATGAAAGAGTGGGCTTATGGAGCAAAACCAATTAAAAAAAGTTTTTTTAAATAAAAAAGGTTAAATAAAAAGAAAACTCAGATAACTCAGCTAATACTTATAGCCTACACACTGCGCGGACTTGTAGAGACCCTTTAACCCCTTAAGGACCAAGCTTCTGGAATAAAAGGGAATCATGACATGTCACACGTCATGTGTCCTTAAGGGGTTAAAGCAGAGGTCCTCAAACTCCGGCCCCCCAGATGTTGCTGACCTACAACTCCCATGATTCTCTGGCTATGTAATTCAAAGAATCATGGGAGTTGTAGTTCAGCAACCTCTGGGGGCTGGAGTTTGAGGACCCTTGCTTTAAAGAATCTGGACTCTTAAAAGCCTATTTTAGCTCTAAATTAATAATAACAAATCAAAACACACCAGCTGTGTTTTCTCCGAATTCAATACATCAATTTTCTTTTCCAGATTTTTAACCAGTATCTTCATATCTTCAAGTTCGTTGCTAACAGACTGAAAATGAAGAATAGCCTGCTGGGAACTAAACATATAATTAATTACACTGCTTAAAATAAAATTATACTTATTTAATAAAGGAACTCATTCATCTTAAACCAATACATGGCACAGTATATTTTTTATTTTATCATCAATATTATCATCATTTATAAAATATCAAACTATGTATATATTCATATTTTGTAGTGCTAACATCTGGAATTCAAACAATTTTATAGGGATTACTACCAACTAGCACAATATATACAAAACTTTGAAGATGCTAAATCTTTTTCTTATTTTGACAACAAAGATAATTAGAGGAAGACTATAGGGTCGGGAATACAAACATGTTTTCCTGACCCTATAGTGTTATATCCACTATCTAGCTGCCCCAACCCTTGCCTCCCTAAATATAGTAAAATCTTACTTGTATTCAAGTCTGCAGCTGTTGGCTCTATCCCTGTCTGCCTCTGATCGGCCTGCTGTCTACTGACATCATCAGAAGTGGTGGTCTGAGCCAATCATAATGCTTCTCCATATGATTGGCTGAGACTGTCAAGGAGGCAGAGCCAGCACAAGTCAAACAAGCCCTGGCCAATCAGCATCTCCTCATAGAGATGAACTGAATCAATGCATCTCTATGAGGAAAGTACAGTGTCTGCATGCAGATGGTGGAGACACTGAATGGCAGTGATGCACACTGTGCAACACTGCCCCAGGAAGCACCTCTAGTAGCTATCTGAGGAGTGGCCGGTGGAGTTATCACTAGGCTATAATGTAAACACTGCATTTTCTCTGAAAAGTCAGTGTTTACAGTAAAAAGCAGAACAAAAAGGGAATGATTCTACTCAGCAGAACGAATGCAATCAGCATTAACCCTTTAACCCCTTCAGCCATGTGCACGTACTATTATCTGACAATAAAACTGATCCTTAACACCTTAAGGACTGGACAGTTTTTGCGATGTTGTACATTTGCGACCAGGCATATTTTTACACTTTTGTGGTGTTTGTGTTTGGCTGGAATTTTCCGCTCTCTCATTTACTGTTCCCATACAAATTATATATTGTTTTTTTCAGGACAAAAGGGGCTTTCTTTACATACCATTATTTATATAATCTCATGTATTTTAATTTAAAAAAAATAAAAAAATATGATGAAAAATTGAAAAAAATACATGTTTTTTGACTTTTACTTGAAAAATCTTTTACTCATCTACAAAAGCGAATGAAAAAAACTGCTAAATAGATTCAAAATTTTGTCCTGAGTTTAAAAATACCCAGTGTTTACGTGCTTTTTTTTGCATGTTATAGAGCTATAGGTACAAGTAGGATATTGCGGTTTCAAAACATACATTTTTAAAATGAATCAATAGTGACATTGTAACACTATTATCTGTCATAAATCTCTGAATAACACCCCACATGTACATATTTTTTTTAAAGTAGACCACCCAGGGTATTCAATATGGGGTATGTCCAGTCTTTTTTAGTAGCCACTTAGTCGAAAACACTGGCCAAAGTAAGCATTCATATTTGTTTGTGTGTGAAAAAAGTAAAAAAACTAAATTGAGCGCTAATTTTGGCCAGTGTTTGTGACCAAGTGGTTACTAAAAAAGACTGGACATACCCCATTTGCAATACCTTGGGTTGTCTTCTTTTGCAAATGGTATGCCATCATGGGGGTAATTCTCATTCCTGGGCTACCATACGCTCTCAAAGGCAACGTAACCAACCTGGCCATTTTCAATGTAAAAATATTTGACCCATATATTTGACCTTGTAACTTTCAAAAATGCTATAAAACCTGTACATGGGGGGTACTGTTTTACTCGGGAGACATCGCTGAACACAAATATTAGTGTTTAAAAACTGGAAAACGTATCACAACAATTATATCATCAGTAAAAGTGCTGTTTGTGTGTGAAAAATGCAAAAAAAGTCACTTTCACTGACAATATCATCGCTGTGATATGTTTTACTGTTTTGAATCACTAATATTTGTGTTCAGCGAAGTCTCCCGAGTAAAACAGTACCCCCCATGTACAGGTTTTAGGGTGTCGTAGAACGTTACAGGGTAAAATACAGTGCTAGCAAATTCAATTCTCTGGAATTTCGGCCTGTGTTGGCAGGCAGGTCCCTCAAATTGCAATCAATAAAATTACTGAATTATGTAAAAATATTACATAAATGCGCACGTAGAATTTAAATATATATGCATATTTATATATTTGAAGTCTACGTGTATATTTATATAATTTTGTATATGGACATATGTATATTTCTTATTATTTTTATTTATTTTTATATACATAGATATATATACAAATTCATTCTAAGTATATTTTGATATAAATATATATATATTAATTTTAAAATACAGTTAGAATAAAATTTCATATAGATATATAATTTTTTTTTAAATTTGTATTATTATTTAAAAAATGTTTTATTTAATTTAAATTACTTATTATTTATATTTTATAATAATATATATATACAATATATATAGTTATTATATATATTATATACGTGTGTAATTTAATTATAAGTGTATTTTTATATTAATATAAGTACATATTAATATAAAAATACACTTAATATGACATTATATATATGATATATAGACATATATTATATATATATAATATATGTCTATATATCATATTTATATACACATATATAATTTTTTTAATTTTTAATTAATGTTAACTTTTTTTCTGATTTTACACTAGCAGGGAGACTGCCTGTCAGCACAGACAGTCCCCCTGCAGGCAGACACTAGGACACCTATTGTGACCATGTGATCGCTGTGTTAAGCGATCACATGGCCACAGGGGTCCTAATTCAGTGTGGGGAGACTGTCTGGGCTGCAGGCAGTCTCCCCACAACCGGAACTACGGCGATCAGGTAAGTAACGGAGACCGTTAGGACGGTTCGGGACCGTCATCGGTCTGCAACGCAAAAATGCCGATGACGGTCCTGAACCGTCCTCGGTCGGGAAGGGGTTAAAGGATCATTGAAGTGGTCTGGGTACAGTGTCCATATCTCCCTTGGTGCTGCAATGTAAAACATCGCAATTCCAGAGATACTGAAATTTTTACATTTCAGCTCTAAGTCTGCCTCCAGTGGCTGTCTACCAGACGCGCACGAGAGGGGGAGGCAGGAGGAGCGATAGGATCAGGAATACAGCTTTGTATTCCTGGCCCTATAGCATGCCTTTAAGGACTGTTATCACATAACAGGTTAAAGGATATTTGTCAGTATTTTTTTTTTTTTAATTATAACAATAGAATTTACGTTTATTTGTTTTTTTACATAAACTAATTAATTTTTTAAACAAATTATATTTAAAGAAAATTCTGCCTGCAAGCGGCAAGCTGCATCTTGCTGCTCCATAGAAGCGTTTCTGGTTGAATTATTTTCTGCTACAGCTCATGCACAAGGGTGGTGACAACATCTGTCATAACCCTGTGTTCTCATGACAGCAGGGCAAACTGTCAGAAGCAATGCAGCTTCACTTTTTTTGTGTGTCATTTTCTTACTTGCTGTGATGTGAAAGTGCCTATTTTAGAGAGCAAGACCGACATAGAATGCCAATATATTGAGCAGATTTGATTACAGAAGATACGATTCAAAACATGAGCTACCGGAGAATTCCTCAATCAGAAATCTGCTGATAGTTACACTTTAACCCCTTAAGGACCAAATTTCTGGAATAAAAGGGAATCATGACATGTCACACATGTCATGTGTCCTTAAGGGGTTAAACAAGAAAATTACAAAAATATTAAACTGCCAGGAAAAGTGCAGGGAGAATTTAATAAATGCACTGCACCAGTAGGAGATGTGAGTTGTATTCCCCTTTATTTTTAAAATGGGCATCTTACAAAGTTACCAACTCTTATCAATCCATAATCTTCATCTGTAAAGGTACATAGTACGCTGTGTCATTACAGCGACCAGTATTAAAAATACCTCAACAACAGGGCAATGCACATGAAAATAAACTAGTCCAAATTGTAGATCTGAAAAAATCTCTAACTTATTAATAGTTTCAACATGGCTATTTTGCCTCACTTTTTCCATTAGAGTTTAAATAGTTTTTTTGTTTTTGTTTTTTAAATTAATTTTCTTTATTTATATTGTAAGTTACATACTTTGTTAGCCAAGGCCAGTCAAAGAATGTAAATTTGTCAAATTGGTAGCCACCCATTCACAACATTTTATGAATGGAGAGTTATTGATTTGCTTAGAGTGTCAGCTGCCACTTTAAGCCAATCAGCAATGCCCTTGTCCGAGGCTTCCTGATTCAAGCCTTGTAAACAAGTGGAAGAAGAAAGGCAGAGGTAACCGGCACTGGATTCAAGACTTTAGAATTAAACTGTTTGATAACTATTTAGCAGGAGTCAGAGACCCCCTGGGACCATAACAACTGGATTTCAATGAAGTTGCTATGGTGCCCGGAGTGTTCCTTTAACCCTCGCAATGCCAGACACCATGCAGGTATTCTAGAAAATCAGTGATTATAAATGTAGTTACCAACATCTTTAATAACAGAGCTTGTCTTCTCCTGTACAAGATATTAGAAGGAATTGAGTGATTAAAACACATTTTCAGACACACCTTTTCAGCTTGTTTTTCAGGTCACTGATCTCTTCTGTTAGTTGGGAGCTGGTTTCATCTGCTAGTTCTAGGCTCCTTTGAAGTTTAGCCTTTTGTTCATTCAATTTTTTGTTGGCAAAATCAAGTTCTCTAATTTTGCTGATTAGATCCACATTTTCTCCCCTTCAGAGACATAAATGTGTTTCATGTAAACAGAGAATACAAAACAACATTCTCAAAAGAGGAATGTAAACTTACATGGACTTCTGGATATCCCAACCATGAGCTTCCTGTTGAGCTTCATCCACATGAACCTTCTCTAGTAGAGGTAAAAGTAACAAGTTATTACTTACTAATATTCAAATAACCGAATCCTTTTTACATTTTATTGTTAAAGAAGAAAATACAGAAAGCTAGAGAAAAGAAAACAGACATTCAAGAAAACAGTTTTCAGATTATTCACTAAAGTGAGAATTGCCAGGAATTCAAAGTGAAATTAAAATTTGAGACCAACAAAAAATTTGAGGCCAAACTGGAAGCATAGCAGACTATAAGAATTTTTCCAAATGATCTATTTTGACCTTAAATTTAAAATTCACTTAGAATTCCTGATAGTTCACACTTTAAAATAAACCAGTTTGTGTTATGAGTGGATTAATGTGACATAAAGAATCCACATACACTCAGCCATTGTAAATTCAGGAAATCATAAACATCCAGTTGATCATAGTCATCCAGTTTATATTTGGGACACTATAGTCACCAGAACAATTACAGCTTATTGAATTTGTTCTGGTGAGTAGAATCATTACCTTCAGACTTTTTGCTGTAAACACTGTCTTTTCAGAGAAAATGCAGTGTTTACATTACAGCCTAGTGATAACTTCACTGGCCACTTCACAGATGGCGGTTAGAGATCCTTCCTGGGTTATGGCTGCTTAAAAGGCATCCAAACATTCAGTGTCTCCTCCCTCTGCATGCAGACATTGAACTTTCCTCATAGAGATTCCTTGATTAAATTCATCTCTATGAGGAGATACTGATTTGCCAGGGCTGTGTTTGAATTGTGCTGGCTCTGCCCCTGATTTGCCTCTTTGTCAGTCTCAGCCAATCCTATGGGGAAGCATTGTGATTGGATCAGGCCTCCACTTCTGATGATGTCAGCAGACAGTTTGGTTTTCTGAGGCAAACAGCATGCAGAGTCACAGCTTCAGGCTTGAATACAAGTAAGATTTTACTATTTTTAGGGAGGCATGAGGGGGACAGGGAGGCTAGATGGATACATGTTTGTGTTCCTGACCCTATAGTGCTCCTTTAATGTTAAAGGGTTTCTCCAACCCCTTTTCACTAATGACAGAATAATTTTCTATAGCATTATTCTATTGGTTCCCCACTACAAAAACTTTAAAGCTTACCTTAATCCAGTGACTGGCGAAGATCTCTGGTGCACCCGCATCTGATGTCATAGAAGTTTTTGATTGGACCATTTTACAGGCTCAGGGCACATGCGCGCACTCTGAGCTGACGAAGGAAGGGGAAAGGGATGGGATTTTTAAGAAAAATTACAGATGGGTTTGGGAGGGCTTCTTGCAGTGTGGGAGGGATGGGAGACAAGAGCGTATCACTTGCAGGGTCTGCAGCGTGCACGTTCAGAATCATCTCCCCCTCTTATAATATTGTAAAGCGCTACAGAATATGTTGGCGCTATATAAATGCCGATAATAATAAAAATAATGGTGGTTGGAGTAACCCTTTAAATCTAGGTAACCAGAAATCTGCCTGAAATTGTATCCAAGCACATATATACTTAATTTTGACCACTGATGTAAGTACAGTCTATAGATTACCACACTGATTATTTACACAATTACATACATGGCTGAAACTATGGAAATTTTTAACTGGACAAAACAAAAAAGAGAGTTGTAGTTCTGCTAGCCAGAAGTTACCATATGGTCACCCATGCTACAACATATATAACTACTAAATTGAAAATATTTTTTTCCCCCAAAAATAAAAACAATGTTATATTATAGAACCCTCGTTATTGGTGTGTGCTAAGACAGTTTCCAACTTCCAATAATTTCCAACTTCCTGTGGCCTTCACCAACCTGTCGATAGGTGGCAATTGTCTTTCACAAGTGTTTCTTCATTCTTTGTGCCACATAATTCCCTAAATACCAAGAAAAAAATAATGACCATAATACATCTAAAATTATGATATGCATAAATATCAAAAAAATCATAGTGAAATTAAAGAGACGATTACAGTCACACGTACATTTAATCATATATCAACCATATGGTATGCAAAAACATATTTAAGGCTAATGGGCATTATCAAAATTCCTGCATAACAGCTTGCAATAATTTTCTGAAGGCAAAAGAAAAAAACATTATAAGCACTTTTCATCAAACTCTATTGGTTATGAGCAGTGTTACTATCCAATATTAAAGGAACACTCAAAGCACTATAAATACATACTTCATCTCATTAAAGCAGTTAAAGAATCTGGAGTCTCCTGCAGGAGGTACCAACACATACCAGTAATGACAACAGTGATAGGCTGAGAGCAATCAGCTGACACTCTCAGCCAATAATTTGCACCCATCAGTGCTCAGGGGAGAAGCATTAGTCCAAACATCAAAGAAGGGTTAGGCTGCGGGGACCCTCATTCAGTGATAATCATTCGAAAATCAGTTTAATAATGAATCGAGGGATGCTACCAGGGGATTTAAGGCATCCACATACACTCAGCCACTGTAATGCAATGAAGGTTATAGTGCCCAGAGAGTCCCATTAAACCCTAGGTCTCAACTTACTACAGAGTCTTGAGCATCCTGAATCATATACATAATCTGTACTGAACTTGCCGAAGCATATACAACAGAGCAGGAACTGCATCTTTACATAATCAATACAACTAGAAAAGACTAGACAAGTTCTCTATACTGCAAACCCGCTTTGTCACTGCCCTCTTTGTCTTATGTTCATGTTAACATTTGTCTCTTATTGGCTGTTAAATCTCATTCTTAAATTGTAAAGTGCTGCAGAAAATGCAGGTACTACGTAATAAAAGAGGACAGAGATATACTGACCAGAATATGTTATATAAGATGCTCCTATGATGTAAAAATAAAATACTAAGGCTCTTGTTGTGGGTCACGTGCTAAGGGATTCAAATGTTAAGCAGAATGAAGACCATGCTTACCCCCAATGGTAAGGACATGGCTACAAAAAGGGACAGAGGCCCTGTAGCATTCGGGGGCCTGGATCACCAAACAAAATGTGTCACTTGTCAAGATTACATTAAGAAGGTTGTAATTTAAAATTAAAATAAAAAAATCTCTTAAACATTTGAAGTTAACCTTTGGCATTCTAGCCCTGCATAACTGGAAATATTATCCACAAAATCTCAAAATACCAACAGTTCACCACGAATAAAAATCTGATGTGGTTTTACCAATTTGCGGACAGGGCCGGTGCAAGGATTTTTGGATACACAGGCGAAGATGATTTTGGCGCCCCCCTCCAAAAGCATCTTCACCTGTGTGCCTCTTAACCCGCCTTTAGTGTATCTTATCACCTATTTTTCACCACTGTGTTTCTTACACCTCCCTTGTGTATCTCTTTTAACCCCCCTTTGTGTGTCTTACTCCCCCCAGCCCCTTTGTGCGTCTCCTTCTCTCCTATCCCCTCTTTCTTTTACTCTTACCAGCTGTGTTGTGTGTGTTTCTCTTTCACCACCAGCCTGTCTATCTTCTCCCGGCACCTCTTTGTCTCTTTTTCCTCTTCTCCAGCCCCTCTGTGTCTCTTTCACCCCCAGCCAGGGGCGTTTTAGCCGCGAGGCAAACAAGGCATTTGCCTTGGGCGGCATTTTTCAGGGGGCGGCAAAAAACGCCGCCCCCCAAATGCCCAGGCAAATGCTTTGTTAGCCTCGCGCTAACTGACCGGTCGGGCGGGCGAGCGGGTGGCTGGCGAGGGAGCTCTTCCTCTGCGCTGTCTGCTCAGCTCCCTCGTGCACCGCAGAGTGAGGTTGGGAACCGGAAGATGACGTCATCAACCCGGCTCCCAGCCTCACTTTGCGGCGCGCGAGGGAGCTGAGCAGACAGCTCAGGGGAAGAGCTCCCTCGCCAGCCGCCTGCCCAGCCCAGCCGGCAACCACTGGACCACCAGGGAGGTAATGAACCCCCCTCACCCCCCAGCACTCCCAAAGGTAAGGAGGGAGGGGGGGTAAATAAAAATAAATAAAAAAAATGTGTTAATGTGAGTGAGTGTGTGTCTGTTAATGTGTGTGTGTTTTGTTAGTGTGTGTGTGTCTGACTGTGTCTGTTAGTGTGTATGTGTGTGTGTGTGTGTCTGACTGTGTGTCAGTGAGTGTGTGTTTGCCTGTGAGTGTGTGTCAGTGAGTGTGTGTCTGTTAATGTGTGTGTGTTTGTTAGTGAGTGTCTGTTAGTGAGTGTGTCTGACTGTGTTTGTCTGTTAGTGTGTGTGTCTGACTGTGTCAGTGAGTGTGTGTGTGTCTGACTGTGTGAGTGTGTTTGCCTGTGAGTGTGTGTCTGTTAGTGAGTGTGAGTGTGTCTGTTAGTGTGTGTGTGTTTCTGTTAGCGAGTGTATGCATATCTGTCAGTGAATGTATGTGTGTGTGTGTGTATTTAGAAGGCGGGTTGGGGGGGTTGGTGCGGGGGGGGGAGAAGGTGCCTGCGTTTTGTCCTGCCTAGGGCAGCACAAAACCAGGATACACCACTGCCCCCATCCCCTTTGTATTTCCACCCCCAAGCCCTTCTGTGTGTCGCTTTCATCCCCAGTCCCTCTCTGAACTTTCTCACCCCAGGCCCATCTGTGTGTCTTTCACTCCCCTCCATGTCCCTTAGTGTTCCTTTCCCCTTCCTTCCCGGTCCCTTAGTGTTCCTCTCCCCTCTCTTCCCTGTCCCTTAATGTTCCTCTTCCCCCCTTACCTGTCTCTTAGTAACCCCCCTCTCCCGTTAATGTTCCTCCCACCCCTCACCCCTCTAAGTGTTCTTCTCCCTTCTCTTTTAGTGGTCCCCTCTACCCCCATGTTCCTTTTCCGTTCCCTCCCCTGTGCCTTAGTGTTCCCCCCTTAATGTTCCTCTCTCTCCCTCTCAGTGTTCCTCTCCCCTCCTTTTTTTAGTGTTCTTTCCCCACCTCCTCCCCAGTTCCACAGTGTTCTTTCCCCTCCCCTGTCCCATAGTGTTCTTTCCCCTCCACTCCCCTCACCCATAGTGTTCTTTCCTCCCCCCTCCCCTGTCCCATAGTGTTCTTTCCTTCCCCCCGTCCTATAGTGTTTTTTCCTCTCCTCCTCCCGATCCCATAGTGTTCTTTCCTTCCCACCCCGTCCTATATAGTGTTCTTTCCTCCCCTACTCCCCCATCCCATAGTGTTTTTTCCTCCTCTCCTGTCCCATAGTGTTCTTTCCTCCTCCCCTGTCCCATTGTGTTCCTTTCCCCCAGTCTCCGGTGTGTCTCCTACCTTTCTGGTAGCGTGGCCGAGCAGAGCAGACTGCGGTACAGAAGCTTCACTTTCCTGTACCCGGCCAGACTGACAGGAAGTTCTCTCTCAGTGAGCACTTCCTTTCAGTCCAGCCGGGTACATGAAACAGAAGTTCATGTACCGCAGTGCGCACTGCTCCGCTTGGCCACGCTACACAGAGTGACTGGCAGGAGGGAGGGCTATGCGCCCACCTCCTGCCAGTCCCTCTAATCTAGTGCCCCCCGTGCTTGTGTGCCATAAGACCGCTTGTACCGCCTTATGGACGCGCTGGCCCTGTTTGCAGGACATTGAAAAAGCTATTACAGTATACTAAAAAAAAATGTTTTTTACAAATCTCAAAAATGTCAAACAAACATTTCTTGGCAGCAGGAGGCGATCCAGTTGGTCATAACAGTGCGGAATGTATCCCAATCTATTAAGTTCTCCTCATTTTCTGGATCAAGCATGTTACGAAGGCTCTGAAGCCGATCTCCATCGCAGTTAGGATCAGTCACCCTTTTCAAGTATTCAATTATCTGGGACACAGATACTTTTCCTACAAGCAAAATATATATCATGTATCAGTACACAGCCTACTATAAAGAGCACAGGATGCACAATGTTATCTTCTTATTGAAGCAAATAATGAGCTGGGGGCCTGGGGGTGGAAATACAAAGGGGGTTGGGGGTGAAAGAGACACAAAGGGGCTGGAGAAGAGGAAAAAGAGAAACAGAGGGGCCGGGGGAAGATAGACAGGCTGGTGGTGAAAGAGAAACACACACAACACAGCTGGTAAGAGTAAAAGACAAAGGGGCTGGGAGAGAAGGAGACACACAAAGGGGCTGGGGGGAATAAGACACACAAAGGGGGGTTGAAAGAGATACACAAGGGAGGTGTAAGAAACACAGTTTCAGCTGCTGGTGGGCATGCAGATAGGAATATTTACACAAAATACAGATTAAGGAACAGCGCACACAAAAAATACAGTTTAAGATTTTACAAGGCTACTTAAAATCGCCTATCTCAGCAAACAATTATAAGGATTCAGTTCCACAATGTGGCCATATGTGTTAAGCCCACCACTAGTTCACAGTACCCCAATTTCGGTGGATCATTCACTAGTTTTACCGTTGAAGCCAAATTAAATCGTGCTAGTGCTAAATGAACTAAAGCGTATTTAATTAATCTGTTTTAAGAGCATTGAAAATATATATATAGATATATAAATATATATATATATATATATATATATATATATATATATATAAAAAATGCAACATTAATGTGATAAAAAACAAAATTAAAAAAATGCAGTGTTAAAACTAAACAATTAACACGATAGAGCTTTGATGAATATACTCACAATGCATATTTGAATTGTGTTTTTTTTTTTTTTAATCACATTGCGTTATTCATATTCACAATACTCTATAATTAAATACACATAATTAAATACATTAGTGTGAGATTTTTTGGTTGCCAGCATTACCATTTATGGGCACCCTACAGTATAAAATACTTAATTTAATTGAAATGGCAATAAAATATTAAATCAAAGTAATTTCCCAGGAGAATCACAGGGAGCATTCTCATTTTCAGGTATGTCTTTAGTCATACACATACAGTCAGGTCCATAAATATTGGGACATCGACACAAATTCTAATCTTTTTGGCTCTATACATCACCACAATGGATTTGAAATGAAATGAACAAGATGTGTTTTAACTGCAGACTTTCAGCTTTAATTTGAGGGTATTTACATCCAAATCAGGTGAACGGTGTAGGAATTACAACAGTTTGTATATGTGCCTCCCACTTTTCAAGGGACCAAAAGTAATGGGACAATTGGCTGCTCAGCCGTTCCATGGCCAGGTGTGTGTTATTCCCTCATTATCCCATTTACAAGGAGCAGATAAAAGGTCCAGAGTTCATTTCAAGTGTACTATTTGCATTTGGAATCTGTTGCTGTCAACTCTCAATATGAGATCCAAAGAGCTGTCACTATCAGTGAAGCAAGCCATCATTAGACTGAAAAAACAAAACAAACTCATCAGAGAGATAGCAAAAACATTAGGTGTGGCCAAATCAACTGTGTGGAACATCCTTAAAAAGAAAGAACGCACTGGTGAGCTCAGCAACACCAAAAGACCCGGAACACCACGGAAAACAACTGTGGTGGATGACCAAAGAATTCTTTCCCTGGTGAAGAAAACACCCTTCACAACAGTTGGCCAGATCAAGAACACTCTCCAGGAGGTAGGTGTATGTGTGTCAAAGTCAACAATCAAGAGAAGACTTCACCAGAGTGAATACAGAGGGTTCACCACAAGATGTAAACCATTGGTGAGCCTCAAAAACAGGAAGGCCAGATTAGAGTTTGCCAAACAACATCTAAAAAAAGCCTTCACAGTTCTGGAACAACATCCTATGGACAGATGAGACCAAGACGAACTTGTACCAGAGTGATGGGAAGAGAAGAGTATGGAGAAGGAAAGGAACTGCTCATGATCCTAAGCATACCACCTCATCAGTGAAGCATGGTGGTGGTAGTGTCATGGCGTGGACATGTATGGCTGCCAATGGAACTGGTTCTCTTGTATTTATTGATGATGTGACTGCTGACAAAAGCAGCAGGATGAATTCTGAAGTGTTTCGGGCAATATTATCTGCTCATATTCAGCCAAATGCTTCAGAACTCATTGGACGGCGCTTCATAGTGCAGATGGACAATGACCCGAAGCATACTGCAAAAGCAACCAAAGAGTTTTTTAAGGGAAAGAAGTGGAATGTTATGCAATGGCCAAGTCAATCACCTGACCTGAATCCGATTGAGCATGCATTTCACTTGATGAAGACAAAACTGAAGGGAAAATGCCCCAAGAACAAGCAGGAACTGAAGACAGTTGCAGTAGAGGCCTGGCAGAGCATCACCAGGGATGAAACCCAGCGTCTGGTGATGTCTATGCGTTCCAGACTTCAGGCTGTAATTGACTGCAAAGGATTTGAAACCATGTATTAAAAGTGAAAGTTTGATTTATGACTGTTAATCTGTCCCATTACTTTTGGTCCCTGAAAAAGTAGGAGGCACATTTACAAACTGTTGTAATTCCTACACCGTTCACCTGATTTGGATGTAAATACCCTCAAATTAAAGCTTAAAGTCTGCAGTTAAAGCACATTTTGTTCATTTCATTACAAATCCATTGTGGTGGTGTATAGAGCCAAAAAGATTAGAATTGTGTCGATGTCCCAATATTTATGGACCTGACTGTACCTATGACTCAGTTTAAGCCCCCCATCTGTCTCCCCGAAATACTAATTTTGACTATGTGGGAATTTCACTGAAATATACAGAGAAAAGGGAGGGACTTTGCCTTCATATTTCTCCTCCGCCTGACTTTCTTAGACTCAATTCGGAGTCTAAGTGTCAATCCCGAGATTAGGAATTGGCTGTGAGTATGTTGGATCGTGTGGGATCCCCCATAGACCTCATTGCTGTACTCTGGCGCATGTGCGAAAGGCCAGTATTGACATGGAGAGGAGTTAGGAGTAATACTTGGAGTTAGGGATGGCTTAGGGGGTGACTCAAGATGCTGTTAACCATAATTCCCCATCAGTCTCAACTATATAAAGCCTGGATGGAAATGACATTCCATAGGATATCCTGCACTTACAAAGGATAGAGGGTACAGGATGATGTACTGGGAATGTGGTCTAATCAGTACAGACCCATTATAGTGTAACAACATTTTGAAGTTGACATTCTTAAAGTAATTCTGCAATAAAAGTCACTTATCTCACTGCACACTACCTAAAAAAACAAACAAACAAAAAAAAAACAATACACTAATGATGGGAATAACATTAACAGTTTGTTCAGTAAAGAGATAATTTTCAGAAATTTAAAGTGAATTCACAGTGGATTGGGAATTTAAGGCTGAAGTAGCTGAAATGGCAGCTCATTTTGGCCTTAAATGTGAAATTCAGTTTGCATTATTGACAAGTCTGGCAAGTCCACTAGAGGTGGAGTTAATCTACCAAGCTAATTATTGCAGTTTCTAAAAAAAAAATTAATTGGTTAATGGATCTGGGACAGTGGATCCAGACCACTTCAATGAGCTGAAGTGTTGTCGATTCCTATAGTGTCCCTTTAAGGAAATTCAATTAGATTTTATACAATTAATTTATTGAACAGTACAGACAGTCATTGAGGTTAATTAATGTAGAATATTAAGGAGGGAGACATGAGAGTCAGAAATATCAAGGTACCATGTAATTTATATTATAATAAGGAAGGAGTCTTAAAGTACATAGGAGTATACTGAATTGTAGTGAGCTGAAAACCCTGAGACTAAAATAGTCAAAACAACCATTTATGCCAGAATTTATTAAAATTTAAATTTATTTATTAAAATTCACTGTTTAGTCACATGGGTAGCAACCTTCAGCATTCCATGTGTGGACTACATCTCCCCTGGTGCTTTACCACCATAATGGCGGTAAAAGCATTATGGGAGATGTAGTCCAAACCATCATGAGTGCTGAAAGTTGCCTATCAATAAAATATATTTCCTGGCTAATCATGGCAGCATTTAACATATGGGTTTAGCTCCTCCCTCTAACCCTCAGGACAGGAAACACAATCAATTAAACAATTAAGCCTACCTTCCCCTAGTATATTAGGTACCCCAGTTTCCTCCACACCTCAGTCTTTTCCTGTCCTCCTAGCCCTAGGACAGTTTATATATATATATATATATATATATATTTCTTTTTTTTCAGTTTCTTCTGAATGATTTATTTCTTTTTTGCTCACCTGACCATGTTTGATATGGTCTTGTCCCTTTGGAGGTCAGCCTCCCTCCTCAGGAAGCCCAGGCACATGTAGCCCAATCTCCATGGAGTTGGGAACCCCTGGGAGCCTGGGTGGTTAGTTCCACAGGCTGTGGGAATCCTCTGGCGTCCAGTGTGTGCTGCAGACCTCGATCAGATGATCAGCATAACGGTAAGACGCTCGCGCATGCACAATGCGCCCGACCGGACTCAGAGTGAATTTTGCCCCTTTCCAAAATGGTGGTTTAGCGATCTCGCAACCAAAGTGCGCATGTGCGATCCTTTAAAGGTACAGAGCGGGAAATTTGAAATGGCGGTATTTAGCCTAAAAAACGCTCGCTTCCGTTCCCTTTAAAGATACAGTGCTCTAGTAGACTGTTCTTAAAGCTCTGCAGGTAAGAGAATTACTTATATTTTAAAATCATAATATTGGGCTGGGAATACATTACCTTTTTTTTAATGTTCTTAGCCCTACAGTCAGTATGGATCCATCATCCCCTTCTGCAAAATCAACAAGATCTGCTATAGGTCATAGGTGAGCAATATTTTTTCTTGTTTTTTTCACGTTACTAAAAAGAGTGCATGGAGGGTACAGTCTTATGACTTCTGTATCTTACAGCCCTCGTGACCGGTCCTGTCGCAGATCCCATCGAGGAGAAGGGAGAAACCGGCAGCCTGCCCTGGATGTGGAGCAAGGCCTATGGATAACTGCAGGCTCTGCAGAAGATGCTTAACCATGGTCGCAGGAGAATCTGATCGCCAGAGGTCACCGCAAGCCTCTACCTCCTCAGCCAAGGATATTGCTTATTGGATTAAGCAAGCAGTGGTTGAGGCAACTGCAGAATCCCACAAGAGCAAGAGATCAAGAGGGGAGACCTTCGGCATGGATTCAGATCAGTCTGACGATGAATACAGACAGACTTCAGCTTACCTGGATTTAGAGCCAATCTCTTCCAGTGAAGAGGAGTATATGGAACAACCTTGCTCCTTGGACTCCAAAGCTATGGAGCATTTGATTATGGCTGTTAGAAGAACATTGGATTTGCCGGAAGAGACCAAAGGATGTTCAGCTTCTGACAGACACTTTGGAGATTTGCATAAGAAAAGACCTTCCTTTCCAGTCCACAGCTCTATTAAAGACCTGATGAGGAACGAGTGGCAAATTCCTAGTAAAAGGATTACTAGTCAAGGTCGGCTTTCGAAGTTATACCCGATTAAAGAGGAGGATTCCAGATTGTGGACTACGGTCCCAAAAGTTAATGCTCCTATCATTAAGGTTGCTAAAAGATCTCCACACTACCAATTGATAGCAATGCTTCCCTTAAGGAGCCCATGGATAAAAGGATTGAAGCTGATTTATCTAAAGCTTTCATGACAGCGGGTTTAGGTTGCCATCCCGCTGTGTCCATTTCTGCTTTGTCTAGAGCCATGCGTTCCTGGTTGCTTGACTTGGAGGATGACATAGATAAAGGTATTAGTAGACGTCAGATGGCGGAATCCTTAAGGGATATCAAACTCGCCAGTGACTGGCTTTTGGAATCCTCCACTGATCTCATTAGAATTCTTTCTAAGGTTATGGCTCATTCAGTCACCACTAGAAGGGCTCTCGGCTGAGATCCTGGAGGGCAGACCTTTCCTCCAAGAATAATTCATGCTCACTTCCCTTTATGGGAGAAGTGCTTTTTGGGAAACCACTGGATGAAGCTATTAAAAAGGCGGCCGAGGTTAAACAGGTCATGCTGCCATAAGATAGGTGTCCAAAGAGACCTCGTCTGGACCATAGACCTTTTAGGGATCAAGGCTACTTTAGGGAAAGTAAGACCTACAGGCCGGGCAGAGAATTCTTGAGGAATTCCAATTGGAAGAGCGGCCAGAATGTGAAATCCTCTAGGGGCAAGACGCAGACCTCTTCCTTTCGCCCCAACAAGCAATTCTAAAGGTGGCTTACAACAGGTTCCTCGAGTGGGTGCACGTCTTTCATTCTTTCAGAGGGCCTGGGAAATCATTCCAGATGCTTGGGTAAGATCCATTATCACCGGAGGTTATCATCTGGAATTCGAAGAATATCCACCTCCACTAAGGTTTATTCGCACAAGGCTTCCTGCCAACATCCAAAAATGAGAGGTTTTGAGTCTTTATGTCAACAATCTTCTTATGGAAGAAGCCATCATACCTGTACCCATAAGAGAAAGATTCCAGGGATATTATTCTCCCTGTTTTTGGTCAAGAAGCCGGAGGGAAAATGGAGACCTATTTTAGACCTCCACCAGCTCAACCTTTATCTAAGAGTCAGAAGATTTTGCATGGAATCCATTCGCTCCATCATTCCTGTTGTTCATCACCAAGATTGGATGATATCAGTAGATCTCAGGGATGCATATTTTCATGTCCCTATCACGATCACCCATCAAAAGATTCTCAGGTTTTGTGTCCGGAAGGAACACTTTCAATTTCAGGCCCTTCCTTTTGGTATAAGTACGGCCCCGAGGACCTTCTCGAAGGTTCTGGTCACCATCATTGCTTTGCTCAGAAAAGAAGGTGTAGCGGTGTTTCACTACCTGGACGACATCCTGGTAGTGGCCCCGGACCTAGGATCAATATTCCAACACAGACAACTAGTCCTCGACACTCTATCTCATTTCGGTTGGCTCATCAATTACGAGAAGAGTCACTTGCATCCTTCAAGAGAACTGATATTTCTGGGAGCAAATTTCAATACAGACACGGCAACTGTATCCCTTGCACACGACAGAAAGATCATACTTCAAGATCGGATAAGGGACTTCAGACTGAAGACTTCAGCCTCGGCAAGAGAGTTGATGAGGCTTCTGGGGACTCTTTCCTCTACAATAGAGCTTGTCAGGTGGGCTCAGTGGAACCTTCACCCTCTTCAACAATTTTTTCTGAAAAATTTCAGGACCAACTCAAGGGATTGGGAGACACTGATTTGCATTCCTTTTGTTCTGAAGCAGAAGCTCCTTTGGTGGATGTCGTGGGAAAATCTCTCCCGAGGGTTCCCCTTGCTGGAAATAGATTGGGTGGTCATTACGACAGATGCCAGTCTGACAGGTTGGGGGGCGCATTTAGGCAATCGATTTTTTTTTCAAGCAAAATGGCCTCCAAGAACCCAATGCTTGCCTTCCAACATCAGGGAGCTAAGAGCTACCTTTCTGGCTCTTCTTCGTTTTCAACATGTCATCAGGCATTGCTGGGTCAAGTTGAGAGTGGACAACAAAGCGGCTGCTGCCTACATAAACCATCAAGGCGGAACAAGGAGTGTAGCCCTGATGAGAGAGATTGTTCCCATTATGACCCGGGCTCAGAATCATGTGGAGGGCCTGTGTGCCACTTATCTCCCAGGAAAGGAGAATATATTAGCGGATTTCCTCAGCAGACACCTGATAGAAGCTTCAGAATGGCAACTTTCCAGGAGGATCTTCGCTCAGTTGGTCCAGAAGTGGGGTCTTCCCCAAGTAGACCTCATGGCGACCATTCGGAATGCGCAGGTTCCATGCTTTGTGGCGAGGAGATACCATCCAAAGGCGGTTGCTCAGGATGCTCTATCCATCAATTGGGTATTTGATCTGGCTTACATCTTTCCTCCAATTCCCCTCATCCACGCTGTTCTGAGAAAGATCTCCAAGGAACGTTGCAAGGTGATAGCTGTACTTCCCTTCTGGCCTCGTTGCTCTTGGTTTCCCCTGTTACAGAGGTTATCAATGGACCTGCCTTGGGAACTTCCAGTATCGGAAGACCTGCTGATTCAGGGTCCAGTGTTTCATCCGGTGCCTCACAAATTCAGGCTCCATGCATGGCTATTGAGAGGAAGTCTCTAGTTGAACATGGCCTTTCGGGCCAGGTTATGTCTACCCTGTTACGATCCAGGAATCCTTCTACTTCTTCTACTTACCATAAGGTATGGGAAGCCTTTGCTCGATGGTGTAATTCCATGGTTCAAGATTTAGGTTCCCCTTCCGTGTCTCAGGTTTTGGGTTTCCTGCAAGCAGGCCTGGAGAGGGGCCTTCAACTTAACACGCTTAAAGTGCACTGCTCGGCTCTTTCAGCTCTTTCTGGTATTCGTTGGGCATTAAATCCTATTGTAATTAGCTTCTTCAAAGCAGTCATTAGGATTAGACCTCCTATCAAGGTATTCTCTGCTCCTTGGAATTTGCCTCTGGTTCTGCAGGCCTTGATGGAACATCCCTTCGAACCTATTGATGAGGTCCCTATGCAGGTTCTTTCTCTAAAGACCCTGTTGTTACTGGCCTTGGTATCTGCTAGGAGAATGTCAGATATTAGAGCGCTGTCGTCTGAGGAACCGTTCACTACCTTCTTCGATGATAGAGTTGTGCTACGGCCTAGACCTGAGTTCCTTCCTAAGGTTGTTACATCCTTCCATCTGAATCAAGAGATTGTCCTGCCAGGGTATTTTCACGAGCCATCGTCTCCTGAAGAAGAAAGATGTCATACGCTAGACCTAAGGAGGTGTCTTTCCACATATATTGCACGCTCAGCTAATTGGAGAAAGTCTCCCCAATTGTTTGTGATACCTTGGGGTTCTCGTAAAGGTGAAGCTGCCTCTGTCGCAACCCTTCATTCCTGGACTGTTCAGGCTATTTCTAAAGCTTACAGAACTAAACGGGTTCCAGTTCCCAAGGACATCAAGGCACATTCCACGAGGTCCATTGCTACTTCATGGGCTGCAGAGTCAGGAGTTCCTGCAGAGAGCATCTGTAAAGCTGCCAATTGGTCATCTTTGAAAACCTTTGTACATCACTACAGAGTGGATATCTCATCTCGTTCTGATTCAGAGTTTGGCCTATCGGTCTTGAACTCTTATAAGCCTTAAGTGGATATTAAACAATTTTTGTAGCATGACTTACCCTCCCTGAGTGGTTATTGCTTTGGGAATCCCATATGTTAAATGCTGCCATGATTAGCCAGGAATAGAGAAAATTTATTGATACTTACCGTCATTTTCTTTTCCTGGCTATTATTCATGGCAGCATTTGGTCTCCCACCCTCTCTTGGTTTATTTGTCTTGTTACTGGACTGAGGTGTGGAGGATACTGGGGTACCTAATATACTAGAGGAAGGTAGGCTTAATTGTTTAATTGATTGTGTTTCCTGTCCTGAGGGTTAGAGGGAGGAGCTAAACCCATATGTTAAATGCTGCCATGAATAATAGCCAGGAAAAGAAAATTACGGTAAGTATCAATACATTTTCTCTAATATTTAAGTGTGAATTGTTAGGACCTGAAAGTGAATTCAAAGTTTAGGCCAAAATAACTGATCTGGAAAAAGTCATTTATGCTTTCACGATATTTGCCTAAAATGTGAAGTTTACTTTGAATTCCAATAGTTCACAATTTAGTTAATCAGTCTGTGAAGTTTGTTCACTAAACTTCAAATGGCAACAAAATTAAAAACTGAATGGCAAATTGTAGGCTAAAATTGCCAAGCTGTGACTATAGATGAGTTGAAGAATTTAGCCAGTTTACTTATTTTGGCTATATCTATCCATTCGGATTACCATTCAAAGTTTAGTGAATAGCACTGCCCTTTTAAAGTAAATCAGCTTGTGTTTAGGTAACGGAATCGAGGTTTCCCCTTTAAGAAGAGGCAGTAATGAAAAATACGTATTAAAGTATGGGGTTTTTGTTGTTTTTTTGACATATGCTCAAAATTAGTTTAACAAATTGGTCATTTATATTGGTTATTTATATACAAAATTGTCCAACATACAAAATAAAGATATATTCTCAAGTATACTAGAGATATATCATTTAGGGAAAAAATCCACCAAGGTCTCTCCTTTTCATCAAAATCAATTCCTTACCTATCCCTTCTGAGTCACATGCTCGAAATGCGCTGTCCAGCATTTGCTCATCAGAAGATGAATTGACAATATGTACAAGTAAGTCCTCAGGACAATCTAAAGGAAATATAAACAAATATTGAATATAAAATACACTGAACAAGCTTTCATTACAAGCAAATATCACCCATACTCTTCATCACTAACTTGCAGGTCCATATCAGACCATAGGGTTAACGTGATAAAAACCTGTTATCTTAAAGGACCACTCTAGGCACCCAGACCACTTCAGCTTAATAAAGTGGTCTGGGTGCCAGGTCCTTCTAGGGTTAACCCATTTTTTCATAAACATAGCAGTTTCAGAGAAACTGCTATGTTTATGAATGGGTTAAGCCTTTCCCCTAATCCTCTAGTGGCTGTCTCATTGACAGCCACTGAAACCTAGCGTCCAACTATGTGATTTTCCACAGTGAGAGCCTATAACAATATATAAAGCGTATGAATATACTTTCCTATGTGAGCTGACTGAATCTTGCTTGAGTAAGTTTAAACCCCTTTCCCCTTTCCAGAGCCGGGCGGGAGGGGGACCCTGAGGGTGGGGGCACCCTCAGGACACTATAGTGCCAGGAAAACGAGTATGTTTTCCTGGCACTATAGTGGTCCTTTAAGGTCTCATTTGAGAACAGATGATTTATTTTGTTAAACAGTTATGGCTTTAAATAGATCAGAGTTCTAAAATGTAGACCTTTGTCTACAACTATTGCCTCATAATCTGACTAATGAAAATAACAAATTAGATGAATTATCTCCAGGGACAGTAAAGGAGGCTAACTCTAGTAATGTAGATGCATACAAATATTTCAGATTGCAACCTTTAATGAAGACAAGTTGCCATGACAATGTTTCCACCACTAGTGGTGGTCTTTATCAAGTATAACTTTGGGAGCACCATTTTACTATTGGCGTTTATTACTACTATAGCAGGGGTTCTTAAACCAGTCCTCAAGGACCCCCTACTAGTCCAGGATTTAGGGATTACCTGGGTGTTTAGAAAAAAAAAAAAAAAAACACCTTACACTCTAAGGTGTTTTTTTTTTTCTTTTTCTAAACAATTTAGACACACCCAGGTAATCCCTAAATCCTGGACAGGCAGGGGGTCCTTGAGGGGTGGGTTGAAAACCCCTGTACTAGAGCATGACTGCAGTCCGTTTTTCTGTTTGTTTGGATAAAGGAGACTAAAGCACATAAAGTAGTCCTTAAGGGAACACGCCATTAAACAAAAAAACAGACAAACAAAAAGAACAAATTTTGTAAATACACACCCAAAGAAAATATACATGTAATTTGTTTAGTGTGTTTTCCTTGTGGGTAATGGGTTATATGACATTTTGGTTTGCAATAACTGCATATCAAACTAATATCGAGCTACTGCAAGCCCACCACAATTGATCTAGGTAACTGCCTTTCTCTTGAGTTAAGCCCCACCAACCTAAACTACAGGAAGGAAACAGGACCATCTCTCTGAATGAATGACAGCAGGGGAGGTGTAACAAGGTTAATTTGTAAAAATACAGATTTCTAGTAAAATTGGCACTTTTTTAAAGTGAGAAAAAAACAGGACATGCTCTTGCCACATGGAGCACTTGAGCAAACTAGGCTGTTTTAACTTTTTCCAGTGTTCCTTTAACCCTAAGGGCTCAACTTCAGAAATAAAAGGAAATCATGACGGAATATTTCCGTCATGTGTCCTTAACCCCTTAAGGACACATGACATGTATGACATGTAATGATTCCCTTTTATTCCAGAAGTTTGGTCCTTAAGGGGTTAAAGAGTTTTCACTGTCCAGGCAAAAAATGGTGCTGTCCATGCCATAGTCCAGCCTCTCTGCAGTTATTTGGATAATGCGGAAGACACAACGTGGCATTAGCTGTCCAAATGAGCCTAGTTTTGATCTGCAATAATAGGCTGAGAGAGCTGGCGCATTATTAGATGTGTTTATGCTGTGTAATGTACACTAGAACCGAGCAGGGAGCGCTACAGCAGCACACATTGTATGGTCCTGAAGGCGGTGGGCTAGCCAAACAGCTTGTCAGTGGGTCCTGTTACTATTGACGGTACCTTAGAGGCCAGACTTGGTGCAATTGTTGGGAGGTATGTATTAAACACACACTCACACACATATATATATATTTTAAAAGCCAACAGCCGGCCCGGGACATTTGTCCTTTTAGACCCTTTGCTAGCCAGACTGTCTGTGCTACAATTAAAAACATACTGTCCATTTTAGCTTGCAGTTCTTGTCCTTGATCTTTAACAAAGATGTTGTCACGATCTTTCCTTGTCTACAGATCTTTGCCTTCTATTATGCAAGTCCTAAAATAACAAAATAGACAAGTGAGTGTAATGTATAGAATAAAATTTTGCCTCAGTCAAAAATACAACAAGGCATTTCATAAAATTTACGATATTGATAATAAATAGACTTTGAAGTTAAAGTGTTACTCCAAGCACCATGACCACTTTGAGGATTTTAAATGAGTATGGTGCTTGGAGGCGTTACGTGCAACATTTCAGTATGAAATGCTACATATAGACTTAAAGCACTTTGCAGCTAGAGGTTACATAGTTACATAACTGAAAAGAGACTTGCGTTCATCAAGTTCAGCCTTCCTCACATATGTTTTTGCTGTTGATCCAAAAGAAGGCGAAAAATCTAGTCTGAAGCGCTTCCAGTTTTGCAACAAACTAGGGGAAAAAAATCCTTCTAGACCCCAAAATGGCAGTCAGATATCTCCTTGGATCAAGCAGCTATTACCCCACTAATTAGAAATTATATCGCTGTATATGTTATGTTTTTGGAAGTATTTATCCAATTGCTGTTTAAAGATCTGTATGGACTCTGATAAAACCACATCTTCAGGCAGAGAAAACCACATCCTTATAGTTCTTACTGTAAAAAAACATTTTCTTTGCCTTAGATTAAATCTCTTTTCTTCCAGCCTAAATGCGTGACATTGTGTCCTATGTATAGCCCTGTTTATGAATAGATTTTCAGAGAATGGTTTATACTGGCCCCAAATATATTTGTATAATGATGAGGTATTTCTTCACCACTGGCAGCATCATTAGCCAGCGGGCTGGCCAGTGATATTATGTGCACATTGGCTCGACAGCGCACATAACCTCCCCTCAGCTCAGACTCTAGCTCGTCCTTCCGTCTGCAGCGAAGGGGAGTGACATCACCGAAGGACGATTGGTCTGCAGGGAGAACTTGGCCTCCTATTGGGATCACAGAAAGATCTATCTAATCTTTTCCTTTTTCACGTCCTTCTCAGACGTGGCCAGAACTCATCTCCTCAACTTCTTTTGGAGCTCTGTTTTGTTCCTTGTTTGCCACTGTTCAAACATGGTCTATTCTGGATGTTTATTTACTGATTCCTCAATGCAAATACTTACTGGTCTTTCTTGTTATACTGAAAATTTCATCAAAAACTTGAATTAGAAAAAAAAATGCAAATGCATTCATTTGGCCAAACTGAACTGTCATTTACAATAATGATCCAACCCAGCTCCATGCTTTTGTTCAAGTCATAATTATGATTGACAATCCCTTCAGTTAATATTCTCTAACAGTGAGCACTGTAACTAGAATATTTATAAACCTCCAGACATATCACCCACCTCCATACTTCCCAATTGTCCTTAAAGAAAAGCAGTCCCTATTTGGGCCCAAATCCCTCTTTTCTAGGTGCTCCTATTATTGGTGTGTCTAACAGAGCTCTAACAGTAATAATATTCACAGTAATGTGTCTTTACAGGGACACTATAGGCACCCATATCACTTCATCCCGTTGTAGTGGTCCTGTCCCCTTCAGAGAAACTGCAATGTTTATATAACAGGGTTAAGACTGCCTCTAGTAGCTATCTACCAGACAGCCACTAGAGGCGCTTCCTGGCATTTCAGGGAGTCTGACTCAGTGAAACGACGCTGGATGTCCTCATCCTTTGCATGAGGGCATCTAGTGTCTGCTAAAATCACATGGGAAAGCAATGAGTTAAAGGATAACTATAGTGTCATAAAAAAACAAACTCGTCAGGAAAACAAACTGATTGAATCCGCGCGCACGGAGGAGAGGTCACTGGCGCTGGATAAAAGTAAGTGGCTAAAGTGGTTTTAACCAAGGAGGGGGACCCTGAGGGTGGGGGGTCCTAAGGATGCAAAAGTGTCAGAAAAACGAGTTTGATTTCCTGACACTTTAGCATCCTTAGGACCCCCCACCATCAGGGTCCCCCTCCCTTGGTTAAAACCACTTCAGCCACTTACTTTTATCCAGCGCCAGTGACCTCTCCTCCGCGCGCGCGGATTCAATCAGTCCATAGGAAAGCATTTATCAATGCTTTCCTATGGACGTTCTGCACGATGGATGCGAATTTCGCATCCAGCGTCGCAGAAGCGCCTCTAGCGGCTTTCAGGAAGACAGCCACTAGAGGCTGGGTTAACCCTGCAATGTAAACATAGCAGTTTATCTGACGGGTTAAAACCTGGGGGACCTGGCACCCAGACCACTTCCTTGAGCTGAAGTGGTCTGGGTGACAATAGTGTCCCTTTAATGCCTGAAGGCAAAGGATTAGGAATCAGGTAATTGTCTAAAAAAAAAAAAAAATTTTAACCCTTTACTTGCCACCGAGGGACACAAGATGGGGGGCAGAGGAACCCTTTAGTGTTAGGAATACATCTTTGTATTCCTAACACTAAGGTTTTCCCTTAAAGGGACACTGTAGTCACTATAACCACTTTGTCTCTTTGAATTGGTTATAGTGCCTGGAGTGCCCTGGCACTGTCCCTCCATTCAGTGTTGCACCATGTTTGTGCAGTATGCCACAAAATAAGAGTCCCTGGCCACCCACAGTCCGGCCCCTTCTGTATGTGTAGCTAAGGCAGAGATTACACACTTCCTTGTTGTCATACCGTCAGTTGGAGCTCTGACAGGCTAAAAGCAGTCAGCTGACACTCTCAGCCAATCACAGCTGACCATTGCTGCTCAGGCTAAAACTTCCTTATTAGCCAAAGCAGCACAGAGGGGATGGACTGCCGGGGACTCTTGTTTAGCATTAAAACATTACAACATTAAAAACTGTTTAACCCCTTAAGGACGGAGCCAAATGTACACATTGTGAACAAAACAAAATGTAAACAAAACCTGGCATTTGCGCTACATGTCTGTCCAACCGAAATACACCTCTTTCATAGTAAATGCACCCACCCTTATTATATATCATTTTATTCAGGGGAAACAGGGCTTTCATTTAATATCAAATATTTAGCTATGAAACATAATTTAATATGAAAAAAATGGGAGAAAATACGTTTTTTTTGGATTTTTTTAGTTCTACATGACATTTTAACGGTCAATGTCATAATACTGTTTGCTTTTACTGCAATAAAATACACATATTTATATTCAGTAAAGTCTCACGTGTAAGACAGTACCCCCTATGTACAGGTTTTATGGCGTTTTGGGAAGTTACAGGGTCAAATATAGCACGTTACATTTGAAATTGAAATTCGCCAGATTGGTTACGTTGCCTTTGAGACTGTATAGTAGCCTGGGAATGAAATTTACACCCATAATGGCATACCATTTGCAATAGTAGACAACCCAAGGTATTGCAAATGGGGTATGTCCAGTCTTTTTTAGTAGCCATTTGGTCACAAACACTGGCCAAAGTTAGCGTTAGTATTTGTTTGTGTGTGAAAAATGCCAATTTTGGCCAGTGTTTGTGACTAAGTGGCTACTAAAAAAGACTGGACATACCCTGTTTGCAATACCTTGGGTTGTCTACTATTGCAAATGGTATGCCATCATAGGGGTAATTTTCATTCTTGGGCTACCATAGGGTCTCAAAGGCAACGTAACCAATCTGGCGAATTTTAATGTGAAAAAACTGAAATGCAAGCCTTATATTTGACGCTGTAACTTTTGAAAACACCATAAAACCTGTACATGAGGGGTACTGTTGTACTCGGGAGACTTCGCTGAACACAAATATTTGTGTTTCAAAACAGTAAAAAGTATCACAGCAATAATATTGTCCGTGTAATGCTGTTTGTGCGTGAAAAATGCAAAAAACTTCACTTTTACTGGCGATATCATCGTTGTAATACATTTTACTGTTTTGAAACACTAATATTTGTGTTCAGCGAAGTCTCCCGAGTAGAACAGTACCCCCCATGTACAGGTTTTATGGTGTCTTGGAAAGTTATAGGGTTAAATATAGTGCTAGCAAATTAAATTCCCTTTACTTTCGGCATGGGTTGTCAGGCAGGTCCCGCTAATTGTAATTAATTAAGATACCTAATTATGTAAAAAATATTACATAAATATATATGTAGAATTAATATATGTATATATATACGTATGTGTATATATATGTATATATCTATATAATTTTTTTTAAATATTTTTATTTATATATAGGTATATATATAGTGATATATACGTATATATTTATGTATATAGATATATATATTATTTCGTTCTACGTGTATTTTGATATATGTATATATATATTAATTTCACAAAACAGTTAGAACGAAATAACACACATCTATATATTTTTTAATTATTTATTTTTAATTATTTTTTTAATTTTATTTTTTAACGTATTTACATTTTTATTTTTTTTATATTATATATAAATATATATATACAATAATTATATATATATTTAATCAGTATCAGTCTACGTGTAATTTGATATTATATATATATATATAATTATATATATATTAATAGTAAAATACACCTAGACGGTGTATGTGTGTGTATGTATATATATATATATACTTAGATCATATATATATAATATATATATATGATCTAAGTATATATAATTATTTTTTTTTACACCATTAACTTATTTTTATTTTATTTTCAGCCAGCAGGGGGACCACCTGTCATTACAGGCAGCCCCCCTGCCGGCAATACAGAAGCCAGCTATCCCCGGCCATGTGATTGTGGGGTCCTCGCTAGGACCCCACTCTCACATGGCCGGGGGCTTCAACGAGGACGGATGTGCCGCGGGGGGCTCCCTGGGAGTCCCCCCAACCGCGATCGCCGGCGTGGGACCGCCGGCGACCGGGTAAGTTAACAAAAACTGGAGGGCGTACAATTACGCCCGGCGGCGTTTAGAGCCGCCTATTAGAGGGCGTAATTGTACGTCCTCCGGTTTTAAGGGGTTAATGCTGAAAGAAATGATGGCACCAGGGGACTCCATACACTATAACCAGTTTAATGAGATGAAGCAGATA
This sequence comes from Pelobates cultripes, assembly GCA_933207985.1. Taxonomy (NCBI): domain Eukaryota; kingdom Metazoa; phylum Chordata; class Amphibia; order Anura; family Pelobatidae; genus Pelobates; species Pelobates cultripes. Next base: position 37,697,514 of record OW240921.1, read on the forward strand.
CAGTGCCTACGGTGTCCCTTTAAGGACCAAACTTCTGGAATAAAAGGGAATCATGACATGTCACACGCCATGTGTCCTTAAGGGGTTAAACTGCAATGCACGTGTTTGGAAATCAGTCTGTGTAAATAAAATGCATTGATCTTGCTCTAAATTACATTTTAGTTGTACATTGCCATCAGTAAGTCATCTAAAATGTCTCAGCAGAGCCCCACCCACCTCATTACCTCTAAAATGAAAGTGTCCCTCTTTGTCTATTTGAAATGTTAGGATTAATGGCCACATCACCCACCTTACCTCATCCTCATATCTGTCTGACCTATAACTGTCAGTAATGGAGTCTGTGAGGAGATGGTTTCCTTCAAACAAAAAAAACTTTATTGCACCTAACATGTCAGTCCTCTAATTTGAAAGTAGCTGTATGAATTTAGCCAATACGTATACTTCATATCACTGTAGACAGAGGAATACAATTTGACATAAATACAATAAAAACTGACTGGAATTTTATTTTAAAAAGTGTTTGTCCAAAAGCCAGATTAACCCTGGGAAGAGCACTAGGCTGGGTAACAATGTTTTGGGGGGGCTCTATTTAGGCTGGGGGTGCCCAATATAGTCCCCAGACTACAACTCCCTTGATTCTTTGCATGCCTTTAGAATAACATGCCTTTAGTATCATGGAAGCTGTAGTTTTAAAACGTCTGGGGATCTACCGTTTAGGCACCCCTGATTTAGGGCATGGTACAGCACCATGCAGGCACACACATTGAAAAGCACAGTGGACACCCGCAGGGGTATATTTACTAAACACACTGAGTTGTAGTGAATTAGAATTTCAATTGGGAAATTTAGACCAAAACCCAGTTATAGTCATAGATTGGGTATTATAGCCTACATTTTGCAGTTTGGTTTACAATTCAAAGTCTGGTGAATAAATCCCATAAAACCATGTAGAATACCACAGACCTATTGAAACACAAAGAAAAACGGAGCTATTGAAACTAAAGAGAGAATTGTTGGTAATTCAAAGACAATTTCACATTTTGTCAAACTCAAAGCTCCATGCGCGCGAGAGCAGTTGCCGGAGGAGCTGCAGGCTGAGCTCCCGGGTTCTCTCTCTCTCCCATGCCGGCTTCCTAGCAAGATTCATGCAGACCAGTGAGGGCAATCTCTGATCTCCCCCTCCGCTCCGCGAAGGCACAAAGCAGGCCCCTGCAGGGGACAGCAAGGGAGAGCCTCGGCTTTCTCTGGGAGGGGGTCAATTGTGCCTTTGCCCCCCTGATCCACCGCTACCACAAATCCAATACAGTGCCCCCAAATCCAATACACTGTCCCCCTCCTTTCATTTGAATACACTGCACCCTCCACCCAATCTAATACGTTGCCCCCCTTTGGGGTCTCTCTTTTATGGATGTTTGGATATCGAAATGTTGTCACCCCACTGGAGACACTTTTGGTTTGTAATAATGACATCCCTTTCTCTTTATATACTTAAATGGAAACTCCAGTGCCAGGAAAGCAATCCGTTTTCCTGGCACTGCAGGTCCCCTCTCCCTCCCACCCCCCAATCCCCGGTTGCTGAAGGGGTGAAAACCTGTTCAGTAACTTACCACAGGCAGCAACGATGTCCTGCGTCGCTGCTTCTTCCTCCGCCGCCGCTCCTCCCAGTGATTGCGTTGGCCGGTGGGCGAGACTGATCCCGCCCACCGGACCTAATGCGCATTAGCGCTCCCCATAAGAAAGCATTAAAAATGCTTTCCTACGGGGAAATGAGCGACGCTGGAGGTCCTCACACAGCATGAGGACGTCCAGCGACGCTCTAGCACAGGTTTTCTGTGCTAGAAACCAGGAAGTGCCCTCTAGTGGCTGTCTAGTAGACAGCCACTTGAGGTGGAGTTAACCCTGCAAGGTAATTATTGCAGTGTATAAAAAACTGCAAAAATTACACTTGCAGGGTTAAGAGTAGTGGGAGTTGGCACCCAGACCACTCCAATGGGCAGAAGTGGTCTGAGTGCCTGGAGTGTCCCTTTAACCCCTTAAGGACCAAACTTCTGGAATAAAAGGGAATCATGACATCCAGATGTTGTGGACTACAAACCCCATACTCTTACACTCATAATGCTGGCAAATCATCATGGGAGGTGTGGTCCAAAACATTTGGAGTGCCAAAGGTTGCCTATGCCTGCTATAGGGACTCAGACCACTTCAGCTCATTGAATGGTCTAGGTGCAGTGTCCCTGTCAGTTTAACTCTGCAATTGTAATTATTGCAGTTATTGATTAACTGCAAAAATTACAATTGCAAGGTGCAATAATAAAAAAGAGGTGCAAGGCTTACGGGTCGTAAGGCTAAAACCCCATAAAAAAAAAAAAAAAGCATTGATTCAATGGTTTCCTGTGGGGTTGTTCTAATGCGATCACTGCATTAGGTCATGCATGTCAGCTAATGTCGGGGGTGGAGGAGCAGCGCTGAGTGTCATCATGTGCTTTCTGACCAACTAGCTACGAAGCATCATTCACAGCAAACTGCACTGCGTTGTGTGTTCTGACACCTTTCTATCTATCAATTTCTAGCATTACGTTTTTCAGTAATCTGAGATGCAGTAGCTGTTCTGTGTGATTGAATCTGGCCGGCTAGCCTCCCAACTTGCATCAATGTTGTCCTTCCTTGCACCATTTCTGATAGATACCCACCCCACAAGACTTGCCATTTTGGATATACTTTGACCCAGTCATCTAGCCATCACTATTTGGCCCTCAAATTCTTTCACTTGCCCATTTTTCCTGTTTCCAACATTTGAAATTTAAGAACTAACTGTACACTTATTTGCGTAACCCACCCCTTTACAGGTGCCATTATAATTGTTACAATCAACATCATTCATTTCACCTGTCAGTGGTTTTAATATTGTTGCAGATCAGTGTATAATTGGGATTGGAAACAAAAAATGTAAGAGAGATGATCATAACAAAGCTAGCAGTCTACAATTTACAATTCCAAGAATCACCATCACATGGTGACCAGCTCATATATGGCATTTGTGGTTCTCCAACCGTTTGATTACAAAGTTAGGCTGAAAGAGAAACAACACTGCCCACCAGGAAAACTAAAACGGAAAACCAAATAAATTTAACATGTAAGGAAGTTAATAAGGTGGATTATCTTCATAGAGGTGTAAAAATCAAGGATATATCCTGTCTATTAAGAAAATACAAAGGTAAATCCATACCAGAGGCTCTGGAAACAGCTATGACTGCATTCAGCTTTCCCTCAACCATTAATGCTCAGTGAGGAAAGGTTTCGGTCTGGCCAATCAGGCAGATCGGTAGAGTGTTACAGTGATGGTTCTCCTTTTACACGTTTTTCCCCTCTCCACAAAAGGATTTCTGGAGCTCACCCAGGGTGACCGTTGGGTTTTTGGTCACCTCTCTTACCAAGGCCCATCTCCCCCAATTGCTTAATTTGGCTGGCCAGCTCTATGAAGAGTCCTGGTTTTTCAAAATATCTTTCGTTTAGGAACTATGGAGGCCACTGTACTTATGCAATCCTTCAATGTAGCCAAAACCAATTTGCAGCTTGCCCTGTGTGATGGTAGTCACCATCACCAGGAGTTTCAGACAGACTATTTATGTAGATCCCTGGACTATTCTTATGTTTAAGTCAACCTGTACCCTTTGTGGGTGCAGGGTTGTGTATTGTAATTGTTCAGTGTTAAATGTTAGTGTTGTCCCCTCCCCTTCATGGTGTGCCTCCTACCTCTCTTGTAGCGTGACTGAGCGGAGCGGACCCCGGTACAGGAGCCTCAGTTTCCTGTACCCAGCCAGACTGAAAGGAAGTGCTCTCTCAGTGAGCACTTCCTGTCAGTCCGATCGGTACAGGAAATAGAAGCTCCAGTGCCGCGGTCCGCTCCGCTCGGCCACGCTTCACTCAGTGGTGTATAAACATAGACGTCACTCCTTATTGATAAAAAGAAGGATGGCTTTATTAGACTCCTTATTGATAAAAGAAGGATGACTTTGAAAGAGATTCCAGTTATGACTTTGCTTTTAACACTCATTTTAACTCCAAGGCTTTTGATATACGAAGGATTATTAAGAGACATTGGGTGTTACTTTTAGAGGACAAATATCTTCATCAACAATTGCCTTATAACTCTAAAATTATTTTATAGAAAGGGCACTAGTTTTAAAAACATTTTAGCTCCAAGTACCTTCTGATAAACCAAAAGTAGAACCAAAAATAAAGTAGGTTTTTATGCATGTGGTAATTGTAAAAGTTGTAACCACTGTTTTATAGTCTTTAAAGAATTCACCAGTACCCAGACTTCAGAAAGATTTAAGATTAATAGCCTTGTTTCTTGTTCTTCTACACATGTTTTATACCTGCTCACTTGTGGGTGTGGTGTACAATATGTTGGGAGGACAGGAAGGAAGACAAAGGTAAGGTTCCTGGAGCATAAAAATAACATCAAGAACCACTTGTCGACCCATTAGTTCTGGAACATTGCAATAAATGGCCCAGTTTCAACATAAAAGATTTCAGGTGTGTGGTCATTGAACAGGTTACTTTGGATTGTAGAGGTGGTTACCTTATGACTCACTTGAGAAGGAGAGAAGGATACTGGATTCATAGGCTGCAAACCTTACCACCTAGGCGTCTGAATGTAGATTTTGATTTGGTCTGTTTTTTTATGATTTCCTTTGTTCCCCAATACATTTTTATGCACTGGAGTTATTCTTATGCCATCTTAATTTTTTTTTTTTTAGCCTTTTATCAATAATTTTTTGCTAATATACAGTTTGCTAAATATATTTATATACGTTTATGAGTGTCTTAATTTAGTTTTTTTCATATTTTTAATTAATCTTCTTATCATACCCAATTCACTATGATTGGGGATTATTTCTATATATCCTGACTTTTTCCTCTTTTTAAATTGAGCCCTGAATCCCACCACTATTTAGTTGTTGTTTTTAAAAAAAAAACATATTTATCATTTTGATATGCATTAATCTTTTTATAATTTTTTATATTTTTTCTGTCATGTTTGTCTTCGTATGATTGTATGTGGACATTATGGACCATTACACCCACTATGAGTGCTGTAACGCATTCCTGTCGGTGGAACGCATTCCAGGAAGTCGATCCGATGCTACAGAACAGAAGGCGTGACGGAAAAGCGAGAACGAGGCTTGAATCGCAAGCCTGACGTTAATGGACTTAACCTGTTCTCTGCAAACACGGATTGGCTGACGGCAACCCACGGGAACTTCCAGACCCTTTTAACCCCTTCCCGCCGAGTGACGGACATGGCGGGGAAACCATTAACGACGAATGACGGACCAGGTCCGTCATGCGGTAAAGTTAACCCCAGATCGCCACGATCGCGGCATTAACGCTCCTCCGGTCTGCAGGGACTCACCATCCACCTCCCTGCTCTTCCGTGGTCTGTGTGAAGTGCAGGGAGACGGATCAGTGCTGATATGTTTCACCTGTAAAAAAAAAAATAAAGTTACTTAAAAATTCCACTCTCCTTTACCCATTTTAAATAAAAATTAACGCCTTCCCTGCCAATTGATCACTGACTACAGTGATCAATTGGCAGGGTATACATTTTACTGTGATCTGATTTTTTTTTTTTAACCCCTGAGGGTCCACTTTTATTTTTTGTAACCATCAGGGGTTAATTTTATTAATTTTATTAAGGTTTAAAATATGCATTTGAAAAACCCTGGGATGTCTTTAAGAAATGGTATGCCTTTATGGTGTAGTTGTAATATGTAGCCTGCTCAAGTGCTCCAAAGTGGCACACGGACGCATCAAAACACACACATAGTGACCTTTATGGGCAAAGCAACACAGACCTCTAGGGTAACAGGTATAGAACAACAGTCTCTTATGCAAAAAAGGTGTGGTTAATTTACATTGTGCACAAAAATCCATGCAGCAATCAGTTTGTTCAAAACTGCAGCAAAACAGAAAGGAAAATCTACAAACAAAATTCTAGCACTTACTAAACATAAAGCAATGTCCCTTACTAAACCAGGGTAATAATCTAAACAACTCAACAAATTAAACATTGGTTTCACCAACCTTTAGCACTTTTTCTGGTGCTGCTCTGCACAGACCTGCTCTCTGCAGGTCAGATTGTATCTCCTCCTTTCTGCTCTGAGACCTGCTAATTAAAGCCTCAGCAGTTGCTAATTGGGCAGGTGAATGAGAACAGGCTATGGAGGATTCTGGGTCCTAAATACCTTCCTTCTATTACCCTCCTATAGACTC
>OW240921.1:37703892-37751840 GCA_933207985.1 Pelobates cultripes
ACACTGTGAAAGGGTATTGCATAGACTTCCTTTCTCTACTTGTTCAATGTTCCCCATCAAGGGAAATTGTTTTTTCCCAATGAGACACAGACCTTGTCTCTGTGGACAATCAATTGTAGAGATTCTGGCGCATACCCTGGGTTACGTGAGCAACCTTTTCTTGTTTCCCAAAAAAGGCAAAGGTATCCGTCCAGTGATAAATTTAAGACTGCTCAATAGTTATGAACATTTCAGCACTTCAAAGATGGAAGGAGAGCATTGTTTAAGGGATCTTCTCCAACCAGCAGATTGGATGGCCAAATTGGATCTGCAGGATGCATATCTCACAGTGCCTATCCCAGTACAACATCAAGATTGAGAACTTCCTGCAATTTACATGGTAGGGAAGTAAATAGAGGTTCAGGTGCCTCCCATTCGGACTGTCTTCGGCTCCATGGTGCTTCACCAAGCTCACATCTTATAATATATTTAGATGGCATTTTCATTCTGGCTCAGTCTATTCAATTAATCCGGACATACCTTGCATGGACTTTGACTCTGTTAGAGAACCTAGGCTTCCTGACCAATTGGGAGAAATCCATTATCGTTCCCACGCAACAAATAAAATTTCTGGGTTATATTGGATTATTGTAGATTCTACCCTTCAAACTCTACACCCTCCGGTGGCAAAATTAGCCAATATAAAGAAGGAGACTCTCTCTCAAACAACTGTTGAGAATGCTAGGCCTTCTAGCGGCATCTATACAGGCCATTTCTACAGGTCTTCTTGGCTATCGAGCCCTACAACGATTACAAACTTCATCTCAAGGGCTGCGCATCATACACAGATATGGTAACTCTGGACTCAGAAGTGGAGGATGAACTCCAATGGTGGCTTCTTCACATGGAGCTTGGAATAAGCACACCATATTTTGTACAGCTCCAGATTTGATAATCAAATCCGACGCAAGTTTGCATGGTTGGGGTGCTCAATGCTATTTCCACCAAGGGCAGATAATCAAACTTGGAATCAACACTCCACATCAATTGTTTGGAACATCTGGCTGGTTCCTTTGCAGTCCATAGTTTTTCCCCAACTCAAGCCCAATGCGCTATCCTTCTGAAGATGGACAACGTGTCAGCAGTCCGCTACATCAATCGCTTGGAGGCACAAAATACAAAATTCTGACCTACATGCCTCGTGATTGCTGGCAATTTTGCCTGAGACACGGCATTTCAGTCACGGCAGAATATATATTGGAGAGGTCTCTCCAACACTACGAAGGACTGGTATTCACGCCAACTCAGAGATTCCAGCGACTGGCACTTGGATTCCATGGTCTTCCAAGACATCTGGAACCTATGGAGTCTATTGGAAATAGATCTTTTCACTTCTCGTTTGAATGCTCAACTTCCCTGTTTTTTCAGTTGGAGACCAGATCCGATAGCACTGGCTATGAATGTTTTCTCCAAGGAATTATGATTTTTTTGCCTTTCCATCTACATCGCCAGTCCGGCACCTGTTGATCGTGGCTCCTCTATCGCCATCCCAACCATAGTTCTCTTCTCTTCAGGAGATGGTTATCGACCTTCCATCTCTCGAGTGCCTTCTATGGTGTACCTCATCCTCTTGTTCTCCAAGGTCTCTTGCATCTCATAGTGTAGTCTTTTTCAGGGAACCTTGGTCAGTCAAGGGAGTTTCGCAATCAACTCCCCAACTTATCAAGGGTGCACCCAACACGAGACAGGCTTATAAATCTGCTTGGAGCAGATGGCATAGTTGGTGCATGAAATTAAATTTAAATCCCATATCAGCTCCTTTTATGTCTGTCCTCCATTTTTCTGACTTCTATGATGAAGGTAAAGCCTATCGCACTGTGGACCTTACCGATCGTCCATTTCTGCTGGCCATCAAAGTTTTGATTGGACGCCTGTCGGTTGACATCCTGTCATATATTGACTTCTCTGAGGAATATGGTTTGCTCATTCACCCTTACCACAATACTCTGTCTTGTGGGACATCTCTATTGTCTTGAATTTTTTTTTTTTTTTTTCTTGCAAGAGGTTTTTCTGACGTACGAGCTCGTGAGGTGGTTGCTCGTTCCTTTACTCCAGAAGGTGTCCTCTTTGACATTTCACGGAGGACAAAAACCTCCTCTAAAATCTATCTTACCCAGTTTTCCCTGATAGATCTCTCCTTTGCCCTGTTGCATACTAATGGGTGTGTGAACATCGTTCTACTACGTTACAGAATCCTTTGAAACAGGAACTCTTCATCTCCTTCCAAAAGTCGCGTCTTCCGGTGTCTACTCTAGCCTGGTGGGTCAAGTAGACATCTCTAGCAGGTATTGATACCTATGTGTCTGTGCCTCATTCGGTTCGTAGGGCAATGGCTTCTAAGGCTTCCTTGATTGGTTGTCGCTTGGAGGATATTATGAGAGCGGCTGGTCTTCGGAGTCTACATTCCATGATTTCTACTTTAGACCTATTCAACACTTCACAGGAGACATAATTTCACAGCTTTGAACTAGCATAATAGGAGCCTCCGTGTCTTAATAAAATTTACAGATTTTACTATTAACATGACGTAAAGTCATGATTTTATTAATGACACGGAGGCGAGTATTATCCCTCCCTCCCATCCCTGGAGGTTTGGTCTTCTCTGGGTAAGTTGACTTCACGGTAAGTCTTTTTTGATTACTGGGTTTTATCCTTGTTAATGACTGTCAAGAGCTTACGGTTTGACTAAACTGAATTTCATGTTATATATATATATATATATATATATATGATATTTCATGTAATGCGAATTTATGCATAAATCCAGTTTTATACTTGGATATTACCATATTCTCCTTTCTCTTCCAGCTTGACTTCGAGATCCAGTTTAAGGCTCGTATACCCTCTAATCGGAGCCCACTTTTTATTTGGATTTGTTGTCCTTGTTCGGGATCGCAAGAAAGAGGAAATAGTATACTGAACACTGCCTATTATGCTATAAAGAGGATGCTGATTGGCTGTTCCTGTTGCTAGGAAGATATACCTCATGTTATTTACTGGTTTCTTTTATACTGATTTAATGTTATTTTTCTTTGCTGCTGAGGTAAATAAAGAAAGAGTGCAGCATAATACTCGCCTCCGTGTCATTAATAAAATCATGACTTTACGTCATGTTAATAGTAAAATCTGTAAATTGTAGAGGTGGTTACCTTATGACTCACTTGAGAAGGAGAGAAGGATACTGGATTCATAGGCTGCAAACCTTACCACCTAGGCGTCTGAATGTAGATTTTGATTTGGTCTGTTTTTTTATGATTTCCTTTGTTCCCCAATACATTTTTATGCACTGGAGTTATTCTTATGCCATCTTAATTTATTTTTTTTAGCCTTTTATCAATAATTTTTTGCTAATATACAGTTTGCTAAATATATTTATATACGTTTATGAGTGTCTTAATTTAGTTTTTTTCATATTTTTAATTAATCTTCTTATCATACCCAATTCACTATGATTGGGGATTATTTCTATATATCCTGACTTTTTCCTCTTTTTAAATTGAGCCCTGAATCCCACCACTATTTAGTTGTTGTTTTTTAAAAAAAAACATATTTATCATTTTGATATGCATTAATCTTTTTATAATTTTTTATATTTTTTCTGTCATGTTTGTCTTCGTATGATTGTATGTGGACATTATGGACCATTACACCCACTATGAGTGCTGTAACGCATTCCTGTCGGTGGAACGCATTCCAGGAAGTCGATCCGATGCTACAGAACAGAAGGCGTGACGGAAAAGCGAGAACGAGGCTTGAATCGCAAGCCTGACGTTAATGGACTTAACCTGTTCTCTGCAAACACGGATTGGCTGACGGCAACCCACGGGAACTTCCAGACCCTTTTAACCCCTTCCCGCCGAGTGACGGACATGGCGGGGAAACCATTAACGACGAATGACGGACCAGGTCCGTCATGCGGTAAAGTTAACCCCAGATCGCCACGATCGCGGCATTAACGCTCCTCCGGTCTGCCTCGGTCTGCAGGGACTCACCATCCACCTCCCTGCTCTTCCGTGGTCTGTGTGAAGTGCAGGGAGACGGATCAGTGCTGATATGTTTCACCTGTAAAAAAAAAATAAAGTTACTTAAAAATTCCACTCTCCTTTACCCATTTTAAATAAAAATTAACGCCTTCCCTGCCAATTGATCACTGACTACAGTGATCAATTGGCAGGGTATACATTTTACTGTGATCTGATTTTTTTTTTTTAACCCCTGAGGGTCCACTTATTTTTTGTAACCATCAGGGGTTAATTTTATTAATTTTATTAAGGTTTAAAATATGCATTTTGAAAAACCCTGGGATGTCTTTAAGAAATGGTATGCCTTTATGGTGTAGTTGTAATATGTAGCCTGCTCAAGTGCTCCAAAGTGGCACACGGACGCATCAAAACACACACATAGTGACCTTTATGGGCAAAGCAACACAGACCTCTAGGGTAACAGGTATAGAACAACAGTCTCTTATGCAAAAAAGGTGTGGTTAATTTACATTGTGCACAAAAATCCATGCAGCAATCAGTTTGTTCAAAACTGCAGCAAAACAGAAAGGAAAATCTACAAACAAAATCCTAGCTCAAATTCGAGCACTTACTAAACATAAAGCAATGTCCCTTACTAAACCAGGGTAATAATCTAAACAACTCAACAAATTAAACATTGGTTTCACCAACCTTTAGCACTTTTTCTGGTGCTGCTCTGCACAGACCTGCTCTCTGCAGGTCAGATTGTATCTCCCCCCCCCCCCCCCCCTTTCTGCTCTGAGACCTGCTAATTAAAGCCTCAGCAATTGCTAATTGGGCAGGTGAATGAGTACAGGCTATGGAGGATTCTGGGTCCTAAATACCTTCCTTCTATTACCCTCTCATAGACTCTGTCACAATATACAGGGAGTGCAGAATTATTAGGCAAGTTGTATTTTTGAGGATTAATTTTATTATTGAACAACAACCATGTTCTCAATGAACCCAAAAAACTCATTAATATCAAAGCTGAATATTTTTGGAAGTAGTTTTTAGTTTGTTTTAGTTTTAGCTATGTTAGGGGGATATCTGTGTGTGCAGGTGACTATTACTGTGCATAATTATTAGGCAACTTAACAAAAAACAAATATATACCCATTTCAATTATTTATTATTACCAGTGAAACCAATATAACATCTCAACATTCACAAATATACATTTCTGACATTCAAAAACAAAACAAAAACAAATCAGTGACCAATATAGCCACCTTTCTTTGCAAGGACACTCAAAAGCCTGCCATCCATGGATTCTGTCAGTGTTTTGATCTGTTCACCATCAACATTGCGTGCAGCAGCAACCACAGCCTCCCAGACACTGTTCAGAGAGGTGTACTGTTTTCCCTCCTTGTAAATCTCTCATTTGATGATGGACCACAGGTTCTCAATGGGGTTTAGATCAGGTGAACAAGGAGGCCATGTCATTAGATTTTCTTCTTTTATACCCTTTCTTGCCAGCCACGCTGTGGAGTACTTGGACGCGTGTGATGGAGCATTGTCCTGCATGAAAATCATGTTTTTCTTGAAGGATGCAGACTTCTTCCTGTACCACTGCTTGAAGAAGGTGTCTTCCAGGAACTGGCAGTAGGACTGGGAGTTGAGCTTGACTCCATCCTCAACCCGAAAAGGCCCCACAAGCTCATCTTTGATGATACCAGCCCAAACCAGTACTCCACCTCCACCTTGCTGGCGTCTGAGTCGGACTGGAGCTCTCTGCCCTTTACCAATCCAGCCACGGCCCATCCATCTGGCCCATCAAGACTCACTCTCATTTCATCAGTCCATAAAACCTTAGAAAAATCAGACTTGAGATATTTCTTGGCCCAGTCTTGACGTTTCAGCTTGTGTGTCTTGTTCAGTGGTGGTCGTCTTTCAGCCTTTCTTACCTTGGCCATGTCTCTGAGTATTGCACACCTTGTGCTTTTGGGCACTCCAGTGATGTTGCAGCTCTGAAATATGGCCAAACTGGTGGCAAGTGGCATCGTGGCAGCTGCACGCTTGACTTTTCTCAGTTCATGGGCAGTTATTTTGCGCCTTGGTTTTTCCACACGCTTCTTGCGACCCTGTTGACTATTTTGAATGAAACGCTTGATTGTTCGATGATCACGCTTCAGAAGCTTTGCAATTTTAAGAGTGCTGCATCCCTCTGCAAGATATCTCACTATTTTTGACTTTTCTGAGCCTGTCAAGTCCTTCTTTTGACCCATTTTGCCAAAGGAAAGGAAGTTGCCTAATAATTATGCACACCTGATATAGGGTGTTGATGTCATTAGACCACACCCCTTCTCATTACAGAGATGCACATCACCTAATATGCTTAATTGGTAGTAGGCTTTCGAGCCTATACAGCTTGGAGTAAGACAACATGCATAAAGAGGATGATGTGGTCAAAATACTCATTTGCCTAATAATTCTGCACTCCCTGTATATATATATATATATATATATATATATATATATATATACACACACACACACACATCTCTCTCTCTCTCTCTCTCTCTCTCTATATATATATATATATATATATATATTTTTTTTTTTTATTGGTATTTTTCTTTTTCTAATTCAAAATATTAGTCCTTTCAGGGTAATTAAATGATACAGTAAAGCATACTCACATACAAACACAGACAATCTTACCGATGCACACAAATAGCCTCATTGACAGACAATCTCAATGACACACACAGACAAGGTTACTGGTACACAAACAAATTTAGTACAGACAAACTCTGATACACACAGAAGCTTACTACAGACAAGCTCACTGTCACACACACACGCTCACTACAGACAAGCTCACTGATGCGCACACACTCTCCCTACAAACAAGCCCATTTACACACACATGCTCCCTACAGAAGAGCTCACTAACACACAGATTCATTACAGACAAGCTCACTGACACACACATGCTCACTACAGACAATCTCACTGACACACATATGGTTAATACAGACGAGCTCACGATCACACACATACTTACTACAGACAAGCTTACTGCACACACATGCTCACCACAGACAGGTTCAGACACACCGATGCTCCCTACAGACAAGCTCACTAACACACACACACAAATGATCCCTTCAGACAAGCTCACTGACACACATACAAGCTCACTCACTAGCAGGCACACACACACACACACAAACTCACTAGCAGGTGCACACACACAGAAGCTCTCTCACTAGCAGATGCACACACACACACAGAAGCTCACTCACTAGCAGATGTGCGCACACACATACACATACACAGAAGCTCACTCACTCACACACACACACACACAGAGGCAGACAATCACACACACAGAGGCAGACATTCACACACTCACAGACAGGCAGACAGGCACACACACACAGACAGCCACACACAGGCAGACAGTCACACACACATACACACACACACAGAGGCAGACAGTCAAACACACAGGCAGACAGCCACACATTCACACACACATAGGCAGGCAGTCACACACACTCAGGCAGACAGTCACACACTCACAGGCAGTCACACACACACACAGGCAGACAGTCACACACTCGCAGGCAGTCACACACACACACACACACACACACACAGGCAGACAGTCACACAATCACTGGCAGTCTCACACATACACAGGCAGACATTAACACACACAGGCAGACAGTCACACGCAGACAGTCACACACACAGGCAGACAGTCACACACTCACAGGCAGTCACACACACACACTCACAGGCAGACAGTTGGTGCTCCTGGAGACTGGTTGTTGGGGAAGCAGGGACCCGCCGCACGCTACGCTCCGCCCCTGTTGCATGCAAATCTCCACCCCTGCCGCATGCCAAGCTCCGCCCTGTCGCAATATATATATATATTTTTTCTTTTTTTAGAATCCCATCCGGCCATATACGAGCTGTGCCGGACACCTGGCGCCCCCTGCTACCATGAGGCCCTGTGCGGCTGCACAGCTCGCACATGGCCGGCCGGAATAACAGGAGCCTGACCAGTGATGAATAGGGCTGTCAGCCCAGCCCCAGGTGCCGCGGCCCACCAGGAAATTTCCCGGTATCCCGGTGGGCCAGTCCGGCCCTGCCTTTGAGGGGTTATTTGAACAATCACACTGCTAGAATACTCTAAAATGAGACATAGGCCTGTCAAATTCATCTAAGAAAATTCTAACTATAGAAACTGAAATAACCTTGTCTCTTATATGGCACTGTAGCTTTACAGAAAAGTGCCCGCGGTCGCAGGGGTCGCGACTGCGACCAGGCCCGGGCCTCCAGGGGACCCAGCCGCCCTGTGACCCGGTATGTACGCCAGTGTGGCCACATTTTGCCAGCCTCTTCTCCTGGGGGGCCCAGGAACTGGCCACCTCAGGGCCCCCCGAGGCTGGCAGTGGCGTTATCGGGCAGGCGCGCCAGGGAGCATTCTCCCCTTAGCGCTCTCTGCCCAGCTGCCTCGCGCGTGCCGCACTGATGCCGGAATATGATGTCATTCCGGCTCCGGCATCAGTAAACGGTGCGAGGGAGCTGGTCAGAGAGCGCTCAGGGGAGAATGCTCCCTCGCCGCCTGCAGGACCGGCCGCCCAGCAGCACCACTGGACCCCAGGGAATCCCCTCAGCTGGGGGATTTAAAAAAAAAAAAATGTCAGTGAGTGTGTTACTGTGTGTGTGTGTGTGTTAGTTTGTGTGTGTCTGTTAGTGTGTGTCTGCTAGTGAGTGTCAGTAAGTGTGTTAGTGAGTGTTACTGTGTGTGCGTGTGTCAGTGAGTGTGTTAATGTGTGTGTGTTAGTTTCTGTGTGTCTGTTAGTGTGTGTCTGCTAGTGAGTGTCAGTAAGTGTGTTAGTGAGTGTTACTGTGTGTGTGTCACTGAGTGTGTTAGTTTGTGTGTCTGTTATTGAGTGTGTGTCTGCTAGTGAGTGTCAGTGTGTGTGTGTTAGTTTGTGTGTCAGTGAGTGTGTGTGTTACTGTGTGTATCTGTTACTGAGTGTGTTAGTTTGTGTGTGTCTGTTAGTGAGAGTGTATGTTTTGTGAGTGTGTATGTGTGTCTATCACTGAGTGTGTGTCTGTCAGTAAATGTGTGTGTCTGTTAGCTAGTGTGTATGTGTCTGTTCGTGAGAGTGTGTGTGTGGTTAAAACCCCTTCAGCACTTACCTTTCGCCAGCGCTGGGCTGGGGATCTCTCCGTCCCGATCCACCTCTCAGCTCCGAATGTGCATGCGTGGCAAGAGCCACGTGCACCTTCAAACCGCCCATAGGAAAGCATTACTCAATGCTTTCCTATGGACGTCCAGCAGAATCGCGGTAGCGCCTCTAGCGGCTGTCAGTGAGACAGCTACTAGAGGCTGGATTTACCCTCAGTGAAACATAGCAGTTTCTCTGAAACTGCTATGTTTTTAGCTGCAGGGTTAAAACTAGAGGGACCTGGCACCCAGACCACTTCATTGAGCTGAAGTGATCTGAGTGCCTCTAGTGGTCCTTTAAGTGTATTTGTATCATGCACTGGCGTGCACACCGCGGTCACAGGGGTCGCAGCCCTGCAACCAGGTGCCCACCGCCATGTTTAGCGGATCAAGTTTTGCACCGGGGCCCCATGGATCGTGTGTACACCACTGGCCAATGGGGGTATCGTTATACTCAGCAGATGTAGCTGAACACAATATGGGGTTCTGTGCAGGAATAGCACGCACTAGCTTTACGAAATACACATTACTAAAACCTTGTTATATGTGTATATGCCAAAATAAAGAAAAAACACAATTTTACTCCAATATTTAGCAGAGATTGGCGATGAAATGGCTACGTAAAAAGTGTCAAACTAACATTAGGTAAATAGCCTTTGATGTCTACTGTACATATAATATACTTTTGTGTGGCAATTTTGTTTTCTGTGATGGCTACTAAAGCTACAAGACAAACATACCAAATTCTAAAATTGTTGCAAATTTAAATTTTATTTTAGTCCTTGTATTTTGTGACCTGTAGCGTTCAAAATAATCTGAAATCCTATACATATTATGTACTCTATAAATCAAGACACATAAATGAATTTATTTTGAATTACTTTTTCTAAGCTGGACATATTATGCACACGCTATTATTGCCAAAACTTTGAATTTTTTTAAAAACTTTTCAATTTTTTAGCATTTTTATATAATTAATGAGAATGTATCTATGTATATGTGAATTCAAATTAAAGCCCTCTTTGCCCTCTAAAAAACGATGTATAATAACAGCAAAAAATGCAAAAATGGCCTTTGTCCGTAAGCGTAAAACAAGCTCCTGAAGCTGTGTCCTTAGGGGGTTAAAAAGCAGACCACCGATCTGTGAATAATCTGTCACCACGAGGAAAGGATTTTATGCTTTTAGCCCCCGGGGAAGTTCATGCTTATTGAACAAAACCGTAGGGCCGTATGTGTTTAGAGTTTCTTTGTTTTTATTTTGTTTTGACTGTCCCTTTCTTTCTGTATGCTGAGGAGAACTTGGACCCTCACTTGGACTGTACCGCTGAGGTTTGCTGCTCTTCATGATTGACAGATTGTGATGGGGATTTTTTCTTATTTAATCCTGTAAGTGTATTAAAATTGATTTGAATATAGAAACTTTGAACTATTAATATTATTTTCATTCCTCCATCATGTCCTGATATTGATACGAAGACTTCCAATGCTACACTGATATGTCTGCAATCATTTTGGGTGTGTAAGTGGATTTTTATTTCTGTTTATTACACTCCAATCTATCCAATTTATGTTTTTTTTTGCTATTCTTTTGTATTGTAGAAAACCTTCTTTTGGTATTTGCACACAGACATCACTGACAGACACAGACTCAGTGATCTGACACACACATTCATTGACAGACACACACACACACACACACACACTGACAGACATACACACTGACAGACATACAAACACTGACAGACTCATTGACAGACACTCACAAACACACACTGACACACACACTCACTCACACATACACTCACATTTATCAACAGAATCTGTTGGTGCTATATAAATGGCAATAATACTATTTTTAATTTAATTTTATTATAATTACAAATTTTCCACTCAGCATCCCTACCTGGAGAGCTGGCGTGGGTCTCTCGTTGGAGAGAGACCAAAGACTGGTTAGCCCTCCCAGCCATACCATTAGTCTGGGGGTGATAAGAGGATGAAAATAGTCAATCCCCAATTGCTTATTGAAAGCCCTCCAGAACCGGGATACAAACTGAGAACCTCTATCAGATACAATATTGTGAGGAATGCCATGCAGAAGGATAATCTCATGTATAAAGATCAGTACCAGGTCTTGAGGTGAGGGCAATTTCTTGAGTAGGATAAAATGAGCCATTTTAGAGAAACGGTCAACAACCATGAGAAAAGTGGTATAACCATTAGAACTAGGAAGTTCGACAATGAAATTCATGGATAAGTGAGACCATGGAACCTCAGGAAGGGGAAGAGGTTGCAACAAGCTACAAGGAGGTTTATGAGGTACTTTAGAAACTGCACAAACAGAACAAGCCTGCACGTACTCCTTAACATCCTTCCTGAGGGAATCCCACCAAAAGGATGTTTCTTGTTCTTGTATAGACTCATTATCAAGCTGTCTAGATAAGGTGTCAGCCTTGACATTTTTAGAACCAGGTCTATAAGTAATAAGAAAATTAAAGCGAGAAAGGAATAGAGACCACCTAGCCTGTCTACAAGATAATCGTTTAGCATCTCCAATGTAAGCCAGATTTTTGTGGTCAGTATGATCAAAAGGGAGTCCTTGGAACCCTCCAAAAGATGTCGCCACTCCTTGAGAGCTAGAATAATGGCCAACAATTCCCTATTGCCAATATCATTATTGAGCTCAGCAGGGGACAACTTTCTAGAGAAGTAACCACAAGGATGCAAAGGAATATCCTGGCTCTCCCTCTGGGAGAGAACAGCCCCTACCCCCGTCTCTGAGGCATCAACCTTCAGTATGAAAGGTTTACTGGTGTCGGGATGTATCAATATGTCTGCAGAGTCAAACCTTTGAGAATTTCAAAAGCTTCTAAAGCCTCCTTAGACCATATCGTACTGTTAGCCCCCTTGGTGATGGGGGCTATTACTGAAGAAAAACCCTTATAAACCTTCTGTAATAATTGGCAAAACCAATGAACCTTTGAATGGTGTTTAACCCAGTGGGTAAAGGCCACTGTAGAACAGACTCCAGTTTTTTTAGGATCCATCTGAAACCCCGAGGCAGAATTATTATATCCCAAAAACTGTACTTCTGGTTGATCAAAGATGCATTTTTTCCAATTTACAATAAAGATGGTTTTTCAATAAGATTTGCAAAACTTGTTTAACATGATTGTGGTGAGTTTGAAGGTCAGGAGAATAAATAAGGATGTCATCCAGATAGACTAAGACAAACAAGTAATTGTAATCTCTGAGTACGTCATTAATAAAATCTTTGAAAACCGCTGGAGTGTTGCATAACCCGAATGGCATCACCAGATACTCATAGTGTCTACTTCTGGTATTGAATGCAGTCATCCATTCATGGTGTTCCTTGATTCTTACTAGATTGTAAGCGTTTCTAAGGTCAAGCTTAGTAAATATTTTAGCGCCTTGGAGTCTGTCAAATAACTCAGAAATAAGGGTAACGGGGTAGGCGTTCTTAATGGTTATTTAGTTCAGTGCCCTGTAATCGATACACGGACGTAACTCACCCTCCTTTTTTGACACAAAAAAGAATCCTGCGCCAGCAGGCAAGGGCAATTTGCATATATGGCCTTTACTCAGTGAGTCCTTAATATATTCCTCCATTATTTAACTTTCCTGTGGGGATAGAGCATAAACTGCTCCGTTAGGTGGCATAACACCAGGTAGTAAGTTTATGAAACAGTCATATGGTCTGTGAAGAGGCAATACATTAGACTGAGTTTTGCTAAATACATCCTTAATGTCCTAGTATTGTATGGGAACTTTGGGAATTTTAGGAGTAATAGTGGGTAATTCGATTGTACCCACTCTCTTAGTGATATGTAATATGCACCTTTCATCACAATCATTACCCCATTCCAATATTTCCCCATTAGCCCAATCAATATGAGAGTTATGTGTACTAAGCCAAGGAAAGCTAATATGATAGGACAGGAAGGGGATGCAATAACCTGAAATGTTAATCTTCCTCATGTAAGGCTCCAATGGACATACTAATGGGTAAGGTTTCATGAGTCATTAATGGTTGTGAGAGTGATCTCCCATCTATAGCCTCTACAGCTAGAGGGGATAGTCTCTCCTTGACAGGTATAGCATTACGCTTAACAAATTGGACATCAATGAAATTTCCAGCAGCACCATCAAGGCTTTTCATGAAAGGTTCTTTTTGTCAAGGATAATCAGAATATCAAGGAGAAATCTATATTTATTCTTTTTATTCTTTTCAGAGGACATCTCCATTACACCTAAGACCTGTCCCATTAAGGCACTTAGGTGCACTAGTTTTCCGGACGAATGGGACAATTGCTTCTCATATGTCCTTTACTACCGCAGTATAGACATAGGCCTTCTTTTCTCCTATATTGTCTCTCGGCCTCCGACAGTCTAGTGACCTCCAACTGCATGGGTTCAGGTTCGGACTGTATAGGAAGGTCAGGAACAACAGGTTTGAAGAAACGGGGTGCTAAAGGCATAGTCATACATCTTGTTTCCAGTAACTTCTTTAGTTCTTAATCTATTGTCAATTTGCATAACAAATGTAATAAACTTATTAAATCTCTTGGGTAGATCTTTGGCGGCAATCTCATCTAGCATAGTTTCAGATAGTCCCTTTTTAAATGCAGAGATTAACCCACTGTTAGTCCAATCTACCTCGGAAGCCATGGTACGAAATTCTATGGCATACTCCGAGATGTGCATCAGTGCAGTAGGGGCGTCATCCTCTCTGCCTAATGGTTCAAACGTAAGTTTAAATTCCATTAGGGGTTCCTGGTAATTGTGTGCTTATTACTCTCCCATAACAGATTGGCCCAAGCTAAAGCTTTACCTTTTAGTTGATTCATCGGGTAACCAATTTTAGCTCTATCTGTGGGAAAAGATCCCAGTGAGGCCTCAAAATGATACTCAATTTGATTAATGAATCCCTGGCATTCTTGGATATTACCATCAAAATGCAGGGGAGGAGATAGAGAGAAAGTGGGTGCCTTGTGTACTATGGGTGGAATAACATAGGGCGGAGGTGAGACAGTAGAAGAGACCGCAGGTTGCAGATGCACTGTTCGGGTAAGAAGCGTACTGAAGGCCTGGGCAAATTGATCCATGCGGTGATCATTCTCCTTTAGTTTCCTTTCGCAAGCAGCTATGTGCTTACAAAATTCTACAGGATCTATGGCCATATCGTAATGTCAGGATTACAGTTTAATCCAGCACGTAGAATTGTGTAACACAGGAGACTAATAGGTAACGTATACCGGACCTTAGAATGGCCGGACTAACGTACCAAAGAATAGTCAAAGAAATAGCCGAGGTCAGGGGACAAAGAAAGCGACACAATGATAAAGGAAAGCCAGAGGTCAGGGATACCAGGATACAGGGAAGTCAAAATCAAAACCAAAGTAAAAAAACAGAATAACTAGAATAAGAAACGCGCTCTCGGACAACCACTAGGGAAACCATGACAGGGCAATGAGGAAAGGTAATTCTAGGCTTTTAAACCTGCTTCTTTGACCCCAGAACGTGTGCGCGCGGTGCATGCGTGCGCAACGTCACGTCCATGCCGACGTCGTCAATCACATGGACGAGCTTGGGGGTATAATTAGCCTTGGATCCGCAGCGGCCGGTTTCCATTAACATGCCCCAAGTGTCATTCATGCAGCTGCACGGCCGCTGACCGCAAGGTGAGGATGAATATGTTACAGGTTGGCATTCAGTGTCTCCACCCTCTGCATGCAGACACTGAACTTTCCTTATAGATTCAATGCATCTCTATAAGGAGGCGCTGATTGGCCAAATCGGTGTTTGGCCCTGCCCCTGTTCCGTCTCCTTGACGATTTCAGCCAATACAGTGCTTTCCCTATGTGAAAGCATTGGATTGGCTGAAATCCTACATTCTGATGATGTCAGCAAGGAGGAGGATCGGAGGCGGGGCCTGCACCAGCGGACCCGCACAGCGCTGGAAACAATTTAAGTTTTCTAACCTTTTAAGGGGGCTAATGCGGGGCAAGCCACCTAAATGGTGGTTTTAACACTATAGGGTCAGGAATACAAATTTGTTCCTTTATTATATCACATGGTAAAATAAGGGGTTTATATGTTAAAGTTGAAATTGCAGTGATTTTAAACCTGAAATTTAAAATATAATATAGCTCCTTTGGAGAATACCAGTCGTTTTGGTCTAAATGCTGCCATACATCTTTTAGTTCATTAAAAAAAAACTTAGTTTGGTGAATAAACACGTTTCATATATTAACTATTATTGTTTAGTGTAGTACTTTAAAACAGTAATACCCTCTATTGTGTTGAATAGCACATTTGTCTCATTGTTTCAGGAGTACATCCCTTGGGGTCAACTCCTGCTAGCCTAGGCTTTTTGTTGGTTTTCCCAGTTTTAGGGATAATATTCTCCCCATATTGTCTTTGTGTCCATTATTATTATTAAAGATATATATTGTCTATTTTACAGAGCATAGAAATCATGATGTTTTCAGTCTGTATATGTGGTCTTTGACAGTTCCCTGAAAACTGTAAACACATAATTAGCAGAAGAAATCTCCATTATAGATTCATATTGTGTTCATACAGCGCAGCCCTTGCCCTCGCCAAACAGTCATACTTTTCCTCTCATTAGTTAATGCTCCCACAATCCCAGGCATCTCTTTGACACCTTTAACTCTCTTCTTCGCCCTGCTGTGGCCACCCCCCAAACTAACCTTACAGCCGATAGCTTTGCATGCTACTTTACCGACAAGATTGAACAGCTAAGGAAAGAATTCTCCCCACCTTGCCATTCTCTTTCTCAACTGCACGTAGATCATGCCTTTCCTACCCTTCAGACTTTCTCCCCAACTACTGAACAAGAGGTGGCTGAGCGTCTCCTTTCCTCTCGCCCCACCACTTGCCCGCTCGATCCTGTCCCACCTCACCTTATCAGATCTCTCTCCCCCTGTCTTGTGCCATCCTTAACACACATCTTCAACTGTTCTCTCTCTTCTGGCATTGTCCCTGCTGACCTTAAACATGTCACTGTAATACCTATTATTAAAAAACCATCTCTTGACCCATCCTCCCCCTCTAACTATCGTCCCATATCCCTGCTCCCTTTTTCCTCAAGTCTTCTGGAAAGACTTGTATTTACCGTATGTCTCACTTCCTCAATTCCAACTCTCTCCTTGACCCTCTTCAATCTGGCTTCCGCCCACTGAACTCTACCGAGACTGCTCTTATCACAGTTACTAGCAACCTAATCGCAGCTAAAACCAAAGACCACTACTCCATACTAATTCTTCTTGACCTCTCTGCTGCCTTTGAAACCGTTGATCATGCTCTCCTTCTTCAAACTCTTCAATCACTCATTCTCTGTGACTCTGTCCTCTCTTGGTTTTCCTCTTATCTCTCCCAATGCTCATTTAGTGTCTCTTTTTCTAATGATACCTTCTCCCCTCGTCCTGTCTCGGTTGGAGTCCCCCAAGGCTCTGTCCTTGGTCCCCTTCTATTTTCTCTTTATACTACCTCTCTTGGCAAACTTATTACCTCATTTGAATTCCACTCTCACCTGTACGCTGATGACACCCAGATATATCTCTCCTCCCCGGAGCTCTCCCCTGCCGCCCTGCAACGTGTCACTGCTAGCCTTTCCGAAACTCAGTCTCTTTAAAACTGAGCTCCTTGTCTTTCCTCCTCCTAATACAGATCCTCCTCTTTCGCTCTCCCTTTAAGTTAGTGGGATCCACATAAGCAGAGGCGGCTCTCTAATTAGGCGACCGCTGGGGACTCCTGGTCACCTAAACAACCTTTAAAACTGAGCTCCTTGTCTTTCCTCCTCCTAATACAGATCCTCCTCTTTCGCTCTCCCTTGAAGTTAGTGGGATCCACATAAGCGGAGGCGGCTCTCTAATTAGGCGACCGCTGGATACCTCTCACCATCACCCCCCTCTCCCTCTCACCATCACCCTCCCTCCCTCACACCATCACCCTCTCACACACAGGATCGCCACCCCAAACACACAGTATCACCCCCCTCACACACACTGTCATGCCACCCACAAATAGTCACCCACAACAATGTTGTGTGACCATACTCCCACACACTGTCAGCCTCCCGAGACACACTGTTAGCATTCCCTCAAACTGTCACCTCCCCACACATTGTCACCCCTCCCTACACTGTCACACCCCCCTACACTGGCAGCCTCTTCATGCATCTACCCTCACATTATCCACTCCTAATCCTGTTAATCTCACCCCATCCAAACTCACCTGCCCTTCACTCTGCAATACTCACCCTGTCACATTAACCCCCTTAATCCTGTCACACTCGTCCCTCCTACCATGCCACAATTGCTCTGACACACTTACCTCCATTCGCCCTCACACTACCTCATCAAACCATGTCATACTCCCTCTCCTTCATTTTCTCCCACAACCACCTGTCTCGCCCCCACCCTGTCCCATTTAGCCCCTTTGCCCTGTCACACTCTTCCTGCCACTGGTACCCCTTTACTCATCTTGTCACAGTCACCAGCTAAAGACATTCATCATACACACACAGTCAGGGAACATAGCTTTGCCATAAACACAATGCACAAAGGCCACAGGCAGACCCCCATACACACAACACACTTCAAGCAGCTAACCCATACAGTCCCAGACAAAAATGCAAACATGCTCACAGAGACATGCGTTCACACACACAAGGATACTCTCTGTCAGACACAGTTCTCAGGCACATACACAGGTAGACAGTGCATCAATGTGTGTATGTGTGCATGTATTGCAACAATTTTTTTCACTTTGGCATTAGTGGGGCCTCATGTTTGAGTTTCGCCTAAGGCCTCATAATGTCTAGAGCCGCCTCTGCACATAAGTCCATCCTTGCAAGTGCGCTGTCTTGGCGTCATACTTGATTCTGGCTTCACCTTTGAGCCTCACATCCAGTATGTTGCCAAATTCTGTGGGTTCAATCTTAAAAACACAGCACCCATCCACCCTTTCTTATGCAAGATGCTACCAAGGAGCTTGTCCATGCTCTAGTAATTTCCCGAATGGATAAAGGTAACCCTCTCCTAATTGGTCTTCCCAAAAGCCGCATTGCCCCGTTACAGTCTGTAATGAATGCTGCCACCAGATTGATTTTCCTCTAGTCGGTCCTTGCACACCTCACACCTCTGTCAGTCCTTACATTGGCTTCCTGTATCCTATAGGAGTCAATTCAAATTGCTAACCCATACCTGTAAAGCACTGAACAATTCTAGCCCCTCTTATATCTCTTCACAGATCCATATATCTCTTCACAGATCCGTCTTGCCTCTGACCCTCTTCTGTCCGCTGCTCGCACCCGTATGGCCAACTCACACTTGCAGGACTTCTCGCAGGCATCTCGCTTCCTATGGAATAGCCTGCCTACCACCATCAGACTCTCCCCTAGTCTTCGATCATTTAAGAAGTGCCTTAAAACCCATCTCTTTAGGAAAGCTTATGGCCTACCAGATTAACCTCTACCTCACATTCCGGTCTCTTGCTCTCTCCTAAAGGGTAGCACTTTACTCTCTCCTCCAGCTCTGCTTCACTCCCACCTTATTTGATTGCTATTTCCTGTCCTAGTGTGTTTTATACCCTACCTCCTATAGACTGTAAGCTCGTTTGAGCAGGGTCCCCTATCGTTCCTGTAAGTTTTCTTGTAATTGTCCTATTTATAGTTAAATCCCCCCTCTCATAATATTGTAAAGCGCTACGGATTCCCTCCTCCGTTAGAGTCTCACCCAGTCTCCACTCCTTCAAAAAATCATTAAAAACCCTCTTCTTCATAAAAGCGTATCAATTAAACTGTTAATAGCTCCCGACTGATTCCTCTTCTGCAACTGTCACTAGTCTAATACTATCCTTACCTTTTTGTGCCAGTTTACCCCACACCCTCTAGCATGTGAGCTCATTGAGCAGGGACCTCAACCCCTCTGGTCCTGTGTGTCCAACTTGTCTGGTTACAACTACATGTCTGTTTGTCCACCCATTGTAAAGCACTGTGGAATTTGATGACGCTATATAAATAACATAATAATAATAATAATAATAATAGTAATAATAATATAAATGGCAATAATAATAATAATAATAAAAAAAATAAAGAAATGGGAAACCAAGGACCCCATAATATGCATGGAATGCAAGAGATTTAACTTTGTCTCTTTGTTTCTGCAGGTTGTAAGGACCAAAGTCTAGATGGGTACCACAAAATGTCCATATCCATTCCTCATGTAACCTGCTGCTGTGGGACAGGTGGGGTAAAACAGAGATTAATATTTTCCACTTTCTCATGTAACCTTGAGTTGCAGAATTCCATAGGAAAATAAATTTATAAGAGCAATTCTTAGGATAGGATTTAGTGTGATGGCATTTTTGCAACTAAATGCCCATTGTTTCATCGCCATTATAAACTTTTATATTTTGTATAGATAGATAGGTAGGTAGATACATAGACGGATGACGTTGAATCTACAGAAATATCAGCAGTATATCTAAATGACTCAAGAAAACCTAGGCCCCCCCTTTATTAATATTAGGGCCCCTACCTGTTGACCATGGGTGGGGGTTCTCCACCATGAATTTGTATATTAGTCTCTATCCAATGCTTACTGGTCTTTTTTGTACTTTTTTTATTAGCACTTTAGAAAGCACTGTCCAGCCACCACATATTAAACCTCATTCTGCCATTGTTTTTTTTAGCTATTTGCATGCTGATCATAGCACATACTCCATAGCACATATCACATAGTCCATGCCCAGAGTTGAAGCCCTCAGATCCAGAGTTGAATCCTCTGGGCCCAGATTTAATTAATTCGGTCCAAATTTGAGCCATCCAGCATCACTCAGTCAGGCTGAAGTCTGGCCCAAATTCAAGCCTGTTCGGGGCCTAATTTACACAATCCAGATATTTTTTAATTCTGTAATTCAGCATAATGTACAAAAAGTAGGACATAATTATAATGCTAGAATATTATTTATTGCCAAACAAACAAAAAAACTATAATCAGCAAAAATAGATAATCTTTAAAATTTCAAAGATAAGTAATCTAACAGTGCTTTTCAATAAATAGAGAATTGAAGTGGGAATTGAAAGTGAATTTCAAATTAAATGGCAAAAGAGATGAACTGAAAAATTCTCCAAGGCATCTATTGTTCCAGTTCACTTACGTTCACCTTTAAAATTCATTTTGAATTCCCTATATTTCCCACTGTAGTGAATAACTCTATAAGTTTTCGAAATATAATCTTTTTACAAACCTATTAGAGACAACAAACGTAAGATCAATAGAACCCAGGACCTAAAAATTGTCCCATTTGTTTGGCAAGTTGTTTAAGTTCCTGAAATTCAACTTGACTTGGCTCAGAGGGTTCATTGGCATGTTCTTCAAATTGCATGTTCTTCTCACTCTCCAAGCTACCCACCCTGACATCACCAAGCATATTAAAAGCGTTTTCAGCTTCTGTCCCACTTTCTACAGCAGCTTTAGGTAGGTCCATTACTAAGTTGTCATACTTTACAGTCCACGGCGCCAGTGTTTGCAAAATGTGTTCACTTCTGTAGGCGGTGAAATCTAGTACATCATCTGGCTTCTCACAAGTAGGAGATAGGAACAACCTTTATTAAAATAAGGAAAGAAGTGGAATTACCACCCATCATGGTTATAGTGAAAAACAGTTATACATGGTTAATCATCAAAAGGAGAATTCATGATGAATTTAAAGTGAATTTCAAATTTGAGGTCAAAAAAGCTGAAATGGAAACATTCTCTAAGTCAGCTATGCTTTCAGTTCAGCTACTCTAGCCTTATATTTAAAATAAACTTTGAACCTTGTGTCATGGTTTGTCTCCATCAGTGCGGACTGCCAGGTTTGGCCTCCCTTTTGGGAGATCGGGCTGAACTCAGACCCTCATTGTTCCCAGTCATGTTCTCTACCAGTGAGCCACTGCAGTTTGACACCTGTGAGTTTGTTTTGCAGTTTATCATGCATCTCAGGGGGGTGACATCGTGCTGACTAACCTGCAGTTATTTGCCTCATCCGTAGCTCATTAACTGGCCTAAAGCCCTTCCTATCATCAACTTCAGGGTCAGTTCTTTGTTGCTGTTTCTGCAAGTATCCTACCTACTCCTGACTCTCCGGTCTTGTACTTCTATTTCTGGACTATAATTTATGCATACTAGCTGGCAGCCCTGATCTGTGGATGTGTCTTATACTCTGATTTTGGATTTTCCTTTGTCTGTACAGCACTTCCAAATCTGCCCCCGTTCACTATCATCAGGATTTATCTCACTAGTCACCATGGACTGTGATATTTTGCAAAGGTGAGCATTATCTCTGCACTCTGGACTCCAACCACAGGTAAGCCCTGACACCCTAGTGAAGAAAAGATTTGATGAAAAACCTGCTTTACTCTGTTGAGTTTACCTCTACAGTCTAACAGAAAGATTTAAGGGTCTTGACCCAAGAGCCCAAAAGAACTAGAAAGACACAGTGCCCAAATGGTTTACTGCTGCTTCCTATGTGTGTAAGAACTCGGCATACCCCCCAACATTGGGGCCCTGTGAAGCAGGAATTCGATGTTTGAGGTAAAAGAGGACAGGACAGTCATATGACTCACATCAATGGTAATGCCCTAAGAGCATAAATGCACACCAGGCTGCCTTTCAATCATAAAGACCAGCCCACTGAGGGCAGACAATGCAGAGAGCCCCTGTTCAAAGAACAGAGCCAACTTGGGGAAGAGCTTACATACAGTTATGTGGCAAAAAATGTATTTGCAGTAGTTTAGAAACACTATGATTCTTTTTCTTGAGAGTAATATAGGAAAATATAAATGTCTTTTTAGGTCTGTAATAAATTTCAGTCCTCCCTATTGGTAGCTGTTTAGAGAAGCTTACTTATGAGCCTCTAGGCATGTCATAAATATGGGTCTGGTTTAACTATCTGCCCTGTTTCAGCAGGTTATGCACATGCCTAGTGTCCTTTAAGAAAGTATTTTAAACATTTCTATTGAGTTGCCATTGGGGCAGCAGAGCCAGCTTCCCATGAGTGGAGGCACACTATTGGCCTCATTGTGCATGAGGCTATCACTGGCTGATGGCACCAGGTGGAAGTGTTACAGTGCCCACAGCAGAGAGAAGCAAGACGCTATCTTGGAAGCAGCACAGAAAGAGCACAGCGGCAGTAGCTTCTGTCCCCTGCCAAATGTGTATAATATCTTTTTCTCTCCCCCACAGCCCTAGTGATAGCCTGAGGGCAGATTATTTACTCAAATATATAATTAATATATATAAAGCCAAGGAAGCCCAAGGGTGACAAACGGAGGGGGGCATTTCTGACACAGAGCACTGTCCTGCCTGTCATTAATAGTTTGAATAACTCGTACTGCACATACCCACCATCTTCATTACAGCTGAGACCTGAGACGCTCTTGTTTGCTAGTTGAAAAGGTGTGATCAAAGATCTCCCTCACTGGCCCCCTGGCAGTGAGATGCGGCAGCCAGTACAGGAGGGAGAACATACCCAGTTCTCTCCCCACTTGTATTGTCAGGGATTACAAGTAATGTCTCCCCTCCCAGGGAAAATGTAAGAAGGAAGGGGGGGATACAAATTTTTGTTTTTTTTAATTAAAAAACCCAAAACATATATATATATATATATATATATATATATATGCATTAATCTGCCCCACACACACAAAGCTTCTAAACATATTCACACACAGCACCCCTAACACACACACACACACACACAAAGAACCTCTCTCACACACACACAGCACCCCTTACACACTGCATCTCTCACACATACAGCACCCCTCACATACACAGCACCACTCAGGCACACAAAGCACCCCTCTTGTACTCCTGTAACACACAGCATCCCTCTCTCACACACAGCACCCCCCTCACACACACCTCACACATACTGCACCCCTCTCACACAAACACTTCACCCCACACACACTCATACAGCACACCTCACACACACACACATACAGCACCCTTCAAACACACATACTGCACTCTTTACAACACAACTCCATTCACACACAGCACCCCTCACACACACATTGCATCTATTACACACACTGGACTAGATCCAGTACACAACTTTGGATCAGCTAACCCCCACACACACACACATTAGATTCCGTATACATACTCTAGATCCCCAAACACACACACACAAAAGATCCTGTAAAGACACACACTGCACCACCTACATACATACTGGATCCTCTGTGCATACACTAGTTCCCATGTAAGAAAACATATAATACATTCCCTAAACACAAATTTTCTATAACCCAACACACATTACATCACCTATACACACATACACTACATCCCCTATGCATACACTCACCACATTCACTATACACACTATGTCCCCTATACACACACTCGCTCGCTCTCTACAGCCCCTAGCCACACATATTATGCCACAAACACAACATGACTTAAACCGACCTATTTACACAATACTACACCACAATCAGCTCGCTCTACACACTCAATCCAACAAGCAGGCTCCAAACACATGCACAATTCGCTTTCCTGGCCATTTTGTCCTCTGTAATCCCACTTATTGAGACACCAGAGACAGGTTACAAGCAAACACAGTGCAAGCATGTTAATAAATTTGCTTTCGCTGAGCAGAACAAATACCTTTTTCTTATGCTAGAGCTCTTCAGCAGGGCTCTGTGCATGTTCTGCCCTGGAAGGGCAACAAACCAACAAGCTCACTTTGAGAGGGGGCATTCTTGTCATTGGTGATGACAAAACGCCTCTCTCTGTCCCCGCCCCCTTCTCAGTGGGCTGCTGTGCTTAAAAAAATGCCTGGACTTAATTTTTTCCCCAGTTCGGCCATGCTGTGTGGGTATCTCTGTATTGCAGCTCTGTGTAATCCATCACAGTGATCCTGGCTGTGTGAGATAGTTATGTTATCTTATTATTGTGCCCAGCTCTATGAGGGATTTCTCTGTATTTTCCTCAGCTCTACTTGTTGTATGGGTATCTCTGTAGTATACCCAGCTCTGTGTATTGTGTAGATATCTTTGTATTGGGCCCAGCTTGTTTTAATGTATGAGCATCTTGGTATTATGCTCGGCTCTCTGTATTGTATGAGTATCTCTTTAATGTATAGAGAGAAGTAAAACTCTGGGGAAGGAGTCTGGCACCCACCATCTTAAAACTTCACCAGCCACAATTGGAGCCATTATGGTGCCTTTGTCACAATCTGCCATTTTATGACTAATGTGGAGTTAAAGGACCAATCTAGGCACCACTTCAGCTTAATGAAGTGGTCTGGGTGCCAGGTCCCTCTAGGATTAACCCCTTTTTTTTATAAACATAGCAGTTTCAGAGAAACTGCTATGTTTATATTAGGGTTAATCCAGCCTCTAAAGCCTGTAGAGGCTGTCTCATTGACAGCCACTAGAGGCGTTTGCGTGCTTCTCACTGTGAAAATCACAGTGAGATGACGCCAGCGTCCATAGGAAAGCATTATGAACGCTTTCCTATGAGACAGGCTGAATGCATGCGCAGCTCCTGCCGCGCTTGCGCATTCAGCCGAAGAGGAGGAGAGGAGGAGGAGAGCTCCCCGCCCGGCGCTGGAAAAAAAGGTAAGATTTAACCCTTTCCTCGCCATCCAGCCCGGCGGGAGGGGGACCCTGAGGGTGGGGGTATGTTTTCCTGGCACTATAGTGGTTCTTTAAGCTCTGCCTGGTATTCCTGGTATCTTTGATATGATTTGTAAGGGCGTAAGGCAAAGCATAACTCTTTATCCTCCTCAAACAATGAGCGTAGGAAACACCTCTATTCACGGCTAGATTTGTAGCAATTGGTTTATTTTCCCTATTCATTCTTTTCTTTTTTTTGATCTGTGACAATCTTACCCTTTGCTGGTACAAACCAGGCCCTCGGCACAAGTACAATAGCCAGAAAGAGAACCAAAGGCCGAACCCTCGCCAAAAAGATTTATTAGTTGGTTTCCACATTGGTCTCCTTTAGCTGGAAAAGGAATGCAAACTGGGAACTGGGACGCTAGAAGTAAGGGGAAGACATACAAAATAAAAATTGTACAACTTGGACATTCAATGTTCACAAAAGACACTGGTTTGTACAGTCATATTGCATCACCTTGTTAAGTTTTAAACGTGCCATTACATTTTTACTATTTTCTTTATATTTTTAAATATTGTTTGCTGACAAATTCTTTTTGAAATAGACACTGTTCTATCTTCCTTTGCAAGCAAGGAAACACAACTTGGCTGTGTTTGATAGGGTGTTAAGCATCTTGGTGATTTTGACTTGAATTTTAGCTACCAAAATCAGAATCAACAGTTAATTTTTACAGGCCACACTACTAGCCAGGATTACTTGCCACTGCAAGTCTGGAGGGTCCATGGCATGCCCAGTAGGAGTGAATTTATACTTGTCAGACCTTTTTAATATTTAGAAAGATAGATATTTAATTTTTTTAAATTGGTTATTTAAATTAGTTTTTCATTATTTTACAGTTTATACAGTTAAAGGAACACTATAGTCACCTAAATTACTTTAGCTAAATAAAGCAGTTTTTGTGTATAGATCATTCCCCTGCAATTTCACTGCTCATTTCACTGCCATTTAGGAGTTAAATCACTTTGTTTCTGTTTATGCAGCCCTAGCCACACCTCCCCTGGCTATGATTGACAGAGCCTGCATGAAAAAACAAACTGGTTTCACTTTCAAACAGATATAATTTACCTTAAATAATTGTATCTCAATCTCCAAATTGAACTTTAATCACATACAGGAGGCTCTTGCAGGGTATATCAAGCTATTAACATAGCAGGGCATAAGAAAATCTTAATTAAACAGAACTTGCAATAAAGAAAGCCTAAATAGGGCTCTCTTTACAGGAAGTGTTTATGGAAGGCTGTGCAAGTCACATGCAGGGAGGTGTGACTAGGGTTCATAAACAAAGTGATGTAACTCCTAAATGGCAGAGGATTGAGCAGTGAGGCTGCAGGGGCATGTTCTATACACCAAAACTGCTTCATTAACCTAAAGTTGTTCAGGTGACTATAATGTCCCTTTAAATAAAATTCAGCCATTACAAAAAAAGTCACCCTTTAACAAAAACAAATGTTTTTTAAACTGTTTTATTTGTTTATTTTAAAAACAATGACCTCAATTTAATAAACTTTTCAATAGATTCCATATCGTAAGAATAACTTTATGAATGATTTATCTACAGATGCCACCATTAAAGTGGGAATTTGTGAAGATCAATCAATTGGAAAGTTTTTCTGAGAGTATTGAATCATTTGGAAAGCTTATAAATCAAGGCCAATATCTGCAATAAGTAGCTGCATTGTTAAGATTTCTTACTGGTTACATGATTACTGTCATCATGTCACAGTCCACAGCTGCGGCTCAGAGTTAAAGTGACTCTCTAGGGTGTATGTAAAATCTATTTTTAATTCATTATAGAGATGCAGCACACTGGATGTAATTGGGAGCATGGCTTTGTAGGAGTCAATGATTGAGGTGATATTACATGAGAGTGCATCGTATTTCATATTGTTTGGCCTGGGGGCAAGGAAAAGCAAATTTAATAATACATGAAAGCATCTAAGCGGCTGCAGGAGCTTTGCAATGGACCAAGACGTTTCTAGACCAGGTGTAGGTGACCTTCGGCAGTCAAGGTGTTGTGGGCTACATCTCCTATAACACTATTACAGACATAATGCAGGCAAAGCATCAGGGGAGATATACTCCACAACATCTGGAGTGTCAAAGGTTGCCTACCCCTGTTCTAGACTATGAATGTAGGGGTGACGTGTACTCCTGGTTACCCAAATAACCATTAGGTAATAATAATAATAATAATAATAATAAAATAACCTTGTAATCCCAGGCTTCCCAACAATCTCTCACTCATTGGGCAGTGGAGTGGTCAGTACTGTGGAGTAGCCATATAAACAGCACAAATATCATCTACTGCTCAAAAAATTCTTAAATATAAATAAAACAAATATATCAGGAATTGCTGATACAGTGAGGTAAAAAAGTATTTGCGCCCCTGCTGATTTTGAATGTTTGTCCACTGACAAAGAAATGACCAGTCTATAATTTTATTAGTAGGTGTATTTTAACAGTGAGAGACAGAATAACAAAACAACAACAAAAAATCCAGAAAAACGCATGTCAAAAAAAAATTAGGTATTTGAACCCCTATCAATCAGCAAAATTTCTGGCTTCCAGGTATCTTTTATACAGGTAACGAGCTGAGATTAGGATCACTCTCTTAAAGGAAGCACTCTTAATCTTAGCTCTTTACCTGTATAAAAGACACCTGTCCACAGAAGCAATCAATCAATCAGATACCAAACTCTCCACCATGGCCAAGACCAGAGCTGTCCAAGGATGTCAGGGACAAGATTGTAGACCTACACAAGGCTGGAATGGGCTAC
This sequence comes from Pelobates cultripes, assembly GCA_933207985.1. NCBI lineage: Eukaryota > Metazoa > Chordata > Amphibia > Anura > Pelobatidae > Pelobates > Pelobates cultripes. The sequence continues at coordinate 37,731,632 of OW240921.1, forward strand.
AAGACCATCGCCAAGCAGCTTAGTGAGAAGGTGACAACAGTTGGTGCAATTATTTGCAAATAGTAGAAACACAAAATAACTGTCAGTCTCCCTCGGTCTGGTGCTCCTTGCAAGATCTCACCTTGTGGAGTTTCAATGAACATGAGAACGGTGAGGAATCAGCCCAGAACTAAACGGGAGTATCTTGTTAATGATCTCAAGGCAGCTGGGACCATAGTCCCCAAGAAAACAATTGGTAACCTATTACGCCGCGAAGAAATGAAATCCTGCAGTGTTTGCATGGTCCCCCTGCTCAAGAAAGCACATGTACAGGCCAAGCTGAAGTTTGCACATGAACATTTGAATGATTCAGAGGAGAACTGGGTGCAGTTGTTGTGGTCAGATAAGACCAAAATCAAGCTCTTTGGCATCAACTCAACTCGCAGTGTTCTGAGGAGGAAAAATGCTGCATATGACCCCAAAAACACCATCCGCACCGTCAACCATGGAGGTGAAAACATTATGCTTTGGGGTGTTTTTCTGCACCGCATCAAAGGGACGATGGACGGGGCCATGTACCATCAAATCTTGGATAAGAACCTCCTTCCCTCAGCTAGGGCATTGAAAATGGGTTGTGGATGGGTATTCCAGCATGACAATGATCCAAAACACACAGCCAAGGCAACAAAGGAGTGACTCAATAAGAAGCACATTGAGGTCCTGGAGTGGCCTAGCCAGTCTCCAGACCTTAATCCCATAGAAAATCTGTGGAGGGAGCTGAAGGTTTGAGTTGCCAAACGTCAACCTCGAAACCTTAATGACTTGGAGAGGATCTGCAAAGAGGAGTGGGACAAAATCCCTCCTGAGATGTGTGCAAACCTGGTGGCCAACTACAAGAAACGTCTGACCTCTGCAATTGCCAACAAGGGTTTTGCCACCAAGCACTAAGTTAAAGGGGTCAAATACTTAGTTCACTCATTGACATGCAAAACGATTTATAACTTTTTTGACATGCGTTTTTGTGATGTTCTTTTGTTATTCTATCTCTCACTGTTAAAATACACCTACTATTAAAGTTATAGATTGATCATCTCTTTGTCAGTGGGCAAATGTTCAAAATCAGCAGGGGATAAATTCCTTTTTCCCTCACTTTAATACATTAATGTGTTCCATTTATTTTTGGTAATGGTTTGGGGAATGAATTTTGAGGTTTATATTTACAGTGAAAAAAAGCAGTGAACAGGATCTTACTTTCTGTTCTGGAGCAGCAGAATCCAGGAGCGCAAGGGTCTTTGCCTGTACCACATCTTGTTTCGTTTTCATCATTGCTTGTCCAGTTATCACCAACGCCTGTCTCATTATCACTATCGCTTGTTTCGTTATCACCAGTGCTTGTCCCGGTATCACCAGTGCCTGTCTCATTATCACCATTGCCCATCTCATTATCACCAGTGTTTGTCTCGTTATCACCAATGCTTCTCCCAATCTCATCACTGCTATCTACTTCAGTGCACCTTCTCCAAATACAGGTATGTCCAAAGCAGCATTCATCATCTTGCTCACACTCCTGGATCATCAAAATGTCAAAACTCAAAAAGGAACTGTTCTAAGCTATTTATCGTATACAATATGAAAATAATGCTGTTAATTATGATAATTCTGTTGATGATGAAGATTACATACAATGCCAGTGATAATGCTGGAATCCACATGACGCTAGAAAGCTATTGTTAACCGATTCCACTGGTTCAAGTTCATATGACATATAACACTATAATAATGAAGTAATAACACACTTCTCCATTAGTGTTTCCATATGACTGTTGGAATGTTAAAGGATCACTATAGGGTCAGGAACACAAACATGAATTCCTGACGCTATGGTGTTAACACCACCATCTATCCCCTCTGGGCCCCTCATGCCTCCATAAATATAGCAAAATCTTACTGTATTCAAGCCTGAAGCTGCAACTCTGCATGCTGTTAGACTCAGAAAAACAAGCAGTCTGCTGACATCATTAGAGGTGGTGGCCTGATCCAATCACAGTGCTTCCCCATAGGATTGGCTGAGACTGACAAGGAGGCAGGTCAGGGGCAGAGCCAGCATGATTCAAACACAGCCCTGGCCAATCAGCATCTCTTCATAGAGATGAATAGAATCAATGATTCTCTATGAGGAAAGTTCAGTGTCTGCATGCAGAGGGAGGAGACACTGAATGTTTGGATGCATTTTAGGCAGCCATGACCCAGGAATGATCTCTATCTATCAGCTATCTGAGGAGTGGCCAGTGAAGTTATCACTAGGCTGTAATGTAAACACTGCATTTTCTCTGAAAAGACAGTGTTTACGGCAAAAAGGTAATGACTCTACTCACCAGAACAAATTCAATAAGCTGTAGTTGTTCTGGTGACTATAGTGTCCCTTTAAGATATGAAGGACACCTTATTCTAATAAATATTGGGATTTTTTTTTCTAAATTAAAAAACTATACAGATATACTCATACCTATTATTTAAAGAGTTGCATTTGAAACTCTTTCGTTTTGGTTTTTTTTGTATTCTGCCAGTGGAAATAGGCCAAAAGACAACGAATAGGTATTGGTATAATATAGGTTGGGCCAAAATTCATAGAAGGATTTGACAAGTAAATAACTTATTTGTTTTTTGTTGCAGGTACAATTGCAACTGAGTCTTGGGAGATTCATCATGGGTAATTTCATGAAGGAACAACAAGTGAAAGTAGTGGAATTTTATTTCCAAAACTGAGACAACTGTTCGGTTACCGGATAATTTAAAGAAATTCCCAGATGTAATCTCATTGAAATTGGTTCATTGATAAAAGTTATTAACTCCTCAAACCCTATTCTGAATGTTGGCCCACCCTGTATAATTAATTCATTCATTCATTTTATGGATTGGGATGTTCTGAGAAATGTTTGGTGACTTATCAATAACAATTTATATAACCAAAATGTACTTTAGAACAAGAACAATGTATCTTATGTACACAGACTGATTTCTAAACACATTTATTGTAGATTAAAGGCACATTACTGTACTGTGGAGCTCTGTTATAGACTCAGACACACCAACAACATGGAACCCCTAGAAAAGATGGACATTAGGATAGAAAAGAGCAACCTAAGGATTCGGGCTCAAAATAGGGCAGCCCCTCCTAAATTGGGACACTTGGGAGGTATGGATATGTACCCAGGTGCTTGGTGGCCATTGGCGGGCATAGATTTAGATGCTTGTGAGCCACTAGTAAAACACTGGAAGACACCTATGGATAATTAGGAACAAAATGCAAAAGTAAACTAAATACAGAACAGCACTAATTATTACAGACTTGATTTGGATCATATATCTTGAAATATTCATAAATAAATCAGATCAGATAGCATTTGCTTTTCAATAAAAATCAATAGATCTCTCACTTTTTCCTTTGGTTTACATTCTTGGCATTCTGTGGTATAATCTGTAGAATGGCAATACTGATTTTCCGGGCAGTCACTGGAACTGTTGCATGTCTGCAGAGACAGAGAGAGAAACAACACAGTGTCATAAATAGTACCAGTCCCCGTAGGGCAATGAGATAGCTATCTCGGAAAGTCAGGCAATCTTTAACCTTTACACCCCTCAAGGCTTGCTGAGAATTATGGGAAATGTAGTTCACAAAACACATGGATAATAGGACTCTGTGTTACATGAATATCACATAAGTGCTTCCATCCAGACCCCCCAGTATAAAGCGCTTATAGGGGGTCTATAACAAAATGGAGATCCACCAAACCCAATGGACCGTTAGGCTGTAAGAAGCAATGTTTGCTCATGAGTGTAGGAAGCAAGGATGGGATAGGAGAATAAATCCCCCAGACAATCTAGTGGAGGGGATGAATGGACTAAGATCCCTTCACTCATGATTGTATAGGTTTTATAAATCATATGTTTTGCTGTTCAAGAAAGATGAGAAATACAAAACATTTCAAAGGGGCTGATTATGTTCTCAACATGCGCATCCTTCCTTGCTGGATAATATTCATGGCAATCAGAAAACAGAGCCTTTACATACCAAAAATACTCCTTTTTAATATAATTTTCATTATAAAAATGGAATGACATTAACTCCGCCCAGGATTACCATATGCTGCTGACTTTAATTACTTAGCAACAGAACAAATAATGATTAATGTAACCAATTGCCAAGAGTGCTAATTATCATTTAACAAGTCTGGTCACCTAACTGGTTACTCTCTTTAAGGTAATGACACATATAAACAGAGCAGGTTAGCTACCTGGGCAACGTGAATGATGTCAGTGACTTTTTCCTTGTGACATTATACTTGTCTCTTCCTACAGCATTAGTCACTTTGATTAGTCTGTAAACAATACATACCTCTAACTGTCTAACATTAAGTGAGGAAGTCATAAAAAAAAAAACCCCTTTAAATTCCCCTTAAAGAGGAACTTTCATTTCTGTGGAATTTACACTATTGGATAAAAATAGGGGCTGCAGGGGAGGTTGGGGTTAGACACATGCAGGGGCTGCATGAAGGGGGAGGAGTGCGAGACACATGGAGGAAATGCAGGGAAGGGGGAAGAGGACACATGGAGGGGCTGCGGCGGACGATGACGATACATGGAGGGCCTCAGGGGAGGAGGCGATACAAGGAGGGGTTGCAGGGGAGGGGGGATACACATGGAGGGGCTGCAGGGGATGGAGAAGACACATGGAGGGGCTGCAGGGGAGGGGGGAGACACATGGAGGGGCTGCTGGGGAGGGAGGAGGCTCATGGAGGGGCTGCATGGGAGTGGGAAAGCACATGGAGGGGATACAGGGTAGGTGGGACACATAGAAAGGCTGCAGGGGAGGGAGGGGAGACATATAGATGGGGTGCAGGGGAGGGGGAGGGGGGAACACATGGAGGGGCTGCAGGGGAGGGGGAACACATGGAGGGGCTGCAGAGGAGGGAGAGACACATGGAGGGGCTGCAGGGGAAGGAGAGATACATGGAGGGGCTGAAGGGGAGGAGGGAACACATGGAGGGGCTTCTGGGGAGGGGGGGAAGAGACACATGGAGGGGCTGCAGGGGAGGAGGAAAAAATCACCTGGGAGGGCTGCAGGGGTCAGAGGTGAGAGACATATGGAGGGGCTGCAGGGGGTGGTGAGAGACATGGATGGACTAGGGGGTAATGAGATGCTTTAGGAGGAATGAGACACATGTAGGACTGAGTGGGAGAAAATACGACACTTGGGGGGAAATGAGACACATGGAGGAGTGGGGGCCCCAGGGAAATTTTGTGCACCGGGAACCTGTGGCTTCTAGTTACGCCTCTGTTTGTTTCTATACCTTTGGGCATGGAGGAGAGTGAATATCCTGGGATCTGGCTGCAGCAGGTGCTGGTTGATGGGAGTCCTAGGCAGGTCCGGGTTTTTACTCTGCTCTCTCTGTCCTCTCTCTGCCTCCTCTTCTCTCTCTCTCTGTAAGCTGGGAGAAAGTGACCTGTACTCACTTCCTCCCAGGTAGATCTTTAAGGGGCCCGGTCTACTGCCCTGGTAAAGGTTCCCAGCACCTGACTACGACCTGATCAGAGAAGCCCATCGGGTGACCTTACATTTGAGGGAGTACTTTGTCTTGTGTATTTTGTCTCTGCTTCTATCTCATTTAAGTGTGCTGCTTCACTTTGCCACAAGGGGCCCTTTGCAGCACTGTGTAATCATACTTTGATTGTTTGACCTGTTATTGCTAAACTGTACTACTTCATCAACTACTGGTCACCTAATAAATATATTACTATTAATTTATAACGTGTCAACCCATTCTGGGGAGTTGCACCAGTAAGGTTCAGAAAGTAAATGTATCTATTTTAAATTGGTTGTATCAAAATGGTGCATTTTAATGAATGTGAAATTAAAAAATACTGCTTCACTCCCTGGACAGGATTCAAAGAACACTACAAACATGTATTCCTGTCAATATAGTTATGAAAACAACTGAAAAGGCAGTGTTTACATTAAAACGCCTACCAGGCAGTAGACACCAGAACAACTACATTAAGCTATAGTTGTTCTGGTGACTATAGTGTCATTTAGGTCCCACTGATTATAGTTAGGAATTACACTGCAGCAGCCTCTAGGTCTGGTTAAATGGTTACTCAAACATTGTTTTAAAGTGAACCTGTTATGTAAAGAAATATATATTTATATAGAGATATATGATGTGTTCTACGTAAAAACTGTTACTTTATCAGCACTGCTAGCTTCGGTGTATTACTCTTTTAACACCCACCTAGAGTCCACCTGTGTTCCCCTGCTGACTTCTGAGGTTTGTCCAAAAAGGGCTTAACCCTAAATGGAGGGACAGCGCTAGGTAAATCTAGGCACTATAACCAACTCAATGAAACAAAATGGTCACAGTGCCTACATCTTCCCTTTAAGGTTTGGAACCCCAGAAGAGGGTAGTGTACTCATTTAGGCTCCCATCACTCTCTGCCATATTTTAGTTGATTGACAGTAAAGTAAATTAAAGTCCACAGCATCTCCAGTGACCAAATTTAGAGCTATTAATGTGATCGGGGGGGACACTGTACCCCACTCTCTAACAGTGTACACTGGTATAACTAGCACTTTAATGACACAATGTTCAAATCAAGGCACCAATACAGCATCCCTAGAATGAAGGGCAATAATAGTCATGTTGTGTACAGAAAATAAATGTATAAATATAAATTATTTATAAGCAATCATTTGTACATATCTACATGCAAGAACCCTGGTTTTGGACATGCTCGTTACCTGATGAATGGCTGTCTCTTTCCCGTGTTCTTTACTAGCCCCATCAGTAAGGTTGTGGTACCCAGCTGGAAGAGAAGATACAGAATTCAGCATCAGGACCACAGCAAGTCCCATTAACACCAACATCTCTAGACTGGATAACAGCCACAAACAGGATCACATCTACTTCTGTATATATATATATATGTAAAAAATAACAAAATAAATTTAGTAAAATAAATCAGAATGCAAGCCAACGTGTGTTTACTGAGAGAAGGTCAGGGCATTGCTAAGGGATTTGCTGCATAACAAAAAAAAAGAAGCTTTTTAGAGCAGGCTGTTTTTTTCCGAGAGCTCCCCCTGCTGGATGTAAGTAAATAGCACATGTCCTATAGGTACAACAGTAAAGACAGGTTAATTTTTATCAATATGGCAAAAAGATACAACTTGGTATTATTCTTTTAAAGAAAACTCAGTTCTTGTCTTTATAGTAAATGAAGACATGTAGAATAAAAATAAAATTGCTCCTCAGTTGCCAATGTTATTCTAGCTTGATTCCATCTGATTCTAAAGTTTAATGTTTAATGTTTTATAGATTGTAAGCTCTTAATTTGTGTATATTTATTACAAATATACCCATTCCATAATTGTAAAGCGCTATATAAATGCTAATGATGATGATCACTAGTGTCTCTGACTGCCTCTCTGCTGTTTCTAACTGGATGGCTGCCCACTTCCTTAAGCTAAACTTGACCAAAACTGAAAGTCTGGTCTTTCCTCCCTCAAGTGTTGTTACTCCTGTGTCTGTCTCCCTCCAAGTCAACGGTGCTACCATCAGCTCCACCACGCAGGCTCACTGCCTAGGTGTTCTCTTTGACTCGGACCTCTCCTTCAAGCCTCATGTTCAATCTATCGCTAAATCCTGTCATTTCCATCTAAAAAACATTGCACGCATCCGCCCCTCTTAACGCCAGATGCGACTAAGGTGGTCCATTCCACTGTCCTTTCTCGCCTTGACTACTGTAATCCGCTTCTCAGTGGTCTCATGTGCTCCCAACTAGCGCCGTTACAGTCCATAATGAATGCGGCGGCAAGGCTCATCTTCCTGTCCGCCCACACCTCCCATGCCTCACCCTTCTGTCAATCCCTACATTGGCTTCCTATAAAATATAGAGCTCAATTTAAAATTCTGGTTCTTGCTTTCAAATCTCTACATAATGCTGCTCCCACCTATCTATCCTCCCTTATACAGAAGTATGTCCCGTCTAGGCCCTTACGATCTGCTGAAGACTTACGTTTATCTTCTGTCCGTACTCCCACCTCTGATGCTCGCCTTCAAGATTTCTCGAGGGCTGCACCGTTCCTGTGGAACTCGCTTTCCTCCTCCATTAGATTCACACCCAGTCTCCACTCCTTCAAAAAATAGTTTAAAGCGTATCAATTAAACTGTTAATAGCTCCTGACTGAGTCCTCTTCTGCAACTGTCATTAGTCTAATACTATCCTTACCTCTTTGTGTCATTTTACCCCACTCCCTCTAGCATGTAAGCTCACTGAGCAGGGCCCTCAACCCCTCTGTTCCTGTGTGTCCAACTTGTCTGGTTACAACTACATGTCTGTTCGTCCACCCAATGTAAAGCGCTGCGGAATTTGACCGCGCTCTATAAATATCATCTTAATAATAATAATAATAATAATCTGCGTGCACCGAATGCTTTGATCTCTCACTGTAAATGGAGTACATGCCCTTTAAATAGATTGTTGATGTTTTTTTGTTTTTTTTCACTAAACAGTGAACAGTAAATAGTGAATATAAAGCTAATTACAAAATTAAGGCAAAAAGTGCTGATTTAGAAAAATCCTCCAACTCCAAAGGCTGCAAAGAAGAGAGCTATTTTAAATATACCCGGTAGTGGGACACCTGGTAACTTCCCTTCCTTCAGCCGATCAGGAACTCATACATGGTTAGACTTAGCTCTATGAGCTCCCACAAAGAGACGACAATTATTCACCAGGCACTAGTGTTGCAGATCATAAAACATAACCTATTTAATATACATCCCAAACATATAGGAACCCTAAAAATAAACCAGAGAAATCACATGAAATACATAACCAATACATGGGAAAACACCGAATGCAAGGGGAAACACACAATACAATGAAAACAAACCACACAAATAAACAGTGGACATGTTACGTAGTGACGGTGGTTCGTCACACATTTCCCCCTTGTCCACCTCCGGCAGCCGCAGCATGACTCACATTGGTCAGCTTGCTGTTGCCAGGAGGGAACCCATAGTCCTGTAGTTCCATGCCCCCCCCAACAGTACTCATCCCAGACCAGCCCCTCCTAGAGTCCTGGGCGGAGTTATAAAGTCTCTTTAGCCTGGGAGGCCATCCATCCCGGGCCCCGGTACCCAGGGGTCTCTGAGCCCGTACAACCTCCACCCAAACAAAGGTGCCCACCTGGCTTCCTGTGCTTGTAACAAGCCCCACCCAAACAATTGTATCCCCCACCTGCTCATCACATGGATCTCCGTGGTTCTCCTGGCTGGGTGAGGAGGATAGGGGTTGGCTGCTGGCCGCAGCTTTGTTTTCTGGGCATCCCTGGGGACTTGGCTGTCTTCTGGGGAGGAGAGCCAACTGTGCTTTTCGGGATACTGGGGATCTCTGGATCTCACTCCTACTTGCTCCGGGGGTCCTGCACAGCTGCCAGGGCCCAGTTTAGGCAACAAGGGTGGGCAAAGACTCAGTAGCCTCTGCCTGGAGGTCCTCGCCTCTGTGCTCATCGGTTCCTGGGGTGGGCAAAGGCTACCTGCCCTCTTCCCGGAGGCCTGCGCCTCCACAACAACTGGCTCCTGGGGAAGGAGCGAGCAGAGGCTGGGAGTGCACTGCTCGGATGCCAGAGCTTCCTTATGGGAAGGGGTAGCGGCGGCCGTAGCTTCGCCCGCTACCCGCTGATCCAACCATGCTGGGTCTCTGGACTCAGCTCCAAGAGTCAGAGGAGCCAACTCTTCCACTTGCAGGGTGCCCGTGGCGACCAAAGTCCCAGCCACGGCACCCTCCGTACCAGTGGTTATCTCTCCCCATAACTCACACTGCCGCTGGGGAACGAGACCAGTTGTCTCCGTTCCTTTGTCCTTACACTGTTGCTGTGGAGCAAGGACAGAACACCTCTCTCCCAGGATCTCAGACAACCGGTTGTCTCTGTTCCGAGGACCTCACACTGCCGCTGGGGAACGAGACTGGTTCCCTTCATTCCCTTGAACTCACACAGCCGCTGGGGACCGAGAACGGTTGTCTCCATTCCCATAACTTCACACGGTTGCTGGGGAGCGAGACCGGTTGTCTCTGCTCCCTGGACTCCCTTTGCCACTGGGGAGCGAGACCGGTTTGTCTCCACTCACTGGACTCCACCTTGCCGCTGTTGAGGAAGGACCTTATATTGCTGTTAGAGAGGAAGGACGGGGCGCTTCTCCCCCTGCATCTGCCATTCTGCCTGGTGCTGCAGGTACTCGGCCACTAGCTTCCTCATTTGCTGTATGTATTTCTTGGCAGGGTTTGGCCCAAAGTAAGCCAGCATCTTCTTCAGCCTCTGGTCCAACTCCGCTTCCGTGTTGCTGGGTGCCATGCTCGTTCATTCTGGCTGGGAAGTATGATCCCGCCACTTGCCCCCAGTGTGGTGGGACGCTTGGTAACCCGACTGGTTACCTTCGCTAGTTCCCTTCCTTTAGCCGATCAGGAATTCTTACATGGTTAGGGGACTTAGCTCTATGAGCTCCCAGGAAGACACAGTCATGGAAGCCCTTAGTCCTTACAAGGACTTTGCCCAGTTGTATCTCCTGCAAGCTTGAACAGCTGACACAGGGGTTAAATCTTCCTTCCCTCCAGTAACCAGAGGACACACAGTTCTGGAGGTTTAAACACTGACCATCTTTATTAGAACACACAGCTTTTATGCACAGACTCTATTCAAAGTGCCCGCCCCGGTGTCGCTGTGTCTGGGAAATAATTGAGTCAGGAACAGTACAACTCAATTATCTCCCAGATACTTACAAAAAAAACATACAATTTCAAACACCGGAAAAGTACCTTTCCAATTTCTAAAATGTGTTAATTGGATTGCATGGAGTATCCAAGCTTACAACCCCAATCCCTCTTTGAAGCTTGGACTCCACCAGAGCTATTCTGTAGGGTGTGAGAAGTCACACTGACATGTCCTGGAAGTCTTTTGATATGGTAATTGTGGCGAAAGTAACCTCACCACCTCGCCTGTCTGCCGGCCTCCTACCCTGTGACTATGGTCCCTGCAATAGACCTGGCTAAAATACTTTAAACAGGCTCTGTTCGTGCAATTGGGACTATATGGTTTGTTTACCGAACAGCCACACGAACCGGAGACCACCCTGGAGCTTGTTAAGCTTAATTGATACATTGTTGCAATTTCCAACGCAGTGGTCTAAGTGTTCATCTGGGTGGCCGCAATTCCTATGGACGACCACGAGGTGGTGGTCATCTTGTTCGCATGGACCAAAACCGCAAATAGACTTCAGGGGGACTTAGTCGCAAAATGCCCTGGAACTATTTTCGGCATAAAAACTTTGCGGTTCCTGGTCAGTCCTCCAGCGGCACAAGTGTGGCTCCCATTAAACTGAGGTTCGTTTACCCCTTCATGAAGTCTTGGCTCATGTTTGGGGGATTGGAGAACTACATTCACTCTGGGGATTGCTATAATCACTATATTCCCCTGAGTATAATCACTAGATCTTATAAGAGATGATACGCTCTTTGGACTAGGAGAGGTCTACCCACTGGAAGCTGGATCCTGGTCTTGGGTCTTGGTCTTGGGTCCAGGGTGGGTGGAGGACAGCAAGACCCCAACCAAGCTGTGGCGGTTAGTGGGGTTTACGGTGGTTATGGTGTTCCAGTACAGTGCTTATGGTGCTCGTAAGTACTAGGAAGCAGCGACTGATGGAGGTACCCGGTCAGGGTGCCAGGTGGTTCGTCACAGTAATGATCAAGCCTTCTAGAAACAGGAAACCCTTGATTTAATACCATATCCAAAAGAGACATTTGCTTAACCCAATTATCCACCAGGCACTAGAGTTTCAGATAATACAACATAAACTATTTAATATACATCCCAAACATATAGGAACCCTAAAAATAAAAAAGGGAAATCACACGAAATGCATAACCAATACATGGGGGGGAAAAAGAAGAAGAAGAATAACACACAATACAATGAAAGAAAACACACAAATAAGCAGTGGGCATGGTACATAGTGACGGTGGTTCATCACATACCCCCAATGAAAAAAATGCATCATTAAATGCATGCATGTTTTGGTTGGGGTTTATCTACTAAACAGTGATTTTTGTTTATATGTTGTTTTTGGGCAGTGGAGTTAACAATATGCAAAATTACTCCATTACTTTAAATAATTTAAAGGGGTCCTTTAAAGGTCAGTGTAGGAACCCACCTGAGGGGGTCTGCCTTGATGTTGGCAGTCGGGCATTCCCTCTAATGGCCATTTTTTTTTTCAATTTGACAATTTTTATTTTCACTTACGAAGCAAACTTGGGATACAGAAGGAAGAAAGGGGGGGGGGGAGGGAACATCCCACATCTCGTTTTACATGACTTCCAGTTTAACATAGTACATAACATCGTGTATAACATCATATGCAGCATCACATGTAGTATCTTATGTAGCTTCCTATGTGACTTCGCCTACATTTCTCTGTTTCACAGCGGGCTAGCCCGCCCTTTGTCTGCATTCGCCACGTCCTCCTGTCTCTGCTTAGGGGCCTGCTTAGTCGCCCCGCTATCTATCATCTCTGTTTAGGTTTCCCTGAAGCGACCTCTTGTACTCTCTGGAAGTTTGCCCTTGAACTAGCTTGCCGTTCCCTGCGTAGGGGGGGGAGGAAGTGGGCTGTGGGGGGGGGGTTTAGGGAGGGGAAAGACTGTGATATGCCCTCTTTCCCTACCGGTTTTGCTCTATTCTATACTCGCTATATTCATATCGTTTCCCTGCCCTTCTCTGGTGTTTCCGGTGATTCCTGTCTGTTCTCGCTCTTCCCCTGGGGGTCCAAGTCCCTGGGCTCCCCTCAGTCTTGAGGGATTCTTGTACGCTTGCTATGTAAATTCTACATGTCGGGCTGGGTCTGTGACAGTGGGCTAGTCTCCTTCTCTGTCTCCTATCTCCTGGGGCGCTGTTTTGTCCTCCCACCTACTGTACGCTTCCTCAAACTTGCGCTTGTTACCCAAATTTTTCCTGGCTATGAGTTCGTAGTGTAAATTGGTGGAGATCTGTCTCGTTAGGGCTATTTTCGTCGGTGCCTTGTCTGACTTCCATTCTCTGGCTATAAGAGTCAGTGTCGCTATTAGGATGTGAAAGACTAGAATTGTCTCACTGCCCTGGAATCTATCTATGTTCATGAACAGTAGGCCCATTTCTGGGGTGAGTGTAATATTATCCTCTAGTATCTCATTAAGTAACCTTTCAACCATCTCCCAATAAGGTCTAAGTGTTTCACACGTCCACCATATGTGATACATCGAACCTTCTGGTTCCCCACATCTCCAGCACTCGGCTGAGGTTCCTGGGTAAATTTTTGCCAGTTTCACTGGCACCATGTACCACCTGTAATATACCTTGCGCATTAATTCTAGATGGGACGTGCATGTGGTCCTTCCTTTGTGTGCCGTGGTGGCGCGTCTCCATTGGGTGGCCTCGAAGTGCTTCCCAATGTCTGCCTGCCACGCTGTACTAAATCTGTCTTTGTGTACGGGATCGCCTCCATTTAGGAGTGTGTAACACAGGGAAATCAGGCCCCTCTTCTGCTTTGGGTTTAAACAAGTCCTTTCAAACTCCGTGAGTGTGGTCTCCCCCTCTACTGTGGACTTTTGGGCCCCTAGCATGGATTTTAGTTGAAGATACGGGAATATCGATCTGGGGGGCAGTTCGAATCTCTCTTTAATGATGGGGAATGGGACTATCTGTTGTTCTTCCAGTAAGTCCCTCACATGTGTGCAGCCTCTCCTCGTCCATTCCCTATGGTCAAATGTGTTGTTTGCTACATGTAAGCATGATAGAGGTGTTGCCGGTGACCACGGTGTCGCAGAGAGCAGTGATTTGTGTGTTCTGTCCCAAGTCCTCAGTAATGTTTTCGTGGTGGGTAATATATTGGGTTGGTGGGAGCGTAGTGTTTTAGGTACCCACAACAAGCTGCGGAGGTCCGTCCCTTGAAGCCAATGGTTTTCTATTTCCAGCCATTGCGGGACCTGTGTTGGGGATTGGAACCCTAGCACTGGGGCTAGTAACGACGCCTGATAATAGATTTTGATATTTGGTAGGGCTGGACCCCCTTGGTGAGTGGGTCTATACAGGTGTTTGGCAGCTATTCTCAGTCGTTTACGTGCCCATACAAATTTAGTAAGTATCGCCTGTGTTTTGGTTAAGTAGGAGGTTGGAAGATCGATTTGCAGAGTTCGAAATAAGTATTGTAATTTGGGGAGGATAGACATTTTAAATGCTGCCATCCTGCCCAGCCAGGAGAGGTATTTATCTCCCCATGAGGCCAAACTGGCCTCTATCTCTTTTTGTAGGGCTTCGTAGTTGGCCTTAAATAGTCCCCCCATTGTCTTTGTTAATTGAAGTCCCAGGAAAGAGATGCTGTCTGTCCTCCAGTCCATTACGAACTTCCCCCGCAATACCTGTAGGACGGCATCAGACATCCCAATCCCCATGGCCTGAGTTTTTGTCACATTTAGTTTGTAATAGGAGCTGTCTCCATATTCTTTTATGACAGTCAGTAGGTTTGGCAGTGAAATCAGTGGTTGTGTTAGGGTCAGGAGCACGTCATCCGCGAATAAGTTGGCTTTATATTCCTTTTCCCCAATCCGTACCCCGTGAATAGAGTCATGTTGCCTAATCTTTATTGCCAGTGGCTCTAAGGCCAGAACGTATAACAAGGGAGACAGGGGACATCCCTGTCTCGTGCCATTTGAGATACTAAACGGGTTAGAAAGAAAACCTGCGTTAAGTACCTGGGCTGTCGGAGCGCTATATAACGCTTTGACCGCGGCTCTAAATTCTCCTGGTATTCCAAATTTTGTCAGGACTGCCTCCAGGAACCCCCAGTGCAGGCGGTCGAATGCCTTTTCGGCATCTAGGGAGATGACAATCCCTCCCCCCTTGGGCTGCGGTGTTTATAGTCATATTGGTCTCTTACTGACAGTGTAACCGGTGCGTGGTCCGACCATGTAATCTGTCCTATGACACAGTCTGTGATTTGGTTTAGGCTTTGGCCATGTATGAGAAACCCATCTATCCTCGAGTACGTGTTATGTACGTGGGAGAAGTGAGTGTACGTACGTTCCGAAGCGTGGGATATCCGCCAGGTATCATAATAGTGGTGTAGAGAGAGGATCTTCTGTAGCTTTTTGCACTGTCTATGCAGTATTTTATATCGTGGGCTGTGTTGGGAAGTGTTAGTGTCCAGTTTTGGGTCCCAAACATGATTAAAGTCTCCACAGATAACTGACACTCCTTCGCGGATCGATTCAGTTCTCTGTAGCACCTGTCTCAGAAACGTTCCTTGTAATGTATTGGGTGCGTATATATTGGTGATTGTATACATCATGTTGTTAATTGAGCATTTCAGTATTATGTATCTCCCATTGGTGTCTACCTCTACGGAGATCATAGTAAATGCTACTTGCTTAGAGATTAGTATAGATGTCCCTTTGGACTTTGTGGGGGACGTCGCGTGGTATTGGTGTGGGTAGTCCGAAGTCGTCGGTGGGATATAACCGTCAGTTCTGTAGTGTGTCTCTTGGAGACAGATAACGTCCGCATCTGTCCTCTTGAGTTCTCTATATAGCTGGTGTCTCTTAACCGGTAGGTTTAACCCTCTTACATTGAGAGAGAAAATTTTCATGGGGGTTTATACCCAATGGCTTTTATAAGGGTCATCCGTGGAATTAAAGACCAGTGCGGGGGGTTCGCTCGTCCCAGCAGCATCAAGTCGAGCGACCTTCCCTGAAGTGAGGGTAGGAATCGGGCATAATTCACTCGCTGGGTTAGGGATGGGTAGGTGGGCTGGGGTACCTTTGCAGGGACTGAGGCCCAGTGTGTTGGATCAGCTGTGTGGACTCCCTGTAGGTATTGGGGGCTGGACATGGGGTGGCAAGTCTCCACGAGACCGGGGTGGGGGGTGGGACAAGGTAATAACTGGGAAAACATATAAAACATGTACACAATAAACAGGTGTGCCATTCTCGGCCTAGGTACTCCTGGTACCTGTGGAGGGGGAAGTCCGAACTTCCTTCCTGTGGGGTGTGGACCCCGAGTCGACCCACTCTATGGCTTGCTAAGTGGTCTGTGAGTATTGGCGCTTAGCCAGGTATTAATGCCCCCAGTATGGTGCAGTGAAGCATTGTGTGACCTGCATACCCACATAGGTATAAATGCCTGTATATAAACGCATACAATTAAAGTATATAGACATATAATCATTTTTTTTTTCTCTCCTCACTTTCTACATATGCCTAACATGTCTAGGTGTGACATTAACATTCAACATAGGTTATAACAAGTATACGATACCCCCAGCTGACTTCATGGTCCAGTTATCAGTACCGGCCACACAACCAGCTCCTGCGGACGCTCGTATATCTGAGTTAATTGTGGTGTAGTCTTTTATGTCAGTCTCTTGGACTTTCTCCAGTCTTTGGAGGCGGTTTGCGTCCTCTTTGGGCTTCGTTGCTGGTTTGGTTCAGTGAGACCCCATCTTTGTAGCAGTAGGGCTCCTTCTTCTGGCGTGTTGATAGCTGACACTTTCCCTCCTCTGGACACCAGGATCTTCACCGGGTATCCCCAGCGATATGGCAGCTTGTGGCGTCGGAGCTGTTCTGTGACTTCTCTAAATTCTCTCCTTCGTTTCAACGTGTATGTTGATATGTCTGCAAACACTAACAGTCCCCCATGCGGTTCAGGAAGCGTCTTCTTCGCTCTGCTTGCTTGTAGCACTAATTATTTCACATGGTAGTAGTGCATTCTGATGAGAATGTCTCGTGGGGTGTCTGGAGGTAGAAAACTGGGTTTGGCGGTTCGATGGTATCTGTCCATGAGCAGCAGGTCTAGCGGTATGTCTGGCGCCAGCGCTTTCAGCAGATTTGTCAGATAGGCCGCCAGCTCTGCGGGTCCCACCTCCTCGCTCACTCCGCGAATTCGCAGGTTGTTGCGGCGGGCTCTGTCCTCAATGTCTGCCAGCTTTATCTCATACTGCTGCATACGGTTTTGTATCCCTGCCATTTCTTCTTCCATCCCCCTGCGTGCCTCCTCTAGCTCTGCCACTTTAACTTCACTCCCAGCAGTTCTCACCTCCAGTTCTTTTAAGTCATCATGTAGTGCTCCAATTGTGGATTTGAAGCTATTCTCCAATCTTGCAGACATTTGTTCTAGCATTGTCTGCATCACCTCTTGTGTGAGGGGGCCAGCTGCCACTGTGTCTGTGTGCAGTGATTCACCAGCCTCCTCGGCGCCATCTTGGCCCTCATCCTGCATCAAGGCCTGTCTCCCCCGGTGTGTCCGTGCGGCAAAAAATGCACTCCGGTCCGTTTTTTCCGCCTGCCTTTTCCCCTTGCTTTGCGACATGCTCGTTGGGGTATATGGTGCCCCGTTTTTTCGTGGCTAGCCGCCAAATTACTCCTCTGTGGGTGCCGTCGGAGCGGAGCGCTCAGCACATGCGACCGCTCAGTACCGCCGCCAGGACACGCCCCTCTAATGGCCATTTTAATAACTAAATTACCTCCATTTGTTTAAATATACATAGGGATTTAGGAGAGAGCGCAGGTAACTTTTTCATTGTTTTTTTCCTTAATTAAATGCCTACCTGATTGAGAAAACTACTGGGCTCCTTTCTATTTTCCTGTGTGTGTGTTTGTTTGTATCTGTGTGTCAGTGTGTGCACCTGTGTGACAATGTGTGTATCTCAGTGTGTGTAAATACACGTGTGTGTATGTCAATGTGTATGTGTATCTGTGTAAGTATGTATGTATGTAGCAGTGTATGTTTTATATGTGCATACATTCCAGCAATCAATTGACAACACTACATACAAATTCACCCCTACATTCAAACACAAACATTACATATAAACACACCACTTCATTCAAACAGCAATACTACACGTAAATGTACGCACACATTTTAAAGCCAATACTACATACAAACACCCCCCTGCAATCAAACTGAAAC
Source organism: Pelobates cultripes (assembly GCA_933207985.1). NCBI lineage: Eukaryota > Metazoa > Chordata > Amphibia > Anura > Pelobatidae > Pelobates > Pelobates cultripes. Next base: position 37,749,654 of record OW240921.1, read on the forward strand.
ATTACATTCAAATACACCCCTGTTTTAAAATGCCAACATTATATACAAACACCCCTCCATTCAAACACCAACACTAAATACAAGTAGACTTGCATTTAAAAGCCAACGATTACATACAAACACACCTATGCATTGAAATGTAATCTTTTCATAGAATTATACCACTGTGTCCCAACCAGTGGTGTATTTAGGATTTGTGCTGCCCTAGGCAGGACCGTGCTCGGACACCCCCAAATTTAAATTTTCCCCACCCCTTCCTGTCAAAGCCGCACTTTGACTGACAGACGCTCACTCACTGACAGACGCACACTCACTGACAGACGCACAAACCCGCTGATAGATGCATGCACTCATTGACAAGCACACAGTCTCATACAGGGCCGGACTGGGAAAAAAATTAGGCCCGGGCATTTTTCAATCAGAGCGGCCCCCTAAGAAGGGGGCGGGGCCAGAGAGTGTGTGTTTTGTCATCACTAATGACAACACGCCCCCTCTCAAAGTGAGCATGTTGGTTCAATGCCCAGAGCCCTGCTGAAGAGCTCTGGCATTAGAAAAAGGCCCTGAATTTGTTCTGCGCAGCGCAAGCAAATGAAATAACATGCTTGTGCTGTGTTTGCTTTTAAATTGTCTCTGGTGTCTCCACAAGTGGGATACCAGAGGACAAATGGAAAGTGCATGGTGCATATGTTTGGAGCCTGCTTGTGGGATTGCGTGTGTGTAGAGTGTGGTGTGGTATTGTGTAAATAGGTCAATTTAATTTGTGTTTGTGGTGTAATATGTGTGGCTAGGGGCTGTAGAGAGTGTGTGTATAGGGGGCATAGTTTTATAGGGGATGCAGCGAGTGTGTGCATACGGGCTGAAGTGTGTGTGTATAGGTGACGTAGTGTGTGTAGGGGTTGCAGAGAGGGTGTGTTTAGAGAATGTTGTATGTGTTTGCTGACAAGGAATGTAGTGTGTGTGTGTAGGAGATCTACTGTGTAAAGGACCCAGTGTGTGTGTGTGTGTGTGTGTATAGAGGATAAAGAGTGCATATAGAGTAAGGGATCTAGTGTGTATCTGGAGCGTAATGTGTGTAGTGGTGCAGTGTGAGGGGTGCTGTAGTGTGTGTGTGTGTGTGTGTATGTATATATATATTTGGACTTATTGTATGTGTGAGGGGCGCAGTGTGTGTATGCAGGGGTCAAGTCCTGGGGAAAAAAGTGTGGGAACTCACCCAAGATTCCCGCCGCCCCCCCCCCCCTTTAAAAAAAAAAAAAAATTACACTCCTATGCATATAGTGCAGTGCAGGGTGTGTATAATGAATGTAGTGTGTTTGTAGTGAATGCAGAGTGTGTATAATGAATGCAGTGTGTTTTGAGTGAGTGCAGAGTGTGTACACTGAATGCAGTGTATGTAGTGTGTTTGTAGTGAATGCAGAGTGTGTATAGTGAATGTAGTGTGTAGTGAGTGCAGAATGTGCATAATAAATGCAGAGTGTGTATAGTGAATGCAGTGTGTTTGTAGTGAGTGAAGAGTGTGTATAATGAATGCAGTGTGTGCGTGTGCGCGCTGGATGACGTGTATGTGAGTGCTGGATGATGTGTGTGTGAGTGCTGGATGATGTGTGTATGAGTGCTGGATGATGTGTGTGTGTGAGTGCTGGATGATGTGTGTGTGTGTGTGTGCTGGATGATGTGTGTGTGTGTGTGTGTGTGCTGGATGATTGTGTGTGTGTGCTGGATGATTGTGTGTGTGTGCTGGATGATTGTGTGTGTGAGTGCTGGATGATGTGTGTGTGAGTGCTGGATGATGTGTGTGTGAGTGCTGGATGATGTGTGTGTGAGTGCTGGATGATGTGTGAGTGCTGGATGATGTGTGTGACTGCTGGATGATGTGTGTGTGTGAGTGCTGGATGATGTGTGTGTGAGTGCTGGATGATGTGTGTGTGTGCTGGATGAGTGTGTGTGAGTGCTGGATGATGGGTGTGTGTGTGCTGGATGATGGGTGTGTGAGTGCTGAATGATGTGTGTGTGCTGGATGATGTGTGAGTGCTGGATGATGTATGTGTGTGTGCTGGATGATGTGTGTGTGAGTGCTGGATGATGTGTGTGTGTGAGTGCTGGATGATGGGTGTGTGAGTGCTGGATGATGGGTGTGTGTGTGAGTGCTGGATGATGGGTGTGTGTGTGCTGGATGATAGGTGTGTG
>OW240921.1:37751940-37777048 GCA_933207985.1 Pelobates cultripes
TGTGTGTCTGGGGGTGCTGTGTCTGGAGGCCGCCTGGGGGCTGTGTCGGGGTGCTGTGTGTGTCTGGGGCCGTCTGGGGGTGCTGTGTGTGTCTGGGGGCTGTGTGTGTCTGGGGGGGTGCTGTGTGTGTCTGGGGGTGCTGTGTGTGTCTGGGGGGATGCTGTGTTTGTGAGTGAATGTATTTTTTTATTTAAATTTAAATATTTTTTTTTTACTAATAAAAAAAATATATATATATATTTCCCCCCCTCCCTTCTTCTCTACCTTTATCCTGGGAGGGGGGAGGAGATCCGTTCTGTCATGCTTCCCTGGTGGCCCAGTGGTGAGAGTGAACTCTAACCTGCAGGTTAGAGTTCACTCCCGCGAGATCTGAGCGTTGCCGCGGCAACGGTAACCGCGGCAACGCTCAGAATCCCGCGAGAGGACCCGGCGGAGCTGCTTGTTAGAGCTCCGCCGGGTCCTCTCTCCTCCCTCCCTCCCTCACCCAGCCGGCGGCCGCATTTCCATGCCTCTGGGCCGGTGAGGGAGATCTTTGATCTCCCCACCGGCCCATGGAGGCCCACAGCAGGGACGGCGCTCGGGTAGCGCTGGCCCTGCACAGGCTGGCAGGGGAGATTCTGTGATCTCCCCTGCCGGCCTCGGCCCCACGGCCATCGCGGCCCACCGGGCATTTGCCCGGTATGCCCGATGGCCAGTCCGGGCCTGGTCTCATATACACTGACAAACAATGACTTACACACATTCACTGATTTGATACACTGATAGACAGACATACACTTACTCGGACACACACTCACTGACAGACGAACACTCTCACTGACAGATGCACGCACTCACTGACAGACGCACACATTCACTGACCGACACATACACACTGACTGACCAACACATACACACTGACTGACCGACACACACACACACTCACTGACAGACACACACACACATTCACTCAAATTCACTGACACACACAGCCCAAAGGTGGACAGCCGGCCAGCTCTTGGGCTCCCATAAAACGAGGCAAATAAGGTATTTGCCTAGGCATTTGGGGGCGGCATTTTTTGTCGCCCCCTGGAAATTGCCGCCCAAGGCAAATGCCTTGTTTGCCTTGCGGTAGACACATCCCTGATTCCAACGGCATTGGTACATACAAATACACCCCTACATGCACACACATACCTCATACAAAAACATGCTTACATATTTATAAAGCACAAACAAGTTCTACACGGCTGTACAATGGGTGTACTAACAAACACGTAATTGTAACCAGATGAGTTGGAGGCACAGGAACAGAGGGGTTGAGGGCCCTGCTCAATGAGCTTGCATGTTAGAGGGAGTGGGGTAAAGTGACACAAAAAGTAAGTTAATCGACATGTGATTTCATATATAGATATATCCCCAAAGTATGAAGATACTAAATAAATAACTAACACACTACAAAGCATTGCACAATGAACAGAACACTGTCACTTTCCTATTCAACTCAGCTTCTGTATTGTTTTAATTCACGACCTGAAAAATCTAGTCCAAAACGGCTGTGTTGGATAATGAAATCTCAGATTCAGTTATTTTTATTCTAAATGCTGCAAGCTGGTTACCAACAAACCAGAGTTCTCTGTTTAGTGATTAAAGTTAAACATATTTTATGATTTATGAGTAAATATTACTATTTCTGCACTAGAGGGCAGCAGTGAGACATTCCTGAAGTCTAAAGAGCCATAAAACATAGGCTGTTTCCTTAACGGTGAATACAAAACATGACAAAGCACACATGCATATTTTACAGTACAAACTGTATTATTCATAGTGGAATAAAGAGCAACTGCTTAGCAACATCACCACAATAAAGAGCAATACACAAAGACAGATTTGCAAGTCACAAAGAAAGAGAGGGAAAGGGGGAACGACAGCATGGAAGTAATGTAGAACCAATGATTATTGCCCATTGTTTTACAGAAGTGGTAGACACTTGGATGAGCCGTACAGCAGAAGTATCAAGAATTGAATTTAAAGGGATATTATAGGCATCAAAACAACTTTAGCTTAATGAAGCAGTTTTGGTGTATAGATCAAGCCCCTGCAGTATCACTGCTTAATCCTCTGCTATTTAGGAGTTAAATCACTTTTGTTTCTATTTATGTAGCCTTCTATTTATGTAGCCTCCCTGGTTGTGAGTGACATGGCCTCCATGAAAAATAATTGTTTCATTTTCAATCAGATGTTATCTTGCTTTAGATGTTTTTGTGTCCTGCTCTGTCACTTGAACGTTACATCACACACAGGAAGCTCCTGCACGTTCTAGCAAGCTATTAATAGAGCATGAGGTAAGAAATTCTAAATTAAACAGACTGTGCAATAAAGGAAGTGTAAACATTAGATGTCTTTTTACAGGAAGTGTTTAGGAAGGCTATGCAATTCACATGCAGGGAGGTGTGACTAGGGCTGCATAAACAAAGTGATATAACTACTAACTTGTCTGAAAATTGAGCAGTGAAACTGCAGGAGCATGATCTATACATGAAATCTGCTTCATTAACTTACAATGTCCATTTAAGCATATATACGTATATCTTGGAAAACAAATAGATATGGGGTCAAGGAAATATGTGTTCTCAGGTTTCAACAGAAAGAAGCTCAAGAAGTAGACGTGCCACCCCTTTCATATATGAAAGCAGGAAGATGTTTTTGACCTAGAACCCTAGAGGGCAGAATGTTTCCATAAATGGATGCTGTTTATATGGGTGCTACTGCTAAAGCCATACCTCCCAAGTATCCTTATTTAGGAGGGACAGTCCTTATGTACAGCCCAAATTCCTATATCCCTCTTTTCTATCCTAATGTCCCTATTTCTAGGAGCTCCATATTGTTGCTGTGCCTGGGTTTATAACAGAGCTCCACAGCAATAATACTCCCAGCAACGTGAGAATTCAAAATAAATTTCAAGTTCAAGGTAAAAAAAAAGTCAAACTGGAAACATTCTCTAAGACACCTGTGCTTCCAGTTCATGTTCTTTGGCCTTAAACTTGAAATTGTAGGTCAATAGTTGTCAAAGACTATGTTATTATTATTACCTTACTGTTTGTTTGTGTTCCTGGACCACAGTGTTTCCTCTAAGGATATATGGGATTATGATTAAAAATAAACAACCTTGACAGTATTACATAAATACCATCTGTGTTTAAAGTCTGGCCAGTTTTCTAAGCCCATAAATAGTTGAAACATCTCAGGACCCTGTGTCAAGATGTACATTTATTATACTTATGCTCCAACATTACAAAAATTACAGTAATGAACTTTTGGAGAATAAATGTCCTTCTCCCTCTCGCCAAAAAACAATGATTTCTCTGATGAGGCTTGGAGTTGGGGAACTGGGGATCGAGGGCACGTGTGTCACAAGTTGTATATATTGAGGGACGCCCTGTCTGTTGGTGACTTATATTCTATTGAGAAGCTGCTTTGTGCTGGTTGATGTCTGTCGTCACGCTTGGCCCGATTTTACGTTTCTGAGTAGTGGTTTTTGTATTTTCGAATAGAGAGACTGTTCATGATTGTAACCATGTCTAGTGCCTAGAGTGGGATTCCACTTTGTGCCACAGCAAATAGTATAACTGAAAAGGTTCCACAGGATCATGTGAAAACATGCTTATAACGTGTTCAGAAAGTTTTACTAAAGTGACAATATCCGGGAATTCCAAGTAAATTTCTCATTTAACCCCTTAAGGACCAAACTTCTGGAATAAAAGGGAATCATGACATGCATAAAATGTCACACATGTCATGTGTCCTTAAGGAGTTAAGGCCAAAATAGCCAAACTGAAACTAGAATTGACTTGGATAATTTTTCTAAGTCGGATATTCTGGCCTAAATTTTGAAATACACTTTGATTTCTCAGCAATTCTAACTTTAGTGAATAAGTTGTTGGACTTACTTGTCGTAAAAAGCTACATCTCTTCACTAAGCACTGAGTTTTGCTGAGTATATAAATGTTCTAAAATCTTTACTAAACATCTTGAATAAATGTGTTGGAAAATGTTTTAGGTGAGCCAAGTTTAAAAGGACACTATAGCTCGCAAAACAGTCTTTAATAAAGTGGTTTTGGCTTATAGCGTCCTCTGTAAACTCACTGCTCAATGTGTTGCCATTTAGGAGTTAATTATGTTTTTATGTTTATTATTGCACATTCTATTAATTTAGAGTGTCTTATCCTCTGCTCTGTTGATTGCCTTCTCCCATATACCTGGCTTTTGACTAAACATGTACTTTTTCTAACCTTTGCCCTTTGCCCAGCAGAACTGAAAATGTCCAGTCAAAAACTAAAAATTTAAAGACTTGTCCTTTTTTTTGTAAATCTTTATTTATATTTTTCAAAGAAAAAAGGAACAGTGAGCAAAAAAAAAGGTAGGCGCGCATGCCTCACAGTAATGACAGTAACAGGAATTTAGATGCCTACGTTTGCTGCAATACTTGTCGTTGACAGACTTCCAGTGTCTAATGTTGTAGTGTATATCACTTGAGGCTATTCATTGGGAGGTTTGTTTCCAGGTGTTCTTCTTCTCTTTTAGGTGTTGACACCTTTCAGGCATCTAGAAGGATAGTGGTGGGTCACCAGTATGAATGAGTGAAGTTAAAGAAGGTTAGGTTTAGAAATAAGTAGAAGGAAGGAAAAGAAAGCAAAAGTCCACATTCGAGGAGATCGAGTCCTCCCGGCGTTGGGGTTCGTTTTACCCTGCTAAGTACCTGCCCTAAACACAAACCATGGCTGCCATGCCTCCGTGTGTTTGTTCCCTCTCCCTACCAGCGAGGCACGAGGCGGCTGAGCTGCCTGGATGTCTTCAACTCTGTCACTCCACTCTTCTCTATTAGGGATCTCAGGCCGTTTCCAATAAACTGGTATGAGGGACTTGGCCCCATTTAGTAGGTGGCGTAAAATAGATTGCCTGTAACGGGAGACATGTCCGCTTTCACTTGTTCCCAGTAGGGGCTAATCCTTCGACATTCCCACCACACATGTATCATTGTTCCTCTGTCCGCCTGTCACCTCCAGCTGATTGGACGGGTCATCGGGAAAGTTCTGTGGAGCAGAATGGGTGTTTTATACCAGAGTACCATCAGCTTGTAGTTCATCTCTTGATATTGGGAACTAATGGAGCTTTTATGTTGTCATAAGAGCGCCTTCTCCCATTGTGATGGTGAGATAGTTCTGCCCAAGAGTTCCTCCCAATGTCTTTGGAAGGTAGCTTTGGTCTGGTGTTGGTATAGCTTAGGTGTTGGTATAACGTGGATACTGCCTTGTCAAGTGCAGTGCCTTGCATGCATAGTTCCTCAAACCATGAGAGTTCCCTGTGTTTTTGCTCTCTATTTGGTAGCGAATGATAGTAGTGTTTCAGTTGTATGTAGCAAAGGCAGGTCAGAGGTGTTTGTGGCCTACCCTCCAAGAGTGAGTCTAGCTTCTGAAACAACCCGTCCTGTAGGGCTGTGCGGATAGGGATATATTCCCTATTTCCCAGGAAAGACCAAGCCTTTGAGGGTAGTCCCCCCCTAGTTTGCTATTATTCATTATTGGGATTAGTGGACTGGGTGTATGCGATACATGTGGGAGTTCTCTAATCATCTCCCACGTTCTCAGTGCCTGTGCAACTGACCCTCCACTGTCCCCCCATTCAATCGCCACCGATTTTCCCTGCCACACCACGGATGCTAGGCATGTGCTAACACTTCCTCTATCCAGGGCCACCCATTGTTTCTGCGGATCATTCGTGTGCCTTTCTAGGATACGTTGTAGGATCAAGTCCCGGTGATATTTTTTAAAGTCGGGATGTGCCAGTCCACCTTTGTGTCTAGGCCGACACAGCAGCTCGTGGCATAATCGGGACCTTTCCCCCCATCACACGTATCGAATAACCGCCGACTTTAATGTGGAGAAGAAGGATGTCGGAAGCGCTAGGGGGAATGGTCTGATGAAGGTAAAGTACCCTTGGGAGCACATTTATTTATTTTAATATTTATTATTTATTCGCTTTTTGGATATAAAAGAAACAAACAATTACACATCATCAAATATACAATATCTGACAGTCTCGATGCTCTTATTATTCAAGTCAAACATTAGTCTACTTTAAAAATCAATAGTTTCTCAGGCATTGACAAACTTTCACACAAAAAAACCCCACAATATCTCTAGTCATTAGTAAAAACAGAGAAAAGCTTCAGAATACAGTTCTTCATACTACATGCCATACATATAAACCATATTTTATATTTTGAAATTTTTAAAGCGAGATCTTATAGAGGAGAAAGGTGTGGGGGGAGAGGGATGTCCTAATTCATGAGGGAATATAGACATGGATTCATTCAGGGAATTCTCCAAATGTTATTTTTAGATTTATATATAAAGTCTAAAGGGTTATATTTTATGCTTCTTGGATATAATTGTTCCATATATTCCATCCATATTTAGTTATAGGTGAGGATTCCATCTTCATCTTTAATTGAAAGGAAATTTGGGTTTTTAATATTCCCCATGTTGGAGACTAACTATGCTTCCAAAGTGTTACAATGCTTTTTTTTTGCTGTTATCGATATATGAGTTGTTATATATCTATCTTTCAGAGACAATTTGGGCCATTCAAGATGTAATAAAGCTGTTTGGGGAGAAAGAGCCATTGGAATACCCGTGAGATTCTCTAAAATGTTATATGTTAATTTCCAAAAAGCTTTCAATTTCTAACAGTTCCACCAGATAGGAGTGTAAGAACCGTCTGAATGGTTACAACGCCAGCAGAGAATGGAACATGTACGGAACATCTTACTGATTTTCCTTGGAACTAAATTCCATCTGGTTAGTATCTTATATTGTAGCTCTATAAAATTGAGACAGTGTATGAATTTCTTGGCTTCTGGTAAAATCTTATATCAGTACAAAATTCTGATCTCTATTTTAAGATAATTTTCCCATCCATTTATTATATTTGTAACTGGATCTATTATAGATGGATCTTCGTCATCAAAAAGAGTACTTTTCATGAAGGTACTCACATAGTCTCCATGCTTTAATAAACATTCCAATCCCTTAATTTTGTTGTCTTTCTAACATAGATGTTTTCACAAATAGCTTTCAATTCTAAGAACTTCTTTTGAGGGAAAATGGAATTCTAAAACTATTGCTTGGAAAGATTTTATATAGGAACCATTTAGAATATTAGTAAAAAAAATTGATACAATTTTCTTTCCATGTACATAGATTAATTTCCTCCATATTATATTTTAGGAGGCTAATATTGCTCTTGGATCGAATAATGTTATCCCATGACAAATTATATTCTATCTTAAATTTAGACCAGAAATTTAAGATTTGATAGGTAAGGCTATTTTTACGCCATTGTTAACTGCAGTCCAATCTATGCCCAATCTTTTAGGATCAATCCAACAGCAGAAGGGAGCTATCCGATATTTCCAGCATTAATTTTTCGATATCATCCCAAGAATCTTTGGACTCTATTTTAAACCATTTAAAAATATGCTTAAGAATAGCATCATTGTGATACTTTATAATATTAGGGATTGCTAACCCTCTTTTATCTATACTTTTCTCTAATATCTTTCTCTTTATTCTTGACTTTTTACCTTTCGATATATAATCAGAAACAATTCTCTGTATTTTAATTAAATTTGATCTAAACTCGATGTAAACATGTGGGAATCTCCCCAAAGAAATAATTCCAGATTGGAAGCACATAGGATTTTATAACGTTAATTCGGCCCAGCTATTAAAGTTCCAATCAGAGGCTTCCAATCATTAAGCATTCTAAGAGTCTGATTCAACAATGCCTCCCAATTAGCCTTAATTACATTTTTTGAATGAGAAGTGAGAATTCTACCTAAATACTCGGTATACTCGGGAGCACATTTATTTTGAGCATAGCTATTCGTCCGAGCCATGTTATATGCGATATGCCCATTTGTCTAAATCTGCCAGTATCTTTTTCAGTAGGGGTGTGACGTTATGTTGAAAAATATCCCGCAGGTCTGTAGTCACCCAAATAACAAGGTACTTCATTTTACCATAGCACCAGTGAAATGGGAACTTTGTGTCAAAGGCAGCGTATTCATCCGCAGGAAGTGTGATGTTAAGCACTTCCCATTTCGATAAGTTAAGCCTAAACCTGGAGAGCTTGCCAAACTGGTCGAATTCCGAGAGTAAGTAAGGTAACGTGGTCTGGGGGATAGAGATAAAAAACAAGAGATCGTCAGCGTATGTGGCGACCTTGGGTTCTACCTCCTACAAGGAGTGGTCTCGAGTGTCAGGATTCCCGCAAATTCTTTGGAGTAGTGGTTCCATGGTCATCACAAACAACAGTGGGGACAAGGGGAAGCCCTGTCTAGTTCCATTGCTGATCCCAAAATCAGTAGTCAGGGCACCATTGACCCGTACAGAAGCACATGGATTTTTCGTACAGGGCAGCAATCCAGGTAAGCACTCTCTGCCCCATTCCCATTAGGGTAGCTAACATGTATGACCAGTTAACTTGGTAAAATGTTTTCTCAGCATCTGTCGAGAGTAGTAAGAGGCGTTTCTGTAGTTTTCTTGCGTGTTGTTGGATGGAGAAGGGTCGCAACGTGTTATCCTGCGCTTCCCATCTAGTTGCCAAGACCTTTGTAAACAACTTAGTGTCGACATTCAACAGTGAGATTGGGCAGTAGTTGCTGCAGTTCACCGGATCCTTCCCAGGTTTGGGTAATACCGTAATGGTCGCAGCTAGGGACTCCGCCCCGAAGTTACCCCCCTCTGCCACTGCGTTTAGTGTTTTCATCAGCCACGGTATAAGAAACGTAGAGAAGTACTTGTAGTAGCCCGTGGAAAATCCATCGGGCCCTGGAGCTTTGCTGGTACTTTTCAAGGGTGCGGCTAGTTCCTCTGCATTGATCTGAGCATTAAGTATGGTCATTGCACCGTATTCATAACATTATGATGTAAGTAATCATTAACTTGTGTAGGTTCGGTCTGGACCTGGGCATTCCTCCCGTCTGCGTGCGAGTTGTAGAGGTTGCTATAAGACTGTTGGAATTCCTCAACTATATCCTTCGGGAAGGAGGATGTAACCCCTGAAAATAGACGCAATTTGCAAACTTGCGTTCGGGGAGTATTGCTCTTCAAAAGGCGGGCCAGGAATTTGCCCCCCTTGTTTGCATAAGTCTGAAAGAAGCCCTTGGAACGTTGCAGTGAGTGGTGATATCTACGTAAGATGAGTTCTTTCAGCCGCCGCCCAGCTTGCATCAAGTCCTCATAAACTCCCATCAGTTAGGTGTGCTTGTGTTGTAGGTCCAATTTCTGAATGGTTTTATAAACGTCAGCCATCTCCTCCATTGCCTCTTTCTTTTTGTGGGTGGCGCTGCGTATGAGTGTACATGGATATTGGGGACATCTCCGCTGACCTGTTTTCTCGAAAGTAAAGATCCGGAGCTTGGGATATTTGTTCCCATACCTCGGGATCTAAAAGTAAGGTTTCGTTCAGTTGCCAGGTCCATAATGCTGGTCGAAATAAAGGTGATTCTAGCTCTCTACTGACCGACCCATGATCCGACCATGTGGCTGGTCCATTAGTGGCTTTCAGCAGTTGAGAAAGACCTGTCTGTTGAATGAAGAGATAGTCAATGCGGGAATAGCGGTCATGGAGGGCAATGAGTGAAGTCCTTGGTGTCGGGGTGAAGTATCCTCCAACAATCCATCAGACTCATTTAGCCCAATGATCTACGGATGGAGCTGTTCCTTCCGCGAATCCCCTTAATTTATTCAAGTCCCCCGAATAAACTGAGCCTGTCTTGTTTTGGGAACATATAGTGATGCAAATGTGTACACCTTATCGGCTAGGACGCCCTTCAAAAAAAGGAAATGTCTCTGTGTGTCTAACATTCTATCTAGTTCTCGAAACTCCAGGTCTGCGGCAATGAGGATGGCGACACCTGCTTTGCGTGTGGAGGGATGGTTGTTAAAATAGTAAAAGGGGTAGAGTCTGTTTTGGAGTTTCAGAGCCGAGCCCTCCAAGAAATGTGTTTCCTGTAACATGGCCACTGAGACATGTGTCTTCTTCAGTTCCTGTAGCAGGTATGTTCTGCGTTCTGGGCTATTTAGTCCCCTACAGTTGAGAGTAAGGACAAGGGATGTGACGATATGTCATGGTTATTTCCGAACCACGTCCAGCCCATGTGGAGGACACTGCACCAACTCTCTGTCTCCCGACCCAAGCTGAAAGGACCCAGAGTGGCCCGAACTCCCAGGTGTGGACTAGAAACTTGAAGAGTAAGGGGTGAAGAGGAAAAAAAGATCAGTGAGGCACAGAGAAGGGTGGAGAGAAAAGCCAATAAGCAAGAGTGAACGCTCAGATGTTTATGCCTCCCCCTTCCTCCGGAACCAGGTGTAAGAGACCTGCCGGGCAGACCCCAGGGGAGAAGAGAATAGCCCAGAAGCAAGGAGCAGTTTTAGTACTTCCCAACGTCCCTCTCTAACTCCGATGGGTCAGAGAATGAGCAGGTCCCCTCCCATGTGGAGGTATAGGTCCGACGTAGGAAATTATGCACGAGTATGGGTTGAGAAACGTAGCCTAAGCTCCACCCAAGGGTTGCACAGGGAGTGTGTAATGTGTCCGGCCCACTCCACTATTTACTCCATTATACAGTTCCCACATTTATAGTAGCACTGTATGGCATGAATATAAAACAAGTATGCTAGCAATGGAAAAAACAAACATTAGTTTAGACTAGTCAATTATCCCCCCCACACCAATCTCGCAACCAGGGCCTTCCGTACCTCCACCTGTTACTGCCGCCACCTGTTGATCCGTAACCCTAATATACCCTAGCCGTCCCCATTGAGACCCCCTCATTGTGTATCAAAATAGGTGCGCTGCTGATCCCACAGACCCTCCCCCAAAACTACCCATCCCTTATTGGGACCCCTCTCAGTTTTCTTGTTGCATTGTATGGATACAGTTGCCCCTCCCTCCCCCCCCCACACGTCCGTCATCCTAATATGTATGATCTGCCTATCCAATCGTTGGCGCCTACCTCCCATCTTGTCACACTGGGTTAGGCTTAGTATATTAGAAGAGAGGGTAGGTCCGACCTCTAGCTATTTCCCATCACCTATTAGGATAGGGTTTGGTGTGGCAGCAACATCCCCTATTTCCATTGCCTCTCCAGTGCTAATGCCACCCTCCACCCTCCTCCCCCATTTAGTTTTTTTTTCCTTTTCTGCCCTCCCTCCCTTTCCACCTCTTCCTCCCCCCTCCCCACTTTTTAATACCGCATATTGGTTTTCCTTTTTACTATCTATGTGGGACATATCATATATAGTAGACAATCATTAGGTTGTGGTGTCCCCCAACTCGGTATCCCGTCTCCCGTCCCTGTCCTGCTTGTTTGAGTCCCTCACTGCCTGGCTATTCAGTTTGCTCTGCCCTATCCCACTACTATCTGGGAGCTAGTCTGTGGTGACCCTTGTCATGTACATTAAAGCATGTCATTTTGTCCTATCATACCAAATTTTAACTTCCAAACTGCTTCATTCGAAGATATCTGAGTGTATTATAAAAATAAAGCTAAAGGTCATTGCATAGTGCCCCGTTAGTGGAAGTTCGGTTGAGGTAGCAAACCATCCAGGCCGATGTGGCGTATTCGTGAGTGGGCACATTGTATGTGCTGTGGACCCAGGCAGTCATTCCCTGGGATTCCCAGCCAGCTTTCCCATTTCAATGTCCAAATATCAGCCAGGGACCAACCTTCCTTAGTGGGGGTCCTCACATGAAGGGGGACGGTGATTAGGGTCGCCAGAAGCCGCATCTCATAACACCAGATTAGACCATAACCGCATATACCCCCCTAAAGTGCCTGCCCAAACCCCAAAAGGTAAGAAAAAATAATTGCAGGGCACCCAATTTTATCCCCCCTCCCAAAAATGGGGGTAAACGTTGAAACTGTAGGCTATGCGTGTGACAAAGGGTGGAGAGAGCCCCGGTGGAGCAGAGCATATACTCACGCCTCGTCGTCGAGGTAGAGGGCCCGGCTGGGGCCCACCTCTGTTTCGTCTGGTGGCCGGTAAGCCCAGCTCCTCCAGGAACTGAGGAATTTCTTTGGGTCAGCTTACAGAGGCCTAACCATTCCGATGTTTAACAAGCAGTGCAAAGGGAAAACCCCATTTGTACACAATATTGCTTTCTCGCAAAGCCGACATCACCGGCCGCAACGCCCATCTGGCTCCCAGTGTGATAGGTGACAGATCGTGGTACATAGAGACTTGAGCGCCGTGGTAGTTCCATGTTGGTCTGATGCGGGCCTTCCTCATAATGGCTTCCTTGGTTGGGAAGGAGTGAAGACAACATATTAGATTTCCTCGGCCCATCGTCCAGGGCGCGTGGCCTCAGGGCCCTGTGGGCTCTTTCGTACTTAATTCGCTGAGCAGCTTCATCTTTCAGGATTAGCCAAAAGAGTATCTCCTCTACATTTTCTCCCTCTTCGGCCTCTGGGATCCCACAAACCCGTATATTGCACCTGCGTCCCCTGTTATCGAGATCTTCCATGGACCTTCTCATGGTCAAAAGCATTACCTTTTTAGCCCCTGACGAAGGTGCATGTCCTAAGCACCGAAACGCGCGTCGGGTTCACCTGTCACTTTTTCACTTATATTTTCGCACTGGGCACTTAACACTAAGGGCAGGCAACCAACATTCTAAGTATGGTTCTGCCCTCTAGCACTATTTAGTTCATCTTTTTTTCTTGTTCCTCTCTCTCAAGCTCCCACTTTGTATCTAGTAGCTCTGAATAGGTGATACATTAGTATCTGAATTTGTTTCCTATCTGGCTGTTTAGACATGTTTCCAATATAGATACTGTATATTGACTTTATCTAGATACTTTTTCTACAGTTGACCTCACATATATTGGCAACACGAGCAGGCATCATTGTGTTTACACTGACAGTGAGACCTAACGGTCCTAATGATCTTTCGCTGTATGGACTTTTAACTGCCAATACTTTAGTTGCCTAATTACTATTATGGTCACTGCAGTATAATTTGGGATGCTCCCCGTAACCTTATTAACTTAGGATCATATGAATTATGCAGACTGTGACACATTCTATTATTAATAAAGTCAGAGAGTCTTGCAATTCTAATCTCTTACGGTGGATTTAAGAGAGGTTTAGCCGAAAGGCTTAGACTTTTTTCACTACACGTTTGAAAGTTTCTAAGGACCGGATCTAATAGACCTTTCTGCATTATATGTAGGCTAACTATTGAGATTAGTTCTACAGTTCGTATGTCATTTATTATTTCCAGTTCAAAAACTTTTGTCACTGATTGTATTTTCAGTGAAATGGATTTTTTACTTTTTTCTTTTTGTTCAAAAGCATTTTACCCTGTTGAGCCAACGCCATGTCCATCGCCGCCTGTCTCATGGTCTGTGTTTTGTTTGAGCGCTCGCCTGTGCAGATACTTCCATACGGATGCCCACCATCTCTGCCCGCAAGGCATGTTAGTGGTTCAGCCTTAGTTACTATGGAGGCTGCCATGCTCCGCAAGTCTTTCCCAATCCTTTCCAGCATGGTGGTCCCTGAGCTCTGGATGTCGGTGCCATCTTGGGACTTCCGTCCCTGGCGCACGTGTCAGGCTGGGACTGCAATAATCCGTCCACGGGACCGATCTGTTGCCCCGGTTGCGAGCTGTGATGTATGGACTGTTGGGCCGGTATGTGTGTGTGTTAAAAGCCAAGCCGAAATCCCCACAAATCCATATCTCCCCATTTTTGTTTTCTCACAGGAACAATGGGCGAAGCCCACTCACTATTGTGAACCCGGGAGATGATATTCAGCTCCTCTAATCTCCTCAATTCTGCCTCCACTCCAGCCCTTAGAGCAAAAGACACACTTCTTGCTTTACTGGTTTTGTGTGAGTGTATGAGTGTATGTATTGTGATGTATGGGCATTGGGCAGTTGGGCTGTTGTTGGCTGTGAATGATGCACTTCCTTTCTTTTGGTTCTTTTGTTCTTGTTGGCAGTTGTTGGAATGTTTGAGGGATTTGAAATGGCGGCTGCAGAAAATCTGTGTAACAAGGCTGCAATATGAAGATGCTGTTATATATGTATTAATAAAGTGAGTACTTTGTTATACAGGAATTATTGACTGATTTGTACAAAACATCACACGAGCCTCTGGGGGTTTGAGGAGGTTCTGTGCATCTGTGTCATCCCATTAGCAGATTTTAGTGTAGGTTTAGGTGCTTATTAGGGGATCGGTGGAGCGGAGCAGCCATCTTGGTCGGAGCCCAAACCACGCCCCCCCCCCGACTTGTCCTTTCATGCAATTGTATCATCTCGCTATGGGGCTAGCGAGAAAATACAGTGTTTGATAGGAATACCTCCAGTGGCCGTCAGAGACGTCCACCAGAGGGACTTCCTATCATGCATAGCCCTAAAAAGGCCATGTACACGTCAGATGCATTAAAATACGTCTGACGTGTGCAGGAGAGAGAAGGAACTGTGTGCACCTTCTCTCTCCTGCCTGTCAGCAGAAGGGGGGGGGCCAAAGACCGCGAGCTGAGCTGTCAGTCATGCGCGGTAGTGCGCTCAGGACTTCATAGGGCGGCATTTTATGTGCGCATGTGTGGCGAAGCCGCATATGCGCACAAGGGAGCAATGACGCTTCCGAATGGAAGCGCCTGATTGCTCCCTGCTAGCGCCCGCCTATTTCGTCATTTTGACGAAATAGGGGGCGCAGCTTCACGAGGCTCCCGGCGCTGGAATGAGGTGAGAAAAAAGGGCTGCCTGGAGTATCCCTTTACGTTACCATAAGATTAGAATTTTTGAATAGACTTCTTTTGACTTAGTGTTGCTATTACAAAAGAGTCAGAGAAGCTTCAGATTTATTATGATGAAAAAAAATAAAGAGATCTTAACATAAAAAGTTTTCTAACATCTATATTGAGATTTTAAAAAAACTACATAAAATTTTGACTGTGCTTTAAATCTTAAGAAGAAGAATAGTACACATTAAATAATCAATGTTTTGATTTTGTTTACAATTTTATTAGAAACAAGGAACAAAAAAATGAAATGAAGGAAAATAAGAAGTCTGTAAACTTCCTGTGGTAGGAAAGCCTTTGTGGTTATAGTACGTGTGGGATCAGGCTCAGCTTGTCAGACAGGAAGCACCGGTAGGAATTAGCTGAAGGGAATGGGAAGGAGAGTTCATGAAACAGAATGATATCATCTATGGGGCGTAAACATGGCTATAATTATAATCTCTGTATCATCACCATCACTGACGTAAACCAATTAAGGTTACTCATTTGCATCACATCTCCAGAAACCAAAGAACCAGCTGCAAACAATAAATAAATAAATAATGTGATTATGTTTTTTTAAATAAACTCTGTGTTTACCCACACGGCCATGTTTAACAAGACAAAACAAGTTGCTAAAAGTGGCACCATCGCCATGGAAACCAACGGAATGCTTCTGCCAATTTTTCCACATTCGGCATCCTGCTTTTGAGTTGTTTCAGGTTTTTTTTTCATGGACAGTAATTTATTTATACTGTAGGGAGAATTGAGCAATCACCCTGTAAAATTTCCGAGATATAATGATAATCTGAGAGAAGCGTTACTAAGGTCAGTTCATCGGTTCAAAGTTTTGGAAGACATTTTGTAAACAGGGGCAACCAAATGGTTGATCCAAAGCTTTGCATTTCTCCAACAGCTGAAAGTCTGCCTTTTGGTCAATGGTATGACTCAATAAGATGTTCCTTCAGTTTTGGCACTCTACCTATGAATTGCCTCTTTTTTGCCGTAAAGGAACACTCTAGTGTTAGGAACAAGAACATGCATTCTTAACCTCTGATGGAAATATTCCGTCATGATTCTCTTTTATTTCAGAAGTTGTGTCCTTAAGGGGTTAAAGGACCACTATAGTGCCAGGAAAACATACTCGTTTTCCTGGCACTATAGTGCCCTGAGGGTGCCCCAACCCTCAGGGTCCCCCTCCCGCTGGGCTCTAGTCACCCCCTAGTCACTTACCTCTTTCTCCGTCGCCAGGACGGGGAGCTCTCCTCCTCCTCTTTGGCTGAATGCGCATGCGCGGCAGGAGCTGCACGCGCATTCAGCCAGTCCATAGGAAAGCATTTACAATGCTTTCCTATGGATGCTGGCGTCTTCTCACTGTGATTTTCACAGTGAGAAACGCGGAAGCCCTCTAGCGGCTGTCAATGAGACTGGATTAACCCTAACATAAACATAGCAGTTTCTCTGAAACTGCTATGTTTATAGAAAAAAGGGTTAACCCTAGATGGACCAGGCACCCAGACCACCTCATTAAGCTGAAGTGGTCTGGGTGCCTATAGTGGTCCTTTAACACTATTTAGGTGAAGTACCTCTGGTGCCTGTCAGGAAGACTGCCACCAGAGGTGTGTTTAGCCCTACAATGAAAACAAAACAATATTTAACAATTCAGGGTTAATACAACATGGGGACTGAATCCAAACCACTTTATTGAGGTGAAGTGGTCTGAATACCTTTAATGCCCTTTTAAACTCTAAGCACATTCAGTAATTTGAAGTGATCATTTTGTCAGGCTGGCTAATGTTAAAGGACCACTCAAGGCACCCAGACCACATCAGCTTAATGAAGTGGTCTGGGTGCCAGGTCCAGCTAGGCTTAACCCATTCTTTTATAAACATAGCAGTTTCAGAGAAATGGGTTATGCCTTCAGCCAAATCACAGTGAGAGCACGCAAGCGTCCATAGGAAAGCATTGATAATGCTTTCCTATGCAACCCGCTGAATGCGCGCGCAGCTCTTGCCGCGCGTGCGCATTCAGCCGACGGGGAGGAACGGAGGAGGATCGGAGGCAGAGAGCTCCCCGCCCAGAGCTGGAAAAAGGTAAGTATTAACCCCTTTCCCCCTTCCAGAGCCGGGCGGGAGGGGGACCCTGAATGTGGGATAATATTAGATAATATTATTTTAAATTCACCCCCTCCCTCAGTCACCCTGTCACCCCCCCTCAGTCACCCTCTCACCCCCCAGTCACCCTGTCACCCCCTCTCAGTCACCCTATCACCAGTCACACCCCCAGTAACCCTGTCACCCCCGCTGTCACCAGTCACCCCTCAGTCACTCTGTCACCCCCCTCAGTCACCCTGTCACCCCAGTCACCCCTGTCACTCTGTCACCCCTCAGTCACCCCTGTCACCCCCCTCAGTCACTCCAATGCCAGTAACCCCAGTCACTCTGTCACCCCTCCCTCAGTCACTCCAGTCACTCTGTCACCCCCCTCAGTTAGCCTGTCACCCCCTCAGTCAGTCTGTCGCAGGTCACCCTCCTCAGTCCACTCTGTCAACCCCCTCAGGCACTCTGTCACCCCCTCAGTCACTCTGTCACCCAGTCACCCCCCTCCCTCCAGTCACTCTGTCCAACCCCCTCAGGCACTCTATCACCCCCCCCTCAGTCACTCTGTCGCAGTCACACCCCCCTCCCTCAGTCACTCCTGTCCAACCCCCTCAGTCACTCCTGTCACCCCCCTCCAGTCACTCTGTCGCAATGCCACCTCCCTCAGTCACCTCTGTCAACCCCCTCAGTCACTCTGTCACCCCCCCTCAGTCACTCTGTCACCCAGTCACCCCCCTCCCTCAGTCACTCTGTCAACCCCTCAGTCACTCTACCCCCCCCCTCAGTCACCAGTCACCCCCCTCTCCCAGTCACTCTGTCAAACCCCTCAGTCACCCTGTCACCCTCAGTCACTCTGTCACCACCCCACCCACCCCCCCCTCAGTCACCCTGTCAGCTCCCCTCCCAGTCACTCTGTCACCCAGTCACCCCCCAGTCACTCTGTCCCCCCCTCAGTCACTCTGTCACCAGTCACTCTGTCACCCCAGTCACCCCAGTCACCCCTGTCACCCCCCTCAGTCACTCTGTCATCAGTCACCCCCCTCCCTCAGTCACTCTGTCAACCTCAGTCACCCCTCAGTCACTGTCACCAGTCACACTGTCACCCCCTCCCCCAGTCACCCTGTCACCAGTCACCCTCTCCTTCAGTCACCCTGTCACCATGTCACTCTGTCACCAGTCACACCCTCCCTCAGTCACCCCCTCAGTCACTCTGTCACTCAGTCTCACCCTGCCACCAGTCACCCTCCCTCAGTCACCCTGCCCCTCTCCCTCAGTCACTCCCTCCCTCAGTCACTCTGTTACCCCTCACTCTGCCACCAGTTACCCTCCTCAGTCACCCTGTCACCCTCTCCCTCAGTCAATCTGTCGCCTGTCACCCCCTCCCTCAGTCACCCCTGTCACCCCCTCCCTCAGTCACCCTGTCACTAACCACCCCCTCACTCTACCACCTGTCACCCCCTCATTCTGCCACCTGTCACCCCTCACTCTGTCACCCCTCACTCTGCCACCCCCTCACTCTGCCACCTGTCACTCCCGCTTTCCCTCACTCTGCTACCTGTCACTCCCTCCCATGCTCTGTCAGCCCCTCCCTCCTACGCTCTGCCACCTGTCCCTGCCTCACTCTGCCATCCCTATCCCACAGCACACTATGTGCCTTCCAATGCCCTACACATACTACATCCCTATCCCATCCCACACTATGTGTCTTACCCATACTACATCCCTATCACCCCACACTATGTTCCCTACACCAGGTCTGTCTCCTAAATTACTATCAATAAAGATTTGTATCAGGACAAGTAGATTGTCACGGCAGACAAGTAGATTGGGCAAACACTTTAGTCCCTGGACAAGTAGTTGTTTTTTAAATTTCAACACCCCCGCCTTGTCATAATACCCTCCCTGCCATATACACCCCTGCCTTGTCATAATACCCTCCCTGCTATAAACCCACTACCTGGTCATAATTCCCACCCTGGCATATACCCCTTTAACATGTCATGTAATACCCACACTGCCATAATACCCTCCCTGCTATATACCTCCACCTTATCATAATACACACCCTGCCATACACCCCCGCCTTGACATAATATCCTCTCTTCCATATAACACCCAATCCCATTGTTCCCACCCGTGACATAAAACACCATATACTCACCACCTCACCTGCAGTCACCTCCTTCAATCCACTGTGTGCAATGGCACACACTGTCATAGTATCCACCACACTGTCCCACCCTGCCATATACCTTTCTCCTGCTAGTAATACTCACCCACTTACATATACCTCCACGTTGTCACATTCCCCCAGACAGATAGGACAGATATATACTGGGAGGCAGTGAGATTAAACATTTTTATGGACCATATAGGAGTTTGTGTATGCCCTGCAGTAAGCCGGCAGCCGGGGTATGACGTCATCCTGGCATCGGCATCACTACTGGTCGTGCAAGTGAGCTGTGAAGAAAGAGCACAGAGATCCCAGCCCAGCAGCAACTGCTAGTCACTCCCAGAGTAAGGTAGGGAGGTTGGTGGGACCTCTTAATAACTAAATGTGTGTATATCTGTGGTTGTGTATGTGTTTAATAGAAAGCTCCCTAATTTGGTGTCCTTAAATATGTCAATCCCACATAATGATAACAAATAAGTGAGTTATCTACTAAACAACCTAAAGATTAAAATTTAAGAAAAAGGCTTTTTAAATTTTGATCTTTTAGCTGTTTAGTAGAGAATTCCGTAAATTGGTGCCCTTATGTGAGATTCCATATGTAAAGATACCAAATTAGGGTGCTGTTTAGCAGATAGCTCCATTATTTGGTGTCCTTAAATATGGCAATCCCACATAAGGATAACAAATAGGGGAGTTATCCGCTAAACAAAGATCAAAGTTAAGAGGAGTCAGCCATCCCAGAAATCTAGGTGGCTAATGTGAATTCTATGCAAATGTGTTGTCTGATGCCAGCATGCACAACATGCTGTCGTCAGACATCCATTGGCAGCACATTACCCCATTACCTAGTGAAAATTATTAATGATCCCAGCCCCCACTGTTTATGTGCCTCCCCTACATATTGTTCCTAGAGTCACCACTGCTTCAGGGGCCCAGTTGTGTGCTGTGGTGCTTTAATGGTGTGACTAGGCTTCTGTGATAATATAATGGCAGCCCTGGGGGAAGTGAAATTCAGTCACTTCCTCCCAGCTAACACTGAGACACGCAGGATGGAGGGCGGCACTGATTGGGAGAGAACTAGAACCAGGGGCGGGCTGGGCCGGGGGGCAGGGAGGCAATTGCCCCCCAGGCCGCCCTACTTCCTGTAAGGCCGGCCGCAGCGGGCCGGCCCTTTAAATACTGCAGCCGCCTGAGCGCTCTGTTAAGAGCCTCAGGCGGCTGCAGCTTCTCCCCTCCCCTGTAGCGTGGCCGAGCTGCACTCCGGTCCGCGGTGGCCGGCCAGCCGGCCGGAGTGATAGGAGGGTGCACACTGAGTGTGCACTTCCTGTCAGTCTGGCCGGTTACAGGAAACAGAAACTCCTGTTCCGCGCGGAGTTTCTGTTTCCTGTTACCGACCGGACTGACAGGAAGTGCACACTGAGTGTGCACCTTCCTATCACTCCGGCCGGCCGGCCACCGCGGACCGGAGTGCAGCTCGGCCACGCTACAGGGGAGGGGGTAAGAAGAGGGGAGGGGAATAAAAAGAGGGGAGGGGGGAATAAGAAGGGGGATAAGAAGAGGGGAGGGGGGATAAGAAGAGGGGAGGGGGGAATAAGAAGAGGGGAGGGAGGGGAATAAGAAGAGGGGAGGAGGGGAATAAAAAGAGGGGATAAGGGGAATAAGAAGAGGGGAGGAGGGGAATAAAAAGAGGGGATAGGGGGAATAAGAAGAGGGGAGGGAGGGGAATAAGAAGAGGGGAGATAAGAAAAAGAGGGGGTAAGAAGAAGAAGGGGTGAGTAAGAAAAAGATGGGGGAGTAAGAAGAAGAAGAGGAGGGAGTAAGAAGAAGAGGAGGGAGTAAGAAAAAGAGGGGGGAGTAAGAAGAAGAAGAGGGGGGAGTAAGAAGAGGGAGAGGGGGAATAAGAAAAGGGGGAGGGCGGAGTAAGAGGGAGAGGGGGAATAAGAAAAGGGGGAGGGCGGAGTAAGAAGGAGGGGAGATAAGAAAAAGAGGGGGGTAAGAAGAAGAAGGGGTGAGTAAGAAAAAGAGTGGGGAGTAAGAAGAAGAAGAGTGGGGAGTAAGAAGAAGAAGAGTGGGGAGTAAGAAGAAGAAGAGGGGGTAAGAAGAAGGGTGAGTATGAAGAAATGGGGGGAGTAAGAAGAAGAAGGGGGAGGAAGAGGAAGAAGAAGAAGGGGGGGTAAGAAGAAGAAGGGGGAGCAATAAGAAGAAGGGGGGTTAAGAAGAACAGGTGGGGGAGTAAGACGACCAAGGGGGGAAGTATGAAGAACACAGGGAGGAGGGGGGTAAGACGAACACAGGGGGTGTGAGGAGAACACATAGAGGGAGGAGTGAGAAGAGCACAGGGAGGGTGGTGAGTGTGAGAAGAGACCGCTAGGGGAGGGTGGGGGAGAGGAGAGACCACTAAGGTGCAGGGGAGAGCTCTACGGGACAGAAGGGGCAGCTCTATAGGATAGGGGCCAAGACAGGGAGCTCTTTCACACTACGCGCGCGCACACACACACAATGCATCCCTATACATACACAGAAACACAACATGCTTCCCTTACACACAGAGAAACACACAACGCATCCATTACACACACACACACAATGCAACCCTTACACACAAAGACAATGCATCCTTTGCACACATACACAGAAACAGACAATGCAAACCCGTACACACATATGCAAACACACACACTTCTTTTCTTACATACACACAAACACAATGCATCTCTTACACTCAATGCACACACATACAGACACACACCTTGCAACCCTTATGCATACAAACACAGATTCACACAATGCATCCCTTACACACAACCAGAAACACATAATACATCCCTTATACACAAATACACACCGCTTCCACTACACACAAACACACTACATCACCTGCACAAACTGGTAACCCTATACACTACATACCATAAGCACACATATTAGATCCTCTACAATAACACATAACACATCCCCTACACACTCCACTCCCTGTGAGCCAACTCATGGGTGGGTGGAACTTATGAGTGGGCCTTATGGGCATACTCACCGTCAGGCCCTGGGGCCCAGACCTTGAGCTGTGTAAGGGCCCCAAAAAAATTGAGCTGCTTCCAATTCTCCCAGAACATTGAATTTTGTGACCACAGTTGCAAACAGCCTCCAGAGATCCTGTTCTACACCAGACCAGTGGAGCCAAACTGCAGCCCATCATCATCCTCATCTGCTTGAAAGTAGGCAATCTAGTATATTATTAGTGACACTAATCTATAATGTACCTCACATTAAAGGGACACTATAGCTTAATGAAGTGGTTCTGGTGTCTATAGCGGGTCCCTGCAGGCTTTTTAATGTAAACACACACTGTGTGCAGCACTGGCGTTAGTTCATATGGGTGGGGCATTGTGATGTCACATGGGGGGGCAGCAAATTTTTATTTTGTCTAGGGCGGCAAAAATCCTTGCACCGGCACTGATCCTGGGCAGGTGCACAAGTCTACTGGTGACCCACAGGAGGGGAGTGCACTGATTGCACTGCACTCTCCTCCTGTCCAGCCCCCATCTTTACCGCAGTGCAAGTGCCCTCTGCCCCTAATTTACAGTGGCTCACACTCACAACAAGCAGTGCCTGGAGCCGTGAAGGAGCGGGTATGGCAAAGAGCTACTGATTAGCATAACATCAATATCCGTTATAAAACCAGGAAAAGGTGGGCATGGATGTTGAACTGATTTGGTGGTGCAATGGGCCACTTGACTGGTTTTGCCCCCCAGGCCTAAGGCTGCCAGCCCTCCCCTGACTAGAACCCAACTCCCAACAGCCTCAGCCAGCAGGTACTAAACAGGAGGATGGCATTGTGTATCTGTATGTGTGTCTGTGTAGTTGCATGTGTGTAAATGTGTGTCTCTGTATCTGTTTGTGACTGTGTGTCTGTATCTGCATGTGTGTCAGTGTGTGTGTATATATCTGCATACATCTCAGCATCTTGCCAGCACTACACACAAACACATCCCTGCATTCCAGTGTAAACACTACATACAAACACACCCCTACATTCACTCACACTTACTCCATACAAAAGCATGCTTACATTGAAACACGCAAGCACTGCTCAATGCTACATACATTAAAAAAAAATTGTGGGTGTTTTTTACATTTTAAAGTGCAGGGGGGATGTGCCAAAACTAGGACCCGCCCCAGGTGCCATATGCTCTAGGTCAGGGGCGTACCTAGAGCATTTGGCACCCGGGGCAGATCCTGTGCTTGGCACCCCCCCCCCACCACCAAAAACCTGTAAACAATATTATAGGTTTTATTTCTTTTATTTTTACAATTTGTAAAATTTGCAAAACCGCTGTCAGCCCCTCCTACAAAACCCTTGTCCTGCCCTGCCCCTCCTACAAAACCTCTGTCCTGCCCCTTCTACAAATCCTGTACTGCCCCATCTACAAAACCCCCGCAACCCCCCTCCCCAAATCCCCTGCTTATCCCCCTTATAAAGACTCCTGTCCCAATACAAAACCCTCACTCTTCTACAAAATCCCTGCAGCCCCACACACACATTTACAGGCAGACAGTCACACACTCAGTTACAGACAGACAGTCACACACTCAGTTACAGGGCAGACAGTCACACACAGTCACAGGCAGACAGTCACACATACATTTCCAAGCTGTTTGTTTAGTGAGCTGTACTGGCCGCACGGCACCCTAACTACCATGGGGCACTGTGCGGCCACAGCTCACACAGCCCCCTCCAGCCAGGGCCGGTGTAAGGATTTTTGCCGCCCTAGGCAAAAGTAAAGTTTGCCGCCCCCCCCCATGTGACATCACAATGCCCCACCCATATGATTTGCCATGTTAACTAACGCCAGTGCTGCAGTGCCGCCGTGCTTACATTAAAAGGCCTGCAAGGACAGGTTATAGACACCAGAACCACTACATTAAGCTGAAGTGGTTCTGGGGACTATAGTGTTTCTTTAATGTGAGGTAAATTAGAGCTTAGTGCCACGAATAATATACTAGATTGCCTACTTACAACCAGATGAGGGATGATGATGGGCTCTAGCTGCAGTCTGGCTCCACTGGTCTGGTGCAGAACAGGCTTTCTGGAGGCGGTTTGTAACTGTGGTCACAAAAATCAATGTTCTGGGAGAACGGGAAGCAGCTCCATTTTTTGGGGGTCCTTTACACAGCTCAAGGTCTGGGGTCCCAGGGTCCACCTTCATGTTCCACCAATGAGTTTGTTCACAGGGGGTGGAGTGTGTAAGGGATGTCCTGATATGTGTGTAAGGAATGCATTGTGTGAAATTGTGTTTGTATGTGTAAAGGCTGCAAGGTGTGTTTCTGTGTATGTATGGGATGCATTGAATGTGTGTAAGGGGTGTATTGAGTGTGTGTAATGAATGCATTGTGTGTTTCTGTGTGTGTAAGGGATGCATTGTGTGTAACGGTTGCATTGCTTGTGTATGTGTGTCTGTGTGTGTAATGCATTGTGTGTTTTTCTGTGTGCAAGGGGTGCATTGTGTGTATGTGATGAATGTCAATCTCTCCTCCCACTCCAATTTCCTTCTCCTCCTCCCAATTTCTCTTTCTCACCCCCCCTCCTAATTTCTCTTTCCCCCCTCCTAATATCTCTTCCCCCCTCCTAATTTCAATTTCTCTCCCCCCCCTCCTAATTTCAATTTCTCTCCCCCCCTAATTTTCTCCCCCACTTCTCTTTTCCCCTAATTTCTCTTTCCCCCCTCCTAATATCTCTTCCCCCCCTCCTAATTTAAATTTCTCTCCCCCCTCCTAATTTCTCTTTCTCACCCCCCTCCTAATTTCTCTCCCCCCCTAATTTCTCTTTCCCCCCTCCTAATATCTCTTCCCCCCTCCTAATTTCAATTTCTCTCCCCCCCTCCTAATTTCAATTTCTCTCCCCACCCTAATTTCTCTTTCCCCCCTCCTAATATCTCTCCCTCCCTCCTAATTTCTCTCACCCCCTCTCCTTTCTCACCCCCCCCTTTCTCTTTCTCTCCCCCTCC
>OW240921.1:37777148-37907238 GCA_933207985.1 Pelobates cultripes
CCCTTTCTCCTCTTTCTCACCCCACCCCCTCTCCTTTCTCTTTCTCCTCCCTCCCCCACCTTTGCTGTAGCGTGGCCGAGCCCAGTATAGTCTGCGGGTACAGGGAGCAGCTGTTTCCTGTACCCGGCCGGACTAACAGGAAGTGCACACTCAGTGTGCACTTCCTGTTAGTCCGGCCGGGTAAAGGAGACAGCTGCTCCCTGTACCCGTCGGATCATCATGCCGCAGGGCTTGGCCACGCTACAGCAAAGGAAGCTGACAGGAGGGAGCGCTGAACGCTTCCCTCCTGTCAGCCTCTCCTCAGGCTGCGCCCGGGAGGTGCGGTCCACCCTCATGGACGCACCGCCCGGGCAAAGCTGCAGCTGCCTGAGGCTCTCTACAGAGCGCTTGGGCGGCTGCAGTATGGGGGGGGGGCGGCGGGGCTGGTCATGGCACCCCCCACCCTGGTGGCACCCGGGGTGGACCCCCCCCCGCACCCCCCTTAGTACGCCACTGCTCTAGGTACACCCCTTATGAAGGGTAAATCAAATCTGTTTAATCTGGCCAACTGGTCCACTTATATACAAAATCAGGAGGCTGAAAAACTCACCCAGAACACTCCCACAAAATGTTTACAGTGTCAGCATGACTAAGCATAAATTACATAAAATATAAATACACATAAAAATACATAATAATCATATAGGAACCCCCACAAATGTTATATCCCCCGATAACTTGGATCTGAGCATACAAATTGTCCAAATAGTGCTCAGATCCATGCAGTGTAGGTAAGGAGCGTTTGTCACAGAGCCATTTTAACTAATCCTAACTTACTTGTTGTTGTGTGCAGCAACTTTGTTTAATGTCTCTTGTTTTCTTTTTCAGATGGATCCCACTATAGAGTTGCTGATGGAAAGGGTTAGGTCTGCTGTGCAGGAGAGAGGGATGTCTTGGCTGCAGGAATGCCTGGGAGCTGCTGTTCCAGTACCAGGGCCTTCAGGAGGTCCTGTTCAGGTGATCGCGGGAGACAAGCTGGTGCGGCCGCACAGTATCTCAGTGCTAAGGGGTCTGGCATGGCCGCCAATGGTTCCGGAGTGACGCAGCACTGTATGGTGGACGGCAGGACTGCAGCGTCTTCCACACAGCACCTCCTGGTGGATGGCAGGACTGGTCATACAGCACACGTGAGGGCTCCAGGGGGCGGAGGAGTGCTGCCATGCCTAGACTTTCGGTGGAGGGAATTACTTCAGTGCCCGGTGAGCCGGCCCACAGTCGGCTCCGGGAGTGTCCCCCTTCTCTTAACTTGGGTGGCCCAGCAGTGGTAGGGATCCCCCCCATGACCCCTGGTCAGCATGTCAGCTTCCATAACTTGAAATCGTTGGCGGAATTTCCAGACGTTGTGAAGGACAAGTTTTGTAAAGAGGTTCAATTGGGGAGGATGGCCGGTCCCTTTGAAGAGGCCCCCATACCCAATCTCCGTGTATCTCCATTGGGAGTTGTGCCAAAAAAGGAGCCCGGTAAGTTCCAGCTTATCCATCACCTTTCGTACCCGAAGGGGTCGTCAGTCAATGACGACATCGATGAGGCGTTGCTCAGTGTCCTATGTATCATTCGACAAAGTTGATTTGGTTAGGGACGCGGGCCAGGGGGCTTTGCGGGCGAAAGCTGATGTGGAGGTGGCATTTTGGCATTTTGGCATTTTTTAACCAATGCATCCGAATGTCGCCTACCGGCTGACAAGTTAACGGCACTTTGGAGGGCGTTTCATGAAGTGCAGACAGCACGGAAGGTTATGCTGCAGACGCTGCAATCCTTGTTAGGTCATCTGAATTTTGCTTGTCGGGTCGTACCAGTGGTTAGAAGATTTCTCGCGAAGGCTACTAGTGGGATCAGTTCTCCACACCACTTTGTCCAAATTACGGCAACAATGAGGGTGGATCTTGAGGTTTGGGATGCTTTCCTTAAAGATTTTAACAGCCGGGTCTTTTTCCGGGAAAAGGCGGTCTCCTCTCTGGAATTGGAACTATTTACAGATGCTTCAGGGAGCGTGGGGTTCGGAGCTTTTTTCGCCAGTCAATGGTGCACGGAACCGTGGTCGGAATGTTAGAAAGTGGATCCTATCATCCGCAATTTGGCTTTTCTGGAACTATTTCCCTTAGTGGTTTCATTGGCATTATGGGAATCCGATGTTACGGAACAAAAAAGTTATTTTCTTCATGGACAATATGTCAGTGGTGGGGACAGTGAATCAGTTATCTGTGTCCTCGGTTTCTGTGATTCGCTTGTTGCAGCGCATTGTACTACACTGTATGCAATATAATATTGTCTTTAGGGCACGTCATGTGACTGGGTTCATAAATATTATTGCCGATGTGTTGTCTTGTTCGCAGTGGGAGAGATTCCGCTCAGTGGTCCCTGATGGAAAAGCCGGAGGGGCTGGTCTGCCCGGACGACATGTGGCAGCTCAAGACCGTCTGCTAGGGCGCATGATACGGAATTCCTTGGTGCCTAGTATGTGGACGGCGTATGTCAAAGTATGGAGGGCATGGGACGAGGCGTGGGATTGTGCAAGGAGACATCACTCTCCCGAGGTACCATTGGATGTTCTGTTGTGGTAATTTTGAGTGTTATTTTCCACTGGAGCCTCGCCTTCGGTTGCAGATCAGTACTTGTCGGCATTAGTGTTCCTGTTTAAGCTGAACACAGCAGGGTTTGTAGCTGATGGAGCAGTGAAACTAAGTGGAATGGGCCTTAACATAGCTAGGAGGCAGGCATACAAGGGGTTAAGGTTTAAGTGGGTTGACAGGTCAAGGGAGGGGGTCTATAGGAGTATTAATAACTGACATTTTGTGTAGGAGCCATTTTAACTAATCCCGACTTACTTGTTGTCCCACTCTCCCTCAATTGTTTTGGTTTTTGGTATGGGTATGTCACTTTTGTTATCGGCTGGTGCGGGCGGGGGATGTAAGTAGGAATGGTAGCTGGAAGCTTGGAAGTTCTGTACCAATATTTACTTGGTTAGATTTGGTATTTGGTAGGTTAGAGCCCGTTGGTGGCTCTCAACCTGGTGGTGTAGGGGTGTCTCTGTATACCCCCTACAATGTTAAAACTGTTATATTACGTTGCCTGTTGTGGCTGTGTGTGTTGTATTATGCAATTTAATACTGTTATTGATTATGGATGTTTAGTTATGTTATGGGTCATTGTCAGGGGGTATAATGTTTGGGGATGTAGTTAATGGCATATGTACAGAGTTTGGTCTGACAATGACCCTTTGTGAAAATATATATATACCTTGTAATTATTAAAGCCGTGACATTTACATTCACTTTAATTTAGTGTCTGTGTCTTTCTGGGAAGGGGGGTAAGTCAGATAATGTAAAGCTATGCCGAAAGGATGACTATGCGCATGTCAAGAATAGCACACTAGTGAAAGCTGACCAGTAGCTTCACACCCACCCTCTCTGCCACACAAATTCTTTCCTTCCGCCAGTCCCCCCTGAAATCTCTCCCCCTCCAGTGAGGGGAAGCGACAATAATAAAGGAATTGGGCTAAGGAATTTTCTTTAGAAAGGTGAGTTTATTCTTAATTCTTTTTTTTATTTTTTTTATTTAGGGACATGCCGTCAAGCAATTCTCTAACCAAAATAGTGGTTTATTAACCCTTTAATCCGTTTATTTAAAAAATAAATTAATAAATATATATATATATATATATATATATATATATATATATATATAAACAATAAAAGCTTGCACTCCTCGGTCACCTTCAGTAATGCCAGGTGCTGGTCTGGCAAATTATGTAGAATCAGCAGAAAAAAACCACACTCCAGGGACTTTGTAGAGTTAAAATAAGACTTAACTTTTATTTAATCCATCATTTTATGGATTAAATAAAAGTTAAGTATTATTTCAACACTACAAAGTCCGTGGAGTGCGTTTTTTTAATTATATATATATATATATATATATATATATATATATATATTATATTATCATTTAAAAATTGAGGGATTGACTCAAACATGGGGCTGACTTTCCAAAACTGTCTTGGTGTTAGAATGCTCTAGAGCAGTTTAGAAGTATTAGGTCATGCCATAAACATGGCTGTGACATAATATTTTATATACTGTCCAAATTAATTCTGTGATGGTTTTAACGACAATATAAAGTGCACCACTAAAAAAAATATTGCAACCACATTTACCGAGGCGTTCTTAATTACATTTTTTTTTTTATTTTTTTATTAGAAAGCCATAAATAGCAGTTGTTTTAGAGAGATTATTAAGCTGATATCACTCAAAGGAATCTCAAATATTTTGTTTTGCTTTGTAGCTTTTAAAGACTGCCTAGTGCTGATAAAGAAACATAAAATGATAAAAAATTAAAACAAATTAATATATCTGTTCATATATTTTTAGGATGCATATCTATCTATGATGGTACCTACAGTGTCCTTTTAAAAAAAGGTAGTGGCCATCAAAGCAAATATATAAATGCTTGATGTCAGGGCTCAAAATTTCCACTCACCCCTAGTATTTGTTGAGTTGATTTTAGCCATGGTGAGTGTGCCATGAATCCTGCAGTCTTGCAGTTGCAAGTAACTTTTAAGACCTGGCTAGTAGCGTAAGACTTAAAATTGTAAGCCCTGATGATGTCATTACAGTGCGGTTTATAATAATAAGCATCATTACAGGGCTGATGTGTTTGGTGCTGTTGTAATCTTACATCAGGATAGTCAAAAAAAGTCAATGGACGTAATGTATGATGCATGCATGGCTGGGAACAATAGGAGTTACAGTTTAGGGCCATGCACTCTGTAATCCCTTAACTGTAAACCCCTAACCCACGGCATTGTGTGTGGATGTGACAGATTCCATACTCTCTATAGTGCCCATTATTGAAGGTGTTGCTATGACAGTGTGCTCTTTCTAATACAGTGACATTTCGCCCAAGTAATGCTAAACATTTAAAGTCCATCATCGATTTGCTGTAGGCATAATGCTGCAAAATATGTTGGCGTTCTATGCAAGCTAGTTATAATCACATACGTACAACTCACAGCACTTATGATGGTTTTGGCAGTATTCTCATGGCAGGAAAAGGGCAAGGGGAACCAGTTTAATAGCATACTAGGTATAATGCTGGGTCACATTCAAGTTATTAAATTCTGATTTTGACAATCCTACTCTAGAGAGGAGGTTCTGGTAAAAAGGTCTTATTTTCTGGAGTTTTTTTGTTTTTGTTTTATTGTTTCCATCTTTAAATTCTTATTCTAGAAAAGTAAATAATATATAAAAGAGTTTGAATAAAAGAC
The DNA here is from genome assembly GCA_933207985.1 of Pelobates cultripes. Lineage (NCBI taxonomy): Eukaryota > Metazoa > Chordata > Amphibia > Anura > Pelobatidae > Pelobates > Pelobates cultripes. The sequence goes on from OW240921.1 coordinate 37,782,451, forward strand.
AAAACCTATGTCAAAACGTTCTTTAAAAAAAATCCACCCACATATCTGTTTCACAGTCACCTGGTTCTGCAACCAAACAGGTCCGACCGGCATTTAATCAAATAGAGAGGCGGGAGCTGTCCTATTTATGAAACAAGGAATGTCTGCCAAATATAAATTTACGTCCTTTATCTAAACGTGTTATAATGCTATTGTGTAAAATGCAAGGGCTTATTCACAAAACAATGACTTGTCGAAAGCTGACTGTTACATTTTCACATATCATTTCAGATAAAATAGCTGAGTTAGGAAATATACATTGTCATCAACCTACAAAATACTGTTTGGTGTGATCTATTAATGCCTCTCAACTGTCCCAATTTTGGCGGAACAGTCTCGATTTTTGGGTCCTGTCCTATTTCCTGGTGTCCCAGTTTTCTGGACACCAGGAAGCTGTCCCTAAAAACTTAGCGCAAGAGCATTGACGCGCTAACACTGCACTCAGGGCTCCAGGATCCTGCAGACAGCATTGAAACAGCACTCATTGCATGTCCTGCCTTCAATGGGCCTGCCTGCTTCATTGCAAAGTAGGCTGGTGTGTATTTGCAGCAGGATGACCTGCTGGTTATTCGGCGCAGTCATAATGCAATCATGTCACTGGCCAGTCCCCTTTACCCACTGGTGTCCCACTTCCCAGGACGCCGATGTTGCAGGTATGTAGATTGAATTTACAGACAGCAATCTGGTACTTGGTCAACATCTTTACAGCGTAATCACTTAAACCCCAATCACAGAGAAAAATACAAACATTTGTACAGAGTGTACCAGTAAAAAACAGCCAGATAACAACTCTAGTTCTCACCCATTCTAAAAATTTGATTAAAAGGGAAACAATCACTTCTCTGAAACTTTTACCACTGGATAAAACATTGAAACTCACCTGTTACCTGTGATAACATTTTTAATGTGATGCTCCATTTCTTTTAAATGTATAATAAAGATATGACTTTACAATCCAGTATTATCAAGGCACAGTGCGGGCACACAATGCAAATTTACATTAAATACAGGGAATAGGTGAAAACTGTATTAAAATTCCTGGGAATGTCAGTTCCCCTTTAAAAATCAATCTTAAATCTCCAATTCCTGATAATAAACATGTTATTATTGTGACATGATGACAATCTATAAATAAGATGGATCAGCATTGGAAATTGGATTGTCTCTGCTCTGGATTTAATACACTTTCCAGGATCTGATGTAAGTGGAGTATCACATGAGTTGTATTGGAAACCTGCTATCTTATATCACACTGGAAACACAATTTATTTTATTTAAGGGAAAATCCCTCTTAATAAATCTCCGTATTACCATTATCAGCAAACCTTTTACTATTCAGTGGAATTCAAAGGAGTTATGCTTACTTAATCAACACTACACAGCATTGGCTGATATTCCACGATAACTGGCAGAAACCCATGGAAATATTTTTTTTTTCACAAGTCGTTTCCTTTTTTATTATACTTATTGCATGTGGTGAAAATATTTTAACAGCTGAAAATCTTTTAAATGCTGAACAAAGAGACCAGTGGGAATTTTCTGAGATGATTCATGATCTGTCAGAAATCACAATTTATTGAATTTTTTTTCCAATAAGTTTTGCCTTAAAGGAAGCTTTGATATTTGGCGTGTTTATTGTGTTTAGCATCCTAGTAAATGTTGTTTATATTTGTACCAATAGCTTGGCGTGCTATGCCGTCCTACAAAATAAGGGCTTTAACACCGTAGGGTGGTGGGCTCTCCCCCAGCCCAGACTTTCCATGGCAATTGTAGCCAATCCCGCCCATCGGCATCACGTGATCATGATGACACCACATTCAAATGACTTGGATCGGCGTGAGTGACAGATTCACTGCAAGTTTACTGTCTGGATTGTTGGGCAGATCCCCCAATTTATCATTAGTAAAATCACATCATTATGTGATAAAAAGTAAATAAATACACACTTAGAATAAAATTATATTTCCTTTTCTTATTGGGATTTTGTTCCCTTTATTCCCTGGCCATCTCTTCCCTGAGGTGGCCCTCCCCGCCCCCCTACCCGTGGCTACATTTGCAACTTTCCTCTGGTTTCCCGCACCGTTCGGGCAGGGAACTCTATTAAATCTTGTGTATAGATGAGAACGGGCTGTTTGCGTTTTTTTCTGCATAGGAGTTCGGTAGTTTGTGCACGAACTGGCTGTTCATGGCTATCTGTTCTCAAGGTTATTCCACTCACATGCTAACCGTTCTAAGCGTTCGGTAATTTTACACGAACGGTCCATTTGTGGAATTCTCCGTATGTTTCCCATGTATACATTCCGCTGGCTTTTTAGTGCCATTTTAGCCTCGGCTCTCACGAGACCCGTGATGGCCATCTTGTTGGTGTGTTAGAGACGGAGTTTGCTCTCATCACTACTAGACTCTCGTTGATTTTCATTTTTTGCTTTCGATCTGTGCTGTGCAAGCTATCAGGGACCTGGTGAGGTTGGTGTTATACCCCTAAGGACTGCCAGTAAGGTTTATCCTAGTATTCTGGCAAGGGGTGAGCCACCATTTGCGTAATGCCCAGAGTGCTGCTGAACGGAATCTGTATTTGCAATTCCGATTTTCTTGTGTGAGCCCCAGTGATCATAATAAGAGTCTGCTTATTACCACATGCCATAAGGCTGGGAGTGAGTGAAGGCCCACGGCCTGTTTACATCCCTACCGACCAGTGCTTATACCTCTCATAACTATGCCTGTTAGAAGCAGTATTTGTACCCATATAAGTCTATCATGGAAGACACCCAGAACTCCATGGATCTCCAGGCTCCTAAACTGGCTGATCTTGGAGTTAAAGAGCTAGGCCCACAGGCACAGGGAAAACTGTTTGGAGAACTGTTTATGAAGGAACTAAACAAACATGTAAGTAAGGCCCATACCTCCATGCACAGGGTCTTTAGAGGCAACCCCACCAGGGGTGTTTTTTCCAGGGCTGGTCGACAAAGGGGCCGTGCCAAAAGACGATTTTGACCATCGGGCCCCTGTACAGGGGGATTGGAGAGCTACACCCACAACCATTCTACCCAGAAGTGGGTGCACAGCAACAATACCCCTACTACCGGGGAGTGGACAGAGGTCGCAGAGGATGCAAACGTGCCCACGCAAGATTCCCCACAGGTAAGAGACCATCTTTTACATGAGCCTACTTTAACGATTACCGCAGACCGTATTTCTCTTTTTTTCCAGAACTGTGAAAAACTGTCTACAGATGCATGGGTGTTGCAGACCGTCAAGGGTTATCACATCGAACTGCAGACGTTCCCTACACAAAAGCACCCCCCCCGTCGTCCCCTATGCCTCTCAGCCACGGACGCTCATCTTATAGAATTGAACCTCCGCGAATTACGCACGAAAGGCGAATTCAGACCAGTGATCAATCTAAGGGATCTAAACGTACACGTTGCATACCTGTAACATAGTCTTCCTCTCCTTGCAGGGCCATGAGGGAAGGTATCTTTAGGTTTAAATACCTGCTTTACTATTCTGATTGGCTGAAATCGCTCTTTGACCCCAAAACGTGCACGCGCGGCGCGTGCCTGATGTCACGTGCGCGCCGACGTAGTCAATCACGTAAGCGGACGTGGGGGTATATTTTGCCGTGGATCCACAGCGGCCGACGTCCATTAACATGCCGCAAGTGTCAGTCATGCAGACGCACGGCCGCTGGGTGCAGAGACTGCAAGGTGAGGAAGAATATGTTACAATACCGTCAATTCAAGATGGAGGGAATCCATCTCCTCCGGGACCTGCTACAAGAAGGGAACTGGTTTACGCATCTGGACCTCAAAGATGCATACCTGTCAATCCCAATCCACGAAGACAGTCATCCTTTCCTTTGGTTCCTATGACACGGCATCCCCTGGCAGTTCACTTGCCTCCCTTTTGGTCTCAGCTCTGCACAGTGGTGTTTCACAAAAATGCTAAAACCAGTAGTGGCCCATCTCAGAGCACGAGCGATCCGATGCATGATATACTTGGACGACATCCTCCTGTTCTGCAGGATGAACAACCTCCTATTACAACATACCGGATATACGGTACACCTGTTGGAATCTCTGGGGGCCAAGTCTGCACTGATCTCCACTGTGACAGACTGCCTGGTACCCCGACTGGGTACCTCTATCAATCTCTGCTTCCGAGTAATCCTTGAGTACCATAAGCACCGCTCTGGAACACCATAACCACCGTGAACCCCACAAACCGCTGCAGCTTGGTTGGGGTCTCGCTGTCCTCCACCCACCCTGGACCCAAGACTAGGATCCAGATTCCAGTGGGTAGACCTCTCCTAGTCCAGAGAGCGAAGCAGGCTGCTCTTACAAGAGCAATCGTTGTGATCCAAGGGAGTATAGTGCTTATAGTAATGCCCAGAGTGAATATAGCTCTCCAATCCCCCAAACATGAGCCTAGACTTCATGAAGGGTAAAACGAGTCTGTTTAATGGCAGCCATAACTGGCATTATATGCAGGTCCCCATGCAAGGGACCTGAGAATTAACTACAGTAAAATCATATACACAATTACATTGGCTCTCAGGTCCAGGACACACCCATACAAAATAGGTCAATCCCTCCCCTATGCCTAGGAGACACTTGAGTCAAGCACTGTATTAAACTCAATTATCTCCAGGCACAAAAACACACATTTTTACAAAAACCCCAAAAGACCTTAAAACACACAAAATCCCCACAAACGTTGCATCCTCTGATAGCCCTGAACTGGGTGACCAACATATCCAAAAATCACCCAGATCAGTTCAGGGGTTCAGGAATTTCCTGGAAGTCATAATTTGACCGACCGCCCGCATGGTCCCATTCCCAAAACACGAACCATAGTCTTTTGGTAAGAGGCTGGCCAGCAGGCCCCTCCAAGTACACCTGACGAGGCTCAGTTCGTCACACCCACTCTTGTCACTGACCGTTTTTCCAGCCCACTTCCTGCTCCAGCTCGAAGGATACTGAACCGTAAGCTATAGGCCCAGCCATCACGCCTCGGTTGCATCCCACGGCGTCATCTCGATTTGGGTCTAATTCGTTACTTACCCATTCGCATGTTAATTTGTTTCTTTCTTCGGCGTTCGGGCTTTTAAGCATGAAAGCAGGATTATATGCATAATACAGGGCAGCTTTTGGGATTTTGTTAAACTCACGAACAAAGGACCCAGTTCGTGAGTTTAACAAAATTCCCAGTTCGGCTCCTTTCATATGTTTAGGCTCCACTTTGCATGCTTTCGCACTGTTACAGACGAACAGTTATTCTAGTGATTCCAATTAAAGCATTTCAAGTATTTCTGAAGTCAGAGCATTTCCCACACTTTCTCACGAACGCCTTATACACTATCAAGTTACACCTCATATGAATCAAAGGGAATTCCCTTAGACTACAGGTGTTCGGTTATTACAGCAATGCGGGTCCCCCTAACGGCTACTAAAGAGTACTACAAGCTGTCAATTTTTTTTTCTCTCTCCCTCTTTCTTTTCTCTTTTTTATTTGTATCCATGTTAAATCCTTAAATTATTGCTATGGTATTGAATTGTTAAGTAAGGTTTATTGTGTCAACCTTATAGATCTGTCAATACCTACGTATCTCATCACTTATGCCCCCAGGTTCGGTTTAAAGGTTTGTACACTGTTTCAGGGTTTTCTAAATTATTAACTAGGTGGGTTACATCCTGTTTACTTGTGATATTTACTAGTATTGCAGTTTACTTTGGTATAGGACCATATACTGTGATCGACCAGTTCACTGTCACGTGGTATACTGCATTACGGGGCAGCATTGACTCATTATACCTCATACCTGGCATTCGGGTAGGTTATCTTAATTTATTGGGGGTCCACGATCTGGCCCCACGTTATTTCTACAACTCCATCTTTACTGTACGTTTCTCACCAGTAGGTTACTGTCAGGTTACCCTACCCCATACCTTATTACTCCAAAAGTACTATCCACTTCAGTTTTACAGTCTCAGGTACATCATGTAACCACATACCATTTTACAAATCATTACCTTTTTTAGCTAGAATGTAACTGGCATATAGGGTTCTAGATGGCCATTAATAAGTATTTTCAGGCCTCTATGCCTTGTTAGTGGTCCTGTGAGACCAACACCCTTCCTCATACTCGGAGGTATACGCCCCGCAAGGCAACACATAGTTAGCCACCTCGCATGGTTGCATACAGAGGGCTTCACCTGTCACTCCCATTGTATTGTATGCCTTAATTTTCACCAAGAGGCCAACACCCCACCACAACGTTCGGTGGCCACAAAACCCCTCGGGCCAATGCATAGATAGAGCTTCTCAAGCCGCTTGGCAACTAGTAGGGCATCACCTGCCACTTTCTTTAGTGTAATCGTTTCGCCACTTGGCACTAGATAGCCAGGCAGTACTCACGTGGGTCCGGAGTGGGATCTGATAGCTTCCCTATGGTAATCGCTAGATCTTCCAATACTTTCCCGGATTGGAACCTCACCCACTCCACCAGGTAATCTTTGTTTTCACCAAATGTTCCACCAGTCATTAAACATCACATGTGGTCCCGCCTACTTTTAGAAGGACATCCTGGAGGGCAAGGATGTTAATCTTGTTGCCACCCAGGATGTCATCGAGAATAGGACCTATGCATATGGGGATGGTTCAGTGGTCCTAAGGGCTAGAGAACCATGACTAAATAAGAATCATCTATCCCAGAATTGGAATTGGCTGTTGGTGTATATAGGGACGTGTTATACTCAGTTTACCCGGAGGTGGGGGGCAGGGACTGGCACAAGCTGGTGGACCTGGCAGCAAGCATTTTCTGCAGCTCTGGCTCAGTTTAATCTCAGTGCAGATTAGATCAAACGAGAGTCAATTTTCTTATCCATATCACGGGGGGTTTTCACACAGGTATTTGTCACATGTCATCTGGTACACGAGATTGCAAGAACTTGCGAACGGCGCTAGGAGTTACAGAGACGGTTGACTTATTGATAAAATGGAGTTAGATCAGGGTTTCGTTTTGGGTCCTTTAAAGTTCCCCACCTTTCACATCTTGGAGGACAAACCATTTTGGGGTAGTCCCGGGGTAATCCTCACACAAGCACAGAATAATAATTTGACCTATCAGCCTTCACTCCACAACAGTACCTAGTCTCATATACTCTCATCCCCTCTAACAAGTTCTCCTTACAAACTCTACAATTGAGAACGCTATCTGGGCCAATTCTTGCTACAGTGGTAGGAGCTTGGCTCAGTAAGACTAATATGATTAATGCGTTCAAATTGCTTCCCATTCACCTTTCACTTTGTCATCTGCACAGTATTGAGTTGAGGGCTCTATACTATTTTCCCGCCTCAATTTTCGGGTCCAAGATTTTTGACATTTTCGCAGAAACCCTATGTGGATGCCAAATGTATGCAGATGCCAAACAGTCATTCATTACCTTGACGATTTCCTCACAATTAAAGACAACTCTCCACCCCCCAATAGTCTCACTGTGGCGATCAGTCTTTTTGGGTCCCTGGGTATACTGGTCTCCCAAGTGGAACGAAGATCCAGACACCGGTGTACACTTCTTGGGGATCCAATTGGATTTGGTGGCAATGCAGTCCTGTCTTCCTCATGATGGGATTGAGCGCATCCTCACAAGAATAGACCGATACTTGCGGTTAGGCATCTGCAACCGGAAGGAGTTACGGTCTCTGCTGGGCTGGCTCAATTTTGCCATGAGGATCATCCCACAAGGTAGATCCTTCATTTAACGATTTCTGAGTTATTTCCTGACCTTTATTCAGACAGTACCCACATCTCCCTAGACCACACGCAACTTACTCACGTGGCACACTTTCCTGACTACATGGAACGAGAAACATGATCATCCCCCCTATATCGGCTAATTCTCCAACCCTCTGGACAGATGCAGCGGCCAACTCTGGTTTCACGGCCAGCTGTGGCAATAAGTGGCTCTGGGGCTCATGGACCACAGATGTTAAGAATATACCAGTTTTCACCTAACCATCTACCCTATTCAAGTTGATATACAATAGTGGCAGCAGCAATTGTTTGGGGTCCTTTCTGGGCAGGCCATCTATCTCGTGCCGCTTTCATGCTTTTCACACAACTGTACCTTTCAAACCCATCACTAACATGGTAATCAAACTGCTGTTTATCTGGGTTTTATGGCTCCTACAGCCAAGAGACTTCACAGCCATCAACCTCTCCTTCACGGATTACCTTATAGGTGCCATATCCACAAATTACTAGTGTCACTATGTCCTTTCACTCGCTCCTAACTAGCGAGATGGGGCACACAGTTGACATACCCTACTATCCTATGCACAATCAAAGTTGCCCGGTGGAAACACTGGTCAATTTTCTTAGCTCAACGCAAAACATTCACACCAACCTTTATTGGGGCCACACGGTACTATACTCACCACTGTCATATTCATGCTCTATGTCCGCATGCTGTTAACTACATTTGGCCTTAACGCAACCTACTTCTCAGGCCACTCTTTTCGTATGTGGGGCAGCATCATCTGCATCTAGCAATAACATCCTGGCCCATGTCATCGGGACTATGGGACGCTGGGAAACATCCATCTACGCAACATATACATACCCCAACCAGTTCAAGAGATACGTCAAGCATTTATTGATATATCTAAGTGATAATGTACGTGGGTTGTAGTATGAATAAATTTTGTTGGTACACTTCCTTTTTGCCCTCTTTATTACAGGCCTACTGCATTTGTCGGTTCCGGCACACCACAACCAACTGGCATTACTTTACTATTTGTATTCTCAACTATGTTATGTTTCACTATTAATCCTATAGCATTATTGCCCGGAACACAAATGTAATGCTTGGCCAGTAGCTGTGGGAGGGGCTTGGTTCTCCTTTAAAAGGGCCTTTTACCCTATCTCTCACACCATCATGGGTCTGGTGAGTTGCCCCTCCCACCACATCATCCTCTTTTCACATCACCCTCTAAGGTGGGCCCTCTTTATTACAGGCCTACTGCATTTGTCGATTCCGGCACACCACAAACAACTGGTATTACTTTAATTTTTATATTCTCAACTATGTTATGGTTCACTATTAATCCTATGGCATTATTGCCCCGAACACAAATATATATAGATGTGAAATGAAAGCCTGAACAAAATGATATATAGTAAGTGTGGGTGAACTTAATATGAAAAAAGGTAAATTATGGTTGTTTAAACAAACATATAGCTCAATTTCTAGGTTTTGTATTGGTTTGGTCAGATTTCCTCCGTCCTTAATGGGTTAAAGTGTCCAAAGTAATGACTGTTCTACATAATGTATACATCTTGTTTGAACTCCATGGACTATTCACACAAACTTACTGATATTTTGTTATTTTTTTTACACTGACACCTGCCATTTCCACATGAGCAATGGGTAAGAAAATTATGTAAATACCTTGAACTTGAAGAACGCAACAAGCTAGACCTGTTTCCCCTTCACTTCAGGCTGCATAATCAGACCTCGGCTGAAAGTTGCCAGATGCCAGTCGGTAAACTAACAACAAAGCGTTTTTGAAAGACATAAGGGTAACGTCTTCCAGAAGCGCTTGTCAATCATGCATGAAGACCTTGCATCAGTGACTGACCACATAGCAGCGACTGATGAAGACACAACAGACCTGCAAATAAAGACAAAAGGTATAGCTGCAGATGGGGAACATCTTAGACCGTACATAGGTGCCAATAATCCTAAATTTGCCCGGACAGTTCTGCATTTTGGGGTACTATCACATCAAAAATAGGTCCTGATCCACTTAACAGTTCAAATCTGCCAGGAATTTGAACTGTTTGCATGGTCTGCCTTGAGGGGCCAGCCTGTCTCTCATCCTTGCTAATCCTGAGAGGGGTGGACTCACCCTTTTCAGTGGCAGGACCACCCCTCAGGCAACCTGCTCTCTTTTGCCTGCCAAGCTCCATCCCAGAAGTTGAGCAGGGAAGAATTGGTAGAAATCCCAGAGCTGGACAAAAGGCATATCACAAGTTGATTTTAGAACTATAACCGTCATAATGCTTTGCCAGCCTTTAGAATGGTTTGAATAGTCAAAGATGAATCCAGAGGCAATTTGTGTTGCAAAATCAAACATGCCTAAGGAACTTCCTTATCAGTTGTGTTCAAGAGAACATTTTCACTAAAGTTGAGCCATTTTCTCAGGTGCTTTCTGGCCTATCACCTCTTATACAACAATCAAAGTTGTAGTCTTAAATTTCCATTTTCCAGCTAAATCCAGAGACTTCATAGTAAGTGCTCAGTCTGAGCAGGATAAGCAGCTATTAATGACTGTGAGGACCTTCCTACATTTCTTAAACAATCAAAGTTTTTAAGTTGACCAATCAAATTCTTCAAATAGGTCACTATGCCAATTAAACCCACCTCCTATGTGACCATGGTATCTCTTACCACAGTGGTCCCAAATTGAGTGACAAGGGATGAAGCGCTGTCACGCCTCATATGTGTCTGTGAGGGCATTTAACTTTAGGGAATTATACCCTTTATCATTGTCCCTAAGGTCAGGTGAACCACTTTGAGGCTCCAGAAAGGAATGTCAACAACATAAGGTCTATATATGTAGCTTGGGCCTCCACTTATGTCAACGTAGGCAACTGCTGAAATAGTTACCTAAACCTGCTTCATGTATTGCGTATAGACTAAACTCTTTACATAACCCAGTTGGGACACCAATTATTGACACTGCTTACTGGACTTGCCCAGGCCAACCCAAGGTTTATGTTATTTTAATTTCGATTAAACTCGAGAAGATTCAAAACAATTGACATTCACTTACTGGAAGTGTCTCAGTTTTCCTTTTGATAAAGAGCTGGCTATAAGCCTCGCTCTGACAATACCTGTGCTTTCATTAAGATAAACTGTGGCTAAGATGCTAGCTTGGGCATCTGAAGCACAGGTGATGGTGCAGCAATGCACAAGTAATTATGTGAGAGTACTGAGCTAAGCTGATCCCAATCAACGACTGCTACTGGAAGTGCATTGTGCACCTACAAGTCCCATATCAAATGCACTGCATGATGATAATTGGGCAATGTAACCCACGGATTTCTGACTTACAGGACTTGTGGGCACAGCTCTTCTTCACAGTCCTGTTTTGTCAGTTTTTAAAAATCATTTAAATGGACACTATAGTCACCAATACAACTTTAGCTTAATGAAGCAATTGTGGTGTATAGAACATGCCCCTGCTGCCTCTGCTCAATTCTCTGCCATTTAGGAGTTAAATCACTTTGTTTATGAACCCTAGTCAAACCTCCCTGCATGTGACTTGCACAGCCTTCCTAAACATTTCCTGTAAAGAGTCATCTAAAGTTTACCCTTTCTTTATTGCATGTTCTGTTTAATTTAGATTTTCTTATCCCCGCTATGTTAATAGATTGCTAGACCCTGCAAGAGCCTCCTGTATGTGATTAAAGTTCAAATGACATAGCAAGAGATAAAATTATTTAAGATAAATTACATCGGATTGAAAGTGAAACCAGTTTTTTTTTCATGCAGGCTGTGTCAATCATAGCCAGGGGAGGTGTGGCAAGGGCTGCATAAACAGAAACAAAGTGATTTAACTCCTAAATGGTAGTGAATTGAGCAGTAAAACCTGAGAGGCATGATCTATACACTAAAACTGCTTCATTAAACTAAAGTTGTTTAGGTGACTATAGTGTTCCTTTAACCCCTTAAGGACGGTGGGCGTTCTATGCTTTTTTGGGGTGGTCCTAAAAACCGGCGGGTGGCATAGAATGTCCCTGCCGTCCTTACTACTTACCGGGTCCCAGCCGTTCCCACGCCGGCAGTCTCGATCCTGGGGTCTGCCTGGGAGCTCAGTCAGACCCCCTCTGCCCAATCCAGCCCCCTCCCCTCCCCCCGGCCATGTGATTGCGGGGTCCTCGCGATCACATGGCCAGAATAGCCAGCTTATGCAGTGCCTGCAGGGGGCCTGCCTGAACTATCAGTTTTTAAAAGTTAGTAAAAGTTATTAAACAGTTTTTAAATTAAATAAAAAGTACTTAGATGTGTGTATATATATATATATATATATATATATATATATATATATATATAATCTAAGTACTTTTATATACACATACATACATCATTGATAAAAGTGTATTTTAATATTAATATATATAATTATATATATATATATTAAAATTACACTTAGAATGAATATATATATATATATATATAAAATATTAATCAATAAAAAAATGACAAAAAATAAAAATAAATGTAAAAAATGTATATACCAGTGTTAATTTGTTCTAACTGCATTTTGATATTAATATACATATATATTAAATTCAAAATACATTTAGAATGACTTTATAAATACATATATGTGTATATATATATATATATGTATATATATACATATATATATATATATATAGACAGCTATATATAAATACAAAAAAAAATATATATATATATATATATATATACATATATATTTAAATTCTACAATTATATTTATATAATATTTTTACATAATTAAGTCATTTTACTAATTACAATCTGAGGGACCTGCCCGACACAGGCAGAAAGTCCAGAGAATTTGGCTCGCAAGCCCTATATTTAACCCTGTAACTTTCCAGGACACCAAAAAAAAACCAACTGTGCATGGGGGGTACTGTTTTACTCGGGTAACTTTGCTGAACACAAATATTAGTGACCCCCCCCCCCCATGTACAGGTTTTATAGAGTTTTTGAAAGTTACAGGGTCAAATATAAGGGCCAAATATTTTTACATTGAAAATGACCAGGTTGGTTATGTTGCCTTTGAGACCCTATGGTAGCCCAGGAATGAGAATTACCCCCATAATGGCATACCATTTGCAAAAGAAGACAACACAAGTTATTGCAAATGGGGTATGTCCAGTCTTTTTTAGTAGCCACTTAGTCACAAACACTGGCCAAAATTAGAGTTCAATTTAGTTTTTTACTTTTTTCACACACAAACAAATATAAACGCTAACTTTGGCCAGTGTTTGTGACTAAATGGCTACTAAAAAAGACTGCATAAAACCCATATTGAATACCCTGGGCTGTCTACTTTAAAACAATATGTACTTGTGGGGTGTGATTCAGAGATTTATGACAGATAATAGTGTTGCAATGTCACTATTGATACATTTTAAAAATATATATTTTGAAACAGCAATTTCCTATTTGTACTTATAGCCCTATAACTTGCAAAGAAAAAAAGCAAGAAAAGCACGTAAACACTGGGTGTTTTTAAACTCAGGACAAAATTTTGAATCTATTTATCAGTTTTTTTCATTAGCTTTCGTAGGTAAGTAAAAGATTTTACAATGATACAAATAATGGTATGTAAAGAAATCCAATTTTGTCCTGAAAAAAACAATATATAACTTGTATGGGAACAGTGAATAAGAGAGAGGAAAATTACAGCTAAACACAAACACCACAAAAGTGTTAACAGAGCCCTGGTCCTTAACGTACAACGTGGCCAAAACAGGCCAGTCCTGAAGGGGTTAAGGGGTTAAAGAAGCATAAGAAACATTATGGTGACTACATTGTACCTTATATTTACATAACTGGTTATCATTATGTCATTTCATACAAAATGTTCTTGCCACGGCTCCTGAATGTGTGCCTCTTTGACCTTTTGACATGTTGATGTTGACCAAAGGTGGAAAAAAGATAACAGTGTCAATGGGAGCACTGAACAAATCCTATAAACGAATGCTCAGCGGGACTTGATGGGATATGTAGTTCAATACTCAAGTTAATCTGTGAACAGGGATGAACAAAGCTAATGAGCAGACATCGTAGAAACACAGAGAGCAGAGGATTATGGGATAGGAAACTAGCATTCTATTGTAAATTTAGAAGGAAACTTCAAACTTTAGTGTTGGTTTTTTTCTGTAGAACATAAAAAAATCTCCCCATAATTTGCAGTTTTCATTCACTCATCTTTCTTGCTGCTCACTTGGGCACATCAAGAATGTAGCTGGCTAACTTTTTCACCAGTCAGTGTTACTTACTGTAACGGATCACCTGGCAACCCGACTGGGTACCTCCGTTGAAGGATGCTCCTAGCACTTCTTGAGGGCTCCAAGCACTCCAGCCGACACCATAACCACCGTAGACTCCTCCAGAGAGCAAGGCAGGAACAAGCTCTTACAAGAACTTAGTAGTGATTTACCAAGGGAGTATGACAAGCATAGCAATCCCTTGTAGCAGATTCCCCCAATAAGAGACAGGACTCAGATTGAGGGTGAAGTAGAACTGAAGCTTTTAATCAAACACTCTTCTTTTATGCCCATTTTACAAACATAGTACTGCCCACAGGGTTTTGAAGAACAAACCAATGAATAGATTACAACACAGCTAAACACTCCCATTCATACCAGCAGAAATCCTCCCCTCTTCCTGTGATACAATTACTGAACACAATGGGCTAACGTAATTATCACAGGCAGGAAAATACACAGTTTTACACAATATTCATAACTTTAAAAGTATACATCACATTCACATACTCCAAATACAAACATACTCAAAAATCAGACAATTCCTTCCATTGGTTTAAAAGTTAGGTCGAAGTCCTTTGTGACCACTGAAGCATAGCTTTCCAGACAGAGTCCTCTATCCTGGAGATAATTGGCTTAACTGGGTGTGGTAAGCCAACTATCTCCAGGTACAGAAAATGTCTCTATTCACAACAACAGCAAAAATACACAAATATACATAATTCCTATCATACTGAACAGAACCCCCACATTCAACCTATCCCCAGATGGCTTGGATCTGAGCGCTCAATATATCCAAACAGTGCTTAGATCCCACAAACACAGTCAAATCGCCATGGGGTTTAAGTCTAGCATGAGGCTGGCAATCAGGCTTCTCCATAACCCAGTGGCGAGGTTAGTTTCGCCACACTTATTTATACAAACCATGGTACCATACAAAACTATAGGAGTTGCACGGAGCAAAGACATTAATGTAACTAATGGACACACTAAGCTGCAGAACACTTGACATTTTGTATATATATTTTGAAAACTTTTTTTGAATAGTAGAGGTTGCAGCCATATCATGGAAATATATGAGAGAGCCTGTAAAAGGTAGTGGAGACTTCTACGAGGTGCATATCCTAAATTACTATGTGAATAGACAGGGGATTCGTAATTTACTTATGTGTCATATTTAAAGTGGAACTGTCACTTATTTGAAGTCACAATCTCTCTGTCCCTCACCGCATTAAATTATATGGCAGTTTTTACTGGGGAGAGTAGTGCTGTAGAGGTAAGTATTCTCTGGACACCAGAAGTGGGAGGTATGCATGTGAGTGCATGCTGTCCTGGGCATTTCTTTCAAAGTTCTGTAAAGATGCATGCATTTTTATGGTGCCTGCACGTATGTTAGTATACAGCAGGGCTAAAAATGTAAAGTCCTACTCCACCAGCCAATCCTTACTCGTTACTCACCACTGCAAACTGGAGGGTTTATTACTCACTTATCACGGTTTAATTTGTAATTGCCAGGGCAGATTTTAAGTCGCCAAAGGCTAGTAGCGTGTGAAAGTTTGAGCCCTGTGGTAGGGGTTAAATGAAATTGTATGCTTTGGCATTTTATCCTGTGCCTTGTTGGACATACACTGTGAATTGAAAATCAAAACATTTAGGAATCTTTTTTTAAAGAAAGTATAGATTTTACAGGGTTTTTTGCTTAAATGAAAATTTAAAGTGAATTTCAAATTTGAGTTTAAAGAAGACAATTTAGAAGCATAAGTTACTTTTTTTTTTTTTAAATGTTCAAATTTGGCTGCTTTCAGAGTTATTTGCAAAAATCCAAATGGCGCCATACTGAATGGGATAAAACCTGCTAGTGCTGTACGGGGCCATTTGGATTGCAAATCGCATTGTTTATGCGATTTAGCAAAGTCCATATTTTGCAACTTAGGTTCCAGACGAGCATGATTTATTTGAAGATTTCAGCCGGATCAAACGCTGATGGACGGCTGGTCTAGACCTAAATGTTTTAAAAAAATATTTTAAAAATCAGAACTCGCACAGCAAGGGTTTAACCATGTGGTGACATAGAGCTTACTAGCCAGCCACATCTATGGTAGTCAGTAAAACCTGCATATTACTATACGAGAGGTTTTAAACCTACATGCCATATCTGATAAATAGTTTAAACTAGTAAATAAGCAGCTATTGCTGCATAGTCACTAGACAGGCCTGTAAAGACATCAGGGGAGGGGGGACATAGTCCCCTGCTGTGGGCAACTTGGGTGGAGGTCTTTACATTAAAACACGAGGGGTGGACAGATCACTACCTATAGATCACTGTCTATTCCCTGCCCACACATGTGACTAGTGGGTGGGGGCTATTAAAAAATGGGTGGGATATCCCAATACCCCCCCCCCCAGCCCATCTTTAGTCTGCTACTTATTTAGCATGGGGAAAACTAATGTTCCCGACCCGTGGGTGGTGTGTGATAAATTATAAATTCAGGGAGAGGGTGGACATGCCATTGCTCACCCCCCTGGGTGGTTAGGGGTTTCCAAGCCCCAAGCCAACCCCTTTACATTAACCCTACCTACCCCCTCACCCTAAGAATAGTGAGGTGGTCCATTAAACTAATCCTGTACAATAAAAAAAGTATACTTACCATCAGTAGTCTTCTAAATCTTCTTTTCTTCAGCCCCAGAAAAGGCCAAAATAATATCCATATACTTGATTATTTTTTGCATTTTTTGTGAATTTTGTATAAAAAAACTGTTAAAATATGTATTATTATGGAAAAACTAAATTAAAGGATCACTATAGGGTCAGGAACACAAACATATATTCCTGACCCTATAATGCTAAACCCACCATTTAGGTGGCTTGCCCCCTCTCAGTCCACCCATAAAAGTTTAAAACTCACCTTATTTCCAGCGCCACGTGGGTTCCGCCGGCGCTGGCTCCACCCCCTTTCTGACATCATCAAAATGGCCGATTTTTAGCCAATCCAATGCATTCCCATAGGGAAAGCATTGGATAGGCTAAAATTGGCACGGGGGCAGGGCCAAATGCTGTTTTGGCCAATCAGGACCGCCTCATAGAGATGCATTGAACCAATACATCTCTATGAGGAAAATACAGCGTCTCCATGCAGAGCGTGGGGACGCTGAACAGCAGGGCTGCCTACTCTGCAGCCCTGGGCCAGGAAGCTCCTCCAGTGGCCATTTAGAGGTGTCCCTAGGGGCAATGTAAACACTGCCTTTTGCATGAAAAAAGCCTGAAGGGAACTATTATCCCCTTAAGGACACAACTTCTGGAATAAAGGGGAATCATGACGGAATATTTCCGTCATGTGTCCTTAAGGGGTTAAACTCACCAGAACAACTACATTAAGCTGTAGTTGTTCTGCTGACTATAGTTTCCCTTTAACCCCTTAAGGACACATGACATGTGTGACATGTCATGATTCCCTTTTAGTCCAGAAGTTTGGTCCTTAAGGGGTTAATATTCAGTCTTTGTTGGTGTCATTTGCAAAGAGCCTTTATGATCCTATGCTCAAAAAGTAGAGAAAGTTCCATGGAAAACACAAGTTATTGGGTTTTTTTTACTCCACTTTTAGAATTTTTAATCAGAAATGCAATTTCTGCCCAATGTTTATAGTAGCTCTGCCACATTCAGAGGTCTGTGCATGTTTCGTAAAGACTTTTAAAAGTGAAATACACCTCTTGGTGTATGGTTGCCAAGGAGAGAAGATAAACACAGATGTAATTACTTGAAGGTCTTGCGGGCGCCATCTTTTTTCCTCGCGCTTTGTCCACCGGGGGCAGCGTCACTTGTATTCTGACACATTTAGGACAGTACAAAATAGAATTCAATAAAGTATCCAGCAAAGCAAGAGAAAAGCCATTTCCCTACTGATGACATTAGTGATGGCTGTAGAAATGGACAAACGCTAACCTTGGAAGTTCTGCATTTTGTCAAGTTTTGGCAACTTTGGACTTGACCATAAAATAGTCTCTAAATTGTCTTATGATATCTTTTAATTTTTAATTCACAAAGATTACATATTTGGGAAATACTCAGAAGTGACTGTGCCGCTTTAAATCCTTGGATGGCCATCCCTCCTTCTTTTCACGATAATGACCCTGAGAGATGCTGATGTAAGAACCCTGGTCATTAAAGTGAACCTGTTGTGTAAACGTACCTGAAATTGCTCCCATATACATTGAATACACCATATTTCATAAAGATAAGTGACATTTTGTCACTACGTATTTTGAAAATCTGCTTGTGCCAGAGACACATTCTTGTGGTGCTTGCGTTTTATTTGGAATTTACGGAGGTAATTCAGTCAACTCGGCAAAACTTGTATTTTTATGTGCACTTTGTTTATTGTTACATTTTACCAGATATTTATATATATATATAGTCTTGCCCAATGACACTTGGTGACACATTGTTTAAGTGGTCTGACAGATTTGAAAGTGAGTTTCCCGGTTCCGTGACGTTACCACCGCTCTAACCTGCCAATATATTGCCATCAATTGTACATCACTTTTTTTTTTAGACTATTTAAAAAAAAAAAAAAATAACTACACAAGCTTAATGTAAATACCTCATACCTGGTGCCACATCAATTTACAGGACTGAGAGTGTAATGATTTCATCCTCAATAAGAGTTCATTAATGAGTCACAGTCAAGATGGCCTCCTTGAACAGAGGCTATCTACTGGTTTTCTACATGCCTTTAAACCCACTCCACTACCACCAATAAAAAGTGTCAGCTCTTTTTTTTTTTTTTACCAAGAGCTTCTGCAGAAGCTGAGATCTTTTCCCTTAAATCGCTCTAGCTGTGTTGAGTTGTGCTGATTACAGCACCCATTCCTGTAAATCCATAGGAGTTATATGATCCACTGAGGTTATTTGTCTTCTGCAACTTTCCCACCGTTTTCAGAGACCTTCTTCTCCGTGCTGGTTTTACAACTTGTTACACAATGATCGGTGGCAAGGCAGCCATGGAAGGGCAGACATGAGGAGGAGCTCTGGACTCATTTGAGCTCCACTCCTTCTTTCATGCTCCTCCCCTGAACTGCAACTGACTCACTGAGCTAATTTCATTCCTCTTTCATTCCAGAGATTCCTCTGAAAAGCTGTCACCTTTCCAAAATACCAAGCCAGCTTCCCAACTACCACCACCAGCACCACCACCAACAACAGCAGCAGGGCTAGCCAGAGAGTCCTCCTCATCCTCACCTGACCTTCATATCACACACAGGAGGAGGGGGCAGAGACAATCCCTCTCAGTGCTGCCCCAAAAAAAAGAAAGAAAAGAAAAAAAATACAAGTCTTTCCCTTACAAAGTGCTGACCAGAGCTGCATATTCTATAACCCCCCCCTTGCCCCCCTCCCTTCTCACCCCCCATTCTTGTCTAGGCTGCTGGGTTCTTAGAATACCCCAATAGAATTACCCTGTATGTTACAATGTTAAAACTCTGCACATTTGGACTACTGGCAAGGTAAGCACAGAAAAACTTCAGATATGTGCTTTTTTCACTCTCTCTCCCTGTCTGTCTATCACAGGATCTGGGAGCTTGAAATCCTTGTCGTTTCTGGCATGTTTGGCATTTTTTGGGTTCCTTTCTCTGTTCCTGATCACTTTGAGCTTGGATTGCGCTGGAGAAGAGGATAACTACTGGGTTTTCTCTCAGTCCTCTCCAAGATCCCTGAAGGGGCTTTTTTTACTTTTTATAACATTTCTCTCCTTTTTGGTAGAACTTCGTGATCTGTGTTTCTCTTTACTCCTACTTAGAGGTGGATAATGGATCATATATTCTCCTGTGCTTTGTTTTTTCTCCCAGATCCTGAGATCAAGTTAGTGTTCACCCTTGGGGTACAAGCAAAATCTTTGAAGATCAAACTATTAAAGACCTCCTGTGTCTGTGACCCTATTTTTCGTTGTGAGAGGAGTTCTCTTCTCTGTAAGTAAAACTTTTTTTGATATATAAATATATATATTATTTTGTTGCTGTTTGTTTCTTGATAAACAATTCTATTTATTGTGTTTAGTTATATAGTTTAAAAAAATAATAATCTTATTTTACCGATTTATTTTCACACCCAGAAAAAAAAAAAAGCTCTGCTCTGGGCTGCTTTAGAGCTCTGATTTCTTTGTTTTTCCACCTTACTGCTGAGCTCAGCACAATTTAACCGGCGCGGGGGAAAATCATGGAGTTTACAATCAATCTTGAATTTGTTACAAGTTTAGATTTACTTGCCCTCTAAGTTCTACTGTAAGCCGCCATGTTTTTTTCAGTCCACTCACATATTCGAACTATTTCTTTTTGAACGTTCCATTTTTAAATCGGGTGTGTGTGAGGGGGGAGGGGTGGTCGCACGTAAATAATATTTACATAACAAATTAATAAATAAATATTAGATTTATCCCCTCCTCCAGCAGATTAGCTGGTGTATTATGTAAAACAATAAAAAAAAATAAAAAAAAACAATAAGGAAATTAGTTTTCCTGAATTAGTTTGTGATGAACATGCATTCTATGCTATGATGTATTGTCACAGCAATAGCTTAGATATTACATCCTTTTTTTTTTTTTTAAGTGTTTTTTTATTTTGTATGGAAATGTGTGTGTGTTGTGTTAATCTGAATGTATGTATATATGTTTGTTTGTTATTGTTGTGTTAATGTGAATGTATATGTGTGTGTGTATGTATGTCAGTGTTGTGTTAATGTGTGTGTGTGTGTGTGTGTGTATTATATATAATATTTATATATTGCCCTAAGGCTAGGGGAGACAGGGTGCCCTTGTTTTGCTGTGGGCAGGGAAGCTGGTATCTGGATTTCATAGAGATGCCATATTGCCTAACTGTTGCTGAACAGCTTGTGTGAAATGGGAGCTGGGATGGAAAGGCAGAAGGAGGGGAGGGAGAATAAAAAAGGAGGGAGAGGGGCAGATAAGGAGGGAACAGTGTAGCCTTTCAAAGTTTGCTCTCTTTGTTCAGCTGTCCTGTGCAGATCTACCAAACAGGCTGTGCACTCTGCCTTTATTTATTTTGTAGTACCAGTGTGCAAATACAGCAGGAAAAGCCTTTTTCCTCTCTTTCTTTTCACTGTGTTTGGCAGTAAACAAATCTGTAATGATTTAACCTGATGCAGGCAGAAATAGCCTTACAATGGCCTCTAGACTTTTTTTTTAACCCTGTGAGTACCCAGCACTAGCCTGACTCAGGAATGGTTACATGTATTCCCCAACAAAACATTTAAATGTATAATTATTGTTTTGATCTCCATCCCCTCCTCCCCCAAATTATTATGTGGGAATTGTTGTAAAATTAAATTGCTCAGATTGAATATATGGAGGGGGGTGTTGTCGGGAGGTGTGCCAATTTAGTTTGGGGGTAGACTGGACCGTTGCAGAAAATAGATAGTTTTTAATGAAAAATATATATTTATAATTCGCTCACAAAGTTATTCATTAAACTCCAAGTAGAAGCAGATTTAAAATCTCAATGGCAAAATGAACACAAACATAGCTGATTTTAATTTACTACATACATAGTTTAATAAATAACCATTCAACTTAAATGCAGTGAATTTAAAATTCAATGTTCTCAATATGTGTATGATTTTTTGTAGATTTGTTATTTTGACCTGAAGTTTTCGAATTAAGGATTCAGTTCACCCCCTATTCATCATTTAGTGAACACAAGTTTACAGTAAAATAAACACATTCCTTTTTTTTTATTATTGCAATCTAGTTTGATACTTTATTGTTGCTCTGTTATTTTGGTTTTGTACAGTAATGCATTATCTAATATAGTTGACTGGTATAAATAAAGATTGTTAGGGTTATTAACTAGAGTAAAAAATTTCAGGAATTCTGAGTAAATTTCACTTGTAAGGTCACATAACTGAATTGGAAAAATTTCTCAAAGCTGTAATGCTTCAAGTTCAGATTTTCTGATCTAAAAAATTACAACTCACTTTGAATTCTCTCTTTAGTGAATAGCTCTGTAACGGATTTTGATTAACTTTAAAGTTTAGTTGCATAGGCTGTGCTTAGTAACATGTAACTGAGCATGCAATGTAATCCCATTGTACAGCGCTTCGGAATTTGCTGGCACTATATAAATAATAAGATAATAATAATACAGTGTGCGTGTATTGGGGGGTTGAGAGAGCTGTAGTTATACTATAATAAATCTACCATATCTCATGGTAGTCTCACAAATGAGTGCCACACACCATAATTAGATCAGTAATAATTTAGGCTCTACTAAAGTATGGATTAAAAGTGAATTTCAACTTTCAGGTTATGATAGCTGAATTTGGAAAAGCTGTGATTTTAGTTCGGCTGCTATGATCTAAAAGTTTTTATTCACTTAATTTCTGACAAGTGAGTGACACTGTAACACTTATTAACCCTGTCAGGACAGAACATTTTACAATAAAAAAAAACCAAAAAAAACAGGAAGCAAAGGTAAAAATAAAAGTTATGTGTAGAATGTATTTGAAGCAAATGAAATGAAGGCAAAAAAAAAAAATCTTTGCAGAATATCACATTTTCACTTTTTTTCCCTCATTCATTTCAGAAGTATTCTGGGAATGTGAAGTACTAGCGTATACAGTATCTCTTGTCTTTCAATCATACAGAAGGAGTGCTAAAAGTTTGCACAGAACCAAACATTCAATTTTTAGAACTTTCACTAGATTTGTAGTTTAAAAAGTATACAAATGCCCGACTACCCTGCTCACAGGTGTTTGTAAGGAATCTGCTGCTATTTCTGTTAAACAGAGGTGATCAATGGGTTTGCATGCATGTGAATGTGTATCTAAAATGTCTTGCTAAAAAGAGGAAAGTGTGTAGCTGTGATTGTTGATTCCTGAGAGCAGTGTGTACTTTTAGAGCAACTCCAAGCACTGTAGATAAGAAAACACTACACAGAGTGCCAGTATATTGTGAATACACTGGCCAGACGGCTTTACACACTGTTGTCAGATATGCGATTATAAAGCATGTATTGCTTGTAGTAGGATTGCAACAGTTTTCCTGATTTGACATACATGCGTTGCCTTTCCCTATTCTTTAAAATCAGGCTAAACATTAATGAATTAGATTGATCGTTTTTGACAGTGTTGTTCTCCGTTTGCATTTCATTCAGTGAATATTTTTTTTTTTTTTTTTACTATGTGACATTCTTGTAGAATGAAACTCGCATTCTTCTTTGTTACTGCATTCCTGGGAAACACCATTGGCTATTTGATATGGTACGAGTTTTTTTATACCATCTAATCATTTAAAAATGGATTTGAACACTTAAAACACAGAGTTAAGGAAGTCCTTTGTGTTCAGTTTTATACAAGCAGCTTTCAAGTTGCCAGGGTTAGATCATTGATTTTCAAGGAGACTTAGGTCAGGATCTTAACTAAAGCCACTGCGCTATCTCGGTGCCAAGTTACCGTCAAGTCAAACTGCTGGCAAAAGATGTCATCGCCGTTTTCATTGGACTCACCTGGTTCCCAGCTCCAGAGCACATGATATATTTAATACTCAAGTCCCTGAAATGGGCTGGGGTATTTTTAGTGAATACCCAACATATTAACTTGTGGGTTTTCTCTAAAATTAATTTTATTGACACATGTTTCACAAGATTATTCATTCATCACATTGATCGAAAAATGGAAGCTACTCTACTTATATTGAATAACTCCTAAGATTCTCAGCCATCGGTAGCAAGCACAGTATTCTTCTCCAGAAAGTAATGTTTTTAAGCCTTTTTACCTTTAAAAAATATTTAGTTTTTAAAAATAAAGTATTTGTCAACGGACTTATTAATAAATCTATGAGTTACTGACCCATAAAGCTGGCACTTTAATTCCTGGAGTTCTAACTGCAATAAAAACCTGGCAGTTTTCTTAACTTTAAAAACAGAGGTATCAGGAGAAATTGAAAAAATATATATTTAAATTGAAAATATGTAATTTTGTGTCAGTTTTGTGTATACATAAACCAAATGGATATCAGGTGCATAGTCAGTAGCAATAGCTGCATTTATATGGGCCAATTTATATGGGCAACCGATGTGCTAGTCTGTAGCAGCAGTATTAATAGCCCAGCCTTAGCAGAGATGATTCAGTGTGGTACTTGTTAAGTAATAGTTTCTATAAGGACTTTAATTTAGAACCAGTTAATCAACAAACATGCTGAGTCACTACATAGAATGTTTGTGTTGATCTTCATAAGGGTTAATATGAATATAAATAAGCCAGCTCATTTAGAAAGTATGTTTTTATGTATGGTGTGTGTATTTATATCATGTTTGTGTACTATTATGATGTATTCTTCTTAGTAGTGCATGTGATCACACATGAGCACAAAATGCATCACACATGTCTAGGGATAATAGCGCAACTGTATTGAAAACCAAAGAGTTAAAGGACTCTTCAATAAACTATGAGACTTAAGCAGCCACAGCAGGATAGCTTGGGTAATCTAGATGCCAACGTGGTAGACAAGTCTTGGCAAATTCACTGTCCACTTTGTCATCACAGTATAGACCAGGGATAGGCAGCCTATGGCACTCCAGATGTGGTGGAAATGTAGTCCAAACCATCTTGAGTGCTGAAGGTTGCCAACCAATGGTATAGACTTTCCCCTTGGCTTCTTGGTGACGTGGGAACTCACCAAGCTACTTTGGCATGTCCTTCCAAGGTCAGCCTAGATTCTTTTTAGAGATGGCTAGTGTTGGCACTGTAAAAGCTGTGTGCTTAATCCAGTACTAGTCAGTTGGCAATTATGATTCGCTACAAGCAAAAAAAAAACACACCCACAGTTTTCCTCAGAAAGGCAGATGATACATTGTTCCTCAATAAAGTCTCCCTTTCTGAGGAAACCCTCTGGGCTTTTTGTGTGTGCTATTTTCCAGTGTATGTTTGGAGTTTGTCTTTCCCTACTGGATTATCCCATTGGTATTGCTCCCTTATTGGCGTGTGCAGTCCCCAATACGTGTACACCAATTATCACTGTTTTATTGAGTATGCTCTAAGATTCTAGGTGATATGTTGAAAATCACCACTTAAAGGTTGAATTGTGCTAAACACAAACCCTTAATGATAAGATCTTATAATATGGTATTCATCACACTTTATTATAATCCAAATGCATTTTGGAGCTTTACAGAACTGTGTATCTCTGTCTTAAAAAGCATTACTCAAAATGTGTAGGAAACAATGTCCTCTCGGTTGGGCTCTTAACCCTTTTGTAAATAATGACAAACATCTCTCTTTCCTCTTTAAACCCTGGCTATAATCCTTTATCTCAGTTATTGTGATACCCTACTAAGTTTGTTTGCCATTCTCATAAGTTGATAAACCGGTTTCTGTTTCTAAGCTTGCTTTACTTGGTTTCGATTCATTTAATTTTGCAGTAGGATTTGTTATTTTGAATTTGAACCTGATTAGATATGTTGTGATTTTGAACATTCTGTATTCCTTAGTAGAGATAACTAACCCCCATTGTAGTGCTGGCTTAACCAGCTGACTCGCTCACAAGATGGACAGGTATCCTAGAATATCTGTAAAGATAATTTACCTATTTTTCATGCTCTCACACATTTTTATGACATTTAGGAGTTAAATCACTTTCTTTAAGCAGCTCTAGTCACACCTACCTGCATGCGACTTGCACAGCCATCCTAAACACTTCCTATAAAGAAATATTTAATGTTTAAACTTCCTTTTTTGCACCATCTGTTTAATTTAGAATTTATCTCGTCCTCCAGTAATAGCTTTCTTGACCCTACAGGAGTCGCCTGTGTGTGATTAAAGTTCAATGTATGGTGCAGTACATTCTAAAGCAAGTTAATATCTGATTGACACAGCAAATGGTTTCATTTTCAATGCGATTTAACTTGTGAATTGCAGTGAATTGAGCAATGAGACTGCAGAGGCATGATCTAGAAACTGGAACTGCTTAATTAAGCTAAGGTTGTTATTGTGCCTATAGTGTATAAGCTTTATTTCTTTGTAGTGTCAGTATGTCAAACTTTTTGCAAGCTGCTCTGTACTTTGATGAGACTACAAAGCCTATCTTTAGAGTATGCTAAATAACTAAACTGACTGAATCTAGATGTGCCTCACACCTTTCTCCACCTGGTTCATAACCTAATTTCTGGAAAGTTCCTGTATTACCTGAGCAGCATGTTTACCTTAACTCCCTACGGCTCCTGCAGCCTCCCGGCTAGTTCTGTTACTTTACTTACTGTTACCTGTTACTGTAAGTGGGTCTAGCTGATTTCTCATGCAGAGCGCCGCTAACATGAAACGAAAAACATAAAATCTCCACCAATGTAACATCTAGGGAATAAAATCTGCCATTACCCCCTCAAACACAAGCAAGAATATTTATTGATCACCAAATTTTAGAGAAATAAACCTGAATCGCAAAATTTCAGCTAAAGTAGACAGGCTGTGCCTTTTTTGAGTTGCAGAATTTTTTCAAATCAGCAATTTTAGCCTTAATTTGCCAATACCGATTTTATTTGCTCACGTACACCTTTACCAGATCTCTTGCTACAATCAGGCATAATCTATTATACCAGTATAAAAGTGCTTGTGTTTAATTGTGATATATATGAGAAATCTCACTGTTGTATTCCTAGTAAGACACATTCGTAAATAAAAAAAGTAAAAAATGCTCTAAGCAACTCATGCATGCATTAAATTAATTGGGCAAGTAAAAATGCATTGCAAGCTGTTGTTTGTTGTAAATCTGTTAAAACAAAGCAACCTGAATAAAACAGGGCTACACACAAGTAAACACAGTCTAGTCTGCTGAATGATTGGGGAGATTTAACTATCCCTCCTTTCCTGTTTATTGCTGGCAGTTCACAGGGCTAAACATATATACACAACAATTTGTGTACTATGACACTTTGGTTGAGTATTGTGTGTGAACACCCTACCCTTTCAATAGCAGGGGCCACACAGAAGCTCAACACATATATATATATACACCATCTGCATAAAATAGACCAATCTCTGTGGTGAAAAAAAAAAGCTATTCTTTGAGGTGTTTCTGTTAAATAAATACAAAGTGCATCTTAAACCCTAGACAAATATCATGATTGGGATTGGCCTGGTTAACACATTCACCGCTAGCAGTGAGATCGCTGCATGTGCAGGTTTTCTACATATATATAAAATCTACACATTTTTTACTAAATGTTCTCTTTTTGTTAGATGCGTTCTTGAACCTTTGGTGCATTGAAGTTCACTTTAAAAGTTACACTGTTACACTTGTATTATTATTTAGATTTTTACTTGGTGCTAACAATGCATTGTGTGCTGTCAGATGAAATGAATATTTTGCTTTGAAATCATTTAACCAGTTTACATTGTACTGCCTTAGGCATAATATTAGGATCTACATTACCCAATGTACAGAAACAGTCTCTCTATGCTGATTCGTATAAAGTGAGCTATTTTGGCAGTGATGCAGGCATTACTAGAATAGTTTATTTTCTGGAAGAGAGTTTGGCAACATTGTCTTTTAGCAATGTAACATACATCTGTTTAGAGTGGCTCTGTTACCCTTTCTCCTAAATGATTATTTCATTATTTCATAAAGATACAATCTTTATGAAATATATATCGACTGGATGTTGGAATTTCACTGGAATTCCAACGCTGTCAAAAGAAATACCAAGACAAAATAGGAACTAGTACACTTAACAAAAGGCGAATCTGAAAAGTGCTACTTCCGTCCAGCTTAGCATTTCCCCCAGTGGTCACTAGTGAGACCAAAAGGGCATTGTATATTAAAACACCCAGCAGAGCAGGGTGTACAAAGACTGTAGCTGGTGAGAGAGCCGCTGTAAAGCCAGTGAAACTATATATATATATAGTTTAAAAATATATGGAGTGTTAAGGTTAGTATCAGTAATTTAGGAGAGATGTAAACATTACTGCATTATTGTATTTTTAGATGTTTGAAACATACATTCCCTGTACAGTTTTATCTACTTGTGTTATGATTCAACTGTTTTTTCTTTTCCATTTAAAGGAACTGTGAATTGAAAAATGGGTTTATAATGCATACATATGTCAGAACGTCATTTTAATTATTTTCAGAGTACAATAACACATTCTTATGCAGTGCCTGGAAACTTTACAGTGGCCCAGATAGGGTCCCACCTGCGTAGAGCCCTGAACCAAGTCATCATAGGGACTGGATTAGGATTGCACCCACAATCTGTGTATGACCCTGTTTTGCAACTCAGTACATGCGCTGACAGGGTAGCTATGTGAGTCATTTCTTGGTACTTGTGTGCTACTGATAACATTGCTTTTAGATCATCCAACTGGCCACTTCTCTTAAACCTCACTGTACGTCCTGCTTTAATTTAGCTTAGGGCTTGATTATTAGGTACTTTCCCCAAAAAACATCTGTATTGAAATGGAGGATTAAGATCCAGGCTCTATTGTTTGCCAGAAGGCAATAAGATAAGCTCTTGTTAGTTTTATCTAGCAGGTCAAGATAAGACAATTGCTTTATATAAATAAAACATTTATATGCAGTCAAAAAACGCAACACATGGCCACCAGCTTTTAAATGCATCGATTTAATATGCTTTCCGAATGGTTCAATACTTGGAATGCCTTCCAAATTATTTATCTACAAAATCATCTAGAGACCTTAATGGTGACTTGTGTTGATAAAACATTTGAAACATTTTTTAAAAAAGTATTGAATCATTGGAAAGCTTATTATATTGAGGCCTTTTTTAGTACGAGTTCTATTCACTAACCAGTGAATTGAAGTTAATTAAAATCTAAATTGTAGGCCAACATACCTGCGTTGCAAACATTCTTTGACTCCGGTATTTATCAATTGGACAGAATTAGCTTAAACTCATGTGTCAGGTCACCATGATTCACAACTGAGTGACTAAAAACCCTTAGTAATGTTTATTATCCACTCGTTATGGATTTAAATAGTGTTATGATTATATATATATATATATATAAAGTGTCATAGTAATCTCTATTGTTCCTAACCAAGACATACAAGTTAGACAAAACCATTTATATATATAAAAATATGTGATGAGTGCCGTGTTCAAGCAAGCAAGTGTTAGCCAAAAAGCACATCCTTACCAGAAATTAAAGTAACACTCTAAGTACCATAATGGTTATGTTGTCATAATGGCTCTGGCGTTTCCCCAGTTTAAGTAGCAAAACTTTTTTTTAACAGTTTAACGTCTTACCTGAGGTCCACTACTAATGTTGGATAGCAGGAACATTCTAAGCAGGAGCTTCCGCTAGCTCTTCTGAGCTAAGCTCTAAAGCTCAAGGCTTAGCTTGTTGGCTGAGAGTGATAAACTTGCTTAGGGACTTCTGGCTTCTGCGGTTAGTAATGGAGGTGGGGAGCGGTGCCTTGCAGACCCCATTTATGAAGTTTAGCTGTTACAAAATGGTTAGGCAATTTACAATGGGGTGACGCCAGTGCACTCTTAGCATCATAACTGCTACAGTTTTATATAGTGGTTATGGTACTTGGACTGTTTCTTTAATCTCCCATGATGCGTTGTCAGCATTTCAGCTGCTTGACCGTCACTGGTCTACAGGCAACCTCGGTTGTGAATTTAATATACTAGTTAACTAAAAGACACCGGTAATCTATAACTAGTAGAAACCCCCCCACCCCTCCCTTGTACAGTTTTACATACATTATACATAGTTTTGAAGAGGAAATATGTTTCATAAATTATTAATGTACAGAGAGCTATTTCTTAACCAGTGAGCTCACAACTGAAAGATTAAAAAATTACTGTGGGAAAAGTAAAATTAGCAAAAGATTGGCAATGTGTGTGGGTGGAGGAGGCAGGAGAGTTTAAATCAGCAATCTCATCAAGATCTGCTGCTGATAGACAGGTAGGAGAGATCACTAAAAGCCTAAGGGTAACTTTAAAAACTGGAGATACAAGTTAGAGATCAGAACAGCCTGGGGAGGAAAAAGAGAACCGTCTCTGTTAGAGAAAGGGCTAAAACAGAACCCCCAGCGCTATTGTTCATGTTGCCAACCCCCATTTTAATAAAAAAATATTAATTAAAAAAAAAATACTTATGTATGTATGCATATATATCTTTTTCTTATTTTATTTACAAGACCCACATTAATTGTAGTTAAAAAAAACATTACTCTGCATGTTAGTTGATTCTTTTAGATACTGTATACACCAAGTTTAAACCAAGTTATTCACAAGCTGCAAATGGAAAGTGAATTTAAAATTTTAGGCTAAAATAGCTGAATTTGAAAAATTTTAAATTTAGAACTCAATGTGAATTCACTTGCATTTCCAACAGTTCACACTGTATGGGTTTCTAGAAACCAGGTTAAGTAAGAGTGACAGAGAGATTTGGATTCAAAGCAGGACTGTCCCTCTATAACAGAGACACTTGGAAGGTATGTTCAATAATATTGGAGACCTACACTTAGTCCATCCAGTATTTTTGGCTTGCTGTGTGGATTTAGATTTTATTTTTATATTACCGTGTTATTGTCATTAGTTTAAATTTATTTGCTGCTTTTTCATATGTACAAAAGAAAAAAAGAAAAGGTCTCATCATTAGATCTAATCTTCTTTTTTTGCTATGTATTTATGAAATCTCAGAGCAGGTTGCACCTGAAATTCTGGTTCACTTGTTTGACTTCCTCATACAGTTGACGGTTTAAATCTAGGTAATCCTTGCAAAACCCATCTTTGCGGCTTAGTTTAGGTGTTTACACACTCTGGTGCCATTCAAGCATGATGCTAGCGATGAAAGGTGAAGCTGGTATAAGTACCAGGACCCCCAAAATGAACGAATAATACTCTCATAAGAGATAGGAAAGTTTTACAAAGTTAAAAACAGTGAACAAAAAGTTTCGTATTAATTAAAGGGACACTCCAAGCACCATCATAAATGCTGCTCATTACAGGTTATGGGTTGCAGGTTATAGTGCAAGCAGGCTCTCTGTCCTTGTTTTTGTACTATACATGCCTTTCAAGTCACTTGTACCTTGCAATGATCCATGAAATAGTCCATTCTTCAGATGTCGCATACAGTATATGTGGAGTAGTCAGTAAGCTGATAGCAGCCACTGCTATCAGCTGAGCCATCAACATTATTCATACTGTGTGATGAATAGGAATGTTAGCAAGTTCTGAAAATATATATCCCATAATAACCTTTGTTTCCTGGTCTGGGCAAAACTTACTGCTGAGGTTGAAAATCCAGCAAATGTAGGAATTTTAAAAGTATTTAAAAAAAATAAAATGTATATTTGTGTGGCCACTTTAATTCACTATCTGTATACTGCATTAAATTAATGGGACTGACTACCTTCCTGGAGTGTGTCTTTAATACATCCTTAATTAAGTGAGAAAAAAAAAACAGTGAAGCGGTCACTGTCAAGTTTGACCATCTCAGACAATCCAATGCTTTCCCATAGAAAAGCATTAGGAAGCTATTGCGCAGGCGTGGCAAAACACTGCTTTTTCTCTGCTTTTTACATTAAAAAGCCTGCAGGGACATGCTATAGATAACAGAACAATTACATTAAGTTGTAGTTGTTCTGGTGACTATACCATACCTTTAAACAAGAGGGCAGGACTAGTGAGAGGAATAAAAATGTAGACATTAAAGGGACACTATAGTCACCGGAACAACTGTAGTTTTTCCTGTGTCTGCAGCCTGTATCTTCTGGAAATTTAATGTAAACACTGACTTTTCAGAAAAATGGCAGTGTTTACATTACTGCCTAGTGATACCTAATGCATCTCTATAAGGAAATACTGATTGGCGCACAAGAGCGTTTTGCTGCGCATGCGCAATAACCTCCCAATGCTTTCCTATTAGAAAATTCAATGATCTCAGCCACGGAAGCAGAGCAAATCGTGGCGAGACTGGTGCAGCGTGGCAGAAAAGATGAGTAAAATCACCTTTTTTTTAAAAATTCTTTATTTTTGGTTTGACGAAGTAGTTGATAAACATGAAAGCAGTTACATTTTCGTACATGACAGCGCAGTGTCATACATTAGCGTAGTGAATGCAATTGACAGTTGTCAGTTTAGGCATATTATATACATCAAGTTTTCTGTGGGTGTCTTCGTCTGAACTTTTGGTATAAGTGGCAAGCGGTGTTAACTATATACAATAGCTTTGTTGTGAAGGGTTAGGCTTAGAGAGTAGAGTGTCAGTCCCCTCGCTTCCTGGGGTGGTAAAATCACCTTTTAACGCAAAGAAACCGGCACCTATATATAGTGTCTGGAATACATGTTTGTGTTACTGACACTATGATTTCTTTAAATCAGGGAAATTCTTGTATTACAGAGAATTGTGGTTATGTAGAATAGATCTCCAGTAGAGGTGGCAGAGCCTAATAGAATGGAAAATGTCAAGAAGGTTAAGGAGAGACTGCTATCAGTGCGGAGCTAATAGGCTTTTATCAGCTGTCAAAATCAATGTATGTTTGCTATAGGAGATGATCGTGGAAAATATACTATACAGTATGGTAAATGTTCGCTCTTCTTTTAATGCATAAAAAAAAAAAAAAAGAAATAGACCTATTACGGAGTTATTTACTAAGGTGAGAATTCAAACTGAAAAATTTAAAGGAACACTATAGGTACCCAGACCACTTCCCATGGAGAAAGCATTGGATTGGCTAAAATCATCAAGGGGGCGGGCCAAACACAGTTTTGGCCAATCAGCGCCTCCTCGTAGAGATGCATTGAATTAATGTATCTCTATGAGGAAAATTCAAAGTCTCCGTGCAGAGCTTGGGGACACTGTACGGCAGAGCTGCCTACAGTGCAGCACTGAGTCAGGAAGCACCTCCAGTGGCCACTTGGAAGTGTCTCTGAAAAGGCAGTGTTTGCATGAAAATGCCTGCATATAATGATTATACTTACTAGAACAACTACATTAAGCTGTAGTTGTTCTGGTGACTATAGTGTCCCTTTAACTATACTTTCAGTTTGGTGAATCTGACCTTAAGCTTTTAATTCTTGCTTTAGTTTCTTGCTTTAGTAAATAACCCTGCTATAGATGGCTATTTCAGCATACATTTTGTTATACTGATTTACTGCTCTATAATTCTAGTTTAGTGAATAACACTGGTGGATAATAAAACCAAAAGGTAATGCTTATTCAAGAAAGTGTGACTTACAGGAAATACATTTATGTGTTTTTAGTTGCTAAAATCAGGTATAACAAAGGAGTTGTGAGAATGTGACCCAACTGAAAGACAATGGATATTGTTGTCATATGTTGATGGACTACAAATCCCATAAGGCCCTGGGTGCATACACCCTGCATTCATTAAATGGGACTATTGGATAAAAGCATACCGTGGGAACATAGAAGAACAGTAGAAGTTTGATCCCCTTTTTTTTTTGTCCGTTTCAATATGTGAAATCCTTTCTGCAGAATTTAATTTCTCTGCCTTTTCAAACTGAGCCAAGTTTGCCTCCAATATATAGATTCTGTTGACAGCTATCTGGATCCCTATAGAATAGTTTGCCACTGGTTAGGTTCTGAAATATCTTCAACAAGAACTTGAAATTTAACAGGGATAGGATAAAAGATCTCTTGGATTATTTTTTGGCAGAAGGTTCACTTTTTACAGCAACCGTTAATTTATACATGGTCTCGGAAACCATTAGAGATTCATTTTGGTGAAATGAAATATGTGGCTTGGCTAGTCTCATCTGAATAAAGTTTTCACAGTTTGAATAAAGTGTAGCTGAATTTATAATTTGTGAATGGAACACTGGATGTTTAAAGTGGAATTTGGTCTGCTTTTGTTGTTTTTCCAACTGGTGATAAGTGTTAGAATATTTCAAGTACCATAACCACTACAGAACACTATATCATTATGACATTGCAGTACTTTTTAATATGGTTACCTTTACAGTATTACCATAAAAAGAGTGATATTTCTGAGTCAAAATTTTTAAGTAAATTCCTATATGCTTTGACGGTATTATTTTTATATACATAACAATAAACTATTGATTTTGGGCAGGCTACAAAATTCTACTATGTCATACATTGTACAGTTTTTTCCACCCTTGAGTGATGTCAGAAGAGGAATTATGACCTCTGTGTCAAGGCAAAGATCAGAACGATTTAATACTGTAGTTCATGGGTGCCAAAAAGGTAGATCACCAGATGTTTTAAAACTACAGCTTCCATGATGCATTGTCATTCTAAAGTCATGCAAAGCATCATGGGGGTTGTAGTTCTACAGCATCTGGGGATCTACCTTTCGTGCACCCCTGCTGTAATTTTTTTTTAAGTTGGAGATTGATATTGTTTTGTCCGTTTGCTCTACCCAGGGGATGTGTACCCTTTGGCTACATAGGCTATTCTCTTCCTTTCACCCCTAAGGGGGTCGGTAAGGCAGGGCAAGTCCAGATGTGCTGTATGGCCACTCCTAGAAAGTAGAGGATGTTTAGACTTCTGTCATTCTAAGAGATAACAATCTCATTGAGCCCTGGGTCTAGGTTGGGTGGGGTCTGGCTTAATTAGTCTGGAGGCGTATTTTAAGATCTTTTTTTTTTCACTTTACATAATGTAAGGGTTGAGAACATTTACTCTACAATGTAAATTAACGATTTACTATTTTAACGATTTACTCGGGGCAGGGCGTAGAATTATTACCTTTTCTTCCTTATTGTATATAATGTTTATCGTAAGCAATGTTTAACTCCCTTTAGTTACTGTTGTTTAGTGATGAGATCTTTATTAGCTAGCCATATTGACTAGCAGTAGCCCAGCTAAAAAAAAACAAAAACATTTAGAACTGAAGGCCCTTTCACCAAGTAGGTGGAAGAGGAGAAATGTATAAACCCTTCACTCATTCCATCAGATGTAAACTGTGGCTCTCATCATGCTTCGGGAGCCCAGATCTGTGCATACACTCTACATCAATATTAACACCAAAATGATACTACAAAAATATATGGCACTACAGCTACTATGTGTCCAGCAGTTTATGAGCATGACACGAGATGTTCCCAGCGGTTGCTAAAAGCTTGCCTAGTATAAGAGAAGGTCACAGCATATTGTATATTAAGGGTTTCCTGAAGCTGGTAGTGCATGATGGGGGTTGTAGTCTAAATTAACTGGCACTTTCCTTGAAAGTATAAAAAGTCTGGTACTAAAATGATATGTTCGGAATTAAAGATGCCTGCAGTGCATTGCACCAGGAGTCTAGGACTTGGATGCGATGCTCTGCAGGCAGCTCTGGCTTTGAAATACAATTGCTGTCCCAGTTTTCATTGGTAAAGCAATAAAGCTTGCATTAACAGGATTTGCTGCTGGAAGTGCAGCCAGGATCACAGCCAGCAACTCCTGACTCCCAAGTCATGTGCACTTAAAACTCCACCTCATATCCTTGCATTGTTCTTCCAAACATGAATGAATCACGCAGGAAGTGACACACAATCCATTGCTTAGCAACACTGTTCTCCTTGTGAGTTCAGTGTGTTTTCAGCCTGGCCAGGTAGTTCCTGCACAGTCTACGTCATTTATAATCTCCGTATTCCCAACTCACAGGGCCTAGATTTTCATCGCAATCTAAAATTTAAAAGCAGTGTGTGGGGAGGGGTGACTTTGGTAGCTCTATAATTCCTGCAAGGAGTCGTAGTCCTAAAATTTTAAGAAGACCAGGATTTTTTGTACTGTAAACAGATCACCTCTATCAACGTAAAGTTATCAATTTCATCACAAAGGATACTTATGAATAAATAGATATAACAAATAATATATCGACCATTTTTTTTTATTTCTGTTGTACTGATAACTTCCCTCTTCACTTTGGATAATTTAAAGGGACACTCCTGGCACCAAAACAACTTCAACCAAATGAAGTTGTTATAGTGCCAGGTGGCCACTGGAGCTCCAGCGTTGATGTTCACCCCCCCCAGGAAGCGGGCAGGGGCACTGCTGATTGGCTGAGAGCAGTCAGTTGACGATCCCAGAGAAATCAATGACTCCCAATTCACTAAACTGGCTTGAGAAAGTACGTTTCTTTCCAAGCCAGTTTATTAAATGGGGAGTCACTGATTTGCTGAGAGTGCCTTAGAAGATCTAACCTTTACAGCTCATTTTAAGGCAGGGGGTGGAACGGTTTTAAATCACCGAAAGTGTCATGGCTAATAATAAATTCATTATTGAATTCATTATTTTTGCTTTCAATTATACACTGTGACTAATAATTTAAAAAAGAAAATCATGTTTTTTTTTGTTTTTTTATCATGTCTCCTTCTAAAAATCACCAAGGTTTTTGGAAGCAGTTGAAGTGATTTAAAAAAAACCAAAACATCACAAAGAAAACTGAGCCTTCGATACAAACAATCTGTTTGAAAAGTGAAGATCTTCCAATGAAGAGCTTATATACAAGTGGCCAAAACACCCCAAAAGTGAATTTTAACAATTGGCAACGTTTCATATTCTTTAACCCCTTAAGGACACAACTTCTGGAATAAAAGGGAATCATGACGGAATATTTCCATCATGTGTCCTTAAGGGAAGCGGGGACAACTATGCCAGCTCAGTCAGCTCTGACCTAAGATCCCTGGGGGGCTTTAGCACAGATCTGAAATTGAGTCTGTGTGAGCTGGCTGTTCCCCTGTTCCATGGCACTGTGTACTGTGCTGTTGTTGTTCAGTGTGAATTGTTAAATGTCAGATTCACAATTTAACCAGATATATATATAACCCAGCACTTCAGACTACTAGTGTTATTAGCAAAGACCTAATGACCTTTCATAAATAACGAAACAAAAAGAAATACTGCTCCCATTCTGCCTCTGATCCTAGAGGATTTCGTAATAGACTGCGAGACACGTTGCTTTGTATAACCTAGTTGTATTCAGAAAGAAGCGCACTCATGCACTTATCCTCTTCAGCTATACTTTGAAAGACACAGAGATTCCAATCAGTAACCACTTCCTGGCTCTCCAAAGCCTCCTGTAAGATAGCCTGTACAAACACAGCAGTGATTTAGGTTGTTTTTTTTTTTCTCTTGGTTTATAGACTTTACTCCTGCCCCCTCCTCTTCTTACTGAATCTGCTCTCTCTGTGTACAAGTCAATATGTGCTACCTGACTCACTTATCTCCTCTAATTTAAGGAAGAGCCTAATCCAGAATGGATTTATCTTAAGGAAGTAATTTTGGGGGTAGATACTGCCCCTGGAGTCTTGCAGGTGAAATCAGTGCTTTTCTGATAAACAGTACTATTTTTGCAGTTTGCACACCTCTGGTGGCTATCAGACAGACATCCATTAGGGGCTTCTGGTTAAAATAGGTTTAACTTCTGAATCTATTTTATGTCCTGCGTCAGCATGTAAAGTATGAGAAGCATTGGATTGGAAGATTGTGGCGATTGCTTTGCTCGCGCAGCTTGCCTCCAGTACTTCTTTATGTAAAGCATTCTAATGTTTTAATATATTGAGGAATACACATAATAAATCATAATAATAAAAAATATATATGTTGGAGTGTTTGTTTAAGCAATGCAGTTTACACCTTTAGGACTAAGCTGTCTGGCAGAAGACCAGAGTCTCAAGCCACTAGGGTGGATATGAAATCATTATTTACATTTCAATGCTGCTAATTGCTTCTATATATTGTCATCAGCCACCGAGGAACAAACTACACATGACCTACTTTTATGAACACGTTTTCTCCTTCAGTTCTAGAAGGAGAACAAATATGGCTTTGAAGGATAACAGAATAAAAAAAAAGGGAAACCATCCAAAGAAAGGCAAAAACAAAAGTTAATATACTAATGAAAGGGAGTGACCTGATTCTGCTTGATTAAGAGGGGTTTAATGTTCCCACTGCAGAGCAGAGATCGTAGGGTATGTTTAAAGGGAATCTCCAGTGCCAGGAAAACATATCCGTTTTCCTGGCACTGCAGGACCAGGCAGTGTTCCTCTTCCTCCCACCCCCATCCTATGTTGCTAAAGGGGTTAAAACCCCATTCAGTGACTTACTTGAATCCAGCGCCAATGTCCCTTGGCGCTGGGTCTGGCTCTGCCCACGCTCCTCCCCCGCTGATGTCAGCTGGGGGGGGAGTCCTAATGAGCATGTGCGGCAATGGCCGCGCGTGCATTAGACCTCCCCATATCAAAGCATTATTCAATGCTTTCCTATAAACAGCCACTAGAGGAGGACTTAACCCTTATAAAAACTGCAATAATTACACTTGCAGGGTTAAGGGTGGTGGGAGTTGGCACCCAGACCACTTCAATGGGCAGAAGTGGTCTGGGTGCCTGGAGTGTCCCTTTAATAAAGGATAGGTAGCAAGGTTTTTCCTTGAAATTGGTAACACGGCTCTTCCAGACCTGGGCATTTAGAATTCTCTGTCTCTATTTTCTTCTTCGATTTTTCATTTCTTTCCTGCCTCCTTCTCCATACCTCCCAAGTGTCCCTATTTACGGGCTCAAATTGCTCTGTCCTTTTCTATCCCTCTGTCCCTCTTTTCTAGAAGCTCCATATTGTTTCCGTGTCTGAGTGTGAGGTCCACAGCGATAATACTACAGTAAGGTGTCTTTAAACTACAATAGATGTGTTTAGAAATCAGTCTGTGTAAATAAGATACATTGTTCCTGTTTAAAATTACATTTTAATTGAATAATTCTTATTCCCTCCCAGACCTTCCCACCCCCTGGACAGCTCACTAAGAATGCAGCTTCACAATGAATGTAAAATGGATGCTGTCCAGGAGGTGGGAGGGTCTGGGAGGGAGGGTCTGCTGCTGATTGGCTGGAATGTGTCTGCTGACTGTGAGGTACAGGGTCAAAGTTTACTCAATGATGACATAGGGGGCGGACCGAACAGCGCATATGTTCGCCCGTCCGTGGCGAACCATTCGGCGAACCGTTCGGGACATCACTAGTCATGATTCCCTTTTATTCCAGAAGTTTGGTCCTTAAGGGGTTAAATAATTGTTAAAGGACCACTATAGTGCCCCGAGGGTGCCCCCTTCCGCCCGGCTCTGGGGAGAGGAAAGGGGTTAAATCTTACCTTTTTTCCAGTGCCGGGCGGGGAGCTCTCCTCCTCCTCTCCTCCTCCGATCCTCCGATCCTCCCATTCGGCTGAATGCGCACGCGCGGCAAGAGCTGCGAGCGCATTCAGCTGGTCTCATAGGAAAGCATTCATAATGCTTTCCTATGGACGCTTGCGTGTTCTCACTGTGATTTTCACAGTGAGAATCACCCAAGCGCCTCTAGTGGCTGTCTCATTGATTTGGATTTGGAGGATGGATTAACCCTTTTATAAACATAGCAGTTTCTCTGAAACTGCTATGTTTATAAAAAAATGGGTTAATCCTAGAGGGACCTGGCACCCAGACCACTTCATTAAGCTGAAGTGGTGTGGGTGTCTAGAGTGGTCCTTTAACAGACTGAGGTATCATATTTTCCTGCTGTCCTATAGGGCCTGGTATAGTGTCAGATAAAGTCTTGTTCCTCTGATCTTTATTCTACAAAAATTGCACCTTCGCATTGTGATTGACTATTGTATAATGTTCAGTTGTTAACTTTTCCCTCAGTAAAAATATATTATTATTATTGTTATTATTATTATTATATAAAAAAAAGAAAAAAGAAACTGCAACCAGTTTGATCAGATCTGCATGCCATCAGGAGAACTTTGGGGTTAAACAAATTGAAATAAGGTAAGATGGCACTCAGATCCTCAAGACACCATAACAACTTCATTGAGATAAAGTTTTTATACATCCTGGAGTGGTTCTTTAATTCTTTGTCCCATAAAATTTTCCAATGCCCACCTTCCTAATAATGGTTCCATCACCCCCAGCAAATAATACCACATGTTTGTTCACATAGGTCTAAGTTCATAAAGTATTACTTTGCTAAATATGGGTCGGTTTACTGAATAATCTTTTGACAGAAGTTATAAAAACAAAAATAGTAGTAGATAAAAGGCTTTAGTTCGTCAAAATGATACATTATTTGTATAACATATTTTCACTTAGCAAACATTTTGTTTTTCTTAACCGACTTTAAATCTTTATTGTTTAATGTCTGAAAAATCACTATTCTGCCTATTGTAAGATAGTAGAAAACTACATAATTTGTTTGGCAGGTATGACAGGGTGCAATGTAAAAGCTGAACTTGAAGGACACAAGTCTTTTTCAGCCTATATGACTATGTTAATTCAGTACAGAAAGTGCCTGATTCAGGGCAGAGCTCTGAGTAAATTAATAACTTTTTTAACTAATGCAAGTGAACATTTTTTTTTTTTTTTTTTACCTTCAAAGTAGAACTCTCCCAGTTTGGTACAATCAATTCATGTCACGTGATAATTATAATCTGTGCATTTATAGATAAAAAGCTGGCAGGAGAATAGGGCCAGTTGTTCTTTGACACAATCAGTGTTACCTTCTGAGCTACCCCTGTGCTGATTAGCAAATCTTATAAACATTATTACCTGGCTCAGCCAATGTTTTTACAACCAGCACATGCTTAACCTCTTCAGGACCAGGGTTACACAAATTCCTTGCTATTTGCAATATTCCTCACATGTCACTGGCTCTGCAGTGGTTAATTAAAATAACTTTATTTATTGCTTGCAAATAATACATATACATCAGAATTATTGGGAAAAAAATATAAGGCAAATTTAAAATGTGTCTGTGTCTAGTTTTATTTGTTTTTAGATATGTATTGTTTGTATTGAAGGAACACTATAGTCACCTAAACAACTTTAGCTTAATGGAGCAGTTTTAGTGTAGATCATGCGTCTCAGATTTTACTGCTCAATTCACTGCCATTTAGGAGTTAAATCACTTTGTTTCTGTTTATGCAGCCCTTGCCACACCTCCAATGGCTATGATTGACAGAGCCTGCATTAAAAAAAATGGTTTCACTTTCAATCAGATGTAATTTAGCTTAAAGGACCACTCTAGGCACCCAGACCACTTCAGCTTAATGAAGTGGTCTGGGTGCCAGGTCCTTCTAGGGTTAACACATTTTTTTATAAACATAGCAGTTTCAGAGAAACTGCTATGTTTATTAATGGGTTAAGCCTTCCCCCAAAGCCTCTAGTGGCTGTCTCATTGACAGCCACTAGAGGCGCTTGTGTGCTTCTCACTGTGATTTTCACAGTGAGAGCACGCAAGCGTCCATAGGAAAGCATTGTAAATGCTTTCCTATGCGACGGGCTGAATGCGCGCGCAGCTCTTGCCGCGCGTGTGCATTCAGCCCAGGAGGAGGAACGGAGGAGGAGAGAAGGAGGAGAGCTCTCCGCCCAGCTCTGGAAAAAGGTAAGTTTTTAACCCTTTCCCCCTTCCAGAGCCGGGCGGGAGGGGGTCCCTGAGGGTGGGGGCACCCTCAGGGCACTATAGTGCCAGGAAAACAAGTATGTTTTCCTGGCACTATAGTGGTCCTTTAAACAATTTTACCTCTTGCTCTGTAATCTTGAACTTTATTCACATACAAGAGGCTCTTGCAGGGTCTAGCAAGGTATTTACATAACAGGGGATAAGAAAATCTAAATTAAACAACTTGCAACGAAGAAAGGATAAACTTTAGATGAATCTTTATAGGAAGTGTGTAGGAAGGCTGTGCAAGTCACATTCAGGGAGGTGTGACTAGGGTTCATAAACAAAGTCATTTAACTCCTAAATGGCAGAGAATTGAGCAGTGAGGCTGCAGGGGCATGTTCTATACACCAAAACTGCTTCATTAAACTAAAGTTGTTTTGGTGACTATATTGTCCCTTTAATGTGTATAATAAACAATTATATATGTGCACTGTATGTGAATAATGCACAGTGTGCATAAAATATTAGATTCTGGTTTGCTGATTATAGCTTCATTCAAATTTGAGCTTCCAAATGTGTCCTTTAGCAAATAATCCTTC
Source organism: Pelobates cultripes (assembly GCA_933207985.1). Lineage (NCBI taxonomy): Eukaryota > Metazoa > Chordata > Amphibia > Anura > Pelobatidae > Pelobates > Pelobates cultripes. The sequence goes on from OW240921.1 coordinate 37,824,490, forward strand.
TAGCTTCTTATCTGCAAGTCTGAGAGCGTCAGATAAACCTCAGCTATACCACATGCCCAGAAGATGAACTGTACATTATTGAGTTATAATATAGAAAAGGACAATATCATTTAATCTCTAAAATTTATAGCTAGTAAATTTGTAACAAGATTATTTCATGCCTTGGGAATTGACATTTATTTCATTTTAGTTCTTATTGTAAATTAACATTGCATATTATTTTATTTTTAAATGGCAATTGAAACGCTCAGCATATCGGTGCATTCCAAATATGATGAAATTGATGTTGCTAATATGCAAGTTGCAACTTTCAAATTATCAGTAGGTGAGGAATAGGGCTATATTTTGCCATTTCATTTTCTTTTTACACTTCATAAATACATATTTGTTAAATTTAGGGATAAGTAAACGTAGTATTAAAAATACTAAAAATGAAAAATCCAGGGAGGTGGGAAAAGTTATGTTTCTAATTCATATTTTATCTAAAATTGAAAAATAATATAGTATTCTGGTTAATTCCCAACAATTTAGGAATTTACTCCAAGCACCATGACCACTTCAGTGGTACGAGTCAGTATGTGGAGCGATCCAGTAAGGAACACAGCTCATATGTAGATTAACCCCTCTGCTACCTTTGGTAGCTTCATGGGGAGCCATTAGCCAGCCTTGAACAAAGGTTTTGGGCAGGCTAGCATCAATTCTGTGGAAAGATGGCGTCTGGTGGTGGCATGGCCCCACACCTGGGCTGCCCCTCTTCTCCCCTCAGTCTGCCCTCCTTGACCTCCTTAATTCTCTGGCAAGGGTGAGTGACATCACCAAGGAAGATCCGATTGGGTTCAGGGGAGAACGTACGTGTAAAAGAGGGCGTTTTAGCTTTTTTCTTAACTATTTTAAGCAAGTGGGGGAGGATCACTGCAAAAAAGGTTACTCTAACCAAAACCAGTGTTTTATAAAAAACAAGTTTTTTTGGTTGGAAAAACCCCTTTATAGAATGTTATATCTGTAATTGATTACATTGAAATTACTTTAAAATATTTATCAAGTCTACGTGATATTTTGATATGTATGCAAAAGTGAAAGTGCCACCTTTAAGTTATTTTAAGTAATTATGGCAGTTCTTGTTGACATTGGCAGTAAACCGTCCTTGTCTATACACTGCCTTGCAATACTGCTACAAGATTCTACACATTCTTCTCGAAAACTGTTTAGATAGGTTCCCTTTAGGAAGGAAGGCCTTGAAAACTTAATTGGAACGTTTGTTCCTGAAATTGTCCGTCACCCAAGAATCTTAGTGTTTCAACATTTATCAAATCCTAAACACTACTGAACTACTCAACATAGTGACATTGCCAAGTGAAATATTTAACGTGTGACTTCACTTACCTAGACTGTTTGCTCAGCGTTTAGTGTATAATTTATTTTCTTATTGCCGACCATGGTATTTAAAGGGACAGTATCCAGCCACCTTCCTCTTAAATGTATCTATCTGATTTGTTTTGTTTACCTATTGCACAGCACTACAAAATTATGTGGGGTTACATAATAAAAATAATAATTTAGCCACTCTCTGTCATAATTACCTTGAGTAAAGTAGACTTTTTTTTTTTTCATTTTATGGCCAGCGTGTGTGCATATGCAACGTTTTCCTTTTCTGCTCCTTCCCCTCCTTTTCAACATTCAGTTAATCCCTTATAAGTTACTTTATCAGACTTTCATGTCTTTTACTGGAAAATAAAACCACAGCAAATCTGTACTTAAAAAAAAAAAAAAATCTAAATCAAGAGTGATCAGGAGTTCTGTGGAATTGTCCAGATGTGTTTATCATATTTGTAGAAGCTTTCTATTTAACTTTTTCCTATTGAACTTTTAAAAGAAAACTCTGCTGTAAAGACAAAACAAGGTGGGAAACTCTTAAACAGCTGAGCACACTGACTAATGCTTTACTGAAAGAGCATACAAAAAAAAAAAAATATATATATATATATATATATATATTTAAAAAAATATGGTCCCTTCCCTGCCTGTCTATCAATTCTTGCAATAACAAAAAATGCTTCTTTAACAATCAATTCTTGCGCACAGACCTCTATGCAGGTGGCCCAGGCAATTTCATGGTCTCTCTCACAGATATTCTTCCAGCAAACGTGACCAATCTCACTTTATCTATACTGATGTTGATGACCAGAATTGGTCTTGTTAGCTCTCAGCATTGCACATCGCAGAGAAGAGGAAATGCAATGTCAACTTTTATAGAAATATTTAAGTTCTATTTAAGAGTAATTAAAAAAAAAAAAAAAATCAAAACAAGGTTCAAAGCATTTTTAAAGTGTTTTATGGAAGAGCAAAAAACCCTTCCGATTAATGGAGTGTTAATGGCACCCAGACCACTTAATTTCAGTTAAGTGGTCGGGGTGCAGTGGCCTTTTATTTTCAAACCTGCAGTGTAAAGTAGTTATGGTAATACTTACATTGTAGTGTTATATATACCTCTAGTGGCTGTCTACCTGACAGAAACTAGAGGCGCTTCTGATGTGAAAAAAAATTCAATCTCGTCCTCACTAGTGATGTCCCGAACGGTTCGCCGCGGACGGCGTACATATGCGCTGTTCGGTCCACCCCCTATTTATCATCATTGAGTAAACTTTGACCATGTACCTCACAGTCAGCAGACACATTCCAGCCAATCAGCAGCAGACCCTCCCTCCCAGACCCTCCCACCTACTGGACAGCTCACTAAGAATGCAGCTTCACAATGAATGTAAAATGGATGCTGTCCAGGAGGTGGGAGGGTCTGGGAGGGAGGGTCTGCTGCTGATTGGCTGGAATGTGTCTGCTGACTGTGAGGTACAGGGTCAAAGTTTACTCAATGATGACATAGGGGGCGGACCGAACAGCGCACATGTTCGCCGTCCGTGGCGAACCGTTCGGGACATCACTTCGCAGGAGGCAGGATGAGCGGCTGCAAGAACTGGATCTCGGCCCTGGAAAAAAATATTGTTTCTTTTTTTTCTCCTCAATTTTTATTTAGATTTAGGTGGGGCCCTGAATCTAAATAAAGGGGATGACAGTATAGCATTAAGAATGCAAGCTTGTATTCCTAACTTTATTTGGTTCCTTTAAAAAAATTCATTTGTTGCAACTACAATCTATTCATTAGTACAGCAGTCCACAATCCTTACAGAGAAACTAAAAACAATACCTACTCAGTATTGCAGTCTGACGGCTAGATGTGTAGTATGGTTTTATAGGATCAGAAATGTTACCAAGGAGATACGGTAATGTTAGCAGTTTCATAATCAAAGTCCAAGCGAACAGAGCAAAAAAAATGCCATAGACAGTCTAAACCTTGAATATATTTGGCATGGAAACTTTATTGTTTATAATGTTTGACAGCTCGGTGCACAGAGGAAAGAGAAGCCATGAAAGTTAAAATGAGAGAAAAATAAAGCAAAGATTTGGCAGGAAAGGGCGGCCTGGGACCAAACAAGCAGAAATATGAGACAATCAGACAGTTTGCTGCTTCCTTGTTCTTCTTCCACACAAGAAGTAGCTAGCTTGTAAGTGTCTGATGAAAAATACTTTGTTGGGAAATTCCTGAAAAACATTGTTTATACTCAGACTCTTCTCACTCCCTACTTTTTAAACGGACTCTGCTTCCTGAATAAGATTCACAGTGATAATGTAGTTGTAGTTTATTTGGTCACATCACCATTCTGGTGTATTTTTTTAGAATCTAGTTTTGTGCGTAAAAGGAAAGATTGCGAGTTTATTAAAGGGATAATCGAGGCCAGACGTGGCCACATTTTTTTTTTCTAAAGTAGTAGATAGATACTGCATTAAAACGGGGAAACAAAATACAATTTAAATCAAAATAATAATTCTTCTATGAGTATCTAAAGTAATTAACACCCTGCTCACACGGTGTGCTTGTACCATACAAGTTTATGTATGGGCTGAGGAACAAGCATATTTTCCGCCTCTGATATCTCAGGGAGGGGGCCGGAGTATAGTTTTAGCAATTTAAGCGGATTGTTGCAGTTGTAAGCAGCTATGTACAATCAGACAGGGACAGGGGACCTTCTTGCACTATAACCTGTGTAATAAGCATAAGTTGCTCTCCTGTTAAGAGTGTTCCTTTTAACATTTTGACAAAGTTTTTCTGGGATTTTAGATGCCATAAGACAAAATAGTTACACTTTTAGTCTTAGCAGTAAACTGAAAACAGGAGATATTTAGCAAAACCAAAACATGTCGAAACAACCTTCACATGCATATTATGTTGCCCTTCTCCAAAACGGTTTCTGTAAAATGATTTGAAACGTTTGTGAAACTACTCCTGTTTTTTGAACTTGTAGGATTCTATCACATTTTTCACAGAGTTCAGCCCAATGCGGACTCCCTTTTTAAATTTATGAGGATAATTCTGCTGTGTTCGGTCAACTACCAAACTATTCTGTAAATACGACTTATATATTGTTATGACCAGAGATTGAGGAGAGGTGGCTAAAATTCTATTGCGTTTTAGTTACTGGACTTATTACTTGGTCAACTGGTTTTCAGACCACACGTGTCATAGTGACATTATTGTTTTAGCTAAGTAGTATCAACCTAATTTGTATATAGGCAAGTATTTATTAATTATGTAGGGTTTACATATCAAGAAGTATGCTAAAAATTATTAAGTTATTCGGGTGTATTAGGTGCATCTGTTTCACACATAGGGTTAATGTAGAATATGCATTTATGACTTATACAGAAAATAAGCATTTGGCTTGAAATGAACTCTCTGCTTAATGTAGCCAAGAATGAGAGCCATATCCGTAAAAGGAAAACTATACACATTGCACTCTATACAGTATCTGTTTCTATAAATAAAAATTATATATATAAAAAAAAAGTATTATAAAAACACTATGTCTCATGAATTGGCCTGAAAGATAAACATGGCTTCAGGGGAGACTTCTCATAAAAACCTCTCTTCTCAACACACTTTTAGAAGTTGGAAAAAAGTGTATAGATCATGCCTGCCCCTGCAGTCTCTCTGCTTAATTCACTGCCATTTATGAGTTAAATCACTTTGTACATGCAGCTCTAGGCACACCTTCCTGCATGCGCCTTACACAGCCTTCCTAAAAATTTCCTGTAAAGAGACATCTAATGTTTACACTTCCTTTATTGCAAATTCTGTTTAGTTTAGAATTTCTTATCTTGTGCACAGTTAATAGCTTGCTAGACCCTGTAGGAGCCTCCTGTTTGTCATTAAAGTTCAATTTACAGAGCAGGATATAAAAACTCTTAAAGTAAGTTACATCTGATTAAAAACGTAAACCATTTTTGTCATGCAGGCTGGATCATTTACAGCCTGGGAAGGTGTGGCTAGGGCTGCATAAACAGAAATAAGAGTGATTTAACAACTAAATGGCAGTGCATTGAGTAGTGAGACTTCAGATGCATGATCTATACACAAAAACTACTTAATTAAGCTAAAATTGTTTTGGTGACTATAATGTCCCTTTAAGGCAAAAGTAGCTGAACTGGAAAAATTCTACTAAGTCAACTATGTGTCCAGTTTCACTATTTTAGCCTTAAATTTGCAATTTGCTTTGAATTCCCGATAATTCTCATTTTAGTAAATAATCCTGAAGAAGTGCTTCAGCAACTTCTTTTTATGGTTTTAGCACCTGGGGTCATGTCATATTTAAGTAAATGGACCAACCCGATCCCTTAATTTTAACTCGCTTATAATTGGGCTTTCATTACTTGTGAGCTATAATATGTAGCCCCCCACTCTTTCTTCATCCTTCGCCATTCCTATTTCCACCCACGCCAGTTTCCACTGCCTCTGCTGCTCTACACCTTGCATCTTCACTAATCTCCCCATCCATCTCCAGACCCCTCTGCTCCTCACTAAGAGCAGCTGCCTCCGAAAAAGCAAGTCCACCTGTTCTGAAGCTAAGATTGGATAACAGGAGGCCTGGCGTATCAGAACTGCTTGACAGGCTGATGGCGTGGGGGAGGGAGGAGGACAAACAAGAGGACAAGGAGAGGATTCAAAGAAAGGAGACTTTTTAGGGGTGCTGATATCTTGCAAGAGATCACTAAATGCTTTCTTATGTAAGGACAGTAATAGTTCCAAAACAACTTTTTTATATTTTAACTTTTTTTTGTTGTTGCTGTAAGTTTATTACAGATTAATCCTTCCTCCCCAACGCACTTACCCCCTCCTCCCTGTCTTCCACCATGCTGAGAACAGACTGTGTCCAGCTGTCGACTGAAAATGGAAAGTAGTTTAGAAAAACTACTGGAAACAAGAGTTTAGAAAATCTCTAAAGCCATTCCAAAACTGTGGATTATTCATTAAAACCGGGAATTATGGAGAATGAACTAGAGATTTGCAAATTCTAGACCAAAATAGCAGAATTAGCAAATATGGTCAAATTCCACTCTTTTCCTGCTCAGCTGTCTAAGCCTAAAAATTTAAATTCCTGGTTGAAGAACTAAAGAAATTCAATAATTAGGTGTAAAATTTAGTGTGAAAGGGTCATTTGTACATAAATATAAATTGATATTTTTATGAAAAAGTGTGCAGAGATATAATCACAAACGTAATTTTTTTTACTAGATTTCTGTTACTAGAGCGAGAAGAATGACGCTTTTGATATTTTCACCCAATCGGAATGCACCAGAAAAGTTACATCATGTACAGTGTCTAAAAAATTGTAGATCCTCCACATCTGATAAAGTGATCTTTTAAATAAAATCAACTCTTGTTTATTACTTACTGACCTTGCAAAACACCCTGTGCCCACAAAGCAAGTGTAACAGTTCTATAACAGTATATTGGTAGCAAACGAAGAAGTTTTTCAATTTCTGGACCATAATGACATAATCGCATGATCAACGATTGTTGATTATTGTTCATAGTTGCGTTTATTATACTACTTTCCTTGATTGCCATAAAGGGCTCCAATACATAGAATTTTTTATACTCTACATAAAAAACTATTTATGCCATATTTATCTTTTGTCAGAGTTAACCGTAACTACATACACTAGAATGGGGTGTAGCTACCTAGTTGCTGTAGAACTGGCAAGGCATCATGGAAGTTGCACCTACTACAGCTGTTTTGTGTTTGTGTGTCAAAATAAACTTAAGGTAGAAGTGTCGAGAAATTCAAAGTGAATTTAAAGTGACTGATATTTAAGGCCAAAGTAGCTGAACTTGAAGCATAGCTGCTTTGGAGAATGTTTTGAGTTCTGCTATTTTGGCCTTAAATTTGATTATTACCTTAGTGAATAATATTGATAATTTTCCCTTGCTCAGTGTCTCCTACGTTACAGAATTTGATGACAATATATAAATTAAAAGGTCACTCCAAGCACCATGGCCACTGCTGCTGATTGTACTGCTTTTCTTTCTATTAGTCTCTGGATGAATCTCTGAATGTCCAACTTCAATTGAGCAGTTTTAGTTTGATTTCTGCTTGAGTTTACCTTTAATAATAAAATAATGGTGATGATTTTCAGAGTCTCAAATCATTTTGCTAAATCAAAAACACGCCGTAATAAAAGCCAATTGTTCTCTTGTGGCAGTGAAGTTAATATTCCAATTTTACTTTTTCTATGTCACTGTCCAGGATGTGACTGCTGTAATTTCTTTATAACCAGCAAAGCAATCAGTCACTAAGAATTTGGCAAGCTGTGACAGCGTTTGTTACCAATTGTGGAATGTGCTGTAGAACTATGCAGTGATACAGTGCTTACAGATTTTCTCAATGGGATTTATACCAGCCCAAGAATGCTGTCTAACTCCTTAACACATTGCAGTCACAACTCTGCCAAATAACCTTTAGGGGATTCTAATATTTGGAAATGTAAGTTATAAAAACACAGTGCATACCTCCCAATAGCCCTGGATCTGGCTAGACAGTCCTATTATGGGATCACCTTTTATTCTCTTGTGTTCTGTTTCTGAAAAATGCCAGAGAATGTTCCAAAGAGTGCAAATTGAGGGATTCATCAAATATTAAACTATACATTTATTCACTGATCAGTGACTTGTGGTGAATCGAAAGAAAAATTGCAACATAGCAGAACTGGATTGAGCCTCCTACTTTGTTTTGATTTTACATTTTACTGTTAAAACTTATTTCATTAATTAATTTGCATGTCTGATTAAGACTTATTTAGTAATTACATTGTCCACTTTCAATGATTGTCTGTTAACTAAAACTAACTTACTATATTTATAACAAAGGTAAATAGTAAAGGCGAGAATAAACCTCTAGATGATTAGGGGTTGAAAAACAATTTCTAATCAAAAGAAGGGCATTATCGGGTGGGGGGCAGAGGGTGTTTGCCCTATGCCCGTGGATAAAAGTAAACTTGTTCTAATAGTTTTGTTAATAGTTTCAAGCTTATCTGAGTAGGCCTTCTTCGAGTTTTTATTTCTGTTTAGCTTAACTTGTTTGTCAGATTTTTTGTTTGTATACCTGTTGTACAGCGCCGTGGAATATGTTGGAACTCTGTAAATCCCATTATTAATTAAAGAAAGAAAAAAAGACTATCCACAATATGTCACATATGGTTGTGGTCCTCGCGGGGTTAAAAAGAGCGTAATCTACAAGGAATGTTTTCCTGGATAACGTGGCTTTTGTGCAGACTCTTGTTTTGGTGAACACAGATTTATGGGTGAAACGCAGATAGGGAACCTAGAAGGCGTCTGAAACTCACCTGACCCATGCAGGATTGTTTTGTGTGTCCCACATGCTCTATGCTGTGTTTTGTAAACCATGATTTTGGTTGTTTTGGCATGCAGCAAGGGAATGTGTTTGCTATATTTAAATAACATTAGAATACATTATTGTGTATTGCTATTACTGCCGCCATATCCAAGGTGAGTGCATTGTTATACCAAGTACTTTAAGTTATTATAATTAAATAAAAACACAGTAGGCAACTGTCTGGCTGGGTGGGATTCTAGATTTCCCGAGATTGCAGGAAAAGGGAGATGAGTTTGACTCTGGATGACCTGTATAAAGCAGGACCCAGAAGAACAATCGTCCTGCGAAGTCTTTGTATGAGTGTTTGTGAGCAGCAGAACGTGTTTTGCAATTACACTTCAAACTTTTTAAACACGGTCAGCCAAATTTCAGTTATGATCGAGACAACACGCTCCACTCTAAACCTGAGATTATGAATCCTTAAATTGTACATCTTGGCCAGAATAGCCAGAATTTTTCGAACTTAATGTATTTTGGTTTAAAATGTATAATTCCGTCAAATGTCAGTTTAGCAAATAACTCTGCTGGAGAGATCCACCCATACACGCTTTTGTTTAGGTTTTAAAAAAAAAAGAAAATACAAAATATTCCAAAGTTCACCAAGGTCAACACATCCAGTTTGCATTGAGATCTTGGATTTTCAGCTGTTTGTTTTCAACAACATTTCTTCTAAGTATACTAAGGTCACTTTCCTTCACGGTTTATTTTCTTCTGTGTCCTGTGATATGCGATGCAGGTTTTTTCAGCTCCTAGACTCAGTGCTCTATTGGAAGGGATGTTACGGCCTACGCGTGCCAACGTCTCAAATGACAAGAGCTCATGTCACACCTGCTGCAGTCTGGCACGGCGAGAGTTCTGCTCTGTAGGAGAGGTCGACCTGTCCTTGTATCCAAAGACTGCCCACCAACAATGTAGGGACAAATGGCCGGCGGCATTGTGAGGGAGGGACACTGAAAAATGACTGTCATTGTTTTTTTGTAATTTTATTTCACTTTAGGTTTGTTGCTGTTGGCAGAACGTGTGTGGATATTAGCAAGAAACGTGATTCTGAATTTAGAAAATAGGGACATTAGGATAGAAAAGAGGTATAGATGTATTTGGGCCAAAATAGGGACTATCTCTCCTAAACAGAGACACTTGGGAGGTATGGTTTAGTGAATAAATATACAAGCTATTCTCTTTAACTTGAAATTCCTTCTTTCTTCAATATTTTTGTAAAGAATATGTTTGTTTTAGAAACATCTCTATTTTAACCCCTTTAAGGACCAAACTTCTGGAATAAAAGGGAATCATGACATGTCACACATGTCATGTGTCCTTAAGGGGGTGATATGTTTTAACGTTTTTATGTTTTTACACGCAATTACACGTTCTCCCCTGTTCCCATCAGGTAGATGATGATGATGTCTGATGTTTTAAATTATGTCTTTTTGGTGGATGTGAAGGGACTTTGTGTTCCTTGGAAGGGTCCTCGAGGCAATGCTTATGGGCTCAGCATTGGATTAGGGTGCAACTACTTAATCCTTTAATTTTTATTTTTTTTACAGTCTCTGGGGATTTTTTTAACTCATTTTAACATAGCTCTAGGTCAGGGTTAGTAACTGCAGCTCGGTGGGTGTTGGTTCTATTTCGTTTTCTCCACAATCCATAGCCTCTCATCTTGATAATGGGAGCTATAGTTCATCAAGTACTGACAGCAAATGCTATATATCATAAAATGATGCTTCTTTAAAAAAATGATTTTAAAAATCATGTATTATCACAATGAATTTGCTTCTAGCTCAGAGTGAGCGCCCATGAAACAATGAGTAAGCCAGAGCGGTAAATTCACTACACAGTAAATTGTGGTCTGTCACCATTGGAACTACAAAATTTATATTAAATTTACCAAACTGGAAACGGGCTGAATTTTCTAACTCTAAAACTACATTGCCCTATATTTCACAATTTAAATTTTCTAGAACATACCAATTTGTAAGTATAGCACCGAGCATTTCTACCGCACTCATCTGCCGGGGCCTGTTTAGTGTAAAACATCAGGTGATGGTTTTTGGAGGGAAGGGGATATGCATTTATCAGTAGCAGTAAGAGTTAGTATACTGTGTGAGGGCTGGGCGTACAGGCCAAGCAAGTATCTCAGAGAGCGGCATATTTTCATGAACATTCAGAATGTCTCACCTGGGTGCTTTGTGAATTTTCACTCCCTATATGTGCAAATATATATTCTGTCTTCTGCAAATGCAAACCTCTATAAGCTCTTCTGCTGCTTTCTGCCCTACAACTCTCATAATGCTTTGTCAGCCATGGTATTTTAGTTCGGTAACCAAAAGAGTGGTACAGACTGGCATAGAACACCACTTTCCCCCCTCCTTTATCTTTTATTTATATTAGCGCCCCTGCCTTGTTAAACCCTTTGTGTGCCAAAGGTATGCTCGACACAACACAAGGGTTAAACGGTCTGATTTCTGCTGTTGGCGGTCGTACTATGGATTAGCTCGTGGCATTAGTGGCGATCATTTAGTTGTGATTGTCACAATACACAGAGCAGTGTGAAACGTCAGCAGAATAGGCTATTTGCTATAAACTCTGGAGGATTCACGATTTTTATTTTTATACCAAAACAGTTAAGATTAAACGCATAAAGCACTTAACCAAAGTTGTAAAACAACCCTGGCTGTCATTTACTAAAGGTTAAAAGTTAACATGACTGTGTAACTGGATTAGTCTTCTGTAAGTGAACTTGCAGACAACGTGCAGACTGTTTTGCAACTCCTAACTTGGTAAATACTCTCATCATAAACTGATGGGTTTGGCATCACAGAATGAGACATATGCCAACATTTGTTTCACGAAACCGAGATGACATCAAAAAGGCGTAGCAAGTAAAAGCAAACCATATAACTGATGTTTATTTTTATTATATATATATTTTTTTAAGCATGGCAGCCAGTACAATAATAAATAAAATCTGGTGTAATCTCTGGTGTAATGATAGCATACTTTTATATTCATACACACGCAGACAGCAAGGAAAAGAAATGCATGCACATTGGTGTGCAAAAATATATGCATATATTATCCTAGCATATTATTTATTAATTCATGTGATATATGCAAAGGAAGCACGTGTTTATAATTTTTGGTATAGAGGGAAACGAAGAAAGGGCAAAACTAAAAATATAGGTAAATGAAAAAAAAAATCTGTAATGAAATACGAATGTAATAATTATACATACAAGAGAAAAACCCACAAATATGAGTTGCAAGGATTTTTGTGTGTGTGTGTGAATTTATCTGTCGATCTGTAGCACAAACACACATCACTGAAAACAACAGACATTAGAATCACGCAAGGTAGATAGACCTACGATCATGAAATTAACCAATCAATTAGCATAGATAAACAGATGGATGCGAAATAATAAAAGTAAACCCTTATCAGAGGCCAACTACATGATTCAGAGAAGATGTGGAAATAGCAATATAATTTAAGCAATGATTGTATAAGCTAACATACAGGCAGGAAAGATTTCTGAAGGGTTTACTTATTTCTAGCTGTCGGTAAAAAAAAGATGTCACATGGCTTGATTATCATCGGGCCATTTGTTGTGCAAATGTTTTTCCTGCTGCCCATTTGGCACCGCTGGTCACACTTCAACATCTCAAGTGTCACCTGGTCTGTGTATTATCTCCAGAAAAGAAGGCCTTAGATGGACTGCTGGAGAAGAACTCCACTGAACTAGTTAATGTGCCTTGACCACCCAAGATGACAAAATCATTGGTTTTGTCAGCTAGACAAGATGGCCACTCACTGCTACTTTGGTTTAACACACGTTAAAACAAGTAAACATTACATTTCTGTGGTTGGTCTAGTATCTCCCTTCCATCATTTTTACTTACTTTTCCACATCAATAGTTTTAATTTATATTTCTTTCTTTTTTTTTTTTCTAGTGTTTTCTGAGTCAGCCGCCACAGGTTGAGGCTTGGAGGAGCCTCTCCTTTCCCTCCTACGCACAAAGACAATATGGACCCCAATGGATGGAGCGAGGCTGGCAGTCCAGCAGAAAGCACAGGTGATCTTGGTGATTCCATGGAAAAGAGCTTGGACAATGATGCAGAAGGTGTATGGAGCCCGGACATCGAGCAAAGCTTTCAGGAAGCTCTGGCCATTTATCCGCCATGCGGAAGACGCAAAATTATCTTATCAGATGAAGGCAAGATGTATGGTAAGCAATCCGTTTTTTCTTCTTGTTTGTTAAAATGTTTACATTGTGTGCATACATACATATATATATATATATATATATATATATATATATATATATATAAATTTCCAATTGCTTGCACTCCAGGATAGGGAGTTAGAGCCCGTTGCTTAACAGCCAAATAATAGAAATGTAGTAATGGTAGCACTCCAAGGACTTCAAAGAAATATATTGTGAAGAAACTTAGCTTTTATTCAGGTATCTGCCAGTAGTAGATCAACGTTTCAGTTCTCTAATGGAACTTTCGTCAGGATCCTGACGAAAGTTCCATTAGAGAACTGAAATGTTGATCTACTACTGGCAGATGCCTGAATAAAAGCTAAGTTTTTTCACAATATATTTCTCTGAAGTCCTTGGAGTGCTATCCTTACTACATTTATATATATATATATATATATATATATATAGTGGACCCCATGCTTGGAGAGGCAAGCTATATATGTATTTGTCTCTGATCACTGAAAGATTGCTCCAATCACAGGTATGAATCAGTTCAGTTGGATGGCTGTCCCTCTTAGTGCTGCCCCTTTGATAAACTGCAATGATTACTTTGCAGGACTATGCACGCAGTAAAATCCCCATACGAAAGCATTGCAGCAATGTTTTCCTATGGGACGGCCCAATGTGCTTGCGATGCATGCCGCCAATGTGCATTAGCCCCCCAGTCAGGTGATGTTGGGAGAGGCGGAGCGCCGACCCAGCGTCGAGTGAGATCAGCGCTGAATTCGGGTGAGTAGAGAAAGGGTGTATTAACCCTTTCTGAGCGCCGGGTGGGGGGTGGCGGCTTGAGGGAACTATAGTGTAATTAATACAGATTTGTATTTCTTACACTAAAGTATCCCTTTAAGTTGTGTTGGTACCTGGAGTGTCCCTTTAATTAATGTTAACCATGGAAGAGGAATCTCTGACCTTGAATGTAAAGCCCTGAAGTTCTTGGTAAACTTCTCAAGAGTTCTTAGATATGTGAATGTGTCAACTCTAGTAATATTCTATCTACACCCTCTGCAGGAAGAAGCGGAGCCCTGAGGGCTTCTGGGACCTGAGGTTTTGCACCTGTTGCATTAATAATAGATACACCCCCTGGGCAAGTTCACCTGTACTTTCCTACCCAGTAAGGAATGCAGTCTTTAAGTCTGAAAGTTGTATGAGAATTACGGCTACTTGATTGTTTTGTTTACCTGGTTTCATTTTTTGCGTGGGACCACAATCTGTTTCACAAAGTGACTTGTTCTGCAGAATTTGTCCGGTTCAGAGGAGCTGGAGGCAGTTTACAATTACTTGTTAAGTGCTGAGTCTCACACTTACCTTTTAGTGCATAATCACTCGCTATAAGATTTTTTATATTTTTGTGCTGGTTTATATGTGACATGTATATGGATGTAGAAAATGTGATATATATATATATATTTGATTTTAGGTATAAAATTGTAATTCTAGTGAAAGTTCAAGGTACATTTTTAACCACACTATATTTATTTAAATTAAGATTACATTTGCAGAGAATGTCCATGAAGAATGTGTAGCTATTCTATCAAGCCTGTTTGAATAATGTTCTTAAAGGCTCAGTTTTAAATTTCTTATCTCTACATCCTTTCTGCTCTTGTAACTAAAACAATCTTGCTCGGATTGTGAATGCCTTACCGCCAGATCTAGGTTACATAAATGGACTATCTGATCAAATTGCATCTTTTTGTTAAATACAGTGTGGTTTGACACTCAGCGTGACATTTCCCTGGGATGGGATATAGGAATAATTTTGGATACTGCACGTGTTTGCTTCTACCAATAAGAGGCAAGGGAGATTATTGATAGGGGAGTCTAGAGAATGATTTTGACATCATCCAGGCATATTACAAGCTGTCTCATTGACCGCAAGGTTACATGTAGACAAAACAAAAATAGTGAGATGCCAAAAGTGGAACTTTTTATATAGTGGACACATGTGAGAGTCATTTCTTTTTTGCTTTCCTCTTTTACAGTTAAAAACTGTAAAATAAGTAAGCTGTATGTTTGTTTTTTTGTACATTGAGGGGGCACTATAGTCACCAGAACCATTATAGCTTAATGTAGTGGTTGTGTTGTTTATAGCCTGCCCCTTCAGACTGAGCATTGTAAATGCTGCCTTTTCAGAGAAAACATAGTGTTTACATTGCTGCCTTGGAACACCTTTAGCCGCAGTCACTCAGGTGGCCACTAGAGGTACTTCCTAGTCCGTGCTGCACAGTGTGCAGCACTGGCATTCAGATGCTGAACGTTACCCATAGATATGCATTGGTTCATGCATCACTATGAGGAGATGCTGATTGGCCAGCGGGGTGTTTTGCCACAAATGCCTCCCAATGCTTTTCTGTGACAATCTCAACAATGGAGGCAGGGTCAGCAGCGGTGAGATTTGGTTCTCACCGCTAACCTACTGTTGGAGCACGTCTTTCAGACCCAAATGCTACTCTATAAAGAATATTGGATTGGACATTTAGAAGCCTCTGTGTGATGTCACAGAAGCAGATCAAGTGGCTGAAGGGATCACAGTGGTTTGGAAAAAATATAAGTAAAACCTTTTTTCCCCATTTTTATTTAGATTTAGGGGGGCTGTGAATCTAAATAAAGAGAACACAATAGCATTAGGAATACAGGTTTGTATTCTCAAAACTTTAGTTTTCCTTTAATAAGGTACAGGCTGTATGGGTTTGTTTATCAAACCTAAATAAGCTGTACAATTCGTGCTGACATAAAGTTTTTTGGGTTCAGGCTGTGATGACCTTGACATGCAACATTGTAAAGGGTTTCATATTCTTCCTTAGATCCAAATGCAATGCTCATCATCTATTGTATCACAGCAACCCTTGCATTAAGTTGAAAGTTAAAAACAGAAATCTTGCAATTCCTTGGGAGAGGTGGCACAATGGCACAATGCCACAACGCCCTGTGCCACCAGTGGGTGTTGGGGTCCTTTAGAACCCGTGCTAAAATTCCAGTAATTTGTAATGTGTGAGCAAGATGCAATGTCTGCCCCCAGGCTTGCACCCATGGAGGTTTGGCTAGTTAGTGGTGGTGCCTCTTCTCGAAAACGGCATAGGGGTGGTTCTTGCATAGACAAAATAACTCCTTGTGTACAGAAATTTCAGATGAATGAATCCTTAATAGGACAAACATGGCACATCAAAGACAGAAAAGAACAACAACAACAGTAACACGCATTGGGACGTTAAAACGTGTACATTTCATTGTATTATTTATTTATTAATTTCCATCCTGTACGCTTTGAATGATAGATGTATATTCTGGCTCTCTTGACATGTTGTTACAGCTTGCAGCTTCTCGTTTTGTTCTTTAGCCAGGCAAACTAAAGATCTCTCATTAAACAATAACAACTAAGTTTTCAAAATCTCATCTGTTCACTCTCAGCTTTGCTGCAGAGCCAATCTTTCGCTTTTCAGGCTGACAATACTTATCCCCCATCACCCCACCCCTAGGGTAGGCACTCTCCCCCCTTGTCCTCTTCTCACTTGTTGCCTTGCCTCTGTTTCATTGTTATACTTTCAGCGTGTTTTTTGCCCTTTGTGCTCGCTCTTGTCTGAAATCCCAAAGCTGTTTCTTGTGCCATACCTCAAACAAAGTTTAGTGACATTGCCAGCACAGCAGTCTTCATTGTCCACACTTAATCCACCCCTACCCCCACTTCAACAAATGGCCTCTCTGCCATCCTTTGGTACTCCCACTCCAACCATCCTTAGCCTGAGCAAATGAACAAGATCATGACCCAGCTAAACCTTGTTTTTTTCAAGTTTCCAGCTTTATTGCCAACTCCCCTTTACTTTGGAAGGCACTACATCCTGGCCTCTGCCTGCCCAGCTAAATGCACTCCACCTGGCCAGGATAATACCCGGCACTGGAGGGACTGTTTATTGGTGTCTGGCTGGGAGAGGCCTGCAGTTTGCTTTTGTTGTGTAATACCCTCTCTCTCCTCCCACCCTTCCGCTCCCTCTCTCTGCCTTTCTAGGGGGTCCCTGATTCCAGTAAATCAAGCCTCTGCAAGGTCACAAGGAAAGAAGACACCAGCAGGGGGGAGGAGGAGGGTGGGGAGTAAGTCTGGAGGGGGGGTAGAGGAGGAGGGGGAACTGGGGATGGAATATGAAATCTGATCCAGGAGCCTGGCAGGACAAGCTCTAGTGTGTTTGGAGGGATAGGTTGAGTGGGGGATGATGGGGGGGAGGGTGGTTACAGCACACACAGACCTGATCTATTACAAGACAACTCTAGTCTAAATGTAAAAGCCCACACTACTTTAACTCTTTCAGTGCTACATCCAGCTTGTGTCTCTAGCTGAAGTTTTTACAAGTCAGATGAGTTTCTATCTCACCTCTTGTCCTATTCTACTGTCATTAAAGAAGATTGCTACTATTAAACCGTTGGCTTCTACCGTTCAACACTAGCCCAGAACACTCCACCCTAACTCATAGAAGGGTTAATTTAATCTGTATGCAGCTTTTAACTTCTGAAACTTTGATTGTATATTCTTAGAAAAAAATTTAACACCCTTCCACAGCTATTGGTGTCGTCCTTTGTTCCACTATAATTTTGCTACAATTAACCGTGATGGCATTTTCTACATAAATGTCTGAAAAGGCTTTTTTGTTTTTGATTTCGCTGTGTATAGGTCTTTCGGACATGTATTATGCCTCCTGTTTAGTACGAACGCTCACAGTAATTCTCTTTGTAGTCAGTTGCTCCAGATACTTTTAAGCTTTCTTTTTTTTTTTGCTTCAATTCTGAGAACATTAAAGAACATGGTGCAGATGTACTGTAGAGACACAAACTAAACTGACAGCCCGCAGACCTTTCTATGCAATAAAGGGCCTTGTTTGTGAGTGTTTGCAGTGTTACGCCACATA
Organism: Pelobates cultripes; assembly: GCA_933207985.1. NCBI lineage: Eukaryota > Metazoa > Chordata > Amphibia > Anura > Pelobatidae > Pelobates > Pelobates cultripes. Next base: position 37,842,431 of record OW240921.1, read on the forward strand.
GTCCTGGCTTTATGGATTTCTGAATTCTGTTACTATAGTGATATTGATAAAATATGCAATGCTGGAGAATTATGAGGTCTGGTACAGGAATCAGTGTTCTAGTATAGTACAGGGTATTGTTCCCTCTAAGCATTTTTTTTTTTTTAAATCAGCAAATCTACAATGAAGTAGTTAAGCAAAGTAAACGTCTAAAAACACGCTAGATTTTGCATTTAATTCAATTTAATTTAAAATGTAAACAGTTTTCTTTGACATGTACTGGTCTAAAAAGGTGATTAGGGCAATTGTATAGAATAAAGTTGTGCCTGGTCAAATACATGTACAATATGTCTAGCAGTCTTGTTCACTAACAAGGGAGTTGACAATTAATTACAGACGAAAATAGCTGGAGTGAAAAATATCATCAACTGAGAATTTCTTTCATTTTATGCCAAGATTTTTCAAGTGCGCAGCCTGCTATATGCACTGTTTAGTAAATAATTCCCTAATTGCAAAGCCTACCTTTCAGCTTTTCTTTGGCTCAAGATCAACAAGCAGTGTTTTGCAATCTTTATCACAATTCCTGATTACATTGTTCTGAAACAGTGTCTCAAAGTATTACATAATTACTTCCCAAACAAAGATATTACAAATTGCAGGAGAGCATTGTAATCTTGTACACAGTAAGAGTGAGCTTTGGTTACAGAGTCTAGGTCCAGGAAATGAGCCTTGTATATACAGTATTATTAATCATGGCGTGTCTTAGATATGTACATCTCTGCTGCCTATGTTTGTTATAGTCCTTCAATTTAATGTATTTGTTTATATGTTCTACATTATAATACTACACTATTTCCCTGAAGATTATTATTTATTTATAAAGTGTCTGCACCAACACTACTAGTTGAAGAACCATTCCAGCTGCATATTTGCTATAGCTTAATGTAGCGGTTAAGGTGCTAAGAAGCTGTTCCTGTAAGCCTACTTAGAAATTCAGTTGTATGTTCTGGTTTAATTAAATCTACAGTGACCAAGCTCCACCCCCTTATCCTCTGATATCAAGCGGGTTAATCTAGCTTCCTCATTCAGCCATCCAAGTACTTGTATGGTCAGCCTTGTTTGCGTGAGCTGTGTTATTCTCACTGTTCCTTGCCTAGTTTGCTACAAAGTTCTTGGATGATTGAATAGGGAATACGTTCTACCTGCGGTGGTCTGCGCTAATATTAGAGAAATGTATATGGATATTAAAGGTAATTTTGCAGAGACCACTTCCAGGCACAATACCTGTTACAATAACCTGTATTTTCTTTATATTTTCATTTTTATAAAAAATATAATATAGGTAATTATAGCAGCCCAATAAGCTTGCAAAACAAGTAAAAAAACAACACACTAAAACATAAAATAATCTGTTTATTCCGAATATTCTTATTTATTCCCTTTGTCTCTTTCCAAATGGTTTGCCCATTATCTCCTCCTCCTTGGAGTCATAAGTTGAGATTATGATATTTGACGATGAGCTATTTATCAAATCTGTTACTTTGAGATCAGTAGATGTCCAGAATGCCTTTCCATGAGCATCTCTCCACTGGTTTGAATAGCATTAATTCCAGCATACCCAGCTACATTTGCTCAAATTCACAGAATTGCTTTGCAATGAGCAACACATGTGGCTTCCAGATGGGCGCTTACACTAAGAAGCTTCATATGGAAAGGTTGGAAGATGGATGGGGACAGAAGTGAGTGAGAAAGAGAACATGCATATCATTGCTCGGTCACAGATGGATCCGTGTTGCTTTGGATTGTGCTCGTCATAATGACCTTGTAAAGTACACCCAGAGCTGCATAATAATGGCAAACACTGCACAAGTTTGCGTGGGTAACCATCAAAAGCTGGCAAACTTTTTACCTTTTTTTACTTGTTACTTTTTTCTTTCGGTCACGAAGGGTTTACAAAACTATATTATGCTTAATTATGGAACATACTTTATAACTGTAAAATAGAACTCTTCTGTTGGTGCTATAGCCTTTGATAAAATTGAACTACGTTCTAGCACTCTATAGTTGAAACTTGGTTCATTTAAATCTTTTACGTTGCAGAACATAATTATTTAGGAAAGAGACAGAATATGCCTTTTAATAGTAAATATACGTAAATTTATAATTTATAGTATATCATAGAGTGCAGAAAGAAATGGATATACAGATGTATAAAATTATGATAAAAATTATATATTATTGTTATTATTGGAATTTATATTTCGCCAACTTATCCTGCAGTGTTTTACAATACTATAGAGGGGGACATTTAACAATAAATGAGACAATTAAGAAATGTTACAGGAACAATAGGTTGAAGAGGACCCTTTTCAAACAAGCTTACAATACATATAACATAGCCATTGATTTTCTGTTAAAGTCACCAATAATTATAAATATTACTGCACAGTGCTAAATCAGCACATAAAATATACATAAAAACACCTATTACAAATCTAAAACTGGGTTTTAGTCACATTATATGGCCAGATCTTGCTTAGCATGATTTTGGGTCAGACTGCTCAAGTTCTTAACTCACCCTATGACTTGTGCAGGAGTCATTTTTGAAAATCGTTAGATTGAGTAGACCATCAGAGCACTCACTGACATACACAAATTTAGTCCACTGCTGAACTTTGACCTCCTTTTTGCAGGGTAGCATACCTCTGTTCTAAACATGGTCAGTGTTTATCCTGGTCCAGACATGTATGTTGGCTGTTTCACTGATACACTTTGTGTACTCAGTCATTTCACGATTTTCTGAACTTTCTTTACCTTGTTACATCATATGATCTGTTGGCTCCTGGCACCCGTAATTTCCTTTGCATCATAATATACAAGCTGTGCATTTGTGGTTATGGTATTTCAATTAGCAATTATGATTAATTATTAAAACTTTCACCATAACCACTAAAATATACTGCAATAGTCAAGGTGCATATAATACCAATTTTCTATAACAATCGCCTGTGGTTTATAGATGATTCAGTACTGTTAGAAAAACGCATCCACAAAAATTCCCATAGTCTTTACTGGTGACTTCTGTAAATAAGTCATTTGTTATATTTTTCTAACAGTATGGAATCATTTGGAAAGCTTATTAAATCGTGGCCATAATGTTCTCTGGCTGTTCACTGTGTTCATGGCTGTATCTGCTGCTCATTCTTATTTAAGTATCTATCAGTACACGTTATTAAATAATTTCAAAAAAAGTTGTGTATGCACAAGAATCTATGTAAAATCCCTCTGTCTTCCATGGACCACCGTTTTTCTACCCTTGCACATGTTCATATCATGACACAGCTCCTGGATGACACTCATTAGGAATTGAAACAACTTGGTAGCATTAAGAAGAGACAGTGTTAGGTATGTATATATCTCTGCTCCCCCTCCAGGTTTTTTTTCATGTGCCCTGATGGTCTATGGGCTATGTATAAATTTAATTCTGGCAGTGAATTTTAGTATTTAATCCCATAACTTGGATTTCATCCTTGGAACCTTTAGTGCTCTCACTTTGCTGGAATGATTGAGACTGGGCTGATCAATATATGATCTATCATCTTAGATGTAAGAAGCTGTTCATTAGCTCACTCTGAAATCTTTTGGCTTCTCCATTTAATGATTTGGCCATATTGCTGAAATAAAATTATTTTTAACAGGGTAACATCAGGCTTCCACTTTTTTAACCCCTTAAGGACAAATGTGTGACATGTCATGATTCCCTTTTATTCCAGAAGTTTGGTCCTTAAGGGGTTAAAGACAAGTTAGATGAGCGTTACGATGCCACCATGCTCACAGTCTCTTACCAAGTATGGGATGTAACCATTGTTGGATTTACAACCCCCGTAGGCACAAATGTCTTAGACATCCTTCTTCCCCAAAAAATCCTGTTCGTTGTTGCTTTATTCATGTTTTGGAAGACATACAAGATAGCTGTGAAGTACATCTCTTACTCATACTATATTAATTTAGCAAAATGAAAAAGTATATTAAAATGTCTAAAAATGAACAAAATATCCATTTGTACCCAGAGTAGGTACACCTTGTAGACAGGTACCTATAGGCAACTTCCTACTGGCCCTGGATATAGTCTGCAGTATTATGTAGATGAATTCAGAAGGTGAAAATTATATTAACACATCTTTGCTGTTCACAAATTCACGTTTTCCTTGTTTTAGTCACAGTCAGCCTCCTGAGAGAGAGGTTTGGCAGTGAGCTTGTCTTGTTGGCTACTCACACTGTCCAACAACAATTCTTTAATTTCTCTGTGGAATGCTCAAGTGTGCTTGCTTTGTTATGTTTTGTAATCGACTCACGGCAGTGCTTCTAGCTAATATCATCTTCGTATGGTGGCAGTGATATATTTAAATTCATTTTGTCACCTTCTTAATGTAGTTTTCAGTGAAATGGCAGTGCTTACATTGCTGTCTAGGAACACCTCTAGTGACAGTCACTCAAGTGGCCATTATACGTGCTTCCTGGGTCAGTGCTGCACGCTGTGTAGACTCAGTGCTCTTCATGTAGACTCTGAACGCTCCCCATACAGATATATTGTTTCAGTGAGGAGATGCTGATTGGCGCATCGCAGCATTTTGCCGCTTGTGCGCTTTAGCCTCCTAACTGATGATCTCAGCCAAGGAGGTTGGATGGAGGAGACCCCCATTGCGCTTGCAAAAGGGAGTAAAATATTGAGATTCGAACCTGGGTTTCCCAGTTCTAAAGCAGTTTTATTACGTCTGTGGATATAGTTACTTTTCCTAGAAATAGCTATTTTTGCCTAAATTTTGCAGCTTGGATTTCAGTCTTTATAGTGAATAATTTCCAGCGGGTTGGGGAGGACAGAGGCAAATATTTAAATTAAATTGTCAGAAATTCTCAGGATAGAAATCTCAGTTTGAAATCTCTGTGAAATTATCCCAACTGGCTTCAAACAGAGGCCTAACAATCATCATTAGCCCCTTGATAGGTCCGACTAGCTCAGGAATTGCTCAGAAAGGAATTCCTGCACAATTCACAAATTAATCCCAGATTAAATACCGTTGTACCCATGCTGTACTATTGGATAATTTTATCTTGTAATCTTGGGAAGTTGGACACCACAGAAATAGCCCCAGCAGTCACTCATTAGCAACTATAATAAGTGCAATTATAAACCAGCCTGTTTACATAGGAACTGGATTATTTTAGCTGAGTAAGAGTTTACTTTTCATTTTGAGTTCTAATCTTTCAATAGACTTCAACTGAGAAACTGCTATTCGATAAGCAGATCAAATCCTAGCGTTGCTAAGAGAATCTAGCCATTGTTTATCTGAACCAATTAATGGAAACATGACTATAGCTGCAGACTGACTGGGTTTGATCCGTAGATGCTGGGTTTGACCCCAGTAGTTGCTGTACCACTCGTTCTCCACCAGGCCTTGACTTTGCAAGCTTTGCTCACTAGTAAACTGGCCCATGTTCAAATTGCAAGCTCTGCTCACTAGTAAACTGGCCCATGTTCAAATTGCAAGCTCTGCTTACTAGGAAACAGACCCATGTTCAAATTGCAAGCTATTCTCACTACGAAACAGGCCCATGTTCAAATTGCAAGCTCTGCTCACTAGTAAACTGGCCCATGTTCAAATTGCAAGGTCTGCTCACTAGTAAACTGGCCCATGTTCAAATTGCAAGCTCTGCTCACTAGTAAACTGGCTCATGTTCAAATTGCAAGCTTTGTCTTCTCCTTCATGATTTTTTTTACTTTGTTCCCTTTATTTGAATGTGGTTATACATAGCTGTGCAATCAGCCTCTATTTATATGGCTATGGGGGATCTGTCCTCCAAAATGTGTTTCAGAACCTAAATTTACACCAAAGAGTGGGAACCACCCTCCAAATGGGTCCTTGTCAAGTTTTTTAAACATGTTTGGATAAAATTTGGTAAGACACTGACAACTTACTATTTAGTTAATGAGCCCCATGCGTACAGCAGACCGTAGTCTCCACACCCCCTGGAGATTGTTTCCACCACAACTGCAACTTGTTAATACTAATAGAAAGAAGTTTTGACCTAACAAAATCTTTTTGTTTTTTAAAAAAAATCTGTTTTTACGTTGTTTGTTTGCCTCGCATGGTTTTATAAAATAGGCAATGACAACGTCTTGCCCTCGGCCCTCTACTGATCTATCTTTTGGTTTCTTTCAAATATCTTTTTAACACTCCCTTTTTTTTTTAAATTGCTATTTCCTTGCTTCCCGCTCGTAGCCACATTGGCCATGCCGCAGTGAAAATCCTAGACACACCCTAAAGCCGGCAGGTGCTGCCTTCAAACTGTTGAGTCCATGAATGCACAAGCGCTGACCTTTGACTCTCAAGCAGCTGTCAAGCTTTTCTGTAGTTTCCTTTAACACTAAGGCAGGACTGTGTTTAGATTTCAATCTTTCCCTCCTGAGCCACTGTATTGCTCCACCCTATCTTTTTTTTTCCACCCACTGACTCCTCCACAACTGTCTTGTTTAACAGATTTTATTTCCAGCTGGTAGAGTCGGAACTTAAAGGCACAGTAAAGCCTTTTGGCAAACAAACGTTATGTCGAAGGCACCCGCCACATCTGTTCAAACTCACGTTTTTTTGTAAATATAAATGTCATGCAGGGCACCTGTAATATATCTTCCATATAGTATGATGTCTGCAAAGTACCTGCCTGAATCTAGAAGTAAAATAAATAAATAAATCAGATGATACTTAAATATTAATTTAGCTAACGAGTCGGTTCCAATAGAAAGTTTATAAAAAGAAATCCAAACTTCCTTCCTCACAGGCATCCTGAAAATAATTGGATTAGATTCTGTAATACAAGTGTAGCTTCAGGCTTGGACAGCGTTTCATGTACCAGCAATGAAATGAGTTTGGTCGCAGGTAAACGGATTAATGATTATTTTGAAACGGATGTGAGTTAAATAACATGTACACCATCGTTCGGCTATTTTGACCTCAAATTTGAGATTCGATTTTAATTCCTACTTTAGTAAATAACTCTGTTGGTCTAAATTTGCAATTCCCTTGTTCATTTTATAACAAGTCTAGTTGTGTAAGTAAACTGAGCAAGTAAATTGGTAACAGCTCCTGAATTCTATTCAATCACAGCACTATTCAAACTTATGACTGGACCAGCGATATTAATCTGTACAGCAAACTTTTACTTTTAAATGTATGTCTTACATATTTTCCCCCTTTCGTTGTTGACTAAGCCAATTTCTGAGTCCACCCACTTTTTCTAAGGACCAGAAAGAGAGAACAAGTAAAGACTTGCTCTTCTACATAATTTCTCAGAGATTGTAAAGGAACATTGGCCTTGGGCAGTGTCTGTATTTTGTCCGAGGACACTTTTATAATTGGGCAGGAAGCTTCTTCACGCTTCAAAATACCATATTTAGATGTTAATAGGGCATCCAGGTGACCCAGCGGGGGTTAACAAACTAAACGAAACAGCAAATTTCATCCTCTTCAATGTAAGAAAAATATATTTCTGAAGAACTTTGTTTAGGAAAACGATAGACAGGTAAGTTGGTAGATAGAAAAACGGACAGGTAGGTAGATAGAAAAATGGACAGGTAGGTAGGTAGATAGACAATTAGACAGGTTTAGTAGGTATACATATGTACAAGAGAGATAGTATGTGCAAAATTAGCTTTATGTGTACTTTTTCTGCTCCTGGCAGCATGTGGGTTAAAATCCAGTTATTGAAAAAACAGATTGCAGATACTTTTAGAGGGAGATATGATTCATGCTCGTAACCTTTTTTTTCCAAACACTGGGGAAAGAGGACGTTTCCTTGTTAAACCTGATGTGTGCGTGCGAAACCACTCCCTGATCACTAGAAGACTACAATTTTGACTTTGCCAGTCTGAGTGAATTTAAGTGGTCACATGCTAAACAAAAAACGAAATGACTTGTGTTCTCCCGATAGACTAACCGGCTAAACGCTCTGTATGTTAAAGCGCTGGACAGTTGTCTTTTCTTACCACCTGTCTTGGATTTGAAGGACATTACACATGGGGAAGCTGTTCCCTGACATTTGCTTCAGGCATAATAAACCTATTATTGAGAAAGAGCAACACTTCAACTGAACCTGTTTTACACTCTGCTCAGTAAAAGAGAACAAACAGCCTGCCCTGTATAGCCTATTATCGTTTTAACGCATTACTCTCCGATCAGACTTTTTAAAAGGGTTCCTTCACTAAACTGTGAATTTTGGTGATGTAACAGCCTGTCATATAGTCCTGTATTAAAAAAAATAAATGATGAGATAGATACACAGGGTGAAATGTCATAATGCAGTACCCCTGCAGGTCTCAAATATGTTGAATTATTTATGACCCAAGACGCCTGCATTAAAGCCGTGATAGTTAACTTTAGCACTGCAGATGTTCGAGCATTGCATTTCAGAAACCTGGTGCACCGTGGGAAATGTAGTCCAGCAACATCTGCAGTGCTGGGGTTAGCCATCAGCGTATTCAAGCCTTCAGCTCTCCAGCTGTTGTCCAGCTATTGTGGCTAGTAAAGAATAATGGCTTTTGATGGCCGACAAGAGCCAGATGGAGGGGTTTACATGAAAATTCAGACCTTACTGCGATAGTACCTTTTTTTTTCAAGTACCCACATTTTGTATATATAATTTACTTGGGATTTCCCATTGTTCAGCTGTAAAATAAACTCCGTGACCTAATCTTCAATTTTAATTTACTTACCGTAATCTTAAAATGCATTTCCATAGCACTTTCAATTGGCTATTCTCAGTGTTCTAGGAGTCTCAAATTCACTTGGGAAAGTACTGTCACACTCATTACAATATATAACTAATGGGGATTCCCTAAAAAATGGCATGACATAGTTTCACATTTTTGGTCCTTAGTCAGGATTTTAGAGCAGAAGTTTCCACCCCAGGCATCAAGGAACAGCGATAGTAAAAAATATAGGCATTTCTCATTACTCTTAGAATAAGGAAAATTGCAAACTGTTAACATTGGTGTACCTTAAGAACTGAATTGAGAGCCACAACCCTACAGATTTATAGCATGTTTCATAACCTTCTTATTGTGTAGAGGCACAGCATGCCAGCACACATAGATGTTGCCAGTGTAGTGTCTTTGGGGTTGAAGTCCCAGATTTACGACTCTTTAGCTCAGAATATTTACAAATAGTAAATCTGATCTGAAATTTTACACAAAGCAGTTTCTTAAAAGAAAGCTCACTAGTATAGTTAGTGATGGTTTTTTAAAGTTTTGCTTCGGGCTCAAGCCCTAGTGGTTTCTGTGACCTTGACACAAACATGGTTGACCCCCAGACAATTATACCAGACAATAGTTTACATCGCTCTTTCGATGGTAAATATTTTCTACCTGTACTGATCGTTTAAAATATGAATCATGCATTGAACTCAATATGATCGTGAATTTATGAATTTAGGCTTCATTTATTTATTTGGTAAATAAAATGTTTTTGGGATCCAGAAAAGACAGAACTTTTTGGATTACCAAAGTAATACAGTAAAGACATAAGCAAATATTTAGAACAATTTCAGAATATGCTACCAAGCGATAATTATCCTGAGCCTGGACAAGAGTAAAGGAATCTGTAGCACATCAACTATTTATATCTATTCACATTCATTTGTCATACATTTTATGTTACGTGCTCCCATTGTAAATCTGTAAAACGTTGTGGGATATGTTAGCTCTATATGAACGATAATAAAAATAATTTTCAGGTTAGCCGAGGCTTTGACATGTCAAAGCAACTATATGTCCTTTTTTAGTATCAATACATTCAGTAATTTTTCCAAACAAAAAGATTTTTTTTTTTTTTAATTATTAAACGTTTTCTTTCTGGCACCATAGAAGATTTAATACAACTTCAACTACACAAAGATTACCATGTTGCTGATTATTGCTTCTCCATTGTAGATTTGGCATTTAACTGCTCCACTGTCTTGCTTATTCCTATATTTGGTCACTGACGTGCTGTGACTTGTTCCATTCAGGGTGATGTTTGCCCTGCAGGCCTCTCTTTTACTTTTTTTTTCCAGCATGCGGCAGGCTGGGGCAGGGGGGATCTGGGGGGATCGGACACGGAGAAACAGATGTACTTTTACTGTGTGACCTAACAGTTGATTCAGACATCTATTCAGGAGTTGAGATACAGCTGCAACAGTATTTCACTTCCACGGATTGGTGGCGGGTACACGGGCTGTGATTATCATCTTTAGAATGCAATCTATAAATGCAAAACTTTTAGAAGCTGTGTTTGAAATACAACTCACTATGAGCTGGTTTCTTGAAGTGCTTCTGTCATGCAAAGTGACACAATACCAGTTTATCAACTGTAAAAATTAATCTGTACCATATTTTAATCAAGTAGAGGTCTTTGCCCATTGGCATACCAGTCTGCATTTATGGGAGCTTCAGTTGGCACAGTGTGTGTCTGCTTACTAACACAATACCAAGAATGGCACCCAACAGGGTCCCATTATTCTATACTACCGACCCAAGAAAAATAATAAAAAGTGTCGTCCTAAAATGAGCATTAATTAGGGCCGCATTCACTAACCAGTGAGTTGAGAATGGTCTTGTAAGATTCCAGTCACAATACCAGAGTTTAAAAAAATAATCCATAACGTTTCCGAATTGGATATTGTTTTGAATTAGGCTCTTTAAAATATGTTTTTCGATATTTAAAGCGGCACTGTCATTGTCTAGAGACTTTGCAAAATTCGCAAAGACATCCAACAATGACATAATTGCTGGAGGTCCGATGGCCGAGGGGGGCAGTTAAAGGGGGGCAGTCATCATCATCGTACCATTGTCATCACGGGTGACACCTGTAAGGATTGACACTTCTAGATGGCGGTAGCTCCGTCCTGTGTTTAGAAGCGTCAAGCAGAGGAAATATCTCAGTATATCTCTTGACTGAGTTGGAATTTCAATGATTTTATATTTATGAATAACTAATATTCCAGGGGGAGTTGGAGGGGATAATAGTGTCGTTTTAAGGTCCAAAATGGCAAATGTAAATATTATTTAAGTTAGCTATGTTTTTATTTTGGCTGTTGTGTTTTAAAATTTGAAATTCACTTTGAATTCCCGATGATTCACATTTTAATGAATAAGTTCTTGGCAATGCCAGCAAACATGTTGTTGCCAGGACGGGAGGGAGTAGTGTGTCTGGCATGTGGTTGCACATGTGACGTGGTTTATGTCACTTTCATCCACTCAGCCGTAGAAGAAATGCGTCTTTTTTTCGACAGCTATATTTATATTATAGTATATTGACTTTACATTAGAACATAAAAAAAAAAAAAAATCAGGGCTCCTCATAGATAGGAAGTCTATGATATGAATGGCATTATGACAATTTAAAAAAAAAACCTGTAAAATTTCATATATATATGTGAAAGAGCTCCAGTGCTCCGGCTGAGTTCCTATGTCAACGGTCTGTCTTGCAAAAAAGCAGTGAAGTGACTATAGCCCTCTCCCCAAACACTAGACGACACTTGGTGAAGGGGTTTTTATAGGGACGATCATAACGGGGGTTCATCAACGGTGACAATGGATTCCCTCCCTGAGATAACGCAATTAACTGGGAATGATTTAATTAGCTTCCAGACAACAGGACGCCTTACACAGTAACCTCAATACTTAAGTCTCTATCAGTATATCGACAACTTATACATCCACGGATAGACCTAGTTCCCATGAAATAAATGTCCATAAAGCACCCAGATTGGATGTACACAGCCCGAGTAATCATCATGTAAAGTTTAGTTGGGCTGTGGCCATTTTCCTATCCGGTGCAGAGTTCCAGGCTAATGCACTACTCATTTGTTTTAGTGAACGGTTTGGAGGGATTCCCTTCATTAGGGATGCTGCCCACCTACATACTGTTTGTTAATTAGCGCTGACCTATTGCTGTATTGTGTGAATCATTTTGTGGAACCTGGGAGTGCTGATATTTCTTATCCAGTATACATATTTTAGTGCTATCGAGCACCAGGTGATAAGACTGTGAGTAGGAGTGCAAGGCCATTCTCTTTATATATATATATATATATATATATATATATATATATATATATATATTTTTTTTTTTTGTTTGTTTATTTTGGAGATTGGCTGGGTTATTACTTCAAATTTAATGCCAAAGTAGCAAAACTGAAAGCATGGCTGAATTAGAGGATTTTTCCAGTTTGGCTGTTTGACCTTACATTTTAAATTCACTTTGAATCCTCACTTTAGTGAATAATCCTGTTAGTGTCTTCATGAGGGGGAGCCAGACTCGTCTAGTGTGCTTGGATGGGGCATTTCTATATATCCAGGAATTCCCCTATTGTGTAGTAATCTGCTTAAAATAATTCTAATAGTGGAGAGTTGCTCACATGACAATACGTCTTCACATTAGTCACATAAGAGTGTTAACAAGAACGGGCGCCAAGGGGTGCCTGCAGATAACCTTGCTGTTATTACTGTAGAATTGTATTTATTATATTTTTATGATTTTTATGGTTACAAATGTTGTGGAATTGCAATAGAACAGGATTACAAACAAGTAGCTCCACAATGACACATTATAAAATTATATAAAATCATACATTTTGGCCCTTTTGGATGGCTGCGTTGGTTGTAGAATTCAGCATTAATGTATGAATTAAACAAAAAAGTTATCAGCGCTCCATCACAAAACGCAAAGTAAATTTTGTTAGGGGAACTCTGACTTCCCTGGAAATTACACCATTGAATATAACAAGGAAAATTATCTATAACCTGTGTTTTAAGGGGCTGGCTAAGAATCACTACAGAATGGCAATGTTTTCATTGCAGGGTTTAAATGGCTATAGTGTCTGTTACTCTGACAGCCACTAGATGCAATTTAGACTAAATAGAATAAAACTCTGTTATTTCAATCAGATCGTCTCATGGAGACCATCTGAATAGCGCAGCGTTGTGTTTTGCTTCATATTCCCTCAAACTTCCCAATGCTTTCCTATGGGAACTCTCTGGATTGGCTGAGAGCATTAATTTCAATGATCTCAGAAAAGGAGGCTGGTTGGAAGCGCAGAGACCGACGCTGAGAAGAAGAAATGGTAAATTCCTTTAGTTTCTTATGTTTGAATGACCGGGAGGTCCAAAACGCGTTAGAAATTTTTGCTTAACCTTTCCCTCCTGCTTTGTTTTTCTTTTCTGGTGGCTGAATAAGCTTCAGTTTGGTCGAGTGAGCGCTTGTTGAGGCTTTTTTGTTTTGTTTTGGGTTTTTTTGTGCAGAAAACTTACGTGAACTACCTTTTTTATTCCCTAAACGGTCACCAGGGCTTAAATCTAAATGATGTGATTTTTGGGGCATAGTAAAACTACTTGGGAGTGACATTTCATCTTGAAGTAGGGTATCATTGATTTTATCCATTACACTGTTATTAAGGACCACAATAAAAATACATTATTACATTTCAAATTTAAATTCAAGTGTAATGTTTTGAGCTGAAAACCTTGCCTAGAGTCGTGTTTTATTATTATTTTATTATTTACATAGCACCATCAGATTCCGTAGCGCTGTACAAAGGGTGGACTAACAGACATTTAATTGTAGCCAGACAACTTGACGTACAGGAACAGAGAGGTGGAGGGCCTGCTCAATGAGCTTACATTCTAGAGGAATGTAGACAACCTTGCTTATGAATTTTATAAGTGTTATCTCAAAGTCCTCTATTTGTCTTTTTATATTGTTTAGTGTTGTTTTTCTTTTTGTTACTTATTTAGCTTTATTTTCTATACAATACCAATAGAGCAAACAGTGATGTTCAAAAATAATATAACAAACATATAAACACTCCATTTTAAATAACAGTATTCTTTCGGTAATACCTTATTAGTAAACAAACCTTGAGATTTACTAGCTGTTGTGATGAAATAGCTCAGTTGGTTAGTGTACCAAGTGATGGATTTTTTCCAAACCTTGGGTTCACAGGTTCATTTCCCACCAGGATGGAACCACTAATCCTTTAAAGGTCAATAAAATGAATACTGATAAATTGGAGTCGTAGTAACCTCTGCAAATCAGCTGCTATTTCTTTTTCTTTGAGCTAAATTACCGTGAGTGGCCTTAAGGAGAAATTGATTATAATAAAATAATTATTATAACAATTTGACTGAAAAAAAAACAAACAAACCCCAGGTGCGTCTTTCGCCACCCTATCTGCCCACAGCCCCTCTATGTCTCCCTGCCAGATAACAAAAGATAACACATTATCTCAGCCCCAGGCATGGGAGGAAAGGTGTTTTGGAAACACATAACCTCCCTGACCTACACAATTGAGCTTTTGCAAAAGGCAGTAAGTGGTTCTTGCATTAACTTAACAAGTGAACATCAATACATCAGTTTGTTTGGAGTGAAACATTCTTCTGCCATTTAACTTACCTCCCCTAATTTAGTACCAAGATCTCCTTTCTCCGCGTAACACCACCAATCCCCAAGAGCTCTGCAACATTATGTCTGTGTATACCTTGTATCTTTAAATCAGCAGTCCATTCAAATTCAGCCAGCCACAAATAGGTGTATACACCAAAACAAAGCTCTTAATGAGACCTGCCATTAGTGGGACTGATGATAATAGTGTTTAGTTCCTATGCATTTTTTTTTGTTTTTTTTAATTACTATTAAAATACAAGGTTTTGTAACACGTGGGACATTGATAATTTGTTAAAGTTGTCAGGAATTCAAAATTAATTTCAAAATTTAGAACAAAGTAGACAAATATAGAAAAGTACGTTGTTTATAGTTTGCCTAGTTTAACCTAAAATTTGAATTTCAGTTTGAATTAACTTTGAATTTTACTTTGACAAGTCACACTTCAGTGAGAAGACCTACTTTAAATATTTGAACTGTAAAACTGCAGAACATAAATGTAAATATATATATATATATATATATATATACATAATATGTATTAATATATAGACTGTAAGCTCGTTTGAGCAGGATCCTGCAAGTTTTCTTGTAATTGTCCTATTTATAGTTAAATCCCCCCTCTCATAATATTGTAAAGCGCTACGGAATCTGTTGGCGCTATATAAATGGCAATAATAAAAATAATTAAAATTATATATAAATGCAAAGCATATGATCCTTATCATCTGTATGATATATTTTTTATATCTTCACTTTTCTATGCAAATGGGAAAAATACAGTCTTTGTCCCCAGCTCAGAAAACAGCAAATATCAGTAAATGCATTGCATTAGTTAATGCCTTTGCAATACCTTGATTTGCTCTTTTTTTGATAACTTTTTCAGATTTTCTCTCAAAATCCAGGTTAACTTGTGCGGGCATTTAGAGACTCCCTAACAAAACAACAACAACAAAACAGTAGTACTCTGCTAAAATGTATTTATGGATTCTTTAAGTGTTGCCTTTTCAATATTTTTCCTGTTCAAGACATAAAGATTATACATCACCACACACAAACATACAAACATGAAAATGTCTAGCATTTTAGCTTATTTGTTACAGACCTTCAATCATTGTCTGTTTGTTTTGCAGGTCGGAACGAACTGATTGCCAGATACATAAAACTTCGGACAGGCAAGACGCGTACAAGAAAGCAGGTGAGAACACTGGATAATATATGCTAGTTTAGAAGTCTGGTCAATAATAAGGAGAGTCTGGTAATACCTGAAGTTTGAGGGTTTTTTTTAAAGAAACTTTTAACTTCAGTAAAACATCTCATAAGTTACGTACAGATAACATTTTGAAATTGCAAAGAACAATCATTACACTCATCGGCCATACCATAAAGAGAGCCCATCATGTAAACACTATGTGATCTGCCAAAATTTATAAACGTCTGAACCTTTAGATGTGTTTGGGTCTTATCAGTGTCTTGCAGCTGGTATTACCATCGAGCAAACAGGGTCAGTTTCTGGATTCTTTGTCATTTTCCTGGAGACAGCCTGTGAATTTAAATACTAAAGATAAGGAGATGATCAATTTAAAGATGGGTGAATAGCTCGGTGTCCGCAAAATGTTCCACCAGAGAATAAATAATGGCCCCAGGGATGGTCAGTCTGAAGTTTGTATTCACTCCTGAAGTGTGGCTGATGTCTGGTGAATTAATAACTCTTTACTGTTTATTAGTGTCCTCCTACATTTCCGACTTTGAACCATTTAGCATGGACTTCACTTCTCCAGTGCCCTTGCAACAAGTCATCTGGAGCACTCATTCTTCATACTAGGTCTATGTCTCAGAGAGATGTTCCTTGCAGAACAATTGTCACCTTTGATGGAAATTAAAGACTTGTAAACACAATCTAAGAACAGTGCCCTAATAATTAATAAAACAAGCATGTTTGGATGCCTGTATTCACGAATTGACACCTCTTCACATTAATACGAACTAAGTAGTTGTCCATGTGATTAGTGAGTTTAGAGAGGTTATTAGCACCAAATAAAATATAGAAGCAGATAGCTGGATGGGTGGACTGGTGATGTGTCGCAGATAAACAATCAGGAAAAAGTGATATGGGAAGTGAGGGGCCTATTAACACTGTGGGAAATGTTCTGCCTGCAGTGTCACTTGGAACAATGCTAATTTTACTCTAAATACATTTCCCAAGTCCCCTTTACCACAAAGCTTTGTTCTTGTTTATTTCGTACCCACCAGAGTCAAATTGCTTTCTTAGTATCTAACTCCTCTGTCTGTCACAGTGCAGCAAGATACAGCCTTTATTTATCTGTACAATACCAATATACCCAAATAAATAATAAATAAAACACATGCAATGTATCTAATGAAAGTCAGCAATGTTTATTATTGGAAAAATATGCATCCTGAGCTTATAGACCTTGTTTAATGACCAGACCTTGGACTGACATGTTGATCTATATTCACTGACCATTTGTTGTTTATATTTTATATTATATATTGAAGCCAGTGTTTAACCACCTGGGCATTTACTGCTTGATACCCACATGTGTAGCCCACATGCCAGTTATATAATAGACAAAATATACTGTTTGCTGCTTTGCCCCCATCCATGGGAACTTTGCTTAACTAACACTTCCAAGTTCTCACGGCAAGGAAACACTCCCATGGACCACATCATAAAAATACTAATTCTGATGATGAGCATTGCTTGCAGATAACATTGATCGAATAATTTAACCGTGTGTACAGCCTTGACTCCCAAGTGCAGAATCTCATTGTCTTCCCTTGTATTTCATTAAAATAATCGCCTATTGATCAATATAATAATAAACATAAAGTAGATTTTATATCGCCTTGTGATATTATTTAGTTTTGTTTTCTGTCTTTTAACTGATCTGCCATTAGGAAGATTTAATTCTATTTATTTATATTGCATGTGTTTGTATCAAGGTGTTTATCATTAACAACTGCACAGTCCCACACATTTTATATTAAAAAGGGGGGAGATCCTGACCACCATTGAGAGGCCTGTTTGGGGACCGCAGTACTGCAGTTTTCTTGAACAATAGTTACCTAGAGCAGGCAGGCTGGCCCAGGCAGTATTCATGGGCTCAGAGCAGTAGACAAACCCAGTCCACATTCTGTTATAGTAAATGGCTGTAGACCAATTGTTAAAGTGTAACGATTGCTCAAGGCAGCTGACGTCTGTGCTCAGCGATCACTTATTTACATGGTAGCGGATCATATTACATGTTTTGCAGAGTTACGGGTTCCTAGATACAAAAGACTGCTTACTTCCTTACTTCCTGCTCCTTCATCCATATCACAATGAGGGATTGCTGCCTGTTTTGGCACTGTATCTAAACACATTCCGTATGAACTACTTTTTTGTTGTTGTTTAATTCGGCCAAATTTTTTTTTAAGACTATCCAGGAGTTGCTATTCTTTCTCTTTTAATATGCTGCAAAATCGTACTGGATTAATTTCGAAGAATTTTGGAATCAGATTTTATGCTTTTCTGAAATAACAAAACTATAGGGAAACAGATATTCACTCCCAGGGGCCAACGTGTTGAAAAAAATACATTTGTGTTTAAAAGGATACTGTATGCACTCTATCTGCTTCATCTCTTTGAAGTGGTTATCCCTTGGTGCCTTTGCTTTATTCAGCTGTTTTTAATGTATTTATGTTTTAATGCTAAACAAGAGAGCCTGGGAGCCATCCCCCTCTAGGCTGCTTTGGCTAATGAGAAAGAATATACCTGGGAAGCAATGGACGGCTGTGTTTGGCTGAAAATGTAGGCTGACTGCTTTTAGCCTATTAGAGCTCCCTTTGCTGGTAGGAATTGGTCTGACTACAAGGAAGTGTGTATCTCTGCCTTAGCCACACCTGCAGTAGGGGCCGGGCTGTGGGTGGCCAGGTACCTTTATTAGATTAAATGGTTATAGTAATTACAGTGACGCTTTAATGATTTATGTTATTCATCTTTTAGTAGAAAATAGATTTGTGACAGAAGAGAACCTGTACACACAGCCTGATCACTCAGCACTAAAACTAAATCAGCATTGTCTACTGCAAGCATTTGTAATTTCCTTTGCCAACTCTGCTGGAAGGCGTTTCTCAGATTTCAATAGTGTCCATTCAATGTTAGTTATATCACAACCCAAAATACTGTGCAATACATTAAGTGATCTGCAAAATCCAAGTGTTGTTTTTAATGTTTGGTAGTGGACTGCTTCACAGTCCATGCCCTGGTTAAAACCCAGGGTTTAAAATATTCCTAATATTCCGACTTCTTAAAAAAATACTTCAGCCCTAATATGTCAAACTACTGCTCTGATCCAGACAGGTCACTCATTTGCCAGGCCTGTAAAGATAGTTCCAGTCTTGTGTTCCTCTTCCCAGCCCCTCCTTTTTCACATAGCGGATTATTCACTAAGGTGAGAATTGTCGAAAATTGTAAGTCATTTTCAAATTTAGAGCAGCTCATGGTGACTCTGCCGCTGGCAATGGGATTGCCGCAAAGTCAATTTTAGTGGAATTCCAACAAAGACATAAATTAATTTATTTTGGGGGGTTGGAGCCAAAGGCCCAAACCGGAAGCATAGCTGACTATGAGAATTATTTTGGTCTTAATTTTGAAATTTGCTTTGAATTGCCCACAGTTCTCACTTTAGTGAATAACCGTGATAGTCTCTGCATTCACCATTAATCTGGGGGAGTCAAAGTCGGCCGTTAAAGCATAAACCTTGGGCTTTTGTGTCTGAATGCGGGGCGAATCCTACCTCAACACGTCACCTGATACCTTCAAAGTGGAGCCTCTCAAACTCTCTGTTTAGTAAATAGACACTTTAAACAAACACTAGCAAGAATAGTCTGCATGAAGTTTTGTTTATTCCACAAACAAAACATAATAAAACATTAAAGGGAGTGAATCATAATTATTTTCAGTAATAGAAGACTAATACAAAGTATTGATCAAAGCAGTCAGTTCTTATACAATGTGGAGTTTATAGGGAAAATGCTATTTAGCGCCATGTTAAAGAATGAAATTAACAACAACCTTAAATATTTTCAACAAGAATCTGTTCAATTTTGTACCCACTCCTTGCCTGTTGTAAATGCAGAATTAGTTGCATTTTCTCTTATTTCTGGATGATGAGATAGATTGCACCCACAAAGAGTAAACTGCGTCCTTTTTTAAAATGAAGATAAGCTGTGCCACTCTGATTGGCAAATACCCTGGGAACACGATTTATTTTATTCTAATGTGCCCTTAGATTGCTATAGAAACATAGACTGTGACAGCAGATAAGAACCATTCGGCCCATCTAGTCTGCCCAGTTTTCTAAATACTTTCATTATATAGTCCGATTGAGTAGAGTCTGGTATGGTTGACCCCTGGGCATTTGAAGCGATCTTATTTGAGCTGCTGAGGCAGTCTTTGCTAATGTATCTAGGATTGTGTATAGGGAACTATAATAACCAGGTGATTAATATGTGTAAATTAGTCTGTATTCCAGTTGGAATGCTTTGTTGTACTCCCTCGATTTAGTTGATGATAGGTTGCCACCCAGTGGTGTCTGGAAGTAATGCAGTCAAAATGTAGTACAGTATATTAATTCAGGGAGTGAAAGTTGAGGTACATGCACCTTCAATACATTTTAGCATAGCTACATAGATAAACAAAATCTGCATTTCCTTAAATATACAAATCTTATCCATTACTAAAGTTTTGTCCCATTTCCATGTGTCTGTGTATAGTAACTATGTGTTGGAGAGGAAAACGCACACCTATGTCCCTATGTACTTCTAATATCCTTGTAATTCAAGGGCAGTTAACTTCTGGTTTTGCAGGCTTAAATTTGTAATTGCCGTAGTAAATATGTGTATTGTGTGCGCGTCCTGTTAATGTTCGTTTGCTGTTCCTTGTCTTCTCCAGGTGTCTAGTCACATCCAGGTTCTAGCACGGAGGAAGTCACGTGAGATCCAGTCCAAGCTGAAGGTAAGTACCGGAGCTGCCTCTCTGGAAGCTGCCAGCTTTGCTTCTCTGCTTGCGGCTGTCTTCTCCCTTCCAGGCTCGCTTCCTGTCTTGCCTGCATTTAATAGCTACGTTTCTGTTCCAGGCAGGATTAGGAAACCTGTTACTGTAGCCAGTTGGCAGCAGTGAACCCATATACCAATGAATCAATTGCAATCCAAATTGTATGAACATTGGGTTTGGTGAGACTGATTGCTATTTACGTTAAAGGGAAGCAGTGACTCAAAATTCAATTTTCAACAGTTTCCCCTATCGTCAGCCTTAATCCTATATCCAGTTACAATCCAATAGTTTATTATATTTCTTATATATACATATATATATATATAGTGATATAGTAACATATAGTGTCGTTTTCTGCAATGTGTATGAGAGAGAGAGAGAGAGAATATGTACACAAAGACACATATGATCAATACATTGGGACTTCTTCTGGTCATGTATGTTGCTATAGATTTCTGGGTGGAAGTTATGTTTTAGGGAACCATATTGTGAAGCCCTTGTAACCCAAGCATTGGGGAACGACTGAACACAATACTTCCATTATTTTCTGTTTGTTTTCAATAAAAAAAAAAAAACGCCATAGTGATAAAACATTTAAAAAAAAAAACAGGGTTTATTATTATTCCCCATTCATTTATCTGCTCTCATTCTGTGCCTTTGGATAGGTTTAGTGAGTCAAGATATGCAGTTATTGTATCTCGAAAAGTTCAATGTAACTTTTTATGCTCACTCATGGGTGGGATGAAGAGTGGATTGTATAAAAAGGAGAGCTACATGTAAATCTGGATGGTTCTGTTGATTATTCATTTGTTTTTATATAATACTAATGACTACTCAGGGTTGGCAAAAATATGGTGTAGCATGCAAAAGTATGTAAAGGATAGGTAGGTGAGTAGACAGACAGATAGATAGATAGATAGATAGATACGGACAGATGACATCGAATATACATCATTTTGATCAGTCTATGACTCGAGAGAAGTCTAGCTCACCTTTTATGATTAATAATTGGGACCCCACCGGCACCCATGGAACACTAGGTTCTTCCCCTTTATTATTAATTAGGATATTATAGAATATTTTACTTTTTTTAACTATGGTTATAGCACAGTGCCTGTTTTCATCCTCCAAATTTAGTCTGTGCCTTTTCATTTAAAATATTCTTTGTAATAATTGAAAATGATGAAATTTAATTGTTTGTTCTATAGCTACAGTCCTATTGCTGTTCATTTTCTCATCCTGCTGTAAAACCCATTAAGTCTGTTCTAGGCTGACTTTCTCACTGACTACTGGCTCCTGTAATGATTTGCTTTTTGCTTGGCGTATGTTCCAAGATGGTATAAATCACTGCACAGCCATAAACACGTTTATGTTTTGACAGCAGTGAATTTGCAATTACTCTTCCTATATTAACAATCTCGCTTCGCCTGTTAACACATATCCTATTGGCAAGGTATCACAGTCCTAGCCAGAAACCAGATCTGTACTATATCATCCTGTCTCTTTAAAATTAATTTTTGTTTGTTTGTTTCCTGTACGTACTAATTATTGTACCTGCATTCACATTTATGACTATGTTAAAGGGATATAACCAGCGATAACCCACCTCATTGAGCTTCTTTTTTTTTTTTTATCTCTGCTTGGCCACAAATTGCTTAATCAAGCGCTTGAAATTAACCCTGTTTCATAAAACAAATTCTCTAATCAATAGAGCATCCAAAGTTGTTCAGACTTTAAACTCACGTTTTCAAAATTTGTTTAATCATAGATTTAGATTTAAGGGAACACTGTAAGCAACATAATTTCTACAGCTCGCTGTAGTTGCTATGGTGCCGCAAGTGCCTTGATACTTTTCTATTGTTTTAGAAGTTACACAAAAAAAGTTCCTGTCTTCATAACCTTGTGCGTTGCAGTGGTTATGAGGCTCGGAGTGTTCCTTGAACTCTCTTTTGAGCGTAGAACATTTGCCAGTATGCATTGGAACTCAGAATCCTAAATTGATGTTGGATTCAGATTTAAAAACTCGTTTTAACAAGTAATGAGCCTTAATTGCCATTTTTTACAAGCATTTCCATGATAGCATATACATCAACCAGCAAAGATAAATAAAAAACTATTGGCGTTGTGGGCTCAAGAAATATTAGAATTATGTATGCTCTATTGATGAATGTCTTTTTTTTTTTCCCAAAAAAAATTTGGGGTCTTTTTTCAGACACTCCTAGATCATTGATGGCTAACTCTTGACTTTAGCTGCTGTGGACTATGTTTCAGAGACAAATAAAGCTGCAGACCTGCTCGTCTGAGGGTGGACAGGATTTTATAGCAGCCATTGAGTGATTATTTCCACGTTGGAGCATCTTGCGTGCTTTATAAAAGGACATTTTCCATTGGCATGTAGACTGTCTTATTCATGAAGCTCAGTTGGCCATTTTGTTTACTTGAGAAAAGACAAAATTCAGTGTGAGAAAACATAGCCCACATTAGTTAGAATATGCCATGAGTTAGCCATTACTGGCCTTGACGTACTCAGTCTGACTATGTATGATGCTTTTCATGAATTGGTTTTTGCTGGCCTTTAATATAATTTTTTTTTTACATCATCTATTTTTTCTCAAGTCTTTCTTTTCCATTCCTATAATATATCCATTTTTTGTATATTTGTTGTTCATAATAAATACATGCATTGTTGATTTGATTCTTATTTCCACTCCCTTCCCTCTTTCTCAATTTTTATATCCTTCTACCCATATATATCGATTTCCCTTTTGCTACTTATTCTTCCATCACACCCTGCATTCACCACTTCGCTCCCTTTTTATTCCTTCCCTGCGGGATTGCAACTTTCCTGTTCTCCGCTCTGGATGACAATCTGTTTGTGTCCAGGCTATGAACATGGTAAGTTGGTGCTTGTAATTCTAATCTCTTTATTTATGACATAACCATTTATTGAATTTGTGAACATGTTCAAAGGGTCACAATAGGCACTATAACTGCAGCAAAGAGACCAGGCTTTAGATACCAGCAGAGAGCCTTTTTATCAAAAACAATTTGACGCAACCCAGGTAGACGATGCCCAAAGAATCTTTGCACCATAACTGCTACAATAAGCTGTAATGGTTAGGGAGCTTAGAAAAGCACAATTTGGAAGTCTCAAGTAGGGATCTTGTCTGGCAGGTGATGCATTTAACATAGCATTTTCCAATTAGTGTTCCGTAGGACCCTGGGATCCCGCAAGAACAAAATTGGAGTTCGGACACAATTTGTCTTTGGGGGTGCCCTAGGGCCACCCGATTGGTATTTTCGCTGTGCAGGGGCCTGGTCGGGTGCCGCAATTCTATAAAAGACACTCTGCTAATTAAAAGTTTGCTCTGTGGCGCAAAACAAATGTTGGGGTTCCACAACGTTGGTATAGTATTTTAAAGGGTTCCACTGGAATAATTAATTGGGAACCCCTGATTTAACAAGTTTAAACTAGTGTTAATAACGTAACATGTTAAATTGCCATTATTTTAAATATTCCTATTGATCAGCGGGTAAAATAGTTGTTTATATAGCAAAACAGAATATCTCTCTAAATGAATACTGATGGCAATGGCATGACACAATTAAATATCTCTTTAATTCGTAAAAGTCTTCTTGAGGGTCATAATAAGAGAACAATATATTTTTGCCACAGTTCTCAAGACATAACAGTGAATCTTTTTTTTATTTGTTGTTTTGTCGTTCATTAAAAGAATGTTAGTTTTAGCTTTTTTTACAAAGCTCCCCAGTATTTCGATCAGTTATTCTTCTAGCGATTAAATCACCTGTGATGCAGCACACCAACATTTCATTTGCATGTCCCTGTCCTTTTCCAGTGAAACAAATGCTTCTTCCGTACAAGGAAGTAGGTTGTATTACAGATACCATTATCCTAACTCATGTAATTTTTGTGGCATTTAGAGGTTTCAAACAACATAACACGTCTTAGTTGACTTGTTGTTAGTTGTCTTTTTAAAATTTTCCTAACTAAAAACCCTATTTGTACAAATCATACTCAAAATCACATAACCAGGAATTGACGGGAATTCATAAGGAAACTGTTCATTCTAGGCCAACGTGGACCTGAAATGTAGCTGAGTAGAGAATTGTACCAATTTAACAGTTCTGTTCCAAAATTAGCCGTTTTAAGACAATTCATGGTTTAGCGCAGAGGTAGACAGCCTCTGGCATTTCGGATGTTATGGAATACATCTCCCCTGATGCTTTGCCAGCTTTGGGGCTCTAAGAGCATTATGGGAGATGTAGTCCACAACATCAGGAGTGCCAGAGGTTGCCTACCCCTGGTTAGTGAATAGCCATCACAGCGTTTCATATCATGCCATTCCTAGTATTGGTAATAATCAAAATGTTTTCAGTGGCTGAAGGAAGAAACATTCATGTAGTTCATGAGTTTCTCTTTGCAGTATAGAAAAATACAGTCTGAGAAAATGTGTCTGCTACTTCTAATTAGATACAATCATATACCAGAGAAAAATATTCTATTGCTGATAACAGAGAAAAATAAATATCCTACTATCTGGCCACAACCCCACTCACAACCCTGAAATTAAAGTGTCCTTCTTTGTCCATTTGAAGTGTTTGAAGGTATAATTCTGTTGCAATCCTACTTCAGGAGATCCCTGCACTAAGAAAACGTATTATTATGCTATCCTACACTTGGAAAAGAAAAACTGCTAATATACTAAAATAGAGAAAGTAATCCATTACACCACATATCATTAAAAAAAAAGATACTACTATCGCACGAAAAGATTTTACTGGAATTCCAGACTAGGAAAAAAGAAGGAAAAATGGCTTCAGTATGGAAAAGATAATTTTGTCTGCTATTGTGCTACACTATGAAAAGTTACCTGCAACTGCAAAGTATAGATTTTCATTTAACATATGGGGAATTTGTTACTTTCTTACAATCGTGTTAAAGGATGTGGGGTCTGTAGACTGCAAGATGGTTTGTGAAATGCTACTAGCAAAGTGCCTCTTCCCTGGTTAATTCAAACATTTGAAATGACTTTGTGCACTTGGATATAAACTTCATCTCACAAGTTCCTTCCCATCTTGTTCTTACTTGATATGTTTCATTTTACAACATTTATTGTAGTAATAAAGTTTGAAAAAAGTTAGCTGTCAAAGTGCAAAGACTTCTATACATTAATTATCCATAACATAAAGTCTGCACTTTGTATCAGGCCGAGAGCACAGTCATTTTATGACCCAAAGTTGCTACACCTTGGAATTATAGAGAATAATTTGCATGAAAATACCCACTTTTCCTGTAGTTCTATACGGAGTAGTTCTGTGCAAAATGAGTATGAGACTGGACCACAAATTTGTTGGACCACTATACAAATAGATGGGCCTAGTAGAGGATTAGAGTAGAAATGTATAAATATCTATTCATGAAATGTGCAGGATCAATTGCCCTTAAAAGTTAAGTCCTGGGGTTTGTTATAAACGACCTTAGAATTATTGAGACATAAATATAAGGATCTCACAAAGGACTGGTTTCTCTTAGCAGGCTAAGGTTTACACTGCTCACTGTATAGAAATTCCTCCTTTGAAGTCTATGGGAAAACTGTGATTCAGTAGCAGAGTAAACCCTGACACTACTAAAATAATCCAACCCTGAGATCCAATCCAGAAACCAAGCCTGACCTACAATTGCAATTTAAGAAATATTAAGATAAATGGATGCTTAAGTCCAAAACCCACAGGTGTATGTTCAATGTAGACGTCATGGTTTTGAAATCTAAATTAGGCAAAATAACTCATGATTCAATTTTTGTATAGTATACATTTTGTAATTGCATGTTAAAAGAAACAAAGTAACGCAAGTAGTTTATTCAGGAGCTCTAGCTCTACACAGTGCACAGGAATGTAAACAAGACTGAGTGATACAGCCATTATAGGCTGTCCTTATATTACTGGTGTAGACTTGTTTGTTTAACAAGGGATCCTGGACCCAATATGGCTCCTCATCTCTGCTGAGAGGCAACTACTGGGTTCTGAGTTAAAAATTTGTCCTGGCTGAGACTAAGAAGAGAAAACACCTATTTAAGAATTTTAATATTTACTGGTACCAGCACGCTGCAGTTTCTAACATGTAGGGCACCTGATCTTCTTCTGCATCTTAAATGAGGTCCAGAGAAAAAGAACAGTCAGGCAAAGAGTAATCAGCAAAGAATTCAGAAAATGTAAAACACGGAGCACAAAATGCGCAAATGTTTTTATCATTCTGGATGAAGGCTGTTTGGAGGCTTTTCTCGTAGGAATTTCTGTCTTCCAATGTCAATCATCATGCTCAGCCAGCATAAGGTTGACTAAGCATCATGGGAAATGTAGTTCACAAACATTTTGGGTTACACGACCGGCAAGATCCATGCCAACAGTATTATTAATCTAATATACAGTTCCATATATGCTTTTGATTGCAATCTGGCAAGCAAAATGCTCAGTTGAGCGTACTGTGGTCTATACTGTTCCACCACGGCAGATGTCTAACTTAATGCTGGAATTAAATTTGCTTTTTGTTTTATTAATGTTTAAAACATCTAGTTATTTTTTTTAGGTAAAAAAAACAATTAAAAAAATAAAACACATTGTAAGGGTGTAGCATATATTGCTTCACAAGAAATTGCTTAATTCTGTATAAGGAACAAAGTGTCCAATATTAATAAATATCTGTCATTCCCTGAAGTGGTGGTATGACGAGTTACCAATATTTTCTAAATCAACCAGCGGCAAAGAATGTTTTAGAATATTGTGGAGTCAAACTACATTCCATGTGATGTCACACAACGTTAGATTAATAGATGTTAAAGAAGTATTTTAAAGATAATTATCTGAAGAGAGCGCATCATGTAGCTTGTATTAGTGGTGGTCGTATTCATTCCATTGTGTCATAAAATGACTACATTTCTATATAGTAATTTTGTTGTTTGCTTGGCCTGGAAAATTACCTTACCTTTTGTTTTAGAACATTCTGCTATAGTTTATTGATTTACCGTGTTGGCCTTTGGGCATTAAACGAGACTTGTCACTTATCTGAAAGTGACAATTCCTCATTCCCTCACCCCATTATATACTTTTGAAGTGCTTCCTGGAGAGAGAAGTGTAGTAAAGGTTAGTTAAAAAAAAGCCCACTCACTCCCGCAGCACCATGATCCTCTGCGCTTAGATATCTACAACAAAATAACATTTAAATGCATGTGTGTTTAGGGATTCCTATAATGCCCAACATTGGGAAGTATGCAGACCGGGAATGGTGAATAGCCTGAGAGGGGAGATGACCAGTGACCTGTCTGACCAGCCCCGAGCCTGCAGGACCTTATTGAGGAAACTGCTGAAGTGCTCTCTGCCATGTCCTAATTCATGTTCACAGATCAAGCACATCTAATGATGCACCGTGATGACCCTTCCCTTGTGTAACTGAATGCGGTACACTAGGGAACTAAATCGGGTTAGAGAGACAGGACCCAGAAATTGGAACTGTTGGGGGGCCTTGGATCCTTCCATACCGTGGTGCAAGTGTAGGACGACATAGACTTGATTTAATATTTTGGGATAAGCATTTCAAATAATTGAGATCTCTTAGAACAAACTTTCAAAATAATTTATCTACAAAAAGTTCCATAAACTTTAATGGTGACTTCTGCAGATAAATGATTTGGAAAGTTTTTCTAACAGATTTCAATCATTTGAAAAACATATTTAAAAAAATGAATCGAGGTACACATTGGTTAAATTAATTTGCATACGATGCTCTGGCTGTGTCAGGATTGCCCAGACGGAATACAGTGTCAAAGTCAAAAAGAAAATAGTTTGTGGCACAACCCATAGCTTTCATGTTGTGCAGAAATCCCACATGTAACAGTACAGCTTTTAGACAGGACAATGATTTGTTTTACTTGAATCATTAACTGGATTAAAAGAATTAAATTTCATCACCGGTAGCCATAGGAATCTCTATAACCCTATGAGTCTTTGTAATTTTAGTCTAAATTTCTGTTGACATTCACAATGTTTTATGTATTCACATGCTTGATGAGCTTGTAATTAGAGTGTCAAAGGGGAGTTTTCAAAAATGCTCCAGTCTTGTGGAATCTTTTTTTTCTCTCCATGTTGTTAAAATAACAATTTTATTGTTCAAACAAATGTATTTGTCTACGAATATAGCG
Source organism: Pelobates cultripes (assembly GCA_933207985.1). NCBI lineage: Eukaryota > Metazoa > Chordata > Amphibia > Anura > Pelobatidae > Pelobates > Pelobates cultripes. Next base: position 37,871,158 of record OW240921.1, read on the forward strand.
CTCACCATTGCAGATCATACTGCTATAAGCTCCACCCCCTGCGCCCACGCCTTCCCCATAATATTACTATGGGGGTCACTATTTGGTCAGCTGTGATGAGCTCACTACAGACATATATCTAAAATGTGTTTTAGTTTTTCTTTTTAGAATCTTGGTTAACCCAAAAGTCTAAAATAAGATTTTTCGATAATGACAAGTTATATTACACATCCAAGTGTGTTGAATTTTACCGCCTGATGGCACTGCACACATTTTTGGACTGCATTTCCCATGATGCTCAATTCATCTCCAGTATCATCTGAAATGTAGGCTAAAACATTCTGCAGTTGACCAAAATTCTGGTTAAATGTGTGAGTTACAAGATGTAAATAATTTATATTGTAAAGAATATTCGGTGGAGGTTGGTGATAAACCGTATTTTAAGCAAACACGTTGCTTCTGGTTTTACCTTTTTTTGTAATGTGTTACGAGATGGATACTTAGGTAATCTTGTCTTGGCACTGTTGTTCCAGGATCAGGTTGCAAAAGATAAAGCTCTACAGAGTATGGCCGCGATGTCTTCAGCGCAACTCGTATCAGCCACAGCAATTCAAAATAAGTTGGGGGTACCCAGAATCCCACAACCCCCATTCCAACCCACTCCAGGGGTAGGTACCAGTCATGCTCAATTAATTCTGTTTCTGACTGTATTAGTTTTTTTAAATTTAACTACAACCAAGATAAAGATGTAATAAATCTAAATGTAGAATAGTTTAAGTAGTTTGATTGTTGCAGTTTAAGTGCTTTGAGTCTTATTTTAATAGAAAATGTTGCTTTATTATTAATACAGCTCTTTTACAACCACACTTGCCACCATTAGTGAGAACTGCCATTATGCGATCAGTGTGCAATCGAGATGTTTATTCTAGTTGTAATTGCAGTTTGTGTCCCCCAAAGTGTTTACACTAGTGATCGTTTGAAATAGCTATTTAGCATGCACTTCTGTCAAATGACTTCTTATGCCCTTAAGTAAAAAGATATGTCATTAAATATAGATTGTATAGATACAGATAGTGCATGAAAAATGCACAAACAATAACCATTCTTGGGAACCTGTTGGGTTTCAGGATTTGTAGAATAATTACCCCAAAACTCCAGTTAAAAAATAAAACATTTCCCCCGTCAAGGTGGATATATGTAGTTCCTACCAATCCCATCTGCCTACCAATCCCATACTTCCCTTTAAGTTGTGTGACTAGCAACGTTCTTTTCATGTATATATATTTGTGGTCGAGACACAAAAGGCTGTAATAATCTGTATGTGGTCGGTGTGTTGGTGCCAAAAATGCTTTGAAGTGAGACCCATGTAAATTGTTTGAACATTTTTAAATTAATCAGAGAGGCATAAAAACTGTCTCTGTCTTGGTAAGCAAGCCAAACTATGTTTTTAAGATCATAAAAAATATTTATTTTATTTCTATTTTATATAGGCCACGGAGCTTTTCCAGTTCTGGTCAGATGGACCTGGTCAGCCACGACCGCCACAGGAGTAAGTATTTATCATCTTTCTTCTTACAATCTCATATGACACCCTCACTATTTCCATCTGGCTTGTTTTATAAGGTGTAATGGTCATCTATTACATTTGCATTATCATCGTCAATACATTAGAATTCTGTAATATAGATTTGTCATAATTGTGTTTTACACAAGATCTGTCAATGCCTATTTTTCTGTATACTTTGTTTTTCTTAACCCCTTAAGGACACATGACGGAAATATTCCATCATGATTCCCCTTTATTTCAGAAGTTGTGTCCTTAAGGGGTTAATAGGCACCATTTGTTAATTGTGTAAATGTTGGCATTATTTAACATTATGAGCTTGTCTAATTTATTTTCTGGGAGATGTTCTGAGACAGTGCTGGTTTGGGATTTCTGAACTAGGCCGTAAGCCTTTGCTACAGCAGTCACTCCATTTCATTGCATTGCATTTGCATTGATTTTAACTTATTAGTCATTTATTAAATGTAAATATTAGAGCGTCTTGTTCTGAGTTTTTGTTTATTAATGGTTAAAAAGGTTTTACACCTGTAAATATGTTTTATATTTTCCAATCTCTCTCTCTCTCTTTCTGATCACATAAACTGCTTCAAGGGAAAAGGAATGAAAGGTGAATCTTTCCACCTTATTTGTGTCCATTATCTCATTTTTGTTTTGTTGTATTATTTTCTTTAGCATTAAGCCGTTTTCCCAGCCTCCATACCCCATGCAGCCTGCTCCCCCTCTTCCTGCCGTACCAGGTATAAACAGCGATCTCCGTGTATTTTATGATTTACTTGTTATTTTCTTTCTTCTCCCCTTTCATTGTCTTCATTTGTAATTATTGCTACCTTTAACAAGTTATCGGAACAATGAACAAGAATCTCATTCACAAAATTAGATGAAAACAGTGCAATGCATAGGTTTGGTTACAATTAGTTGTGCTAGTTTTTATGAATAATCTTTATTGTATTAGATATTTGCTTCATAAGAACTTTTCTAACTGAAATTTTCTTCTTTCATATTGAGTGCACCTACACATATTAAATATCCTTTTTTTTAAAGGATAGGACTTTATTTTGATATTCATTATATATATATGTATATATAAAATGCAGAATCCAGCTCACTCGCTTAATCACTAAAATAAATAGCTAAATTAAATAAAACTATTACAATCTCTAAGATTTGAAATCATTGTGCGCTGGATTCTGTATTTTGTATATTTTGGCCCCAGCAGCACCCTATAATGTATGCATGTTTAGGTGAGTGCAGCCCTCTTGGTTTCTTTTATATATATGTATATATATGTATGTGTATATATATATATACACACTTATAAACATATCATTTAGTACATTAAAATATAGAAAAAGGGCAAAAACTTTCAAAAAGTTAAATGTTCACAAGTTTGTGTGTGATATATTTTCGCAACGCAATGAAAAATACATGAAAATAGATTCATATATGTATCCTGAATTTAGTAATACTCCAATGCCTTAAAGGACCACTATAGTGCCAGGAAAACATACTCGTTTTCATGGCACTATAGTGCCCTGAGGGTGTCCCCACCCTCAGGGTCCCACTCCCGCCAGGCTGGATGGAGAGGAAGGGGTTAAACACTTACCTTTCTCCAGCGCCGGGCTCCCTTGGCGCTGAAGACTCTCCTCCTCCTTTCCCCGTCATCGGCTGAATTCGCACATTCGCACATTCAGCCGCACGCACATTCAGCCAGTCTCATAGGAAAGCATTCTCAATGCTTTCCTATGAACGCTGGCGTCTTCTCACTGTGATTTTCACAGTGAGAAGCGCGGAAGCGCCTCTAGTGGCTGTCAATGAGACAGCCACTTGAGGCTGGATAAACCCATGTTTATGTTTACAGCAGAAAGGGTTAATCCTAGGTGGACCTGGCACCCAGACCACTTCATTAAACTGAAGTGGTCTGGGTGCCTATAGTGGTCCTTTAAGTTTTGAATTTAGTTTTAGTGGGGCAGATACTACACTAAACAAAATTATAAATGCAACACTTGTTTTTGCCCCCATTTTTTATGAGCTGAACTATTCTATGTACACAAAAGGCTATTTCTCTCAATTATGGTTCACAATTCTGTCTAAATCTGTGTTAGTGAGCACTTCTTTGCCGAGATAATCCATCCACCTCACAGGTGTGGCATATCAAGATGCTGATTAGACAGCATGATTATTGCACAGGTGTGCTTTAGGCTGGCCACAATAAAAGGCCACTCTAATATGTGCAGTTTTATCACACAACACAATGCCACAGATGTTGCAAGTTTTGAGGGAGTATGCAATTGGCATGCTGACTGCAGGAATCCAAAGGCGTTTCAGAAAATTTGGCAGTACATCCAACCGGCCTAACAACCGCAGACCACGTGTAACCACACCAGCCCAGGACCTCCACATCCAGCATCTTCACCTCCAAAATCGTCTGAGACCTGCCACCCGGACAGTTGCTGCAACAATTGGCTTGCATAACCCAAAAATCTCTACACAAACTGTCGGAACCTGTCTCAGGGAAGCTCATATGCACGCTCATTGTCCTCATTGTCTCGACCTGACTGCAGTTCGTTGTAACCGACTTGAGTGGGCAAATGCTCACATTCGATGGCGTCTGGCACTTTGGAGAGGTGTTCTCTTCACGGATAAATCCCAGTTTTCACTGTACAGGGCAGATGGCAGACAGTGTGTATGGCGTTGTGTGGGTGAGCGGTTTGCTGATGTCAACATTGTGGATCGAGTGGCCCATGGTGGGGTTATGGTATGGGCAGGCGTATGTTATGGACAGCAAACACAGGTGCATTTTGTTGATGGCATTTTGAATGCACAGAGATACTGTGACGAGATCCTGAGGCCCACTGTTGTGCCATTCATCCATGACCATCACCTCATGTTGCAGCATGATAATGCACAGCCCCATGTTGCAAGGATCTGACACAGTTCCTGGAATCTGAAAACATCCCAGTTCTTGCATGGCCAGCATACTCACCGGACATGTCACCTATTGAGCATGTTTGGGATGCTCTGGATCGGCATATACTACAGTGTGTTCCAGGTCCTGCCAATATCCAGCAACTTCGCACAGCCATGGAAGAGGAGTGGACCAACATTCCACAGGCCACAATCAACAACCTGATCAACTCTATGTGAAGGAGATGTGTTGCACTGCGTTAGGCAAATGGTGGTCACACCCGATACTGACTGGTTTTCGGACACTCTGGACCCCACCAATACAGCAAAACTGCACATTTTAGAGTGACCTTTTAGTGTGGCCAGCCTAAGGCACACCTATGCAATAATCCTGATGTCTAATCAGCATCTCGATATGCCACACCTGTGAGGTGGATGGATTATCTCGGCAAAGGGGAAGTGTTCACTAACACAGATTTAGACAGATTTGTGAACAATATTTGGGAGAAATAGGAGTTTTGTGTACGTAGAAAATGTCTTAGATCTTTGAGTTCAGCTCATGAAAAATGGGGGCAAAAACAAAAGTGTTGCGTTTATAATTTTGTTCAGTGTAGTATCTGTCCCACTTAAACTAAATGCGAAACTTACGGCATTAGAGTAGTACTGAAATCAGGATAAATATATGAATCTATTTTAATGTATTTTTCTTTGGCTGTGCAAGTTGCGAAAATATATCACACACAAACTTGTGAACATTTAACTTTTTTAAGTTTTGTCCCTTTTTCTATATTTTAACCGTACTAAATGATAAGTTTATAAGTGTGTGTATATATATATATATATATATATATATATAAAAATGAATATCAAAATAAAGCCCTATCCTTTAAAAAAAGGATATTTAATATTTGTAGGTTCACTCAATATGAAAGAATAAAATTTCAGTTAAAAAAGTTCTTATGAAGTCTTATGAAGCAAATATCTAATAAAATAAAGATAATTCATAAAAACTAGCACAACTAATTGTAACCAAACCTATGCATTGCACTGTTTCAAATGTAACATTTTAAAAATGTAATTCTCAGGGTATGTCTATTTATCTGATCTATCTATCCATCTATATATTTTTGCTTTTATTGGGAATGTTACGTTTACTGAAGGTGTTAGCATATACATTAAACATTCACTGAACATCTTTACTCTAAGCTAACATTTTTATCGCCTACACAACAACTAGTAATAATTGTAATTGGGACTTTGGAAATAAGTTAGAGTTAACGTGATTAAGAATTTTCACCCCAAAACATGTACCTAATTGTTATAATCTTTAATCTTGTCTAATTGCTGTCAAACTTCTTTCGCTTCAGGTTATATTTTCTAAATTGAATATTCTGTTCTATTTTGAATCAAGGTTATAATGCTAGCCCTGCCAGTCTCTCCCCTGTGCCTACAGGACCTGCTTGGCAAGGTCGCTCGATCGGCACTCCAAAATTGCGCCTGGTTGAATTTTTGGCTTTTATGGAACAACAAGGAGAACCAGATACGGTAAGTGCCACCTAGCAGATCGACAGTTGGCAGTTGCATAGTTCAGACAAATTGAAACATAATGGTTTCTAGACATGGCTCTTGCTATCAAGGAGTGATAGCTAAATTTGTTAATGGCAACCCTCTTATAAGAGAAGTTACTAGGTTACACCACCTCTGAAGTAACAAAAACCATCCATTACTGCTGAGGAGCCTTCATTCGTCTCTGACAACTGTTGACCGACTTTCAAAGGGCAAAGTAGATTTTACATTTAAGAGTATGCTTTCAAATGCAGAACAGATGTCTGATTAAAATGGTTTTAATGTATTTTTGCTGCAAAGGTTAAAACCATATATTGTTGTAACTCCCTAAGCTATTAGAGTACATATATTAATGGTGCTAGACGGGCAAAAATAGGTCCAGACATTTCTAAAAAAATATATATATTGTTTGAAAATATATATTAACGAACAGTCTGTACCTCTTCCTTATAATGTAGATGACAATGTCATAGCTCAGATGACTGTGTCGCAAACAGTGTCCCCCTCTCCGTATCACTTATATAGCATAGTAAGCTCATAAAGAACAATCCATCAAAGAAATATGATCCAGTGCTCATTCTGACAAGTCACTTTTTTTATTTCCCAAGCACATGCATTTTAAAATATAATACAGCCACAGCAACACACATTTGGTGCTAACATGCACTTTATCAGGATTTTTAAAAACAAAATTTCACAGTTCAGGATTTGAAACTTCGAGATAATGGCTAGGGCTTTAACTGTTAAGAAGTTTTGTGTTAGAGAGTTTAGGAATAGGGAACTTTGGCAAGTTAGGAAAACCCTTTATGTTTATCACTTGTATTTTTGGTATTGTTGTTTTATTGTTAGCATGGTTTTTAGTTTGAACACACAGTTTTTAGTTTTCTTCTTTTTTATTGTGTGTGTGTATTGCAGGATAAAATGTGTCAGTTCCACATAAGGATGGCAATTAAAATAGTTAATTACTAAACAGCTGAATTAAGAAGTTAAGTTTGGGAATGCGTAATTTGACAAACCGAACCTCTGGACAAAATTCTATTCACAAAATTCTGGGTGAATTCTTTAAAAAATTTGGACGAAGCACGCTATTTGCCCAATGCGCAAGTCCACCTACTAATAGAAGCACTAGTTTAAGAACAAGTACCTATTGGCAAATGCATATGACAGTGGTTGGCAACTACATCTTCCTTAATGCTTGAGACCACCTCATAGTTCACAACATCTTGAGTGTCGAAGATTGCCTATCCCTGTCCTATAAGAACAATTTATAACTATTGTGTGCGTCTTTGTAGACTGTGGCCCATTTCCATCTTTTAGCCTTTTGTAACAAATTCATCTTCTTCATTAACAGTACAACAAACATCTGTATGTGCACATCAGCCAGTCAAATCCCTCCTATAGTGATGCTCTGTTGGAATCTGTGGACGTCCGTCAGATCTATGACAAGTTTCCAGAGAAAAAGGGAGGCCTGAAAGAACTTTATGAGAAGGGTCCACCCAATGCTTTCTTCCTGGTCAAATTCTGGGTATGTATTTTTTTCTTTGGTTTTATGTTTTCTGTCTTAAACAGAAATATTTATGTAGACTTTGTGCTACACAAGTAAACCAGTTTTAATTTAATTGCCTTTGGCTTGAGTGTTTTGTGCCTCACCGTCATGCAAGCAAATATAGAAAAGAAGATAAATTTGGATTTTGTAAATTTATGTCCCCAGAATATGTGACCCTATTATACATCCCAATTTGTTTATTTTCCATCCTTGCAAATGAGGTCCACTAGATAATTAAAGGAACACTATAAGGTCAGGAACACAAACATGTATTCCTGACCCTATAGTGTTAAAAACCAGTATCAAGCACCCTTGCCCTCCTAAATATAGTAAAGGTTTACCTTTTTTTTCCAGTGTGTTGGTGCTGGCTCTGCCCCTGATCTGCCTCCTTGGCTGACATAATCAGAATTGATGATCAAAGCCAATCACAATGCATTCCCATCGGAAAGCTTTTGGTTACATTCCTAAAGTCCTTAAGAAACATGACATAAATTGACAAAATCTATCAAATGTATGACAAATAGCTAGTATCACATTTTAGCAGTCATCTTTCATCAGTTAATTTATCACCAGGGTAAATAAGTCTAATACATCCATGCATTAAAGCCTTCTTAATATCTTTATTTATTTATTTTTTTATTCCTATATCTTTAGGCTGACCTTAATACCAGCATCCAGGATGAACCAGGTGTATTCTATGGTGTCAGCAGCCAATATGAGAGTCCTGAAAATATGACCATAACCTGCTCTTCCAAAGTCTGTTCCTTTGGGAAACAAGTGGTAGAGAAAGTAGAGGTAAGAACAACCAATCACAAGGGTCCTTGTCACAGGAGAAGCCAAATGTATAATCTTAAGTGGTCATTTAAGTTTTAAATGTAAGGATCTAGATTTTGGTTCGAACAGCCCACACCCAGGACTGGTGCAACAATTTGTGGCTACACCGACAAATATGCATTTTGCTTTACAATCCCCCCCCCCTTTTGATTGTCTTATCCATTTAGTGTACCATATCCCCTACTGTGTCTTACACCCCTTTTAGTCAACCTTATCCTCATTTCCCCCCTTGTGTGTCTCTTACCACTCCCTTGTGTGTCTTAACCCCCCTTTGTGTGACTCTTTCTCCCTCCAGCCACTTTGTCTCTTTCTCCCCAGCCCCTCTGTGTGTCTCTTTCTCTCATTCCCCTGCCCCTCTGTGTGACTCTTTCTCCCCAGCCCCTCTGTGTGTCTCTTTCTTCCCCCGACCCCTCTGTGTGTCTCTTTTTCTCATTCCCCTGCCCCTCTGTGTGTCTCTTTCTCCCAGCCCCTATGTGTGTCTCGTTCTCCTCCCCCCAGCTAGTCTGTGTGTCTCTTCACTCCCTGTTCCTGTGAGTGTTCCTTTCTTCCTCCCAGCTCATTTGTGTGTGTGTGTCCCTTTCTCCCCTTCCCCTGCCCCTCTGTGTGTCTCCCCCAAGCACCTTGTCTCTTTTGTCTAAAAGCATGCAAAGTTGGAGTGGCTTTCAAGGAACTTCATGTATCTGTAATCTGAATGTTTATTACTAAAATGTAATTCAGGACCTTCTCAACAATCTACAGACAAATGAGACAATGTTACAAATGACAGAAAAGTTCAGACATTTTATTAAATCTAAATATCTTTTTTATGGTCCACAGACAGAGTATGCGCGGTTTGAAAATGGACGTTTCCTGTACCGAATCCATCGCTCTCCTATGTGTGAATATCTCATCAACTTTATCCACAAACTGAAACAGCTTCCGGAGAAATACATGATGAACAGTGTGTTAGAAAACTTCACTATATTGCAGGTAAAAATTAAGACATCTCCATTTTTTTAACTTCATTCCCTCAATGACATCAGCATTTGGTCTAGTATGCAGATTGGTCATTTAAGTTTGAAACTGCTAATTTGCATACGTGGCTGTACAGTCATATAAACATGAATTTGTAAGGTGTGAAAAATAAAATGAAATGTAGAAATCCACACCTCTTTATCCAGTAACTGGGTGCCACCATCTTAGCCCCCTGTTAGTCATTGTTATAAACTCTGTCCTTTGCACCTGGCAGTCAGCATAGAGAAAGCATACAAAGAAGAGGATTAACAACACAATTTTTCTATTTCTCCTTCCGATTTGCAATATTTACTCTAGCTTTGCCTTGTCAGTATTGAGTCATTATGTCATTTACTAAATCTCTCATATACATTTAAAAGAAAACAGAACTTTATGTGAAAAAAGGTGAACACAGTTCTACGTGTTTCTCTTTGTTTTGTTTATTTCTGAGAAGTGTTGATAGTGTAATCAGGGTTGTGACTGATACCCTTTCTATCCCATAAATATTCTCACAACTCCATACCCATAAAGCACTTCAGCTTGCTGAAATACTTTATGGTTGGGGAGTACTGAATTTTCCTTGCTTATAAATGTGTACCCACAGAGCCAAAAGTCTCTTCCATGGAAAAGGGAGAGTGCTTGCAAAGGCTGCTTTTCTTAAGACCAGCAGCTTTTGCAAGTTATTTTAATATACACCCCCAATGAGTACATGCATAAAAAATGCATGCATGTATTCGTTTGGGGTATATCTACTAAAGAGTGATTTAAAAAAAAAAAAAAAAAATGTATTCTGGAGTGGACCTTTAAAAAAAAATTTGATATGTTTGGTATTCAAAGTAACTTTGAGCCTGGTCTAAATCACTGTACACTGTTCTTAAGAGAAAAATAAATTATAGCTATAATAGCACAGTCACAGATGTTGCACAACTTTAAATGTATAAAGTTGTTTACTTTTCAAATTGCTTGCGCTTAGATCTCTCTATCTCTCTTGCTGTGCTAAGAAAAACCGTTCCGATCTTTTCAGACTCCCATCTGTTAGCATTATTTAATAAGGAACATCTGTTTGATGATACATTGTGTGCCCCCTGACTCACGGACATCTGTTTTACCATTCTGCTCTCTTTCTTGTAGCCAGTGAGAGTAACAAAACGATCGAAACACAAGCTAACTGGCAATGAAAACAACTTTCAGAAAGTTGACATTTGTCGTAAATCAAATACGTACAATGCTTAAAAATATTTTTAAATGTATAAGTTTATAATGGCTGCATAAAATGAAACATAAAAAGAGACAATTTCCAATAGTGTGCCTTAGTCCAGTGGAACTGATTTGGGGTAACAGTGTGACTGATAATCAGTTTTTTAGATCCCAGTCAGACCACTTAACCAATAAGTGTCCCTGGGCAAGACACCAAACGATAAATATCTGCCAATCTCAAGTTCTCATAGATGTAAACTTTTTTGAGCAGGGTCTTTAACTATATATATATCCCCTTTCTATATAATTGTAGAGCGCTGTGAAATATATATAAAAACAAATACGTATCATCTGTTTGTGGGGCAATAAAAGAGAAGTTATAAAATGAGAAATGTTAAAGGGACACATCTTAAATACTACTGATCTGGTCTGAAAATGTTCATTTGTTTTCAGTGAACACTATAACCCATGTCTGCTATTAGTTATGCTTAATATACCATGTTATATTTAGTTGCCGTTTAATTTTATTGATTTGATATTAACATTTTGCAAAAGTGTTACCGTACTTTTTTTTACTGTACAATGTAAGACGTATATTTATTTATCTATTTTTTTGGCACAGGTGGTTACAAATCGGGAAACCCAGGAATTACTTTTGTGCATAGCATACGTCTTTGAAGTGTCAACCAGTGAACACGGAGCTCAGCATCACATCTATCGACTGGTCAAAGACTGAGCTAAAAAGCAGTTCTCCCTTCCCCTTTACTTAGCCATGTAGGACTGGCTATTATGAGCTTGGGAAAAAGGTGGATACGTCTCACATTGTCCCCAGACCTTTCAGCCTTTCACGGGACAGGAGACTATAAAAAAAGGGGATGGGACCCTTTAATCGATGCATGGACGGAAGGGGAAGGGCCACAAAACCACAAAGACCTCACCCTAACAGAACCTTTCTGTGTTATGTTTTGAGCCAAAAGGAATATATATATATATCTATATTATATATAAATATATGTTTGTGTGTGTGAAACAATTTCCAAACTGGGAAGCCATGTAGAAATCTACATCAGTCATAATGGTTTTAAAAAAAAAAAAAAAATCTCTTTTATAATATGTTGCTGCCAAGTGCATCACTTCACGGTACGGTTCCGATATTTTTTTTTAATTCTAAGGAACTTTGGGTAACATCGGAGATATTCCCGTCCTATACCCAGAGGTTGTTTTTTTCCGTAGCTCACTGGATTCCACTGAAATGTTATGTCGGCACTTTCTGTGGTAGAAACATCCCAGCTATCATCACTACTTTGTAGCCCACTAATTTTTTTTCTTTTATTTGGTAAAAGTAGGCTTGCACAGTGATATTTTTTTGTATTCTTTGTATTTTATTTCTACACTGGCTCACTCTGTGCTCTTTGTTTTGTGGACAGCTTTTAATGACTTAAGATATCAAGATTAACTTATCAGGGAGTAGAGCAAAGCAAATCCTACTGTGTTATCGGTTTGATGCACCTTGGCCTTAAGTATACTAGAGATAGAAGCCAAACAGGTGTACTTCTTCATTATGGACTTGTGAAGTTATCTGAAGGTTAGGAGGTGTTTATAATGTGAGTAATGTTGGCTAGTTGAGTAGTTAACCTTCTTGCCAAGAAGCCTCTTCTTCAGCTTGGAGAGAAGACAAAATTAGGCACTGTCATGGGGTTCCTCAGCCGTGCTTTTTCTTGTAGGAAAAATAGACCAACGAGCATTCTGTTTTTACTTCCAGTCGATTTTCTGTGATGAATAAACCAGGGGCCTCTGTCCTCAGCTCCCATCTGGTGGCAGCATGGCATTTTGTTTCTCTTATAAAAAGCAAGCAAAGAAGAAGAGACTTGCCAATGAGACAAAACACTGAAGAATTTATGCCTTGATCTGTTGGACTATTGAAACGTATCATTGGGAATAAAAAATGTCTTGAGACTTGACATGCACACTCTTCTGTCACACATTCAGTGCCTAAAATGAAAGTGGAAAGAAAAAAGACATACATTTTTAGTTTTTGTATTGAAAAGCTGATATGCTTTTGAGTGGATTTGATACTGTATTATGAAAATAATAATGAAAAAAGTGTACTTAGCCGACTGCCCACAGTCTGCATGCCCTGCCAATGGTGTATCCCAGCACTACAGAAGATGAGCAGCAAGTGAGGTGGATTAGTATTCAAGAGACGAGACTCTGACTTACTCTTTACACTACTGTATGTATTTTGATGGAGAGGGGAAGGAAGGAGCAATATCAAAATCGGATTTCAGCAGAGGAATATCATGTGTTATGCTGTGTTAAGCTCATAATCACAAAGACATTGTAGCGATCTATTGTTCAATGGAAGTATAGAATGGATTCAAAATGGTGGCTTCAAATGACATTGGTATGTGGGTATATTTCAGTAGTATCCCGAAAGAAAGTGCCAAAGTAAATATTAAACCAAAAAAAATTAAATAAAATCTGCTGCTATAGAAAATAAAATTTGGAACATTCACAAACTTACAGGTTTTTATAAAATAAAAAAATCAAATCTTTTGAAAGACTTGAGGGCAAAAAAAAAAAAGTATATAAAAAAATTAAAAAAAATAAAATTAAAATTAAAATTATATATGATATATTTTTGCACTGTTGAATACTTTCCGGAACAAATTGGCAGAACTCAACAGGGCAACATCACAAGTTCATCCATACAATTTTATCTTGATATATTGAAAAATGCCAAAATGAAAATTGTGGGAAAAGGGTGCATGGAGCACCTTATGTCATATTGCACTTAAAAGACAACATAATGTTCACAAAATAATGATCTTTATCATCTTTATCTTCCTCAAACGGAAATGAATGGGATTTGAAATTGCAGTCTTCACAGCTTAAGTCTCGTGTAGCATATTCAAGAGCAGTCAGCTGGGAATTATGCACTCATTTCTAAGCCTACATAGTATATATTTTATTGCAAGCTCATATTTTAACAGTTTCCAGAGTAAACTGCTCCCCGGAGATGGAAATTGTTAGTTAAACAACGAAAGTGATGTTTAGCACCATGTCTAAATATAATTTAGGCTTTAATGGCTAGGCCCGGACTCTCAATTGAAAGCCTTTAGGGCCTAAAAATGTTTTACATTCATACAGGTTACTTGAATATAATAAATAATAATACTGTAGGTTCCCTATTTAGTACTCAGATGCCACTGTGACCATGCAAAAAGCAGGCCTTAAGTTTAATTTGTAGAGTTTTACTTGTGATCACTGCTTAGAATTTTAGTTCTGTTTGTTTGCAGCCACCATTTTGCTATATGTTGGTTGGTTACCACTATACTTACTTCACCATTTTATTATCTTTATTTACTTCCTGTTATATAGGTCACACATGCCCATTAAGGGTCCCCTATTTATTGCGTGCATGTTAAGGTGGATGGTTATGTGAAGAGAAAGTGAAACTATAATTATGAGGCTAGAAGGATGTTTAGAAATGTGTACCGAGGCAGGGGACTTGTTTCTAGTGGTTAAATCTGGGGTGCATAGCTTAGTCTTAAAATGTCCCTAACAGGCCAACATCTTGGTAATAGGTAATTAATCAACTAACCCTGTCACTTTCACTGTTTAAAAATGTTTAATTTTGTGTTGCCTTGACAACCAGGCCTGTCAGTGGATGTGAAGATAAAGGTTGTGCGCCATAATGACTATATTGATATATATATATTTTTTTACTTGAGATAACAGTTGTGATGAAGTGTACTGGATGCATTTTCACCTTAAAGTGAAAATAAAACCTGAACATATTTTTTTTATTCTGATAATTAGTGGGTTTCCCTGAAAAAAAAAATATTTTATCTGTTTGTCCTATTTGCAACTAAGGTAGAATCAAGACTAATACAGACCCTTATTAGACCAAATGTTAAGCCATTATTTTGACATTTTTAATGGGTTGATTTCCACATGATTGGGAAAATATATTTTTGCCATGGGCACTTTCTACTATGCAGTAAATTGCTAATTTAATTTCTTTCCTACCAGCCATATTCATTCCTTTGCAATAGAAAATCCACCTGCTCAGTGCTAATCCTTAACTTGCTAAGAAAAAACTAATTCAGGTCATTCCTGCCCATTTAGCAGGAGCCTTGTGCCACGTTGGAGAGAATTCATGGCAAATTTCAGGACATATTTACAGTCTGCAATAAAAGCCTACAATGTGATTTGAAATGCAGATGCTTGGTTTTAGCTTGGAAATTGTATTTACTGCAGTAGCAGTATTGTATTTACTGCAGTAGCCAATATCATAACTCCCAAGTGTCCCGATTTAGAAGGGACAGTCCCTACTCTGGGACCAAATCCCACTGCCCCTCCTTTCTATCCTAATGTCCCTCTTGTCTAGCAACTCCACATTGTTGGTATGACTGAGTGTATAACAGAGCTCCACAACAATGATACTCACAGTAATGTGCCTTTAGAAATCAGTCTGTGAAATAAGATATATTGTTCTTGTTCTAAATTACATTTTAGTGGCATCGATTTTTATTAGCAAGTCACTTAAATTTTCGCAGGGCAGCCGTGGCACTGGCCATACCCCCACTCACACTTCTAAAATGAAAATGTCCCCCTTTGCCCATTTGAAATGTTGGGACGTATAAACAGTATGGCTACATACAGACTAATATATTACATTACTCTCGTAATTTCTGAATTTCCTTTCCCTAACAAAAACAGGTTATGTACACATCAACAGAATGTTTGAGCATAGTTTTAAAATGACTTGCACACTACGGTTTGCTCTAAGTGCCCTTCGATGCTAATTATTTTAATACTCTCAGAAGAAGACAGGATATACATTATTTATTTAACTTTCAGAGACAACATGGTAGTGAAAGTGCAAAAAATAAAAATATGATTTCCATATTGTTGAAAGTTACAGAAGCACCACATTAAATGTAATTTAGAATACATGCCACCCTACTTCCTACGGTATTAATGTGTACCTACACATTTTGGCTTTAGAGTGTTTTTAGTTAGATTTTTATTTTTCCATGACTTCACAACTTTTATCACTGGTTATGCAGATAAACATAATCCTGTATAAATGATTGTATTACCATTTATCACAATTGTTATCAGAAATATAACTGAATATGGAATCTGGCCATGTGCCTTATGTATGGTTAAAAGAAGACTAGTGCGTGATGGGGAGACGTTAGTGGAAGAAAGAATGACTGATTGGTGTGAATAAGGACCTCATACATCCCCATAACTACATTTCCCCTTTATCCCTCAGCATCCAGAATAGGTTTTCCAAGAATACGTAGTTTGCTCTGATCTTTGTGAAAGCCATAGTATACAGGAAATAAAACAATGGACTTTAATGTATACCCATGTTTGTATTGTGAACAAAACTTTTCTTAGTATATAAAATTTTACAAAAAAAAACAACAATCGGGTAATGTGTCCAGTTAATTAAATTTGCATTACACTTGTTAACTCATATATTGTTTATGACTCATGTACAGAATTTTTGTTACTGTTTTTTATACCTTGAAGTTGTACATATATCCCCTTTAAAACTCTAGAATCGCCATGTTGTGCTGAAGCCTTTTACAAACATGGAGAGTAGATGTTTTCAGCACCTCCTGATATATAAGGTCAAAGACTACAGATTGTGGACACTGCTTAGAAAAAGTGTAACATACAGCATGAAATTAACTGTTTTCTAAAAGCATATCTTTCCAAAAAGAATACATCCAAAATTTTCTGAGATATATCTCCTTGCAAAATAGGTCCACTACAAGAGACTTTTATAAAACTACAGAATTACCATTTTGAAAGGTAACAAGGCCACATTGCTTTAATGTACAGTCAATTGGATAATCAGGTATGCAGAGTAGTACGGTTTAGGGTCATATAACATGTAAACACCATACCGATAATTGTATTTAGTGGTATTACTCAAAATAAAAAGAATTGTAGACATTTCCAAATGTGCCACAAAAATGGAAAAAAATCCTTCTTGACTCCATAATGGCAATCAGATTTCTCCTTGAATCAACAACCTGTTTACACACATATCAATTATATCCTTGGAAATTCTGTATATGCAAAAAAGCATCCAAGCCTTTTCTTACATTATCTATAGAATCTGATATGGCAACCTCCTTAGGAAGAGAATTTCACATCTTTAATTATTCTTACTATAAAGAGCCCTTTTCTCAGCTGTAAGTGAAAACTCCTTTCTTGCAGTCTCAATGGGTGTTCCTGCTAATCAACAGGGTAGTACATTGCACTTTGCACTGGCCCCATATAGATATATATATAGTGCTATCATATCCCCTCTGAGACTTTTTTTTTTTTAAAGAAAACAATTCCAGTTTTTCTAGCCTTTCCTCATAACTAATGTTTTCCACCCCATTATTAATTTTGTACCACACCTCAGCACTTTTCCTAATTCTGCAATATCCTACTTTAAAACGGGTTCACACATTTGAACTGCATATTCAAGGTGAGTTCTTACCATTGATTTATAAAGAGGCAAAATGATATTTTGATTACATGAATCAATTCCCCTTTTTATGCACAAAAGCACCTTAGTAGGTTTTGCATTCTAAGATCGGAGTGGCATATTGTTGCCTCGTATGTGATCTATAATTGTTCCCAAGTTCTTTTCATTTATTGTTGTCCCTTACTCAACCCCCTTTAATGTATAAGTGGCTTGTGGGTTCCTTATTCCAAAATGCATGGGTTTACATTTATCTGTATTGAATCTTATCTGCCACTTGCCTGCCCAGTTCCCCAATGTATCCAAATTCCTCTCTAGTCTGTATCATATTCAGACTGTATTATCTTACCTAGTTTTGTGTTATATGCAAACACCAACAAATGACACAGGACAGAACCATGAGGCACTCCACTTACCACTTTTGTCCAATTTGAAAATTTTCTATTTACAACTACTCTCTGCACTCTATTTTTAAGCCAGTGTTCTATCCAAGGACACAATATTTTATCTAATTCAAGTAATTTCAGTTTCACTAGTAATCTTTTGTGTGGAACTGTATCAAATGCCTTAGAAAAAGTCCCAGTAGATCACATCTGCTGGATCACCTGGATCTATATTTCTGCTAACTTCTTCATAAAATGCAATTAGGTTTGCTTGGCATGACCTGCCTTTCATAAAACCATGTTGATCCCTGCTACTGATATTATTGTTCAGAATTAATTCTTGAAAATTATCTCTTACTAGCCTTCAAATAATTTCCCAAACACAGATGTCTGTAGTTTCCAGGTTGAACTTTTAAACCCTTTTTAAATATAGGCACATCTTCTTTTATCCAAAGCTCAGGTACAATTCCTAAAAGAAAAGATCCCGAAAAATTAAAAACTGTAGTGTGGATATGTCTACCCTAAGCTCCCTAAGCACGTGTTGATGTATACCATCTGGCTCTGGGGTTTTGTTTGCATTGACTTTATTTATTTCTGAAGCACTTTGTCCTGTGTTAATAAATCACCTGTTTGCTGAAAGGTTTTTATAACAGGGATCTGCAAATCTACAGTTATAGATTCTTCTTCCCTCTATAATGAAGAAAAATAATTATTTAGAATTTATGCCTTGTCATGATCCTCTTGACTAACTCACCCATCTCACTATCCAATGGGCCAACACTTTCACACTTAACCTTTTTGGCATTAACATAAACATTGCAAGCTTATACTTGTAGTTTGCAATCTACCCCTCTGATTTAAATGTTTTTGAATGACATTTTCTCATCTCATCAAGCCACATTGGTTTTAATTTGCTTATTTTATATTTGTTTCCCAGTGGTATGTATTGAGAAGTGTACTTTTGTAGAATTTGTTTAAAGACCTACCTTTTATCCTATGTGATTTTACCAGAGAATAATTCTTGCCAGTCAATTAGTTGTAACAATGCTATTGAATTTAGCGTTTTTGTACAACTTGTCATATAATTGTCACTATTTCCATATCTTGAATGTTTGAAATTAAAGGGATACTCCAGGCACCCAGACCACTTCTGCCCATTGGTGAGGTCTAGGTGCCAACTCCCACTATCCTTAACTCTGCAAATGTAATTATTGCAGTTTTCTACTAGACAGCCACTAAAAGGAACTTTCGTTTTCATAGAACAAGAAAAAAATTTTCAGCAATGTTGGACGTCCTCACGCTTTGTGAGGACCTCCAGCGTTGCCGAAATCCCCATAGGAAAGCATTATATAATGCTTTCCTATGGGGAGGTCTAATGCGCGTGCGCGGCCATTGCGGGGGAGGAGAGTAGGCGGAGCCTGACCCAGCGCAAAGGGACATGGGCGCTGGACTCCGGTAAGTCAAGGAAGGGGAGAGGGGAACTACAGGGTCCTGCAATGCCAGGAAAACGAATATGTTTTCCTGGCACTGGAGAATCCCTTTAAGTCCATATTATTAGTTATGACAAGATCCAGACAATCATCTATTCTAGTTGGCACATCTACTAATTGAGCCATGACATTATGGTTTATCAGGTTCAAAAACCTGTTCCCCTTAACCAGGGTCATACCAAGAGTATTTGAGAAAATTCCCTGAACATAGATCAGCTCTCTAACGTGGGGATTCCCTTGAATGGTTATACCGGCTCTTGTGGCAACCCCCTTCCCACCATTCCGTTAGTATGCCACTGCCCTTAACTGTACTACTTGTCCCTCTGACCCAATCAGTGTCTAGATAAATAAAATCTCCTGGTTGTGCAACCTCATTAATTTGAAATAGCAGTTGCTCTTCCCCATGAGTATTAATGTTTTGGAGCTTTTAACATATTCCTACTATTAATTCATATCCCCTGTTTCTTTGTATGCATATTTATACCCATAAGGCTTCCACATCCTCATCTGTATCACCACATTCAATTTCTTTAACATTTTGTTTCAAATAAGGTTTAATAAAAAGTAATGCCCCACCCACTTTTTATTTTTCTATCCTTTCTAAATAATTTATATCCATTCAAATTAATAGCCCAATCAAGTTTTTCATCACACCAATTCTCGTAATCCCAATTATGTCATACTGCTCCTTTTATGCCAAATCTCAAGCCCCTCCATTTTCTTACACAAGCTTCTTGCATTAGCAAACAGTCATTTAGAGTTACCATTTGTTTCTCGAACTCTGAATATGTATTTAATACCTTTTAATCTGTCTGCTAGTCTTACCACGTCCATTTCCACCTTCCTGGACCTGAATTCCATGTCCTTTTTAATAATATCTATCACATTTATACTTCAAGGACCCTGCCCCCCAATCCTAGTTTAAAGCCTCCTACTACCTTCTAACCATTCTCACTGCCACCACAAAAGACCCTCCTCAATTCAGGAGCTCATGGCTATAAAGATTGTACCCAATCACAAAAGCAGACCAGTGCCAAACCCTCCTTCCTACACCAAAACTTCAGCCATGCATTGGCCTCTCTAATTTCCCGCTGCCTTTCCTTTGCAGTACGACGCACAGGTAATAGCTCAGAAAATACTACCTTGGTACTCTTCTTATGAAGTTTGCTTCCTAATTCCCTGAACTCATTCTTTAGGGTCCTCCATCATCATCATCATTGATAAGCTGAACTTTAAAGTCTGGAGCATTGAATTCTGTAGATAAATGTAAGACACAATATTTTTTTAAGTGGAAGATCATATGGGAGAAATAAAATATATTGCACAATTCAAGTGTCAAAGTAAAATGATGTAATGGCTTGCACAATCTCATGTATTTTCTTCCTGGGAACTTTACTCCAATTTTCCGTTTTATTTTTGTTTAGGTCTAGTGGACAAATGATTGACAATTTTGTTAAATTATTTCCCTTTAAAGATTTATTTTGGCCATGATTTATCCTAAAACATCAAGTAAACGGAGCATTCTTGTAACATAATACTTCAAGTATAATGCTCAACACAAGAAAAAGTGTCCAGTAGATGACAAAAAAAAAGGCCCCTTAAATGCCCTGGCAAATGCCTTGCCAGCCTCTTGTCCTGTGGGAAAAGAGAGCTGTCCGGCTTGCCACCTCAGCCCCACCTCCCCCCCGAGGCTGGCATGCTTGCCACCTCAGCCCCCCCGAGGCTGGCATGCACTGATGTAGGAGCGCTCTCCCCTGAGCTCTTTTTGCTCAGCTCCCTCGCACGCACCGCAGTGATGCCCCAGCTGGCATATGACGTCACTCCGGCTGCGGCATTATTGAGAGGCGCACGAGGGAGCTGAGCAGGTGGATCAGAGCTCCCTCGCCGCCCACCTCCACTGCTCATCGTGTGACTGCCTGCCGAGCTGCAGCCAGCCCTACTGGACCACAGGGAAAAATCCAATGAAATGTAAGCAAAATGTAAGCAAAAACTAAATTGTGAGTGTGTTAGTGTGTGTCTGTTAGTGAGAGTTTGTATGTGTCTGTTAGTGAGTATTAGTGTGTGTGTTAGTGAGTGTTAGTGTGTGTCTGTTAGTGAGAGTGTGTGTGTCTGTTAGAGTGTGTGTGTGCCTGTTAGAGTTTGTGTGACTGTTAGAGTGTTTGTGTCTGTCACTGAGAGTGTATTTGTGTTTGTCAGTGAGTATGTATGTGTGTCTGTAAGTAAATGTGTATGTCTGTCAGTGTGTCTGTCAGTGACTATATATGTGTCCCAGTATGTGTGTGTGACACTGAGTGAGTGTGCGTTTGTCAGTGAGTATGCATGCATGTCTTGTCAGTTAGTATCTATGTGTCTGTCAGTTAGTGTATATGTGTGTCTGTCGGTGAGTGTGAGTGTGTGTGTAACTGTGAGTGAGCGTATATGTCTGTGAATGTGTATGTTTCAGTGAAAGTGTGTGCTGGTTAAACAGTGTGTGTGAAAATGACTGTGTATCTGTATGTAAATGTATGTCAGTGCTTGCATCAGTGAGGGCGGGTGTCTGTCAGGAAGAGAAATTTGGAAGGGGGGGAATGAGTTTTGTCATGCCGAGGGCAGCACAAAACCAGAATACACCACTGTTGCTGGGTGGGTGTAACTAATAAACAAAGGGTCCCTCTGCAAAAAACATACAGGCACAAAGTCTTATAGATACATTTAGGTACACAGTCATATAGACACAGACATACAGGCGCAGGGACACAGTCATACAAGCACAGACAGTACACATGATCAACCAGTAACAGCTATACAGATACAAACATCCAGGCTCACTGTCACACAGGTACAGACATTAGGGATGTGCATGGGAAAAATATTCAGTTCAGCATTCCAAAATTCACGACTTTGGCACTTTGGTTTCGGAACTTCAACACTTCGGAACTTTGGAACTTCAGGACTTTGGGTAAGTGTAGGGTTAGGGAAGGGTTAGGGTTATGTTAGGGGTAGGTTTAGAGGTATGGTTAGGGGTAGGGTTAGAGTAGGGTTAGTTTAGGAGTAGGGTTAGGGTAGGGTTAGAGGTAGGGTTAGGGGTTGGGTTATGGTAGGGTTAGGGGTAAGGTTAGAGGTAGGGTTAAGGTAGGGGTAGGGTTAGGTTAGGGGTAGGGTT
Source organism: Pelobates cultripes (assembly GCA_933207985.1). Taxonomy (NCBI): domain Eukaryota; kingdom Metazoa; phylum Chordata; class Amphibia; order Anura; family Pelobatidae; genus Pelobates; species Pelobates cultripes. The sequence goes on from OW240921.1 coordinate 37,893,258, forward strand.
AGAGGTAGGGTAGGGTTAGAGGTAGGGTTAGTTTAGGTGTAGAGGTAGGGTAGGGTTAGGGCAGGGTTAGAGGTAGGGCTAGGGTAGGGTTAGTGGTTATCGTAGGTTTAGAGGCAAGGTTATGGTAGGGTTAAGGATAGGGTTAGGGGTAGGGTTAGGAATAAGGTTAGGGTTACTTTACCCTTAACCCTACCCTAACCCTGCCCCAACCACTAACCCTACCCCTAAACCTAACCATACCTCTACCCCAACCACTAACCCTACCCTAACCCCAACCCTCTCCTGTTTTGCCACTTTTCAAAAATCCAAAGCACCTTGGAAATTCAGCACTTCGGTAATTCGGTTCGGCTCAGCATTCCAAAATTCGGCACTTCGGACATTCAGAAGCATCCGAATGTCCGAATTTCTGAAATTCGGCCGAATTTGCATTCAGAACTAAACGAATTGCACATGTCTAACAGACGTAAGGTCAAAAATATATGCAGACACATGCACAATCAGACATACATAGACATACAGGCACACAGTCATACAGACAGTGATTCAGGCACACAGTCATTCAGGCACACAGAGATACAAGCACAAATATTGGCACAAAGTCAGACACATATATACATGCACAATGACATACAGACATAGGCACAGAGATATACAGACACACAATCATACAAACAATCACAGATTACATAGTTACATAACCTAAAAGAGACATGACTCCATCAAGTTCAGCCATTCTCACATCTGTTTTTGCTGTTGATCCTAAAGAAGGACATTTTGTTCTTGCTCTTCCTCCACATTGGGACCATTTAAGATGGCCAGAGGTTTAGCCAAGTCTCAACACTAGAGAATGTACTCATACCCTTCACACAGCATCGGGTAAGAACTGGAGCCTGATGCCGGACAGAGGAAAAGTGCTGCAGCTAGGCGACACTGCAGAGAAGAGAAAGGTGGAGAGAGAAAGAACACAGTCATATGCCGGATGGGAAGTTCTTTGAACTACCAAGCCAGACTGAAAACGAGCGGGTCTGCAATAGTTCCGGGCCCTGGGTTAATTTTCACTTGCAAAATTAGAGGGTGTGAGGGGAAATTTTAAGCCCCGGTGTAGTGTATAGTATAGTGTAGTGCATAGACTTCCCCTTTAATATCACTCTTAAATTTTTTTTATGTATTATATGTTTTATTGGTTTTTCTTTAAAAAAAAAAAACTATCATAGGCCTCCTTCAAAGGAGCACGCCATGCATCATAACCTCTGTTGCTGTCTGTAGTGATTGTAGTGCAAAAGGTGTCCTGGTGCCATCCCCAATGCAAGTGGTCAATCTCTTTTAGAACAGTTTCACTTCTTGCTGGGTTCCACCTGGCACAGCTTCCCCACTCTACTACTTCAGTCAGAAATCTGAAGCTTTCATTGGCTCTCTGGAGCTAAGCTGTTTCATGTGGGGCTAGCACCAGATGACCATCGTTATAGAGCTTGGAACAAAAGCTGAACGCAATTCATGTCTCCAAATAGTATTGTCTTTAATTGGTATGCTAATTGTCATTAAGTTTCATGACGGAGCTCCCTGTACCATGGCTGGGTACCTCCGCCAAGGTCGCTTCCTAGCTGGAACTGGGAAACCTGAAGCACTTCTGCCCCAGTTGCCCCAGTTTGACTGGGGTCCTTCTGCTTACAGAGGCATTCGCGGCTCTCAGGCCTAGCACTCTTGAGTTATCCCAGGTCTAGAAGGATCGTGTAGCCAGCCAACAGGTCCGAAGACTCTGTCACTGGGATCATTAAAAATCCACCCAGTACACCCAGTTCCAAATGAAACTGTCATGCAAAACTTTATTTTAATTTGGGACTTGCCCATGTGGTCATTACACTTTGCTGTGACAACTTAAATAAATAACCAAATCATAGCAGACAACACACAGCAACTTATTACAACACAATGACATATTTATAAAGGTGTGCGTAAGATAATATATAATACAAAATATCTCTCCTGTCTGCAGAATTAGCAATATGCAAATCCACTTGAATATGCAAATTAACAAGCCTTGCTATTCAGGAAGTACATATTGCTATTGCTAACAGAGGGTGCAATACAGTCTCCATAACTAAATCGACCTAGTTGGTAGCAATCCTCAGCAGGACAGGAAAGCAGACAGAACATTTAACACTAAACACTAAATATTTTACACACACCCTGCACCTATAATGGGCACAGGGTCACTAAACCATGAGAATAATACAGGGACCTACATAAATAATGTGTCTAAAGCTCCTGGTGATGGTGACTATCGTCAGATATCTTCCCCCCAAAACTAACCATGTGCCAGACCTCCAATCGGTCAGTGCCTGACTTACTCTGGGAACCCACCCCAAAATGTTCAGCGAACCTGGAAGCTTCCTGTGTAATCCTATATCCTGGCATCTCCTTGTCTCACTGTGGGGGGCGTCCGCCAACCTCCATTACTCTGGCTGCCGCTGGGAAAGGAGACCAACTGTCTCCATTCCCGGTTGCTCCGGCTACCGCTGGGGAGTGAGACCGACTGTCTCAACTACCAGTAAACCAAACTGCCACTGGGGAGGGAGTCCGACTGCCTCCACTCTCAATAACTCCAGCTGCCGCTGGGGAGGGAGGACAATACTCTCCTCTGCCTGCATTACATGAAAGACATAAGAATAGTCCTGGGACCTACATAAATAATCTGTCTGAAGCTCGTGATGATGGTGTCTACCGTCACAAGTTTCATTAAATATTTTTCTCTTAAAAAAGAGAAAAAGTTTATCTAACATTTCTAAACTATACCAATTTAACTCCTATATATAAAATGAAATAGGTCTTGTAGTTGCCAGACGTTAAGTACTTTGGTATAGTTGGAAAGCTAAGCATATTGATGGCCATAATATGTGTCAAAACCATTCATTTTTATTTAGCCTTGGCAAGTCAATAGCTTGTTATGTATAGAGAGTGCTGATCTCCTTACATAGTACATTTTTACCATATTTTTTATGTATTATTCAAATTTTCAGCACATTTTAAAAAAGCATAGTACACTGGAAGTACCTCTTTAAGTACCATACTTATTATCTCATTTAAATCTTTCTCATTTTATGTGAAAAAACCCCAATACTTAAAGTCATGTTTTATTCCAAACAGCAGATCTCATGTCCTTCTGAATGTTTTTGCTTCCTATCCTACATGACCAGAGCTAATCTAGATAAATAATGGAGATTAAGACAGCTGCAAACTACCCTGTTTCCCCGAAAATACACCCTACCCCGAAAATAAGCCCTAGCCGGATTATCGGGGTGGGCTGCAATATAAGCCCTACCCCGAAAATAAGACCTAGGCATTGCACCTTTGCGGCCCGGCGAGACTTCCTTCTTCTACCGTATGAGGAGGAGGAGGAGGAGCGTTGCGGGCTGCGGCATTGCGCAACGTGATGACGACCTTTCGCAGCGCCGTCAGTCTTCCTTCACGGATCTTCAGCGGAAGGATCCATTTCCGGGCGGTGAGGCACCCAGTGGTCGGACTCGGCGGGCAAGGAATCTTTGAAATGTGAGTAGATATTTTATGTCTGGGATTGAATTAATTAAAGGGTGGGGGGTGGGTGTGAATTAATTAAAGGGGGGGTGAATTAATTAGAGGGGGGTGGATTAATTAGAGGGGGGGTGGATTAATTAGAGGGGGGGTGGATTAATTAAAGGGGGGTGGATTAATTAAAGAGGGGGGTGGATTAATTAAAGGGGGTGGAGAAAAGTTGTTTAAATGTTGTTTAAAGGTTGTTCAATGTACATACCGGTACCGTAAATAAATAAGCCCTACCCTGAAAATAAGCCCTAGTGTGTTTTTTGTAAATAAAATTAATATAAGACCCGGTCTTATTTTCGGAGAAACACGGTATTACATTCATGAGAACACTGCAGATACCACGGAGCCACACACCACTAATGTTTGTATAATAGGTGAAATGTTTCAGGGGGCGTTGACAATGGACAATTTAATGTTTGTGTTTCCAACTTTTAAGATTTATATGGGGATAACAGAAATGACCTTTTTTATATTTTTTGTTGTATTTGTAAATCATGTCTGATTGTTTGCGAAGTATTACATTATGTACATTAACCCCTTCAGGTCACGGGGCTATAGCATCATCTGTCATGAAGAGGTTAAATAAAATGTTCTGTGTGGGCTTTGTGAGATAATGGAAATGCTCTAGTTATGAAAAGGAAAATAGATAATAATGAACATGTGGGAAAATGTTAAAATTATGTTTTTCTTTCAAGACCTACACAGAATATTAGACACTCAACAGCTATTAGCATGATAAAAAAAGGCGGGAAACCCTGTATGTCTGCAATATAGAAAACTATTTTTTTTCACTACCCAGGGATTTTGAGTTGCCTCCAAGTTTGGCAAAAAAAGATACCAGACCACAAACAGCAAAGCCTCATGTATTATGAACATATGTGGACCATTTAGTTTCTGGAACAGCTAGATCCAACACTGAACCCATAGCTCATCTCTGTGTCTTGGAAGGGTCATGGGAGAGTAAGGGTGAGAGTGGGGTCATCGAGTGGCCTTTCTCTCATAAATGCCACGTATTTTAGAAATCACAAACATGAAAAAGTGTTTTTGTTTTTTTATGTCTGTGAAAATGTTCAACGAAGTTCACAAATCAAACATAAACCAGCACTAAATTCTACCCAAATATCCGAGTGTCTGGGAGAAGGCTGGTATCCAACTGCCGCATTTAGTGATCTCGATTTCCTGGTGACTTATGCTAGCCATTTTAGAAGTTTTTTGTTACTCTCCTCTTCTTCCCGACCTGCCTTTTCCATCATGGTGGCACCCTGTCGTATATCTGATTGTTAGCTAGGCTGCAAATTTGCATTTCATCCTCCTTGTAGAGTTGTATTATTTTAGCTTTTGATCTTTTTCTATACATCTTTTTCATTTGGGCCATGATGTACAGTTATTGGTGCAGTCTCCACCTCATCATTCCTCAGCTGCTCCTTGTATTGATCTTCTTGGCTTATAACCTGTTATCAGGGCCGGACTGGGAAAAAAATTAGGCCCGGGCATTTTTCAATCAGAGCGGCTCCCTAAGAAGGGGGCGGGGCCAGAGAGGGTGTGTTTTGTCATCACTAATGACAAGCACACCCCCTCTCAAAGTGAGCATGTTGGTTCAATGCGCAGAGTCCCGCTGAAGTGCTCTGGCATTAGAAAAAGGCCCTGAATTTGTTCTGCGCAGCGCAAGCTAATTTAATAACATGCTTGCGCTGTGTTTGCTTTTAAATTGTCTCTGGTGTCTCCACAAGTGGGATACCAGAGGACAAAAGGGCCAGGAAAGTGCATGGTGCATATATTTGTGGGATTGCGTGTGTGTAGAGTGTGGTGTGGTATTGTGTAAATAGGTCAATTTAATTTGTGTTTGTTGTGTAATATGTGTGGCTAGGGGCTGTAGAGAGTGTGTGTATAGGGGGCATAGTTTTATAGGGGATGTAGAGAGGGTGTGTTTGGAGAATGTTGTATGTGTTTGCTGACAAGGAATGTAGTGTGTGTGTGTAGGAGATCTACTGTGTAAAGGACCCAGTGTGTGTGTGTACAGGATTAAGAGTGCATTTAGGGTAAGGGATCTAGCGTGTATCTGGAGCGTAATGTGTGTAGTGGTGCAGTGTGAGGGGTGCTGTAGTGTGTGTGTGTATATATATATTTGGACGTATTGTATGTGTGAGGGGCGCAGTGTGTGTATGTAAGAGGGGTGCTGTGTGTGAGGGTGTTTTTATCTGCTGTCACATTCTAGGTTTCTAATTTTCTTTGTCTATTAACTCACTGAGGGTTATTTTATATATATATGTGTGTGTGTGCTGTGTATGTGTGGGAGTGTGATGTGTGCGTGACTGAATGCGCTGTGTGTGTCTGGGGGTGCGCTGTGTGTGTCTGGGGGTGCGCTGTGTGTGTCTGAGGGTGCTTTGTGTGTTTGGGTGCTGTGTGTGTTTGGGTGCTGTGCTGTGTGTGTTTGATTGCTGTGCCGTGTGTGTCTGGGGTGTGCTGTGTGTGTCTGGGGGTGTCTGAGGGTGCTGTGTGTGTCTGGGTGCTGTGTGTTGTCTGGGTGCTGTGTCTGTCTGGGTGCTGTGTGTGTGGGGGGGTGCTGTGTCTGGGTGCTGTGTCTGTCTGGGTGCTGTGTGTTTGGGTGCTGTGTCTGGGTGCTGTGAGTGTTTGGGGGTGCTGTGTGTGTTTGGGTGCTGTGTCTGGGTGTTGTGAGTGTTTTGGGGTGCAGTGTGTGTCTGGGGGTGCTGTGTGTGTTTGGGTGCTGTGTGTGTTTGGGTGCTGTGTGTGTTTGGGTGCTGTGTGTGTGGGGGTGCTGTGTCTGTCTGTGTGCTATGTGTGTTTGGGTGTGCTGTGTGTTGTCATGGTGCTGTGTCTGGGTGCTGTGTCTGTCTGGGTGCTGTGTCTGATTGGGTGCTATGTGTGTTTGGGGGTGCTGTGTGTTGTCTGGGTGCTGTGTCTGGGTGCTGTGTCTGGATGCTATGTGTGTTTGGGGGTGCTGTGTGTTGTCTGGGTACTGTGTGTTTGGGTACTGTGTCTGGGGGTGCTGTGGAGTGTTTGGGGTGCTGTGTGTGTCTGGGGTGCTGTGTGTGTTTGGGGTGCTGTGTCTGTCTGGGTGCTGTGTGTTTGGTGCTGTGTCTGGGTGCTGTGGGAGTCTGGGGTGCTGTGGTGTGTCTGGGGTGCTGTGTGTGTGTGTCTGGGGGTGCTGTGTGTGTCTGGGTGCTGTGTGCGTCTGCGCTGTGTCTGTCTGCGCTGTGGCCCGTCTGGGTGCTGTGTGTGTGGGGTGCAGTGTCTGTCTGGGTGCTGTGTGTTTGGGGGTGCTGTGTGTCTGCGCTGTGTCTCTGTCTGCGCTGTGTGTGTGGGGTGCTGTGTCTGTCTGCGCTGTGTGCTCTGGGGTGCCGTGTGTGTCTGGGTGCTGTGTGTGTCTGGTGCTGTGTCTGGTCTGGGTGCTGTGTGTGTGGGGGTGCTGTGTCTGTCTGGGTGCTGTGTGTTTGGGGGTGCTGTGTGTGTCTGGGTGCTGTGTGTGTCTGGGTGCTGTGTCTGTCTGGGTGCTGTGTCTGTCTGGGTGCTGTGTCTGTCTGGGTGCTGTGTGTGGGGGGTGCTGTGTCTGTCTGGGTGCTGTGTGTTTGGGGGTGCTGTGTGTGTCTGGGTGCTGTGTCTGTCTGGGTGCTGTGTCTGGGTGCTGTGTCTGTCTGGGTGCTGTGTCTGTCTGGGTGCTGTGGGTGTCTGGGGGGTGCTGTGGGTGTCTGGGTGCTGTGGTTGTCTGGGGGGTGCTGTGTGTGTGAGGGGGCTGTTAGGGAATTTATTTTAAATATTTTTTATTTTATTTATTAATTTAAAAGTTATGTCCCCCTCCTTACCTTTATCCTGGGGAGGAGATCCGTTCTGCCTGGGGGGAGGGGGGAAGTGGAGCCATGCTGTCATGCTGTCATGCTTCCCTGGTGGTACAGTAGTGAGAGTGAACTCTAACCTGCGGGATAGAGTTCACTCTCGCGGGATTCTGAGCGTTGCCGCGGCAACGCTCAGAATCCCGCGAGAGGAACCGGCGGAGCTGCTTGATAGAGCTCCGCCGGTCCTCTTTCCTGCCTCTCTCCCTCCCCAGCCGGCGGCCGCATCTCCCTGTCTGTGGGCCGGTGAGGGAGATCTGTGATCTCCCCACCGGCCCATGGAGGCACACAGCAGGGCCGGCGCTCGGATAGCGCTGGCCCTGCAGGGGCCGGCCGGGGAGATCCCCTGCCGGCCTCGGCCCCACGGCCATCGCGGCGCACCAGGCATTTGCCCGGTATGCCCGATGGCCAGTCCGGGCCTGCTTGTGATATTTGTTCTTATCCCGTTTGCTGTTATTTTGACACGGCTTACCTAACTATCTTCTGCTCTCCTGCCCTTGTGTAACTGACTCAGCCCGTTTGCCTTCTGCCTGATTTTGTGTTCCAGTCCATTGCTTGTCTTATCACCCGACCTGTGTACCAGTCCCTGGCTTGTTTCTGACATTGCTTTTCTTGTCCTCCTGACCATTTCCCCTGTCTGGTATTGTTTTTTTTTTGTTCTTCTTTGGTCTGTAGTTTTTTTTTAGTTTTGTCCTGTTACTTCTTAGTCCCAGCTTTATGTTAAGCCTGGTAACTCTACGGTCCGGTAATATACTTCTTCATATCCCTCTGTCTTTGCCTTTGTTTGGTTGCTGCCTCTCACCTTGCTGAGGGTCCTCTAGACAACCATGAGAACCACCATCTTACCTGTTCCTAACGTATGCCATATCCCATGTGCACGCACCTGCATGCAAACACCATCATACACAAATGTGGCACTGCATTCATCCATCTACACTGCACGCACACACACACGCCACGCTACACATAAATATACCACTGCATTCTAACATCAACTGTATACACAAACATTCACACACTCCATACAAAAAGACTGATATATTCACACACAATCACTGCACACACATACAACCCTGCAATGATGGTAAAATAGTAGATCTACAGCTGACAAAGCATTGTTAGATTTTTAGGACAGCTGAGGTCTACTATTTGGCAAGTAGGGCACTGTCTTAAAGTGCCAGATAACATGGCTATGAATCAGCTGTGCTTAAAAGACAACTTTAGTGCCAAAAACTACGTTTGACCTTTTAAGGAGCATACAATTCAGCCGATACATTGTTCAAGCAGTTTTGCTAGCAAGTGTATAGATTGGGAGAAAAAAAACTATTTAAAAATGGGTTTTTCTCCCAACTGCTGATCAATTCTTAGACTCAATGCTGAGGAATTATTTGATAAAGGAAAGCAGAAGAGACCACCCACAGACAGTCCTTATTCTCTCCCTAGCTGGCGTTACTAATGCTGGCAAGGGAATATAGAAATGGAATGTCTGACGTCACTCCTTTCAGATGCCGGCATGCAGGGAAGCGGAGTGTTAGGTAAGTCAGTAACGATTTTGCGACAGGATCAGACTTGATGCAGAGCAGGCACCCAGAGGACCCAGGTAAGTGGTTACTATTCTAAAACGGTTTGATTACTTAGTGTGAGTTAGTGCTAGTGCACTCCAGGACCACAAGCACTATAGCAGACTCAAGTGGCTGTGTTGCTTGGAGTGTGTTTTTAATGTTAGATTGTCTCAAGGCAATTGTACATTGTTAATTCGTTTGAACAGGGCCCTCTTCAGCTCTTTATGCTGATCACTTTTATTATCTAGTTTGTCTATTAGTTTATGTTTTATATCCACACCGAAAATGTGTTCAGCAGAATATGTTTGCACTATATAAATAATAATAATCTTATTAACCTATAGGTGACTTATGGACTGCGTCATTCATCAACAATACATTACATGTATCTTGTCTTCCAAGCAGGGATTAACTCAGTTTCATGTTTGAGCCAAATTATAATATTTTGGTCACAACAGACTTGCTGCCTGGTGTTTAAAGGGACACTCGATGCACCAAGATTGCTTTAATGCATTTGGTAAAAGTCCCAGAAATAGCAAAATAATATAAAAAGATAATATTACTCAGAGTTTCTTGTTTGTGTGTTTTCCCCTATACTTCAAATTCATTAAAGGACCACTCTAGGCACCCAGACCACTTCAGCTTAATGAAGTGGTCTGGGTGCCTGGTCCAGCTAGGGTTAACCCATTTTTTCATAAACATAGCAGTTTCAATGAATGGGTTAAGCCTTCCCCTATTTCCTCTAGCGGCTGTCTCACTGACAGCCACTAGAGGAGCTTGCGTGCTTCTCACTGTGATTTTGACAGTGAGAGCACGCCAGCGTCCATAGGAAAGCATTATGAATGCTTTCCTATGTGACCGGTTGAATGCGCGCGCAGCTCTTGCCGCGCGTGCGTATTCAGCCGACGGGGAGGAGAAGAGGAGGATCGGAGGAGGAGAGCTCCCCGCCCGGCGCTGGAAAAAGGTAAGTTTAAACCCCTTTCCCCTTTCCAGAGCCGGGCGTGAGGGGGACCCTGAGGGTGTTTTCCTGGCACTATAGTGGTCCTTTAAGCAGGTCAGCAGATAATAATAGGTTCTACTAGAGGAATGTTCAAATTGTTACTCAGTGATTGTACAGCACAGATACAGAGATTGCACTGTTAAAAATTCTAACTACAGGCGTACAAAAGCCCTTTGTAAAAAAAATAACAACACCTGGAAACTAGCTTAATGCCTTTTTTTTTTTTAACTAACATAAATATTCTGGTTTATTGTTGGAAAATAATCACTGAGGAGCATTGCAGTATGGAGGAAGTAAAAAGACAAAATTTTTTTTATAAGTTGGCAAGTTCTTTCGTGCAATGTTTCTACCTATTTAAAATTTATCTCGCGCAATGTTTCTACCTATTTAAAATTTATTTTAGATTTATTTTTTGGGGGAAAAATGTCTGTTGACCATTAGCACATAAACGATAGTAGGTGAATTATGTGCTTGGTTTTGAACTAGAAACTAGTAAAGAATTGCTTTCACCTAATATCTGAACTCCCTTGTAGGCTGAACAAATTGTCTGACAGTAGCAGGAGAGAGTGAAGAGTGTTTAGGGACTCAAATTCAATAAATATATTGGGGACAGGCACACAAAACAGGAAGTAAAGCTGGACCAAATTCAAGAATAAGAATTGAGTGTCCAGTCCTCAATATCAGATTCAGTGCAGTGTCAAGAAAAATAAGACTGGGACCAGGGCCGGACTGGGAAAAAAATTAGGCCCGGGCATTTTTCAATCAGAGCGGCACCCTAAGAAGGGGGCGGGGCCAGAGAGTGTGTGTTTTGTCATCACTAATGACAACATGCCCCCTCTCAAAGTGAGCATGTTGGTTCAATGCCCAGAGCCCCGCTGAAGAGCTCTGGCATTAGAAAAAGGCCCTGAATTTGTTCTGCGCAGCGCAAGCAAATGTAATAACATGCTTGCGCTGTGTTTGCTTTTAAATTGTCTCTGGTGTCTCCACAAGTGTGATACCAGAGCATAAAAGGGCCAGGAAAGTGCATGGTGCATATGTTTGGAGCCTGCTTGTGGGTTTGCATGTGTGTATTGTGTAAATAGGTCAATTTAATTTGTGTTTGTGGTGTAATATGTGTGGCTAGGGGTTGTAGAGAGTGTGTGTATAGGGGGCATAGTTTTATAGGGGATGCAGCGAGTGTGTGCATACGGGCTGAAGTGTGTGTGTATAGGTGACGTAGTGTGTGTGGGGGTTGCAGAGAGGGTGTGTTTAGAGAATGTTGTATGTGTTTGCTGACAAGGAATGTAGTGTGTGTGTGTAGGAGATCTACTGTGTAAATGACCCAGTGTGTGTGTGTGTGTGTGTGTGTGTGTGTAGAGGATTAAGAGTGCATATAGGTAAGGGACTAAATGTGTGTAGTGGTGCAGTGTGAGGGGTGCTGTAGTGTGTGTGTGTGTGTGTGTGTGTATGTATATATTTATATATATTTGGACTTATTGTATGTGTGAGGGGCGCAGTGTGTGTATGTAAGAGGGGTGCTGTGTGTGAGGGTGTTTTTATCTGCTGTCACATTCTGTGTGCTGTGTGTGTCTGGGGGTGCTGTGTGTGTCTGGGTTCTGTGTGTGTCTGGGTGCGCTGTGTGTGTCTGGGTGCGCTGTGTGTGTCTGGGGGTGCTGTGTGTGTCTGGGGTGCTGTGTGAGTCTGGGGTGCTGTGTGAGTCTGGGTGCTGTGTGAGTCTGGGTGCAGTGTGTGTCTGGGTGCGCTGTGTGTGTCTGGGTGCAGTGTGTGTCTGGGTGCAGTGTGTGTGTCTGGGGGTTCTATGTGTGTCTGGGGGTGCTGTGTGTGTCTGTGGGTGCTGTGTGTGTCTGGGGGTGCTGTGTGTGTCTGTGGGTGCAGTGTGTGTCTGGGGGTTTCAACATTGTGTCTGGGGGTGCTGTGTGTGTCTGGGTGCAGTGTGTGTGTGTCTGGGTGCAGTGTGTGTGTCTGGGTGGTGCTGCTGTGTGTGTCTGGGTGGTGCTGTGTCTACTGGGGGCTGTGTCTGGGTGGTGCTGTGTGTGTCTGGGTGGTGCTGTGTGTGTCTGGGTGGTGCTGTGTCTGGGGGGGTGCTGTGTGTGTCTGGGGTGCTGTGTGAGTCTGGGTGCTGTGTGAGTCTGGGTGCTGTGTGTCTGGGGGTGCTGTGTGTGTGTCTGGGTGCAGTGTGTGTCTGGGGTGCTGTGTGAGTTTGGGTGCTGTGTGTCTGGGGGTGCTCTGTGTGTCTGGGGGTGCTCTGTGTGTCTGGGGATACTGTGTGTGTGTCTGGGTGCAGTGTGTGTCTGGGTGCTGTGTGTGTCTGGGTGCAGTGTGTGTCTGGGGGTGCTGTGTGTGTGTCTGGGGGCTGTGTCTGGGGGGTGCTGTGTGTGTCTGGGGGTACTGTGTCTGGGGGCACTGTGTGTGTGTCTGGGGGTGCTGTGTCTGGGGGTGCACTGGCAGCAGAGTCTAGGGGGCTGTGTCTGGGGGGTGCTGTGTGTGTCTGGGGGTGCTGTGTCTGGGGTGCTGTGTGTGTCTGGGGTGCACAGCTGTCTCGGGGTGCTGTGTGTGTCTAGGGGTGCTGTCTGGGGGCTGTGTCTTGGGGTGCTGTGTGTGTGTTTGGGGGTGCTGTGTCTGGGGTGCCTGCCTTGCTGTGTCTGGGGGCTGTGTCTGGGGTGCTGTGTGTGTTTGGGGTGCTGTGTCTGGGGGTGCTGTGTGTGTTTGGGGGGTGTTGTGTCTGGGGGCTGTGTGTGTGAGTGAATGTATTTTTTATTTAAATATTTCTTACCTTTATCCTGGGGGGGAGGGGGAGGAGGAGATCCGTTCTCCCTGGGGGGTGGAGAGCCATGCTGCCTGATCCCTGGTGGTCCAGTGGGGAGAGTGAACTCTAACCTGTAGGTTAGAGTTCACTCTCGCGAGATCTGAGCGTTGCCGTGGCAACGCTCAGAATCCCGCGAGAGGACCGGCGGAGCTGCTGGTTAGAGCGCTCCGCCGGGTCCTCTCTCCTCCCACACCCAGCCGGCGGCCGCATCTCCCTGCCTCTGGGCCGGTGAGGGAGATCTTTGATCTCCCCACCGGCCCATGGAGGCACACAGCAGGGCCGGCGCTCGGATAACGCTGGCCCTGCAGGGGCCCGCCGGGGAGATCCCCTGCCGGCCTCGGCCCCACGGCCATCGCGGCCCACCGAGCATTTGCCCGGTATGCCCGATGGCCAGTCTGGGCCTGACTGGGACCATGTCAGAGAAAACAGGTTAAAATGAGCGTTCAGAAACAAGCAGCAAGTAAACATTAAATACAAATGATTCTTGTTAAAGGGACACTATAGTCACCTGAACAACTTTAGCTTAATGAAGCAGTTTTGGTGTATAGAACATGCCCCTGCAGCCTCACTGCTCAATCCTCTGCCACTTAGGAGTTAAATCCCTTTGTTTATGAACCCTAGTCACACCCAGTGGCGGATCCAGAGCCTGATCTCGGGAGGGGCACTTGTAGATTATTTAAATAAATAATCCAGGCACAATAACCACTACAGCTCAGTGTAGCAGTTATGGTGTCAGTAGTGCCAGGATTCCACCCCAGAGTAAGTAGTCATACTGTTTAAGAACAGTTTGACAACTTACCTGGGGTCTGCTGGGATATAGGGTATAGGAGCAGTGGTGTGTGTTAAGGGTGAAGTGTGTGAGTGCGGCAGTGTATGTCAGGGACAGTGTTTGTGGGGCAGTGTGTGTATAGGGACAGTGTTTGTGGGGCAGTGTGTGCGTATGGGGGCAGTGTGTGTATTGGGACAGTGTTTGTGGGGCAGTGTGTGTATTGGGGGCAGTGTGTGTATGGGGACAGTGTTTGTGGGGCAGTGTGTGCGTATGGGGGCAGTGTGTGTATTGGGACAGTGTTTGTGGTGCAGTGTGTGTATGGGGGGCAGTGTGTGTATGGGGATAGTGTTTGTGGGGCAGTGTGTGTATGGGGACAGTGTGTGTATGGAGGGACAGTGTTTGTGGGGCAGTGTGTGT